>JANAVB010029818.1:4935240-5535240 GCA_029216955.1 Iris pallida | reverse complement strand
TTTTGAGGCAAACAAAACGGTATACCGTCGGTATGCCGGAGCATACCGTCGGTATGCCTATGTTTGTCACAGAACGTTTTGTGGTCCACAAAACGCTATACCGTCGGTATGTCGACATTTCTCACAGAAAGTTTTGTGGTGATTAAAACGGTATACTGCCGGTATGCCGGAGCATACCGCCGGTATGTCGTTGTATAAGGTATTGATTTTTGACTGAATAATTAGAAATCTTTTAGTTTGTCATCCAACCTTAAGTGTTTACAGAAAGACCTAGACCTTGTACAGACTCGAAATCTTAAAGTATAGAGAGCCGTCTTGTCAAGGAATGCCGATCTTTGCTTCAGTCTTCAAGTCCATGGTTGTTATTCTTGAATGGGCAGACTTTATGTAGAGAGCTTCTGAAATAATGTCAATCTGATAACAGAGAAAACTAAACTACGAAGATGCTGTTAATAAATCAAAATAAAATGTGCCAACACATGAGGCAAAGAAGATGGTTGGAGTTGATGGAAGACTTCGACATCGATTTACAGTATCACCCCGGGAAGGCAAATGTGGTGGCGGATGTGCTGAGAAGGCATACGATGGCATGGTATCTGATGATAGATCGACATTTGCGGGAAGATCTGGAGAAGCTCGGTATCGAGATAGTTCGGCCAGGATCAGTGATTCAGATGATGGCGCTAGACATTCAGTCAGGTTTGATGAAGCAGATCAAGGAGACTTAGTCTACAAATAAGAGCCTCCGCAGACTCAGAGTCCAGGCCTTAGCTGGATTGCTAGATGACTTTACCGTAGCAGAGGATGGATCCTTGAGGCACGGCAGCCGATTATGCGTGCCGAAGGGAGAGCTGATAGAGGCAGTCTTGCAGGAAGCGCACCGATCGTGATATTCTATTCACCCTGGTATCAACAAGATGTACCGTGACTTACGAAAACATCTTTGGTGGCACGGGATGAAGAGAGACGTATCACACTTCATTTCGAGATACCTAGTTTGTCAGCAGGTCAAGGCGGAGCGTCAGAGGCCAGCTGGTCTATTGCATCCATTATCCATTCCCGAGTGGAAGTGGGAGCATATTATGATAGACTTCGTTTCAGGGCTTCCTCGTTCCCAATGAGGGAATGATGCCATATGGGTCATCGTTGACAGGCTGACGAAGTGTGCTCACTTCATACCCTTCAAGGTGGGGCTCTCCACCGAGAAGTTGGTGGAGCTATACATGCAGCAGATAGTTAGCTTGCACGGAGTACCGGTGAGCATCGTATCGAACCGGGACAGCAGATTCATGTCCCATTACTGGAGGAGCTTGCAGGAGGAGTTGGGCAGTCGGCTCAAGTTCAGTACAACGTACCAACCACAGACCGATGGACAGTCCGAAAGGACGATACAGACGCTAGAGGACATGCTGAGAACTTGTGTGCTGGACTTTGGCGGATCATGGGAGAGCCATCTGCACTTGGTAGAGTTTTCATACAACAACAGCTACCAAGCCAGCATCGGTATGTCTCCTTTCGTGGCACTATATGGACGACAATGCCGTATACCGCTCTTTTAGGATGATGTTGGGGATAGAGTTATGTAAACGCCCATAATTTTTAATTGATTTTTTATAAATTAATTAATACATATTATTAATCATAAAATTATTGCTACTAGCTTATTATTATATGTGTGCATGTTAGTATTACTATTAAATAAGGAATAATAGAATCTAGGATTTTAGGAATTTATTTGTAATTTTTGAGGAATTTTTACTAGCCTAAATTATATATACGTATAGTTTGATATATATATATATATATATATATATATATATATATATATATATATATATATATATATATATATATATATATATAAATATATATATATATATATATTTTATATATAATAAAAAAAATATATATATATATATTTTATATATATATATTTTTTATATAATATATATATATATATATATATATATATGTATATATAGAGAGATAAAAAAAAAAGAATATATAAATGTAGGGTGGGCTCGGCCACACCCAGGCAAGGGGAGCGCCAGTCTCGGTTGCTCAGCACCGAGATTCAAATACTTTGGAAAAAAATTTAAGGGGAGGGGACCAACCCACGTGGGGCCGGTCCACCTCAACCCAAAAATAAATAGGTTAGCAGCAACTGCTGC
Organism: Iris pallida; assembly: GCA_029216955.1. NCBI lineage: Eukaryota > Viridiplantae > Streptophyta > Magnoliopsida > Asparagales > Iridaceae > Iris > Iris pallida. The sequence continues at coordinate 5,533,069 of JANAVB010029818.1, read as the reverse complement.
CATACTCGCAAACCGAGCCCCCCCACATTGACTCCTAATCCTAATAAGAATAGAAGCCAGTGGCAGCAATATATATATTGCTCCGCCAAAACCGAAACCCTAACCCACACCAATTCGATTACCACCTTCGCCTGAACCCCTTGTCTTCACGCGTACGCCCCCGACTCGTCACCGTCGCCGGACAACCACTGCGCCACCGCGAAGCACCCCAACCCGACAGACAAGCGAGAAGACTTTCATGTTTTCGTACTTCCAGGTACAGATTTTCGAGTTGTATATCTTCCCTATTTTGTAATGATTTCTCGATCCGTCGCCTCCTAGGCAACGACCACATAACCATCTGCAAACCCCTCCAGGTAGAACCTGGGAAGACCCAATGAGTGAATCGAGAAATCGATCCAAATTCTCGATAAAATTAGAGGAAAAACAGTATAGGAGGCAGTCCCAAACCCATAATTGGAAGCCAAATTCTTGGTAAATCTTCGACAGTTTTGAAAAACTAATTGAACACGTGTGAAGACGTCATAACCACGACTAAAACGCAACTGGTAGATCGGTGTTTCAATTACTGTGCAATAATTAAACCCATGTTAAACTTGTGTGAAAAACTGTTTTCGAAATGGTAAATTTTAGAAAATTTTCTCCGATACGACGTGCGCCCCGACAAACCGGGCGACGTGGTCGCACACTATACGCATCGAAAGGCGCATATGGACGTCGCGACGTGTGGGAACTGACGGAACTCAGTTTCGTCGTATGTGCGCGACGAAACCAACGCGTATCCATCGAGATGCCCCCGTATCGGCATTTTGCAAACTTGCCCATAACTTCGTGTACAGTCGTCGATTCGAGACGAAACTTGCGCCAACAGGTTCGAATCAAAATTCTGGTCCCGTGTGCCAAGTTTGGTTCGATTCTGAGAAGGTCGAATCGGGACCCATTTTTGGCGGGCCCGCGACCCACTCAAACGGGCGATTTTGTGCACGGCTCATCGGAATCCAAAACTGGACATACCATTGAGTTCTTCTCCTCAAACTGAATCCGTAGACATGTAGTTTGGCGACTTTAGAGACCATAGACTTCGGCATGCGTTTCGGTGCAAAGCGGGTCCAACGGCGGACATCGTTTTGACCCGAAATTATGATTTTGCCCCTGTTCCAGAATTAGACTTTTGGACAGGCGTTTCCTAGGTATATTTTTTACACCGAGTGCATTTTTGATGTTTGTTTTAGCGTCCGGAGCTGTTCGAAGATTGTGACTTTCTTAGCCGACATTGTAATTTCTTGGAACTTGCCACTTTGCACCATCAGGCAAGATACCTTGCCACTTTACTCTGTGATTATTATGTTCTTATTTTTAGTTGTTATTTTCAGCAGTTCCTTTTTCTTGATATTATAAAACTGTGCGTCCAAGTCACACTTGGGTGCAAGCGACTCTGTCGGTCGTTTTTCTCGCTTTATTTATTTCTCTTGCATTGACTTAGTCTAGTGACCACCCATTGATGTTGAGGTATTGGTATATCTCATACGGCCTTGACACTTGCTTTACCATGTGTTGTGAGTCACATGTAGGACACGTATCTGCGTAGTCGGCTGGCCACCGATACGTATGGAGCGTGCGACGGATAGGAGTAACTGCCAATAGAATTGCATGCTAGAAGACTTGGCAGTTACTAGAGGTTCATGAGTCATGGATGTGACCCTACTAGGCATTGGGTGGGGAGAACAATTTTTTTAACGTATGGGTCCTTATGCACTTTCCTATTACTGATACTGCTGGCCTCTGACATTCGAGGAATGTTATGCTTTGAGGTCCCTGGTATCCTGATGGGGCCATACCTGAGTTACTGCTACTGAGCCAGATACCCATGCGTTGAAGGTCTGTTCTTAACTGCATTTTCACTGTAGAACTGGTAGGCACCCTATTGCATGCATCCCTTTTTCACTTATTATATTATCACAGTTTATATGGCATGGTGTTTTCTTGTATCTTGCTACGTCCCTCTGAGGACCTGGTTATCTTTTCAGGATTAGACGACTTTTCGCAGGAGTACGGAGCGGCTCTGGATCCATCTTGCATCGATGACGAGGCAGTCACTACTGATTTCTAGTTTATTCTATATTTGAGATATTAGTGGACATTATTTTACATCTCATTTCTTTCTATTTTACGGAGGTTGGACTCCGATCTTGTGAGACTATTTTCATAGCTGTTTGGAGTGAGTATGTTCACCCGGCTATCTTTTGAGATACTTATTTATTTATTTGGACTCTATTATCTTCTGTGTTGAGCTGTGATGAGATTAGATTATGTATTTCTGGCCTGTGATTATTTTATTTTACAGCTTATGTGCATATATGAGGATTCCATATATTGGAGTATTCTTCGTATACGTACAGCTGGCATGTTTATGTACTTGGTCCTACGTATTTTGGGACTGGGGCGTTACATATTTTTGTGGTGGCCCATGCAGGTCAACGTTAATATTGTTGGGTTACATGACTGTGCCCAACAAGCCTGCATATAGGAATAGGAATATCTCATCCAGAACTACTACTATCTCTTGACTTCCAATCTTTTCGAAACTTTCTTGATTATTCAATTTACTTCATATCTAATCTTCCTAATATCAACTTATCTTTTTCATGCCAACAGTATGCATTTAAGAAGCGGACGCACTTCTGCCTTGGCCCTCACATCTGGTGAAGAGGCTACTCCGGAGGGACAGAATCCTCCTATGACTCCAGTGACACCATACCAGCCAGGACAGTCGCAGCCTACTACGACACCGACGATGGAGTACCCAGAGATCGTAGCACCCTCAGGCAGCCAGGCTGGGCAGACTACTACCAAGCCACCAGAAGGGAATGTACCTCTGCCACCACTACCACTATTCCCTCAGCAGTTTCCCCTACAGTCGGGACCGCAGATGCCTCCACCACCGACTGATGGGAGCCCTACTTCTCAGTTTATGTACGCCATGATGCAGGCTCAGTGGCAGCAGACTGAGATGATGAGATAGACGATGATGGCACATTGGCTAGACCTCCACCACCACCTCCAGTACCAGTACCAGTACCGGCTCTGTATCCCTATGAAGGCTCTATCAAGAATTTCACAGATATGAACCCCAAGGCCTTTAGAGGGACGGAAAAGCCATTAGAGGTGTTACAGTGGCTTATTAGTACAGAGAAGCTACTGAAGGCATCCCAGTTGCCAGCTCGAGATTGGATGACAGCAGTGGACCTACTGTTAGAAGACAATGCTCACCACTGGTGGAAGGCGGAAGAGAGATGACTAGGCACTGGGATCACCTGGAAACAGTTCTATGATGCATTTTATGAGAGATTCTTCCCTATTCATGTTCGAGATGGTCTCTATGACCAGTTCCTTCATCTGAAGCAAGGGAATATGATAGTTGATGAGTATGACTCAGAGTTCAATCGCCTGAGTCGATTTGGTGCGGGATTGATTCCGACGGAGTTAGAAAAGGCAAGAAGATTTCACCAGGGGCTTGCACCAGAGCTCAAGTCTTATACGACTACCCAGTCTCGAGTCTCCCATTCAGCTGTCTTGGAAGAAGCTCGTGCTCAGAAGATTCTTCGCAAGGAGCAGCAGCAGACATCGAGGCGCCATACCCCAGCAGTTACACCAGCTCGGGCTACTCAGAGTAGACCTATTAGGAGGGCCACCGGACAGTTCCAGCAGAGGCCCACACCTTATCAGAAGCCCACCTGTAACTTTTGCGGGAAGCAGGGACACATCTTGAAGGACTGTCGAATTCGACTCGGATCATGCTTGAGATACGGGTCAGGACAGCACAAGGTAAAGGATTGTCCGGAACAGCAATCCGTAGCCCCAGCACTTCTAGTACCTCGCTCACCATTACCACCCCAGTCAGTACAGTTTGAGAGGGCCAGAGCTCAGGCCCCGGACAAAATCATGGGAAGGTATTCTCACTTGCTGTTGAGGATATAGAGACAGAGGCAGAGGTCATAGCAGGTATGGTTTTAGTTGTATCTTTTCCTGCTATTATATTATTTGATACTGGAGCCACTCATTCATTCATAGCCACTAGGTTTGCCACTAGACACAGTATTCCCATCACACCCTTAGCTAAGAATGTTAGAATCCTCACTGGAGGAGGAGTTGTACCTGTTAGTGGTGTTTGTAGACTTTGTCCTGTAGTGATAAGTGGCAGAGAAATGATAGCATGACTTCTTGTATTCCCTATGCCGATATTTGATGTGGTTCTTGGAATGGACTGGTTGAGCCAGCATTTCGCTCTCATAGACTGGCATAGGAGCAGTATTATCTTTAGACCACCGAATGCGGCAGAGTTTGAGTTCACCAAAGAAGATAGAGAGAGTTGTGAGGCACCCGCATCGGGAACTCATATGATGATGCATGACACCCCTCAGCATCCTATCATCACCGAGTTCGAGGATGTATTCCCCGAGGAATTGCCAGGACTGTCGCCTGACCGAGATATTGAGTTTTCTATTGAGCTTATTCCGGGAGCCGAGCCTATCTCATCTCGAGTTTATCGTCTGGCACCCAAGGAGTTGGTAGAGATGAAGACGCAGATTGATGACTTATTGGAGAAGGGCTTTATTCGTGCTAATGCGTCACCGTGGGGAGCACCCGTTCTTTTTGTGCCTAAGAAAGACGGGACAGTGTGCATGTGCATCGACTACAGAGTATTGAATGCAGTGATGGTGAAGAACAAGTATCCTTTGTCGCGTATAGACGATCTATTTGATCAATTGAGTGGAGCAAAAGTATTCTCCAAGCTTGACTTACGATCAGGCTATCACCAATTGAAGGTTTGAAAAGAAGACATTGTAAAGACAGCTTTTCGGTCAAGGTATGGATACTACGAGTTCTTGGTCATGCCTTTCGGTTTGACCAATGCACCCGCAGTCTTCATGAATTTGATGAACAAGATCTTTCACCAGTACTTGGACAAATTTGTAGTAGTCTTTATAGATAATATCTTGATTTACTCCAAGAGTCAAGAGGAGCATGAGCAGCATCTACGGATGGTTTTGGAAACGTTGAGGAATGAGCGACTTTTAGCGAAGCTTAGCAAGTGTGATTTCTTTCTCAAGGAGGTATCATTTATTGGTCATGTTGTTACGGGTGATGGTATATCAGTAGACCCAGAGAAAATCACAGCAGTCGAATCATGGCCCGCTCCCATATCAGCTTCTGAGGTGAGAAGTTTCCTCGGACTTGCGGGTTACTACCGACGGTTCGTAGAAGATTTCTCTCGAATAGTGGGGCCTATGACTCGATTAACTTGCAAGGATCAGGAATTTGTATGGATAGACGAGTGTCAAGCCGCTTTTGACGAGTTGAAGAAGCGATTGACCACAGCACCGATATTGACACTACCATCGAGCCCGGAAGGATTTGTGATCTACAGCGACGCATTCGAGAAGGGTTTAGGATGTGTATTGATGCAGCACGGTCGGGTAGTAGCATATGCATCACGATAGTTGAGAGTGCATGAGAAGAATTATCCGACCCACGATCTAGAGATCGCAGCGGTTATCTTTGCTTTGAAGCTATGGAGACACTACTTGTACGACGAGAAGGTTGATATTTATACTAATCATAAGAGCCTCAAGTACGTGTTCACACAGAAAGAGTTGAATATGCGACAGCAACGTTGGTTGGAGTTGATGAAGGATTATGAGATCGAGCTACATTATCATCCGGGCAAGGCTAATGTCGTGGCAGACGCATTGAGCCGCAAGCCCATGGCATACTTTTTGACTACGCAGAAGGAATTGATTAGAGACTTGGAGCATCTTGGTATTGAGGTAGTATTACCTGGAGCAGATGGCGTATTAGCCAACCTCCAAGTACAATCATCATTGGTAGAGCGCATCAAGACAGCATTGCCCAATGACGCTAGATTTCGATGGCTCAAAGAGAGGACATAAGCAGGAGAGTAGACGGGATTGAGGTCCACCCTGATGGGACATTGCGATGTAGTGATCGCATTTATGTTTCCAATGGAAAGCTACGGCAGGAGCTTATGGCATAGGCTCACAGTTCGACTTACTCTATTCATCCCGGAGGAACCAAGATGTATCGCGACTTACGACAGTATTATTGGTGGCACGGAATGAAGCGAGAGATAGCTCGTTTCGTTGCCAAGTGCTTGGTATATCAACAAGTGAAGGCAGAGCACTAGAGGACGGCCAGATTATTGCAGCCGCTACCCATTCCTGAGTGGAAGTGGGCGCACATCACTATAGATTTTGTCACGGGTTTTTCTCGAAGTCCTAGGGGACGTGACGTAGTGTGGGTGATTGTTGATAGACTTACAAAGTCAGCCCATTTCTTACCTTTTAGAGTGGGCCAGTCGACAAAGGTATTGGCGGAGATGTATATGGAGCAGATTGTGAGATTACACGGTGTGCCAGTTAGTATTGTGTCGGACCGTGACTCGAGATTCACCTCGCACTTTTGGAGGAGCATGCAAGAGAGTTTGGGCTCACGGTTGAAGTTTAGCACTGCATACCATCCGCAGACAGACGGCCAGTCGAAGCGTACCATTCAGACGCTAGAGGATATGTTGAGAGCGTGCATGCTTGATTTTGGCGGTTCATGGGAGGACCATCTTTATCTTGTTGAGTTTTCCTACAACAATAGCTATCAAGCAAGCATTCAAATGGCTCCGTTTGAGGCATTGTATGGTAGGAAGTGTCGATCTCCTGTTTGTTGGAGGGACATAGGAGAGCGACAGCTATTGGGTCCCGAGTTGGTCTTGAGCACAGTGGAGACAGTGAAGAAAATACAGGGCCACCTGCGAGCAGCGCAGGATCGTCAGAAGAAGTGGGCAGATAATCGTCGTCGACCCTTGGAGTTCAAAGAGGGCGACCATGTGTTCTTGAAGATATCCCCCACTAGAGGCACGATTCGATTCGGAGGACGTGGCAAATTGAGTCCAAGGTACATCGGGCCTTTCGATGTCTTGGAACGTGTTGGAGAGGTTGCCTACAGATTGGCCTTGCCACCGTCGCTAGAGGAAGTGCATGACGTATTCCATGTATCTCAGTTGAGGAGGTACGTGGCGGACAGCAATCATGTGCTTGATCACTCCGAGATCACAGTTGGACCGAGTTTTTCGTACGAAGAGCAACCAGTAGGTATCCTCGATCGTCGAGTGAAGGTGTTGCGGAATCAATCTATTCCTTTGGTTCGCGTGGCATGGAAGCATCACTCGCCAGGGGAGTCTACTTGGGAGCGCGAGGACGACATCCGAAACCACTACCCGTATTTGTTCGAAGGAGAAGGTATGTCTTGCATTTTAAGTACTATTATATTCCTTACATTACATTTGATCCCCCCGACATTAGTTTAATTTTGAGGACAAAATTTTCTTTAAGTTGGGTAGGATGTAAACCCCCATAATTTTTTAATTAATTTTTTATAAATTAATTAATACATATTATTAATTATGAAATTATTGCTACTAGCTTATTATTATATGTGTGAATGTTAGTATTACTATTAAATAAGGAATAATAGAATCTAGGATTTTAGGAATTTATTTGTAATTTTTTAGGAATTTTTACTAGCCTAAATTATATATATATATATATATATATATATATATATATATATATATATATATATATATATATATATATATATATATATATATATACATACCGCCGGTATGTCGACATTTCTCACAGAAAGTTTTGTGGTGATTAAAACGGTATACCGCCGGTATGTCGGAACATACCGCCGGTATGTCGTTCTATAAGGTATTGATTTTTGACTGAATAATTAGAAATTTTTTAGTTTGTCATCCAACCTTAAGTGTTTACAGAAAGACCTAGATCTTGTACAGACTCGAAATCTTGAAGTGTAGAGAGCCATCTTGTCAAGGAATACCGATTTTTGCTTCAGTCTTCAAGTCCATGGTTGCTATTCTTGAATGGGTAGACTTTATGTAGAGAGTTTATGAATTGATGTCAATCTGATAACAGAGAAAACTAAACTACGAAGATGCTGCTAATATATCAAAATAAAATGTGCCAACACATGAGGCAAAGAAGATGGTTGGAGTTGATGAAAGACTTCGACATCGATTTACAGTATCACCCCGGGAAGGCAAATGTGGTGGCGGATGTGCTGAGAAGGCATACGATGGCATGGTATCTGATGATAGATCGACATTTGCGGGAAGATCTGGAGAAGCTCGGTATCGAGATAGTTCGGCCAGGATCAGTGATTCAGATGATGGCGCTAGACATTCAGTCAGGTTTGATGGAGCAGATCAAGGAGACTCAGTCTACAAATAAGAGCCTCCGCAGACTCAGAGTCCAGGCCTTAGCTGGATTGCTAGATGACTTTACCGTAGCAGAGGATGGATCCTTGAGGCACGGCAGCCGGTTATGCGTGCCGAAGGGAGAGCTGATAGAGGCAGTCTTGCAGAAGGCGCACCGATCGTGATATTCTATTCACCCTGGTGCCAACAAGATGTACCGTGACTTACGGAAACATCTTTGGTGGCACGGGATGAAGAGAGACATATCACACTTCATTTCGAGATGTCTAGTTTGTCAGTAGGTCAAGGCGGAGCGTCAGAGGCCAGCTGGTCTATTGCAGCCATTACCCATTCCCGAGTGGAAGTGGAAGCATATTATGATAGACTTCATTTCAGGGCTTCCTTATTCCCAATGAGGGAAGGATGCCATATGGGTCATCGTTGACAGGCTGACGAAGTGTGCTCACTTCATACCCTTCAAGGTGCGGCTCTCCACCGAGAAGTTGGTGGAGCTATACATGTAGCAGATAGTTAGCTTGCACGGAGTTTCGGTGAGCATCGTATCGGACCGGGACAGCAGATTCACGTCCCATTACTGGAGAAGCTTGCAGGAGGAGTTGGGCAGTCGGCTCAAGTTCAGTACAATGTACCACCCACAAACCGATGGACAGTCCGAAAGGACGATACAGATGCTAGAGGACATGCTGAGGACTTGTGTGCTAGACTTTGGCGGATCATGGGAGAGCCATCTACACTTGGTAGAGTTTTCATACAACAACAGCTACCAAGCCAGCATCGGTATGTCTCCTTTCAAGGTACTATATGGACGACGATGCTGTACACCGCTTTTTTAGGATGATATTGGAGATAGAGTTATGCTTAGGCCAAAGATGATCACTGATGCAGCAGTGAAGGTCAGGATGATCAGAGACAGACTCAGAGTTGCTCAGGACAGGCAGAAACACTAGGTCAATGCTAGTCGCAGACCGAAGGGGTTCGCTGACGGAGATATGGTATTGGAGAAGATATTACCTACTAGTGGGACTATCCGGTTCGGACGAGGCGACAAGTTGAGCCCCAGATACATTGGACCGTTCGAGATACTCGACAGGATCGGAGAGGTAGCTTACAAGGTTGCACTTCCACCCAACCTAACAGGAGTTCACGATGTCTTTCATGTGTCTCAGCTGAGAAGATACGTTCCAGACCCCAGCCATGTGCTAGATCATTCAGAGTTGGAGATCGGACCGAGTCTTGCAGTTACTGAGCAGCCAGTGGAGATATTGGACCGAAGGAAGAAGAGGCTGAGGAACAAAGTCATACCCTTGGTCCCAGTAGCTTGGAGCCGTCACTCTCCCGGGAAATCTACTTGGGAGAGGGAGTCGGACATGAGGGAGAGATATCCTTACTTGTTCGACCCACCAGCCGCGAGGGAACCATCCGTTCCCACTTGATGCCGTAGAGGTTAGTTTTAAAATAGTAGTCTTAGTCTTTGTTTGCACTGCTTGCTATATTAAATGTTTGTAGAGTCTTCTATCCTTATGAATTTCGAGGACAAAATTTTTCAAAAAGGAAAGATTTGTAAGCCCTTAGATATTTTTAAATATTTTAAAATAAGAATTTATAATTTTAAATAGCATTTATATCCTTAAAATAAATTATTATAATTATTAAGAAATTTTTTAGGATTTTTAAATGATTTTTAAATGATTTTTAAAGCCAAAAATATCAATTTGCAATTATTTAAATTATTTTTATATCAGTTTGCAATTCATTGAATTATTTTAAGTACATTTTACAATTATTTCAATTATTTTAAAACAGTTTGCAATTATTCAATTTGATTTAATGTCAGTTTGCAAATTTATATTTGCAAACTGTTATGGCGGTGGGGCTTTGTGTATATTCAGATTTTTTTGGGGGGGAGGGGGTTTCTGCAAATGCGCCACCCGATCACCGTCTTCGTCGGTCATCATCTCCGACGACTAACCCTAAACCCTAACCCTAAACCCTAATCGAAACCCTAATTCCACCGCCATTCCCATCCTGTAAATGCCCCCCGACTCGAACCTAGCCTAGAACATTACCCCGACCACCACAGCACCGCCCCAGCCCCATTCTTCCCCGACTACTACTCGCCGGAACCCTAGAACCTAGATCTACTACCACCACTATAGACCACGCCACCGCCTCCGACCACCGCCAAACTCTTCGCCACGACGAGACGACCATCGTGCTATTTTCCCCAACGACCCCAACACCTACAGCCGCTGCCAGCAGCCCCGATCAACAACGCTCGATCGGACACGTACGTATCCCTTCATGTCCCCTTCACTTTCGTGTCTCGTTTCCACCTATGTGACTCGCCAAGCAACGACGAGTTTCGAGGTATGCCTGGACATGGCCAGCTCATGTCGTGTGTGTCGTGCACGCCTCGAACACGGGACTCGTGTGTCTTCGTGTACCTAACTGTCAGGACATGAAGACACAGAACTATGGGTTAACGGGTTCAATTAACTGTTATTGGGTTTAAAACCCATTAAGCTAATGGGTTTTGGTTATTTAGCAAGTTATCGGGTTTGGTTTGTTTTCCAACCCATTATCTTAATTCACTATATAACTAACCCAGCCCTATCCTTAACAAGCTAACTCGAGCTGACCCCCTGGCTAGCCCGAGCAATGTTAATTCACTATATATATATGTGTATATTCATATTATGTATTATACTAAATATATATATTATATATACTGTTTACATATATATATATATATGTCCCAAACTTTCCAAGGTGCAGGAAGCTATCGCCAAATGGAATCTCGCTTCCGAATATCGAGTTGCTCCCCTCGATCCCAGACACATTCTCCTTCACCTGTCGTCAGAAAGCGACCATAGAACTGTGTGGTCCAAGGGCACTTGCAAGATTGACACCTTCCAGATGAAGATCATCAAGTGGTCCCCAGGGTTCAACACTAAAGAAGACTCAGCCACAGTTGCTGCTTGGGTTACTCTCCCAAACCTCCCTCTCATTTGCTTTGTCCCAGCGGCGCTCAGGCGCATCGCCAACTCCTTCGGGACGTACGTAGCTACGGCACCCGAGACGAGCAACCTCACTAAAGCCCACTACGCCAAAATCTGTGTCGAGCTAGATCTCACTTCAGATCCACCCAACTTCATCACTATCGAGCTAGGCAACCGCTCCCACACTCAACAAATCCTCTACGACAATCACATATTGTACTGCAAGCATTGCCACCTAAGAGGCCACCAACCCAAGTACTGTCATCGCCTTCACCCGGAGCTTAAAAAGAAGCCATCCAAGAAAGACTCCGACCTACCTACCGGACAATCCCCCAAGCCGCCCATCCTCCCTCTTCCGAACTCCCATATTCGATTCGACTCCAGTAACGGAGCACCCGAACCCGTCGATCAACCAAGCAGGGCCCTGATCCCTTTCATCCCCCAACAAATAGAGATCTCCAACCAATTCGCCATCCTTCAATCGGAGGATCCAGACTCCGCAGACCCTCCAGAAGGCTCCAGCAGTCCCAAGCAAACGCCTCTCTCTCCCAACTCCTCGCAATTGGTGGAAACTTTCGACCCGGGTAGCGCAGATCCCCAGAACCTCTCCACAGGTCAAGGAAACGCCCCTACATCTCCCCTTAACGACGAAGCTCACCAATCCCCCAGATCGGAAATGGTCGTAGACGCCCTTGCCATCCTCGGCCCCGACCAAGCGAGAAGAGGCCTGCAAGTCCTAGCCGCAGGATTTCCCCTTCAGCAAATGTTGATTGAGAACGAGCACGACTCCCTAACCATCCCCACGGAGGACCCGGTAGTCGACTCAGCTGGTGACCTGATAGGCCCCTCATCAGGCCCGCTCGAGTGCCTCAACCTCAATCCTCCCACTACTTTGAATGCGGAACCATCGAACTCCTAACGGAGTGAATCAGGCACCGTCAAAACTGCCAAAATCCAAACCAGATCCGCCGCAAGACGGAACAAAAAACACCCCCATAACCAAACAAATGCTTAACATCATTTCTTGGAATGTTCGAGGTCTGGCAAACAAACAGACATTAAGAAGAATTTCCAGCCTTCGAAAAATTCACAAGATTGACATCTTCATCATCATTGAACCCAAAATCCCCTCCAAACGTCTTAAATCTACCCAGTTAGCTCTGGGCCTCCCCACAGCGATTGCCGGCAGGCATGACATTTGGATTCTCGGATCGAAGGACATTAAACTCAAAATCATCCAGGACTCACAACAAGCCCTCTCCTGCTGGGTCACTCACCCCACCCTCCCGGAACGGGCCATTCTTTCAGCGGTCCACGGCAGCTGTGTCATCGCGGAACGTAAACACCTCTGGAACGACCTCCTCGACACCTATCTCCACAATCCCAACTCCCCCTGGCTTTGCATCGGGGACTTCAACGCCATCACCTGCAGAGACGAGAAGATCGGAGGACGTCCTCCGCCCCTATCAGCCATGCAGGACTTCAACGACTTCATATTCAATGCTCACCTTACTCCTCTCCAGTTCAAAGGCAGCGAATTCACATGGTGTAACATGCAGGAAGGCGAACGCCATCAATACTCTCGTCTGGACAGAGCCCTCACCAACGCTTACTGGCATGGCATGAGGATCAGCTCCACCATGTCTCACCTCAATTCAACAGAATCCGACCACGCCCCTATCCTGGTGGAAATCAAAAACAACAACTACCAACCCAAAAAGAACTTCCAATTCCTCGATTTTTGGACCGATCACCCGCAGTTCTTGAGCATCGTTGCGGAGGCGTGGAACAGTCAGGACTCCCCCAACCCTCTCACTCGGGTCAGCAACAAGCTCAAAGCCACCAGGAAAGCTCTGTCCAAGTGGAGCAAACTAGCCTTCGGGGACATATTCCAAGCAATCCGTGTCGCTGAAGACGATGTGACTCGAGCAGAAGCCTTATTCTTTTTCGACCAATCCCCTGTTGCCAGGAGAGCCTTGAACCTGACCAAGGCGATGCTCAAATTCAGGCTTAAAGTCGAGACCGACTTCTGGAAGCAGAAAGCCAGATTGAAATGGGACAGCGACGGGGACAAAAACTCCAAATACTTCCACGACTGCGTCAATGGCAAAAGACACAAACTCTCCATTCACCAAATTGCTGACGAACAAGGCATTATCAGAACAGACCATAAGGAGATCCAAGAGGCGGCCGCTGATTACTACACCAAATTATTCTCGAAGGAGAGGGTCCACATGGACACTTCCTTCCTTGACCAAATCCCTACTATCATCAACGACGTCGACAACGCTCGATTGGAGCGCCCTCTGTCAGAGCAAGAAGTGAAAGATGCGGTGTGGGCCTTGAACGCTCATAGCGCCCCCGGCCCAGACGGCTTTTCTGGCACCTTCTTTCGCATCTGCTGGGATATTATCAAGCGGGACATCACCGAAGCGGCTATTGCCTTCCTTGAAGGAGCTCACTTCCCCAAAGCTATCTCCAGCGCCAATATCATCCTCATCCCGAAAAAAGACAACCCAAACTCCTTTCGAGATTTCAGACCCATCAGTCTCTGCACATTCACCAACAAAATCATTTCCAAGATCATAGCTACTAGAATGTCAGAAACTCTCCCCAAGATCATCTCGGAGGAGCAAAGCGGATTCGTCCGCGGAAGAAACATTCAGGACAACATCATGCTGGCTCAAGAACTAATCACCTACATGAAGTTTCCGGCAAGAGGGGGCAACATCGCCATTAAAATTGACATAGAAAAAGCTTATGACAGACTCGATTGGCAGTTCATGATCTGGGTCTTCAGAGCTTTCGGATTCTCAGAGAACTGGACCAACATAGTGTGGAGAGCCGTCAGCAACTCATGGTTCTCCACAGTCATTAATGGCCAATCAGAGGGATTCTTCAAATCTAGCCGCGGTGTCAGACAGGGAGACCCTCTTTCGTCCACGGTATTTATCATTGCTGCTGATGCCCTAAGCAGGAACCTCAACAACATGGTCAACACTCCTAATTTCTAGCAATACCACACGGCCAGCGGATGCCCCAGCATCACCCACCTGGCCTTTGCTGATGACTTACTCATTTTCTCATCCGGTGATGTTGGATCGATGGAGGTGGTTCATAACACCCTGGAGCGGTATTCCAGATGCTCAGGCCAGAAGATTAACCAATCCAAGAGTGTCATCTACGCCCACCGAAGCATCAAAGCCGAGAACGCTACCAGACTCACCCAACTAACTTCCTTCACAGTGGCACACCCTCCTTTCAACTACCTTGGTTGTCCCCTGGTGTACGGCAAATCTAACGCCAGCATATTCGAGAACTTGATCAACAAAATCAGGAACAAGATCGCAGGATGGCACAACGCCACCCTATCCCCAGGAGGCAAAATTATTCTCATAAAGCATGTTCTCAATTCCGTCCCCATCCACACCCTTACCGCCTGTTCCCCGACCAAGAAGGTCATCGCGTCGATTGAACAGTTATTTTATAATTTCTTCTGGGGGCACAACAAGGGGCAAGATAAGCACCACTGGGCCAGCTAAGAGAATATGGCTACCCCTACCGAGCAAGGCGGGCTCGGATTCACCAAACTCGACCATATTGTCAAAACGTTCTCGATGAAACTGTGGTGGAAATTACGAACTAGCCAAAACCTGTGGACCAGGTTTATGAAGGCCAGGTACTTCAAACACATTCACCCAGCGATAGCCACAGCCAACAGCAGATCCTCAGCGGCTTGGCGCCGTATTTTACGGGGACGGGACCTAGCAGAACCCGCGATCAGACTTCACCTGGGTTCAGGCGAGGCCAACCCCTTCCTGGAGAGATGGATCGGAGACAGCCTTATCCCGAACATCTCCGATTCCCCCAGAAATAGCAAGATCAGCGACCTGTGGAATCGCACTATCAATGATTGGAATTGGGACAAGATCCGCGATTGGTCCGGCAACGATACGGTCGACCTCATTCGTCAGCTAGGACCCACTCTTGGACCCGATGCAGACAAGCTGTGGTGGACGCTGGATAGTGCTGGCGCTTTCTCGGTTCGTTCGGCGAGACTCGCGATTCAAGAGGACGGTCAAGAGTGCTTCATCGTGCGATACTGGCATTCCTGCATCCCCAAGAAATGGTCTTTCCTCCTGTGGAGAGTCATGAGAAAGAAACTGCCTACTGACGACATCATTAACTCTATCGACATTAGCCTGGCGTCTGCTTGCAATTGCTGCAGCGAGCGTCAGACGGAGACCATTGATCACATATTTCGGGACGGTCGGATCCCTGACAAAATTTGGAGCTCCCTCAATCACACCTACAAAGCCACCCCAGGAGACGGACGCTTTATCGATCTTCTGGCACACTGGGGAGCCGAATCCCACGGCCACCAGATCGTTGCAGCGGTCGCCACCTGGGTAATTTGGAAAAATTGTAACAAAGCGAGATACGATGAACACCAACTCTCTGCCGATCAGCTAATCCGGGAAATTCACCGGCAATGTCGCAAAAGGAGTTCTCTTTGTTCTCACAGCCCTTCGTCATTTTGGTAACCGTAACCCTCGTTATTTTGGAGGATGCGGTCGCTCTTCCCCCTCTCCCCTGTATTTTCTTTTTGGTATCCCTTTTTAGGTTTTTGTCCTGTATACGTGTCAGGCTTCTGCATTTTGAGCCTTGATTAATAAAAGAGGAGGTTTTCTTAAAAAAATAATATATATATATATATATATATATATATATATATATATATATATATACTCTTTTTTATAATTATATTTATATATTATTTTCTTATACATATATATAAATCCTTATATTTATATATATGTATACATTATTGTATTTTATTAATCATGGCCATTTGGAGTCCAAACCTAGCATGAGTTTTTGGGCCCAAATGTGTCTAAATATATTTAAGGTCTGTACAAGTCATATTAGACTTTATTCATGACTTTTGGTCCCGTATCTGAACTCCGGTTCAATTTCGTATACGTGGATAAAATAGTAAATAATTAATTATTTATTTTCCAGAAATTGTAACTTGCTGTATTTGAATTTTTATATATAATTTAAGTACGGTAAAAATCTGGGAAAAATTGTGTTTAAATACTATGTTAATTAGCCAATTTAATATAATTTTTTCAGGATTTTATTAGTACTTTTGGCAAGAGTGGATAAACCTTCAAGAAGAAAGAAGGCTTGCATTTATAAAGAAACCAAGAGTAGGTAGCATTCAATGCTCCTGGATACAGGCTGACCGGTATACCGTCGGTATGGACCGGCATGCCGTCGGTATGCCGGTCAAACAGTAACGGTCATAATTATATCCATTAGGAGCATTTAATGCTCGCCAATAATGCAGTATTTGCCATTCAAAAATCAAATTTCGTAACCCGGTATACCGTCGGTATGCCGCGGTATGTCGTCGGTATACCGATGTTTGTCACAGAATATTTTGTGATATACAAAATGGTATACCGTCGGTATGCCGGAGCATACCGTCGGTATGCCGATATTTTGTCACAGAATTTTTATGACTCACAAAACGGTATACCGCCGGTATGCCGGAGTATACCGTCGGTATGTCGATAATTATCACAGAACATTTTTGAGGCAAATAAAACGGTATACCGTCGGTATGCCGGAGCATACCGTCGGTATGTCGATGTTTATCACAGAACGTTTTGTGGTCCACAAAACCGTATACCGCCGGTATGCCGGAGCATACCGTCGGTATGCCGACATATCTCACAGAAAGTTTTGTGGTGAATAAAACGGTATACCGTCGGTATGCCGGAGCATACCGCCGGTATGCCGTTCTATAAGGTATTGATTTTTGACTGAATAATTAGAAAGCTTTTAGTTTGACATCCAACCTTAAGTATTTACAGAAAGACCTAGACCTTGTACAGACTCGAAATCTTGAAGTATAGAGAGCCGTCTTGTCAAGGAATGCCGGTCTTTGCTTCAGTCTTCAAGCCCATGGTTGCTATTCTTGAACGGGCAGACTTTATGTAGAGAGCTTCTGAAATGATGTCAATCTGATAACAGAAAAAACTAAACTACGAAGATGTTGTTAATATATCAAAATAAAATGTGCCAACAATCTCCCCCATTTTGATAATTGACAAAATAGAGAGAAAGCATCTTCAGGGAGTGACTCCCCCGTAGGTAGACAACTCCCCCTCAATACGTTTTCTCCCCCTTTGTCACTTAGTCAAAGATGGGAATATATAAAAAATAAGTAGCAGTGAATATGGAACACAGTATCATAGAAAAAAAGCATGCATTGATAGATAAAAAAGTTTGGAATTGGATACATGCGTGACAAGATAGTCAACACTACATAAGAACTGATAAAAACTTTCCTCTACGAGAGTTTGCAAGACAATAAAGAAAACAGATATCAAGTCCCCGCAGGACCACACACAACTAAAGACTTTCAAACACTGGTCCCCGAAGGACCTAAAAAGACATAAAACCGTAAAGAAAAGAAAAAGACAACCACATATTCGATATCACCAACAAAAGAAAGCCACCCCTTCTCATCGGCCGGATCATCCCCTCCATCCTGATCCCGGTAGAAAGCACCAAAAGGATCAATGTCGTCCGGGTACATAATGTCGTAGGCATTGGGATCGGAAAAGCGGGAGGCCTGGTACATTGGATCCTGAAGATTTAGATCCAAAAATGCATCCCGGTCCTGAAGGATGCGCTGAATGAAATACGCCTGGTCATGGAAACGGAATTGGATCAGGGTTCTAAGGCCAGGAGTGTGGGCCCGCATATGCTCCTCTGCCTGAGCCATACGCATGTCAAAATGTTGCTGTGTCAGCGGCATGTAGCGGCCGGAGGCAGGAGGAGTAGAGGCGGGTGCAGCAGGAGTAGAAGCTGGCGGCTCTTGGGAGGAGGAGGCACGAGAAGTATAGGCACCACCTCCGAGGGAACGAGAGACGGCAAGGAAGGATGGGACGCCGTCTGACTAGCAAAGGGAGAGGTCGACTTGCTTTGCTTCCAAGATGACAGTGATGAAGGATCCATAGTAGAGATTCTGCTTCCCCGTGGGCAGGACGCCGAAGAAGGCATGGAAAAGAGTCTTAGGGAAGGACCAAGGCTTCTTCGAATAGAGGAAGTACATGCACACCAGGGCGTCAGCGGTGATGGCATCATAGTTGCCACCTTTGGGATAGAGGGTGTGGCACACGATCCTATGGAGCTCATAATAGAACGGATCCACCTGGGCGGAAAGGGTCGGAATATTAGGAGGGTTGGGGCCCTTGCATATGATAGCACAGAAGTCGTCAAAGGAGCACTCCGCCGAAGGATAAAGAGCAGCCAAGCCCGGCAGAGGCTCTCCCCTGTTCGGAATGCCGAGAATGGTAGCGATGTCATGAGCCGTCAGACAGAAATGGCGGTCGTTGACCATCGTCTCAATGGCGCCGTTCTCGATGTCAGGAACCAGGTTGCAGTAGAACAAACGTACGACGGCGGGGTAGACAGGCACCTGACGTCGAAGGAGGGAAGAGAGACCGGCCTCCTCAAAAAGAGAAACATGGCCGAAGAAGAGGTTCCAGTTAATGGCACGGCCTTTGAAGATGTTATGGTGCATAAAGTGCTGGAACCAAGATTCTGTGGCCAAAGAGGAAGTGAAGACCCGCTGGTCATATCCATGGGGGAGAGCCACCGGGGTGAAGGGATTCGAAGCGGTGAAGAAGGAACGGGGACGCTTGGGATTGGCCATGGAGGAGATGAAGAAAATTGGAAGTGGAAGTAAGGTCTTGAGAAGATATGAAAGAGTAGAGGAGGATGGTGAAGAGAATAGGGTTTTTAGAAGAGATGTTGGGAAGGGGAAGGGTGGGAACGGTTATAGAGAGGAAGTGAAAAGGGTGGTGGGTTGGAAATGATGAAAATGGAGATAAAGGAGGAGTTAATGGGGAATAGGAAGAGGTGGGTATTAATATGGATGGAAAGTTAGGGTATGGGGAAGAGGAGAGGAGGAGTTGGGTATTAAATAGGGAAATGATACATGTGATGGGTATTAATGAGGGGAAGAAAGGAATAAAGAGAGAATGGAAGAAGGTGGGGCCCGAGCTCGATCTGACACAGCAGTTCGCCGCAAACCGGTATACCGCCGGTATGCCGACGTATGCCGACGGTATACCGATTTTTGGCACAGAACATAATTCTGAACCAAAATCGGCATGCCGTCGGTATACCGTAGTATACCGTCGGTGTGCCGGCCGAGAAGAACTATGAGTCAAAGTTTAAGATGCCCAATTCTTAGCAAAGAAAAACGAAGCGATCCTCCGGGAGTGGTTTGGTAAAAATATCGGCTAACTGATAAGTAGTGTCAATAAATTCAAGGCGGATATCCCCCTTTTGTTGATGGTCACGAAGAAAATGGTGTCTAATTTCAATGTGCTTCGTGCGTGAATGACAAATCGGGTTTTTCGTGAGATTGATCGAGCTAGTGTTATCACATTTAATAGGGGTGCAAGTATGAGAAATAACATAATCTATAAGTGTTTGTGACATCCAAAGAATTTATGCACAACAGCAACCGGCCGTAATATACTCAGCCTCAGTGGTTGAAAGAGCAACAGAATTTTATTTCTTACTAAACCACGATACTAAGGATTTTCCATGGAATTGACATGTGCCGATAGTGCTCTTTCGGTCAATCTTGCATCCGGCATAATCTGCATCCGAAAAGCCTTGAAGCTCAAAGGATTAAGATTTCGGATACCAAAGGCCCATGTTAACGGTGCCTTTGAGATATCGAAAAATACGCTTGACGGCACATAAGTGTGATACCTTTGGATTTGCTTGATATCGTGCACAAAGACATACACTAAACATGATATCAGGACGGCTAGCAGTTAGATAAAGTAAACTACCGTTCATACCTCGATACTTACGTATGTCGACGGATGTGCCATCTTCATCATTGTCAAGCTTTGTCGTTGTTGCCATAGGAGTCCTCATTGATTTGCATGAGTCAAGTTCGAAATGCTTGAGGAGATCCTTTGTATATTTTGCTTGATTGATGAAGGTCCCTTTGGGTCCTTGTTTGATTTGTAAGCCCAAAAAGAATGATAGTTCACCCATCATGCTCATTTCAAATTCTTCCGGCATAACTTTAGCAAATTCTACACAAAGTGTATTGTTAGTAGAACCAAAAATAATGTCATCGACATAAATTTGAACCAATAAAAGAGTGCCATTATGGGATTTGATAAAAAGTGTCGTGTCGACTTTACCCTTAGAAAAATTGTGTGAAACAAGAAAGGAGCTAAGGCGCTCATACCAAGCACGGGGATCTTGTTTGAGACCATAAAGGGCTTTGTGGAGTTTGAACACGTGATTAGGAAATTGAAAATCTTCAAAGCCAGGAGGTTGTTTTACATAAACTTTCTCTTTAATAATACCATTTAGAAAAGCACTCTTAACATCCATTTGAAAGAGTTTAAAATCATTAATGCAAGCAAAAGCACATAGCATACGAATGGATTCAAGACGAGCAACCGGAGCATAGGTTTCGTCGTAGTCGATGCTTTCCTCTTGGTTATAGCCTTGAGCAACCAATCGGGCTTTGTTACGAGTCACTAACCCATCTTCATTAAGTTTATTTTGAAACACCCATTTAGTTCCAATAATGGGATGATTGCTAGGTTTTGGGACAAGTTCCCAAACCTTGTTTCGCTCAAATTGATTTAGCTTTTCTTGCATCGCTATCATCCAAAATTCATCATGAAAAGTATCATTAATATTTTTAGGCTCTATTTGAGATATAAAAGCCACGTTTGCACAAAGATCACGAGTGGAGGATCTAGTGCTTACACTGGAAGAAGGATCTCCAATGATAAGCTCCTTAGGATGATTGGTGACAAATCTCCAATCTTTTGGGAGATCTTTTTGAGGAGACTCGAGTGGTGGAGACTCTTTTGTTGGAGGAGTCACAACTTCATTGTTAGATGAAGAAGGACGATCTCCAATAGTGGAGTTCTCCAACCCAAACGAGATGTCATCAATATCATCGGAAGAGGAGAATGTAGAAGAGTTAAGTTCATTAAAAGAGACATTGATTGACTCTTCGACAACAAGACTTCTTTTATTAAAAACACGAAAACCTTTACTATGAGTAGAGTATCCAAGGAATATTCCTTCATAGGCTTTTTCTTCAAACTTGCCTAGGTTATCCTTGGTATTCAAAATAAAATAATTATATCCAAAAACTTTAAAATATTCAATAGAGAAAATTTTGTCAAACCAAAGCTCATAAGAAGTCTTTTTAGAAATAGGTCTAATCAAGACCCTATTTATAACATGACATACCGTGTTAACGGCTTTCACCCAAAAATATTGGGGGAGCTTATATTGGTTTAACATAACCCGGGCCATATCGCCAAGGGTTCTATTCTTTCTCTCCACAACACCATTTTGTTGAGAAGTTTGTGGACAAGCAAAATCATGTCCAAAACCATTCTTTTCATAAAATCTTTTAAAATCGGCATTGTCAAATTCTCCTCCATGATCACTTCTAATCTTGTTAATAGAAAAACCTTTCTCATTTTAACACGTTTACAAAAAGCAACAAATTTACGAAAAGTATCACTTTTGCAAGCAAGAAAAATAACCCAAGTAAATCTCGAAAAATTATCAACCAAAACAAAAGCATAAAGCTTGCCTCCAAGACTAGCAACTCTACTAGGACCAAAAAGATCCATATGAATAAGTTGAAGAGGTCTAGAGGTACTCACAGAGTTGATGGATTTGAAGGATGACTTGGTCAACTTACTTTTCTCGCATTCTTCACACACCATATCTTTTTTGAAAGGGATACTTGGGAGTCCTATTACGAGCTTCTTGGTGGCAAGACGAGAAATGGTATCCATGTTGGCGTGTCCGAGCCTCATATGCCAAAGCCAACTTTCATCGTTCCTAGCAACTAAGCACTTGTCATTGTTAGTGTCTTCGACAAGATATAAAACATAGATATTATTTTCTCTAATGCCTTCATAAACAATAGATCCACTTGAACTATCGGTAATGAAACATTTAAGCTTAACAAACTTGATATCATAACCATTATCGGTAAGATGACTAATACTAAGAAGATTGTGTTTAAGATTAGTAACAAGACACACATTCTTAATACAAGGATAAGGAGGAGAACCGATATTACCATTTCCTATAATGTGACCTTTAAGATTGTTACCAAAGGAGACGTGTCCTTCCTTCTTCATCGATAGCGTTGTAAATAATGAAGCATCCCCGGTCATATGCCGTGAACAACCGCTATCGAGAATCCACTTGCTTCTAGCATGAGAATGACTCTTTACCTACAACATAAGTTGAAGATGAACATTTTGGTACCCATGATCGTACGGGTCCTTGACTGTTAGTCTTAGGAACCCATTTATAAACTTTCTTATCAACTAGTTTCCTTGTATGACAATAATTGGTAGTATGTCCAAGCAAGCCACAGTAGTTGCAAATCATAGAGGATTTAGAAGAAGATGTGTGAGTATCATGCATATATGAATCTCTAGTGCGAGGAGTTCTATCATTAGTATTATGATGATGATAATAAAAAACATGATGCGAAGTATTTTTCTTAACAAATGGTCCTTTCCTTGTGTTAGAATAGGACTTGTGTGTAGTATTCATGTAAGAAGTATGACTAGCATTGTGATGAGTGTGGAGGTGTCTTGGAGTATGTGTATGAGTAGTGTTCTTATTACCTAGTTTCTTACTCTGTACAAGAAGATCATTATACTTAATAGAAGTATTATATTCTCTTCTATTAGCATCTTGAACTTTATGCATAGCAAATTCATAAGCCCTTCTGAGGGATTGAATCTCATCATCCTTTTTCTTGATGGTGATAAAGGATTCTTAAAACTTGAGTCGCAAAGACTCTATCTCATCCGTGTCAGAAGCGGGAGATTTCCCTTTTACATCAATAATGATGCTAGAGAGTCTCTCTACTTCAAGTTGAAGAGCATGAACCTCTTTTAGAGATTTTCTGTATTTATTCCTAACACCTTTGTGCTCTTCATGTAGTTCAAGGATAGCTTTCTCCAAGTCATCATAAGTAAGAGTATTTAAGAAGAGATCATCAAGTACCTCATCGGTTGCCATGAGACAAACGTTTGCATTGTGTTTGCACTCTTTGTCGTTGTCGGAGTCGCTTGCGTCACTCTCACACAAAATGCTTGTGTTGGCAAATTTTCTGGAGGACGAGCTTCCTTTGCTAGGCTTTTCGTACTTTCTTGAGTCTTTTCTTATCATGGGACAGTCCCTCTTGATGTGTCCGATTCTTCTGCATTGATAGCACGTCGGATCTTCCTTATTGTCCCGTTTGAAGCGGTTGGCTTTGTTGAATTTGAGGAACTTTCGGAAGTGCTTAGCTGTGAGAGCTATTTCTTCATCATCGTCCGACTCGTTGTCGTCGGAGCTATCCTTGGAGTAGGACTTTGTAACTTTGAGAGCAAGAGACTTCTCTTTCTCTTTGGCCTTCTCCTTCTCCTTCTTTTGTATGGAAGATTTCTCTTGATCTTTCATATCGAGTTCATGAGTCATAAGCTTCCCCATGAGGGTCTTAAGGTTCATGACTGTCAGGTCGTTTCCCTCAATGATTGCGCTAGCTTTAGGACTCCATCCTTTTGTCAATCCTCTTAAGGATTTTTCTGATCTTTTCATGAGCAGGATATTTCTTACCAAGAGAAGAAAGAGGATTAATAATATCACCAAAACGAGTAAACATGCAAGTAATAGACTCATCATGTTTCATCTTAAAGGACTCATATTCTTGCGTGAGTCTACTAATCTTGGATTCCTTTACTTGTGATGTTCCCTCGTGTGTGACTTCAAGCAACTTCCAAATTTTATTGGAAGTCTTACAAGTAGAGATTCTATTGAATTTACTACTATCGAGAGCACAGTAAAGAGCGTTTATAGCCTTAGCATCTCAACTACCAAGCTTCTTGGTATTTTCAGTGAGTAAGTCCCTAAGGGTGTCAGATGCAACATCCTCAATAACTCTGGAAGGAGTAGGGAAACCATTTATCACACAATCCCATAAATCAAAATCTATGGACTTCAGATAAATGCTCATCCTAATCTTCCAGTAGTTATAGTTGGTTCCATCAAATAGGGGGGGCCTATTTGTGGAGTGTCCCTCATTGTGGAAGGTGTTGATCTAGGGTTAGTGGCCATGGATCACTCAAAGGGTGTAAATCCAAATCGAGAGAACAAAGCTCTGATACCAATTGTAGAACCCTAGGGGGGGTGAATAGGGAAATAAAAAATAACTTAAGCACAAGAAGCAATATACGTCAAATAAAAAGAGAGAGTAAGAAGATCAAACACAAGATGTATCCTGGTATCCTCGCTTGAGGCAATCCAGTCCCGGAACTCTCTTCGGCTTAAATCTACTATTTAATAAAATAGTACACACGAGTTTGGATCCGAAGAACTCGCCAACTTCAACACGAGTTTGGATCCGAAGAACTCGCCAACTTCAACACACGAGTTTTCTTAAGAAGGCTCGCCAACTTCAAAGAAATAAGAAGAGAACTTGTTGATCTTCTAACACTTGAAGATCGAAAATTACAACTTAAATACTCTAGCACTTTGGGAGAGGATGACAATTAAAAGCTTGGTAGAGTATTAATGGTGGAGCTCTTGGTTGTTTGGAAAATTTATGGCAAGAGTGGATAAACCTTCAAGAAGAAAGAAGGCTTGCATTTATAAAAAAAAATAAGAGTAGGTAGCATTCAATGCTCCTGGATACAGGCTGACCGGTATACCGTCGGTATGGACCGGCATGCCGTCGGTATGCCGGTCAAACAGTAACGGTCTTAATTATGTCCATTGGGAGCATTTAATGCTCGCCATTAATGCAGTATTTGTCATTCAAAAATCAAATTTCGTAACCCGGTATACCGTCGGTATGCCGCGGTATGCCGTCGGTATACGATATTTGTCACAGAACATTTTGTGATAAACAAAACGGTATACCGTCGGTATGCCGATATTTTATCACAAAATATTTTATGGCTCACAAAATGGTATACAGCCGGTATGCCAGAGTATACCGTCGGTATGCCGATAATTATCACAGAACGTTTTTGAGGCAAACAAAATGGTATACCGTCGGTATGCCGGAGCATACCGTCGGTATGCCGGAGCATACCGTCGGTATGTCGATGTTTGTCACAGAACGTTTTGTGGTCCACAAAATGCTATACCACCGGTATGCCGGAGCATACCGTTGGTATGCCGACATTTCTCACAGAAAGTTTTGTGGTGATTAAAACGGTATACCGCCGGTATGCCGGAGCATACCGCCGGTATGTCGTTCTATAAGGTATTGATTTTTGACTGAATAATTAGAAATCTTTTAGTTTGTCATCCAACCTTAAGTGTTTACAGAAAGACCTAGACCTTGTACAGACTCGAAATCTTGAAGTATAGAGAGCCGTCTTGTCAAGGAATGTCGATCTTTGCTTCAGTCTTCAAATCCATGGTTGCTATTCTTGAATGGACAGACTTTATGTAGAGAGCTTCTAAAATGATGTCAATCTGATAACAGAGAAAACTAAACTACGAAGATGCTGTTAATATATCAAAATAAAATGTGCCAACACATGAGGCAAAGAAGATGGTTGGAGTTGATGAAAGACTTCGACATCAATTTACAGTATCACCCCGGGAAGGCAAATATGGTGGCGGATGCGCTGAGAAGGCATACGATGGCATGGTATCTGATGATAGATCGACATTTGTGGGAAGATTTGGAGAAGCTCGGTATCGAGATAGTTCGGCCAGGATCAGTGATTCAGATGATGGTGCTAGACATTCAGTCAGGTTTGATGGAGCAGATCAAGGAGACTCAGTCTACAAATAAGAGCCTCCGCAGACTCAGAGTCCAGGCCTTAGCTAGATTGCTAGATGACTTTACCGTAGCAGAAGATGGATCCTTGAGGCACGACAGCCGGTTATGCGTGCCGAAGGGAGAGCTGATAGAGGCAGTCTTGCAGAAGGCGCACCGATCATGATATTCTATTCACCCTGGTGCCAACAAGATGTACCGTGCACTACACCAAAATGGTCATTTTGAAACACCAAACAATTTTCAATTTGGAACACTTATTGTCTGTACCTAGTGGCTGTAACAGAATAAAAGTGTTCCAGAACAGAAAAACGTTCCTGATATAATTTATTTTAATTTTTAGATTTTTATTATTATTTAAGAACACTTTAATAATATACCAAATACGTTCGAAATTTGAAATGCACACATGTGCATCTCACGTGCTTGCTAAAAGTGTTCCAAGTTCCAACAGCCAACATTACCCTTTCTTTCCCTCCTGCAACCAAAAAAAATCCTTACTTTCCCCACAAAACAAACCCTCCCTTCTGTAACAAAAAAAACTCTTTCTTTTCCTCCAAAACAAACCCTAGTTCCCGCCGGCATAATCCAAATGCTTTCCTAGTCCGTCCAAATAAAAAAAAGAGAAATAAGAGAGAGAGATTGATGGAGGGATTGATGGTGGTCGTCACCGAAGAAGTCGGACGTGTTCTCCCAGCTTCTCCGAGGATGCCGCACAATGAGGCGGGGCAGAAGCTCTACGGCATCATCCTCACCTCCGGCTCCTCCTCTGACCGGTTCACCTCCAACCACCTCCTCCACATGTACTCTAGGCTGGGCGGTGGGATAGCCCTATTCTCCACCAGCATGCCTAACAAGAACCTCATGTCCAACAACATCCTCCTCACCTGCCTCCTCCGCCGCCACGGAGGAGACAACCCATGTGCTTTCGCTGCCGTTGCCCTCAAGTTCTTCGATGAAATGCCTGAGAGGGATGACCCTTAATAGAGCAGAGCAAAAAGAAAGTATTTATGTCAACCCCAAAGCCTTGAGTTTAGGTTTTGTTGTTGTTGTTGTTCTAGACAAGAGAGCTCTTAGCCTCTTATGTAGTTATTGTCAAGAATAGTAGATACACCTCTTAGTTTTTCAAGGGTCATGGAAATTTTAGCAATGACTCACTGTACTACTTTTGCAGGAAAGGCTGTAGATGTAGCATGTTGATTTCCCACTAAATGATGAACATATTCCCATGGTTGACAAGGCTGTAGATGTATTATGGAACAGATAGACCTCCAATCAAAGGCTCTCTATCTCTGCAGGTTTGTATTTTAAAAGATGAGGTTTATGAAGGTAGATGGTTTTGCATTTAACTTGGCTTACTCTGCGAGCCAGAGACTAATTCTTGCTTAAAAAATGGATATGATTTTGTTTTTGTTTAGTACATAAACTCTTCTTCATAATGCTACTTCTTACGATCTTTTGAATCCTTTTCATAGCTTTCATTTGTAGGCCATCAGGTAGTTAATTGGGTAATGTTAGGATGTGTTGGTACTAAAATATATAAAAGGGCTACACTGGTGAATAACTTTTTGGCCATGTAGCACAGGTATGGACATGGGTATGCTAGTACGATACGATACGAGTAATTTGCCTTTCCAACCACTATAACAGCTTGCGCATAAAGCTTCTACAAGTAATCTATGATGAATGCTTAATGCCGTATCATACTTTACATGTGTGCTATTTTCTAGTGCTTTATATAGTGTCCAAATTTGCTGCCTCATATTACTGCTGCTGCCTTTCATTATCAGCATATACAACCTGCACAAATACATGAACCCACATTTTGAATCACATGTCCATTTTGGCAAAAGATATAGACATTAGCAATTAGATACCCCTTTATACTCTCCCCTGTTACTGAAACCTGCAGGTAATACCCACATATACCTGTGCACACGTTAATGCCTACAAATCTCATAACCCAAATTCTGAAACACACTGATGCTTGTAGACATATAGGTATTGTTTCTAATTTTCTTAACCAGATTTCTCGTGTTTGCTGTAGGGAAACTTTTTTTGAAATTGTTGGCATGCTTTCTATGAAGTATGTCATATTTTCATTACCAATAATAATGGCAAAGGTGGGGTGGGATTCCTCTTCCCGGTAATTAGTTTGCTTCTAGCACACAACAGATATTCCTAAGTGTACCCGTTCATCCAAACTAGATTAATGTTTATATTCATGTGCTCTTGAGATATTGTAGAGAAATTATTGAATATAAACTATTTTGCCAATGCATAGAAACCCCTAGCATAGTATGTTGCATGAATACGTACAAATATAAGGATAAAGACATAATATGGAAATGGGATACGAACATTTATAGGTACCATATAGTCACCTATGTTGCATGAATACAGACACGAATATGGGTTACCAACACCATTTTCCCGTATGCCTGCAACATACAGCATGGTTGATGATGAAATGTTCATTCATTTCCTCATAATATTCATATTCCATCTCTATGTTTTACTCTTTTATATATGTTGTCTGAAATTTTTAAATGCTCTTTTTCTTCTACTACCTTGACTTTGTAGGACTTGTTGAATCTATTTATTTCCATCTTCTTCCTACACTACTTAACCACTCGAGCATAAATTTAAATATTTAAGCCTTTCTTTGTGACTTCTAACTGAATCAGTTTAGATGCACCATGTCTGTAGTGTTCAGCAAGAGGTGTTTCTAATATGACTTTGTATCAATACCAAGAGACTGAGTAAAGCAGTATCACTACAGTTGATTCAAATTCAAATATCTATCATGAACTTTCAAGTGACTAAAATGGATGCACTGTTGCATACATACATGATTAAAATGATGCACTTTTGCATATATACATGATCATGCCCTTCGTCAGCCTTGATTTCTATTTTCTAATTTCTAGAAAGTATGCATACTCCAATAGTGGCATATTTTGTCAGTGTAGTATACATTTCAGGCGTGGCATGGACACTCTAAAATACACTTAAGACATGCAAGGTGCGTGACTTCTACGTGTTGCTGTGCCAGTATCATATCATACCGTATTCTTATATGTGCAATATAGCCTAATTTGGATTAAGATTAATGATCATGTTGGATAGAGGATGGTCATCTATGTTGCAATTAACAACTATTCCTGCAGATGATTAGTAAACCAGAAAGTTGAAGTGAAGACTTTTGAGAAGTGTTCAAGAGCTGAACCAAAAGATATTCCTGCTTGACAGAAAGTTTAAGTTTAATAACTGGACCACTTCAATATGATATTATTGAACTAATAGAAAATCTATAATCAGGAAGATCAAGTACAATGGATGCCAACCAACGTCCAAGTAAATACAAAACTCTATAGTTTGGTTTCTTCATATTCCTTATAGTTATCATTTGAAAGGCTATCACAGATTTCTTTTATATTTCTTCATTCTTTGGTTTCTTGCTACTTCTTGGTTTCCTTAGTAGTACAATTTGAATTTCCATTCTATTTTTAGATAAATGTTACCTCGTTTACTGTGTTTAATTGTCTTGCTACTATTGTTTCTTTCTTATTAAATAAAGTGTGCTAGTCTAATTGGTGAATCGTCGTCAATTTTTATATGTTATTGGATCATAAATTACCTGTCCATAAGAGGATAACTGTATCAGAATCATCTATAGAAATATTTTGTATATATGTGCACAAGAGGAAGCCTATCAACAGAAGACGAGGGAAAGAAATAAAATCACAAACATGTGAAACTGCAAAACCTGGTTGAACTTGATGATGATACATATAAGCAACGCACCTAATGAAAGGTTCATCCTAATTTTTTGTTGCTCACCAAATTAACGATGTACCAAACTTTATGGTAAGAGCATCTAGAGATAGGGGGCTCATAGTGTTTGTTTTAATTTGTTTTTAAGTGAAATAGTATTTTAATTTGTTTTTATAGAATACCAAGCATCTAGAGATAGGGGGCTCTACTATCTTTGTTGCTCTGTTGTAGTATCAATGAATACCAAGCAAGGTTTGAATCAGTTTCGTACAGTTTTTATGAGTATCAGTGGTTTTAGAATATTTTGAGTTTCCAGAATATTTTAAATCAGTTTCAATTATCCACCTAGCCCACAGTGATTCCTCATTCAACAATTTCCAGAATATTTTGAGTTCAAGACTTTCCATAATGTGAAATAAGTTCCTCTTACCTACCCTCCTTCCTCCTTTGGCTTTGCAAGCTCCTTCCAACTAAGAGTTTGAATTGCTGCGTTCCATATGAATCTAGAACTAGGGTTAGCATCACTATTTATATTACATGTCTGCATGAGATCCCTAACATCCTGTAGGATTTTTTGCTGCAGGTCAAGTGGCTACAAGATGCTCTATCTGGCAAATTTTTTTATTATCTCCTGCCAGATATGCCGAACCACTGCATTCGATAAGAGTCTACCATGGTAACTAATCCGTCTTCTTGTTTTTGTCCCTCAGTTCAAGAATTTGTTCAGTCAACAAGTAGTTGTTCAAGGTGGCATATTGTAGTCCTCTCACTGTGCTCAAATATTCCTAGTATATTTACATTGGAAGAATAGATGATCTGTGGTTTCCTCTGCCATGTGACATAATGCACAAAGTCCATTGGTTGTATTGCCATAACCAAGCAGTTGTGCCTTGGTTGGCAACTTGCATTTCACCCTCTATGAGTACAATAAGGCATCTTCTTACAGTTACCCTTGTACCAATTCATACTCGCCCGTTGTGTAGTAATAAACTACCCTCTGACCAGCTTATATGTTGCCTATGTAGCAAACTGTTTACTGTAAATCCACTTCAAAAATCCTTTGTGCAGTGTTCTTAGCTCCCAATGCCCATCTCTGATGATCCTGCTAACTTTGCAGTTCTAATGATATATCTGATACTCATCCCAATGCCCACACATGGTACATCGACTTCTAGTCTGCACCTATACACTAGTTCCTACTATTGTCTACTGTCTGATTTAGCTACATTATATTGATGCTTTTGAGAAGTCCTTCAATCTCGGATTTCCATCCATATATTGATGCTTTTGAGATCAATCTGGCCTCTCTTCTCAACTTGTATCATTATCAATTGTACTTTAAAAGGTTTATCTGGGAAAAAGATCCAAGTCTGACAATGAACATGAATTTATTTCCACGTAATTCTAGTTTATAATGTAAGTGAAGTTCTACAGCTCCAAAGGATGTTTACTGGATTGGAGATTACACTATAAGATATTTTGGGCTATACGAGCTCCTCAACTTCACTTTGGGATCTTGTATAAATGGTATGTCTTGTAGCCTATGTAGTATACATGTTAAACATGAAGTTGCACATGCATATCTATATGTATCTGTATCTGTAATGTGACTGCAAATGGATGGAGTTGGGATCTTTAGAATTGATAGCAAGAAAATTTGATATTGTCAAAAGCTTGCAAGGAATCAAGCAAGAGACTTGAGTGAGTTAGAACAACATGTCATGCAAAATCTTTCAATGCAAGGTCCGATTTTGAGTTTCTTCAACTTAAATTGTTGTTTTTAGATAACGGTGATTGGATATAGGTGTAATCTTTTTAGGTACAAGTAGTGGGACTTTGTGACCCTGTCTGAAGCAACATAACACTAGGGTATTAAACTGTTGGTGATCTATATGCCCAATGTAATATTGTGAAATGTCTGATTTAGCTACATTAAAAAAATTTATTGCCAATTACCTGCTCTTAATCTCTATGCTCCTGTTCCACCATTTACCAACATGTACCTAAAATTGTTTCCAGTTTTTGGTAGAGTGCTGAAATTTAGGTAGTCATTGCAAAAAGGGATTTTCTTACTGCATAAAGAATAGGTCCAGTTATGTGCTTCAGTAGCCAATAGAGCTAGCTCTAGGTTCTAAATCTCTTTATGGAGGTCCATGCTTGTCCTGTAGTTATATCCTTCTTTATTTTCTAGATATAACACAAATATTTCATTTTTCATGTATTTGGTAAAGTGATCGCTACATATAAAATAACCTTCAATGACCTGAGCATAATGTTCTGAAAGACGGCCTAGGCGTCCGTCTGGTGCCAGCCCGATGCCCGCCTAGGCACCTGCCTAAAACTCCCACCCCCGGAGGCTCGTCTATGCATGTTTTGGGGTTTTATGGACTTTTCCTGCAATTTTAGTAGGTTTTGTGGATTTTTTATATTTTTTTAGCCGCCTAGATCTAGGAGGCCGCCTAGGAAGTCTAGGTGCTAGGTGGCTAGTGCCCGCCCGACTAGTGCCGAGCAATTTTCACAACCTTGCATGAGCCACATGATGGTGTGTTAACCATTTGCCTATGCTCAAAGATTCCCTATGCTCAAAGTCACCCCTCTCAATTCCGGTGGATCAATAATAGATCCGGGTAGTTTAGAAGCCATTAGGAAACCATCCTAGTTACATCTGTAGGAAGATCTATCTTGTACATCTTGTGTAAAGGATTTTCAAGTGTGTGCCAAGGACTGTTTAACATGTTTTGTGTTTAGACGGAATATTGGTAGAAATTAGTGCTATATTTGCAGCTCCTTAGTGATCTTTTGAACATCTTCCAGATGCTACAGGAAGTTGTACACATGTATACTTTTGGTGGTGGATAGCAGCTACATGTTGGAATGAGTGGTGTGTAACCTGCTTGCTTTTGAGGCCGATCAGATGTTTCTTTTATGGAAATAGTGACTGATCCAAACAAAGAAAAATACTGTCATCTTAATTTGAAAATATAGTTGGACATTTGGCTCAATAGTCTTGTCAACCCTGCTGGAAATGTCTAGAATGATTCACGATGTCTTTATTTTTTAATATCATTTAAGGATAATATTTCGTTTGAATAGATTGAGATGTTATTGGATTAATTAAGAGTGCTGCTCTAGTCTTTCCTGAAGCAAATTACATGGTACCAGCGGGACCTAGTAGGCTGCAATATTTCAGAACCTACATTATTTCTTATCAATCAAAAAAAGGGAAAAACCTTAGTTTTATCATGGAATGGAAATCCTCATATCTTTTTGAGAAGCAATTCTTTTATAAATATTGTAACATTTATACTTATCATTTACAATTGAAATATTGCACAATTGTTGTTATCTAACCTCAATTCATTGCTGCAGTGATTCTAGTGGCTACTAAACCAAGGTTGACTACAGGCTCATTTTTAGGCATTTTGTTAGGGTCAGTTGCTGGTACACTTTGGAGGCATTTTGTTAGGGTCAGTTGCTGGTATACTTATCATTTACAATTGAAATATTGCACAATTGCTGTTATCTAACCTCAATTCATTGCTGCAGTGATTCCAGTGGCTACTAAACCAAGGTTGACTACAGGCTCCTTTGTAGGCATTTTGTTATTGTATTCGCTGTAGCTACGGCTCTTATCATGAGAAGACGTTTTAGACGTCGGGTGCTTTTGCAAAAAAATCTCAAGTAAGTTTATAGAGTATTCTTGAGGATTACCTATTGAGTATTTTGAGAATTTGAAGGAATTTGCTATTTTTCTTGAGCAATGTGTATGAAATAGCCCATTAAACTGTTCAATTTATATTAATGTGTTTATGAAATTCTAATCTAGTTATTTTTATGATGCTTAATATTAATCTTTTTGGTTTTAAGGCTGGATGGAGTTTGGAAGAGCATGTGTGAGTGCCATTGTCTATCAGTGACTTTTGTCATGACTGGCTGATTGCCATTGTCTGTCCAAATAGTATCTGGAGAAAATTGAAAAAAATGGAGCACTCATAACAATGAATCATAGCTAAAACCCGCCTCAATATTACATGTCCATAATTTATTTAATGAAAAACAAATAATATAGGAAGTTTTCTTAATCAAGGGATTACACAGTTGATACCATTATTAATATTGCATAATTGTTTTAATGCAGATACTGTGAAACTTTACCGTAAAGGAGAGCTCTCTACTCTACTATCAGAATTAAATGTCGACACCAAGAGCTTGCAGCAGCCCTGATACCTGGTCTTCTGATGAATTACTACTTTCCAACGTTTTCTATTCGATAGACTGTCTATCAAAATTTGTTCATTCGCAAACATTCCCAGTCGTCTTGTTAGAGTCGATGTGTAACAATATATGCTTGAACTCGAGATTGTTTGTATACTTTATTAATAAAGACTAGTTTTAGCTGCCACATTAAGTTTATACCATCTCTTCGTCCGACAAATTGTGCCTGGCATAATTGTTTCTACTCATGTTTGTACCATCCGATAAATTGTACCATCCGACAAAAAAGTACATAGGAACGCTAATAAAGCGTTTCAAAACTAGCCACATGAATAATGAAAAAGCGTGTCAAATTACATTTAGGAACATGTGTAAAGTGTTTTAAAATTACATTTAGAAACAGTTAATGATTGTTCCAGAAATATTTTAGGAACACATTATATATGCTCCAAAATTTAATTTTGAAACGTCTAATAACTGTTCCAGTCGAAATATAGGAACGCTTTATCAGCGTTCCAGTTATTGCAACGCCACTTTTAGGAACAATTATGATATGTTCCTAAAAATATTAGAAACATATAAAAACTGTTCCTAAATGTCTTTTTTGGTGTAGTGGTGACTGACGGAAACATCTTGGGTGGCACGGGATGAAGAGAGACGTATCATACTTCATTTCGAGATGCCTAGTTTGTCAGCAGGTCAAGGCGGAGCGTCAGAGGCCAGTTGGTCTATTGCAGCCATTACCCATTCCCGAGTGAAAGTGGGAGCATATTATGATGGACTTTATTTCAGGGCTTCCTCGTTCCCAATGAGGGAAGGATGCCATATGGGTCATCGTTGACAGGCTGACAAAGTGTGCTCACTTCATACCCTTCAAGGTGGGGCTCTCCACCGAGAAATTGGCGGAGCTATACATGCAGCAGATAGTTATCTTGCACGGAGTACCGGTGAGCATCATATCGGACCGGGACAGCAGATTCACGTCCCATTACTAGAGGAGCTTGCAGGAGGAGTTGGGCAGTCAGCTCAAGTTCAGTACAACTAGGGCTATGCATAATTTAGTAAAATCGACCAAATCGAACCAAACCAAACCGAACAGATCGATTTTCAACCGAACCAATGGTTCGATCGGTTTGGTTCGGATACAATTTCTCTAAAACCGACCGGTTCGATTCGGTTTACGGTTTAGTTTGTCAAAAAACTGTTTTGAACCGAACCGAACCAAAACCTTACTAAATGTTACAAAAATTAGGTTTTGGTCCGGTTCAATTCAACTATGGAGGAAAAACTCCAGCAACTAGCATGTTCCTATTCAACTAATAGAAAACTTTTCCTCTCTCTCTCTCTCCATTTCTCATTTGGGCGGCCCCCTCTCTCTCCATTTTTTCCTCCGATAGTCGGCTGCGGCTCTCCCTCTCTGCGATCGGCTCTGACTCTCCCTCTCCGACAGCTCTCTAATTGGTAAGTATTCTACATCCTCTCTTCTCATGTACTACAGAACTATAGATCTATAGATGTTAAATTTTTTTCTTGTGTGTTTCTTGTTAGGGTTAGGTTTTTTTTTATAGATGTACACTTGTACAGAATTATAGATCTATAGATGTAGACTTAGATGATGTCAGGGTTAGGGTTTATTTTTTTTCTTGTGTGTTTCAGAAGAAATTTTACTTGGATGTTTTTTCCTTGTATTTTTTTCTTGTAAATTTCTACGAATCATTTTTTTTTCTTGTATTTTACTTGGATGTTATTTTTTCTTGTAAATACAGAGATGATGTTAGGGTTAGGGTCTATTTTTTGCTACAGAGATGTTGTTAGGGTTAGGGTCTTTTTTTTCTTGTAAATTTTACTTGGATGTTTTTTGTGACTCATTATTCACCATCTCACGAATTTTCTTCACCACATCACGAATTTTCGTTGATGTTTTTTTGCTACAGAGATGATTTTTTTTCTTCCCCACGTCACGAATTTTCGTTGTCACATGAGATTTTTTTCTTGTAAATTTTGCTACAGAGATGGACTTTGGACTTTGGAGTCTTGAAGGCTTGAAGCTGTATATGCATGCTGGCTTTTCTGTGATCAATGATCAATCTGTGTCAGTAATTCAGTATATGTTGAAGGCTTGAAGAAGTTGTATATTGTTATGTTCTATGGAGTTAATATTGTTATGTTCTATGGAGTATGGACCGTCTCCTCTAGTTTCAGTTTATAAGTATACTATAATATTGATATTCTATGTTGTCTTTTCTTGAGCTGAGATTAGTGATTCAGAGGTGGTTTTTTGTTAAAAAAAATTATCTTGTCAAAACCGATCAACCGAACCGAGCCAAACCGAACCAAGTCGGTCGGTTTCAAAACCGAACCGACCAATTGGTTGGTTTGGTTCGGTTTTGATTTTTTCCAAACCGATTAAGTTTGGTTCGACTTCGGTTGGGAACAAATAGGTCGACCACCGACCGATGCATACCCCTAAGTACAAGGTACCACCCACAGACCGATGGACAGTCCGAAAGGACGATACAGACGCTAGAGGACATGCTGAGGACTTGTGTGCTGGACTTTGGCGGATCATGGGAGAGCCATCTGTACTTGGTAGAGTTTTCACACAACAACAGCTACCAAGCCA
Organism: Iris pallida; assembly: GCA_029216955.1. Taxonomy (NCBI): domain Eukaryota; kingdom Viridiplantae; phylum Streptophyta; class Magnoliopsida; order Asparagales; family Iridaceae; genus Iris; species Iris pallida. Next base: position 5,496,251 of record JANAVB010029818.1, on the reverse strand, counting down.
GCATCGGTATGTCTCCTTTCGTGGCACTATATGGACGACGATGCCGTACACCGCTTTTTTAGGATGATGTTAGGGATAGAGTTATGCTTGGGCCAGAGATGATCACTGATGCAGCAGAGAAGGTCAGGATGATCAGAGACAGACTCAGAGTTTCTCAGGACAGGCAGAAACACTGGGTCAATGCTAGTCGCAGACCGATGGAGTTCGCTGACGGAGATATGGTATTGGAGAAGATATCACCTACTAGTGGGACTATCTGGTTCGGACGAGGCGACAAGTTGAGCCCCAGATACATTGGACCGTTCGAGATACTCGGCAGGATCGGAGAGGTAGCTTACAGGGTTGCACTTCCACCCAACCTAACAGGAGTTCACGATGTCTTTCATGTGTCTCAGCTGAGAAGATACGTTCCAGACCCCAGCCATGTGCTAGATCATTCAGAGTTGGAGATCGGACCGAGTCTTGCAGTTACTGAGCAGCCAGTGGTGATATTGGACCGGAGGAAGAAGAGGCTGAGGAACAAAGTCATACCCTTGGTCCGAGTAGCTTGGAGACGTCACTCTCCGGGGGAATCTACTTGGGAGAGGGAGTCGGACATGAGGGAGAGATATCCTTACTTGTTCGACCCACCAGCCGCGAGGGAACCATCCGTTCCCACTTGATACCGTAGAGGTTAGTTTTAAAATAGTAATCTTAGTCTTTGTTTGTACTGCTTGCTATATTAAATGTTTATAGAGTCTTCTATCCTTATGAATTTCGAGGACAAAATTTTTCAAGAAGGAAAGATTTGTAAGCCCTTAGATATTTTTAAATATTTTAAAATAAGAATTTATAATTTTAAATAGCATTTATATCCTTAAAATAAATTATTATAATTATTAAGAATTTTCTAGGATTTTTAAATAATTTTTAAATGATTTTTAAAGCCAAAAATATCAATTTGTAATTATTTAAATTATTTTTATATCAGTTTGCAATTCATTAAATTGTTTTAAGTACATTTTACAATTATTTCAATTGTTTTAAAATAGTTTACAATTACTCAATTTGATTTAATGTCAGTTTGCAAATTTATATTTGCAAACTATTATGGCGGTGGGGCTTTGTGTAAATTCAAATTTTTTTTTGGGGGGGGAGGGGGTTTCTGCAAATGCGCCACCCGATCACCGCCTTCGTCGGTCATCATCTCCAGCGACTAACCCTAAACCCTAACCCTAAACCCTAAACCCTAATCGAAACCCTAATTCCACCGCCATTCCCATCCTATAAATGCCCCTCGACTCGAACCTAGCCAAGAACATCACCCCGACCACCACAGCACCGCCCCAGTCCCATTCTTCCCCGACTACTACTCGCCGGAACCCTAGAACCTAGATCTACTACCACCACTATAGACCACGCCACCGCCTCCGACCACCGCCAAACTCTTCGCCACGACGAGACGACCATCGTGCTATTTTCCCCAACGACCCCAACACCTACAGCCGCCGCCAGCAGCCCCGATCGACAACGCTCGATCAGACACGTACGTATCCCTTCATGTCCCCTTCGTTTTCGTGTCTCGTTTCCACCTATGTGACTCGCCAAGCAACAACGAGTTTCGAGGTATGCCTGGACATGGCCAGCTCGTGTCGTGTGTGTCGTGCACGCCTCGGATACGGGACTCGTGTGTCTTCGTGTCCCTAACTGTCAGGACATGAAGACACAGAACTATGGGTTAACGGGTTCAATTAACTGTTATTGGGTTTAAAACCCATTAAGCTAATGGGTTTTGGTTATTTAGCAAGTTATCGGGTTTGGTTTATTTTACAACCCATTATCTTAATTCACTATATAACTAACCCAGCCCTATCCTTAACAAGCTAACTCGAGCTGACCCCCTGGCTAGCCCGAGCAATGTTAATTCACTATATATATATATATATATATATATATATATATATATATATATATATATATATATATATATATATATATATATATATATATATATATATATATATATATATATGTATATTCATATTATGTGTTATACTAAATATATATATTATATATAATGTTTACATATATATATATATATATATATATATATATATATATATATATATATATATATATATATATATATACTTTTTTTTATAATTATATTTATATATTATTTTCTTATACATATATATAAATCCTTATATTTATATATATATATATATATATATATATATATATATATATATATATATATATATATATATATATATATATATATATACATTATTGTATTTTATTAATCATGTCCATTTGGAGTCCAAACCTAGCATGAGTTTTTGGGCCCAAATGTGTCTAAATACATTCAAGGTCTGTACAAGTCGTATTAGACTTGATTCATGACTTTGGGTCCCGTATCTGGACTCCGGTTCAATTTCGTATACGTGGATAAAATAGTAAATAATTATTTATTTATTTTCCAAAAATTGTAACTTGTTGTATTTGAATTTTTATATATAATTTAAGTATGGTAAAAATCTGGGGGAAATTGTGTTTAAATACTATGTTAATTAGCCAATTTAATATAATTTTTTCAGGATTTTATTAGTACTTTTGGCATTTTATAAAAATAGGAAAACATAACTTATTTTCAGGGTACTTATATTTACTGATTTTTAATAAATATCTATGAGGGTTTCTAAATTCCAGAAAAGTTAGTATAAATTTCTATAATTAACAAGGATCATTTTAGTACTTTATTTTATGAATAATTGAGCTGTTTGCCTATCTTAATAATTGTTGGAACACAGTATATAGTCTGATTTATTTATTGAATAATTACGACTTGCGATGTATTGTGTGATTTTGGGATAGTTTAGTGTTGGACCTCACCCTACCATAGTGTAAAGGCCCTAGAAAGTTGGTGTAGGTATTGTGTCACCCCACATTGGTCTCCTATGCTAAAGTCATCATTTGGCTAGGTGTCCAGTCAGAAAGTCGTGTCACACTACTAGTGTCCTAGTGTTTAGCTTAGTATAAAAACTAAGCTTATGTATCATTTTTACAGTGACGAGACACCCGGATATCTATAGCTTCATATACATACACTTGCTTTACACAAGGCAAGTACCTCTACAAACTTTATTTACTGCATATGATGAATTATGTAAAAACCATGTTAAATACTGATACCTAAACTACAAGTCATATCTCTCCATGTTTTCCATACTTTATACTGCTCAGTATCCACCATGCTTTATACTGTTCTCGTATCACCCACATGTTATAAAACGGGTTATGGGGAAACTGCTAGTAGAGTACGTGATCATGCCCCCTTCTCCGTATGTATTTACCGTGCACTGTTACATTCTATATGCAACTTTGTCGTATGTCTGATCCCGCGTTTGTGTATAGATATACACCGATGCCGTTAAGTGTACGTATGTGCACTTCAGAAAATTGATATGTACCACTGTACATCCTATTTACCTATTGACCGATCACGTACATGCTACAGTTTTAAAATTTAAAACAAACATATATTGCCATGATCAAATGTATCTAAAACTGGATAAATCAAGATATGCCATGATTATGTTATTTTATCTCTTTCCATTACATGATCAGTATTATATGTTCGTAGTACAAGTACTTGCTCCCGTCCTGACAGGATAACGTTGTAGGTATATTTACCGAGGAGGAGTTGCTATGTGATTCCTATTATGGAGTTGTCGTCAAGGATCAGACTTTACCTTACGAGGATGTACCTGTCGAAAAACTCGTCTAGTTTGTTTAGTTGCTCGGAACTTTTGAGCGTAGTCATGTTTAGACTATGTATTTTGATACTGGACATGTATCCAGTTTTATGTCTTGACTATGTATTTGGAACATATTTCTATACGAGATGATTTTGTGTTTGGGATATTACTCTGACTCAAAATGACATATAGAACTGTTAGCACACTTTGATTATATATTGTTTGTCTTTAGAACAGCTTACTACGCTTCATCTCTAGCGTAGGCTGGACATGACTCGGCCTGGCCCAATAATTTGGGTAGCAAATCGTGACACTGGTAAACGGGAAGTATCTCTTCCCCCGTTGAGATTAACGGGAGATGTAGTTTGGGAAGAGGTTCGAGATTTACCGACTGTCATAGAAAATCCAGGATCTGGCCATCACATTGAAGGCTTCGGACAACATCACAATTGGACGAAACGGAGTATCTTTTGGGATTTGCCTTATTGGTCGGACAATCTCATAAGAAACAATCTTGATGTCATGCATATTGAAAAAAAAAATATTTGACAACATATTTAATACTGTATGGATATTAAGGGAAAAATAAAAGACAATATTAAAGCAAGAAAGGACTTAGAAATTATTTGCAAGCGTCCAGAGTTGCATCTGTCGCAAAGGTCCAATGGTAACTGGGTGAAGCCTCCAACACCATTTACATTGAGTAGAGATGATAAACTGATAATATATAAATGGATTTCAAAGTTGAGATTTCCTGACGGTTACGTATCGAATCTGGCGAGATGTGTCGATCTCAACGAACGCAGGTTGATAGGAATGAAGAGTCATGATTGTCATGTTTTCATGGAGCGATTAAGTCCTATCGCTTTTAGAGAGATGCTACCTACTCATGTGTGGACTTCGCTGGCCGAGTTATCTATCTTCTTTAGAGATTTGTGTTCAAGTAAGTTGACGGTGCAACATATGCTAGAACTTGAGGAAAAAGTTGTAGTGACGTTGTGCAAGTTAGAAAGGGTGTTCCCTCCCGGCTTCTTTGATAGTATGGAATATTTGCCGATTCATCTTGCATACGAAGCACGTGTCGGTGCTCCCGTCCATTATCGATGGATGTACCCATTTGAGAGGTATAAAATAATCTGCTAATTTGTAAAAAATTTATTTAAATAATTCTAATATTCAATATATTTCTTATAGATATCTAGGTCACCTGAAGAAGAAAGTGGGCAATAAGGCTCATGTAGAAGCTTCAATATGCGAAGCGTACATCATTGAGGAGGTTTCTAACTTCTGCTCGATCTACTTCGATACTCATGTACGAACAAATCGGAATAGAGCGCCGAGGAATGATGAAGGTGATATCAATGCACCGAACGAAGGGATCCGTACAATCTTCAATGTGGGGGGCAAGTCGACAAGAGCGACTAAATTACGGTGGTTGGATGACGATGAGTTTAAAGCCGCACATCGGTATATATGCCTCAATAGCGGTATCCAAGAGATGGAAGATATTGAAAAGTAAGCGACACCATTTAGTCATTCTAAATTCGATATTTAGAAGTGTGCTAACATTTCTCCCTATTATTATAGTACTTTTAGAGCTGAGATTAGAATGGAAAGACCTGATATTGATGATGATGATCTTGCTAGAGAGCTCCATATGAAGTTTCCGTTATGGTTCCAAAATTATGTAAGGATTATAATCATTAGCCATTCTAAATTTGATATGTTACTACTCACACTAGGTCTTCCGTCCTGGTACACAGTTGTAGAACAAAGGGCTAAGAGCAATTGCTATTGGACCGAGCAAGAAGGTGAAGTGTTGGAGCGGATATACAATCAATGGCTTTAACTTTAGAACTACTGATAAGCCTATCAATCATTCATTTGTCGATGAGGAGGCTAATTATACCAAAAATTCAGGAATTTGTGTGAGAGGCTCAGTCTACGATGCCGATCCCGAATTCGACTACTACGGCGTTCTAAGAGATATCATAGAGATTGAATATTCTGTTGATACGAAGATTGTGCTTTTTAAATGTCATTGGTTCGACACAACACCCAAGCAAGGATGGAAGATTGACAAACAATTTGGCTTTATTGATATAAAACATGAAAAAAGATATGGAGATTTTGAACCATTTTTGTTGGCTAGTTAAACCGTTCAAGTGTACTATACGAGTTATCCTAGCTGACGGCGCAGTACCCTGGATTGGTGGGCTGTATGCAAAACCAAAGCAAGAATACATATAATGTTGGGGATGTAGCCTACCAAGAGGAAGAGGTGGTCAAGGCTCAACCAACATATATAAGTTTGGCTGGTGTTGAGGAAGAGGATTTAGAAGATATGGAGGTTGCGGTAGATGACGTTATGGAGGTTAACGTTGATGAAGAATTGGAAGATGTTGAGGAAGAAGTATTGGAAGATGAAGATGAAGATCATAGTGATAGTAAAAATGAAGAAGCAGAAGAAGACACTTCGGAATCAAGCGATGATTCAGAAGACTCTTGGGAAGATGAATCAGACTAGTACGTACGTTTTAATTTAATATACGAGTTCCATTATTATAATGACATGACAGTAGTTTTTATTTTTAACACATCATCACTTATTATTTCTTTCAGATTTTTCTATGGCGCTGAGAGGTCGACGTTCACGTTTGCAGCTTGGATCTTAATTAAGTCCGTCGAGAGGTCTTCATCATGCCCGTCGAGAGGTTTCCATCATGCCCGACGACCTAGATTTACTGTACCAATACTTTCTTGTATTAAAATATTTTGGATATGTGTATTAATATTTTTTATATTAAAACATTATTCGTATGTATGTATGAAGCTAATTTTGGATATGTGTGTATGTGTTGTATTAAAATATTTGGGATACGTGTGCATGAAACTGAGAATTTGCAGGAAATACAAATACTGATACGTGTGCCTACTGTAAAACTGTCGACAAGGATAAGGATTGCTGGAAACACGAATTCTGATATTGTATTTGGAAACTGTTTATATGACTGTATATTGTGTGTGTAACTGTCGACGGGGATGTGGAGTACAGGAAACACAAATATTGACATGCAATATTGTATTTAGCGACGGAATGGCGATGGAACAGCGACAGAAAACCTGGAACATTACAGGCTAGCGACGGAACAACGACGATTTTTCCGTCGCTACATGCCTGGAAAAATTTACTTTGCAGGCTACCGACGGAATAGCGACTGTAGTTTCCGTCGCTAAGGTTCTGGAAAATATTATATTCCAGTATAGCGACTGAATAGCGACGTAAGTTTTACTTACTATTCCGTCGCTATGTTCCTGTCCAACACCAAAAGCGTATCGAAAACATCTTAGCGACGTAATTTTCCGTCGCTAGTCCGTCGCTACTCTCATGCTGAATTACGCCGCTGCGACGTTGGTAGTTCGTCGGTAATTATAGCGACAGAGTTTCCGTCGCTATTACGTCGCATTTTCCAATAAATAGCGTGTCGCTACAATCGCTATTTCCGACAAACTAGTGACTGATTTAAATTAGCGACACGTGATTTTCCAACAAACCATTTCCGTCGGTGATATGTCGCTATTTGGCTTTAGCGATGGAAAAATGACTTTTAGCGACGGATCCCGCCGTCGCTAAAAGCCTTTTTTTTGTAGTGTACCACACAGGGGGTTGAGTCGTACCGTATACTATTTGTTTCGGCCGAAACGTTAGTATACATATTGCCTCTATCTCAGCCGGTCACAGGCCCTGTTATATACTCAAAACACTAGCTTAGCATTGCATCATATTTGACATTGAGATCATAATGCTTGTTGTCTTTACTATTATTTATCAAAACATATAAAGTTTCTTAAATGTCTCGCATTTTCATTTATTATTAATTTAGAAATGCTAGATGTGGAAGAAATATGTTTCTTGTTCACTCCTGACTGGAGACCCATCATTTTTAGGTGATTGCGATGAGGAGGAACTAGCTTACTGTTCTTTCTACGGGCCTGACTTGGGTCCCGCAGATTCGGCTGAACCAGAACCAGGAACCCCAGAACCATAGAAGTTGGCGTCATTTCATTTTTTTTGTTTGTTTTTCGAACAATTGTAATAAGTGACTTTGTGACATTGTAGTCTTGTTATTTCCATTTCAGACCAGTTTCATTTTAATAAAAAAAATTTATTTCCGTTAGATATTTGTACTGCTTGTGTTTCACTGCTTGATACAGCTTACTGCCGCCGTCTCACAACCGTGCAGGCTGGGCATGATCCGACTAGACCCATTATATTGGGATCGGGTCGTGACAGAATGTAATAGTCTTTCTTCCCTACTTCTTCGGTAAATAAATCCTAGATTTCCAACCTTGTTCTTCATCTCCAATTTATGCAAGCTTCATGTCAAATTGGATTGTATCCTCAAATTTTCCAGATCAGTTAGGAAAGAGCCCTAACACTTTTGCTAGATTGATTTGTCTTTTTCGCACACATTTGTTGTCACTCATCACAATATATCCCATTAACCTTGATGAGGACTTGGGTCTCACCAAGATCTTGGTATTATCATGGTCATCAAATCTTGATATTCATGAGATGAGCAATCTCCTAGCCAAGGGCAGAGTGGCTGGTGGGCTGGGGTGGGTTCTAGTCCACCTATTTTTTTATACATGTCAGTTTACATCCAGTTTTCTATTCCAAATTTTAGTTTATACAAGTCCACATCAGCCCACGCTATAGCAGTCCATTCTTTTTTTTAAATTTCTAGCTACCCTCTCTCTCAATATCATGCGTGTACACACTCTAAAGTATAAAGAATGTACATTGCAAATTGTTCCTTCTCCATAATTTCGCTATCAACATCTCTCATCTTCTCTCTTCGTACGAAAACTCCTTCCTCAATCAACATCTCTCATCTCCAATGCTTCATCTTCAACCGAGAACCTCCATCATAATCGAGACCACGCCATCTTCGTTGGACTACAGCGACAGCCTCAAATCCCATCGCCGATACTTCCCTCGTCGTATGAATTTTCGCACACTCGACGAGTTCTGCCACATCACGAATCCTCTGTTGATGATGAAAGAGGATACCAAAGACTCTGTGTGTTTAAATTTATTCCTAAAAAAGTCCATGGTAAACTAAATATTTTTTGGTCAGATTTTTATTTTTTTAGTATGTTGAACATGGCACTACTTTGGCTAGACAAGGTACGGTATGGATACTGAGATATAGGCATAACGATACAAACAAAATATTCATTTTGTCAAAAAAAAAATCAGTTCGAAATAAACTTTGCTCCTGGCTGTCGGTGATACAAACACAATATTCATTTTGTCAAAAAAAAATCAGTTCGAAATAAACTTTGCTCCTGGCTGTCGGTGACCATGATCTAGCTGAGATAATAATGGGAGCTTTGTAAAGCCAAGAATCTTCCTTCCCAGGGAAAAGAAAAAAAGAAGAAGGAAAATATGGATACTTGCAGTTGTATGTGTACTTTTTTTTTGAAAAACAAGATTTCATTAAAATTAAGAGACAACTGAACTCATGTCATGAATAACATGAGATTCAATACATGGAGGTATCTCATTATAAAGAGATATGGAATCAGAGGCAGTATAAAACAAAGAAAAAGTAGCTAAAGAGTGTGCACATTGATTAGCACTTCTATGAGTAAAATTGAATGAAAGATTAGGAATTGAATGGCAAGCCATTTTAGCATCCTCAATGGTATGACGAGCACGCCACAAAGGAATTGCTGCAGGATGATTGATCGAATCTATCAATGACTTGCAGTCTCCTTCAATTGTAACCTCACTAAGATGTTCTTCTTTGCAGATGATCAAAGCTAAACGGATTCCAGATGCCTCTGCTTCAATGGGGGAACCACCTTCCTCTGTTTTTGATATAGCCATTCTGAAACGACCCTGTGAATCACGAAGAACAGCAACTCCCGCCATTTTCCCGTCCAAGAAGGCACCATCAAAGTTGATCTTCCAGCAATTGTAACTTGGTGGCAACCATTCGGCAAGGAGTTGATTCCGGCTCAGAATGTTTGTACAGTCAGGAGTTCCAATGGAGTGAGCTTCATGCTTCCTCTGTAGACTTTGTGCTTCTTCAAAAATCCACCTTGCATTGATTGGAGTATTATTGAAAACATCATTGTTCCTAGATTTCTATATGGTCCATAGCTGGTAGAAGAAAGAAGCCACTTTGTTTGTGTCACCATCCTTTAACACAACTGTAGTAAGAGATGAGATTGACGAATCCACTGAAATCAGGCTAGCCACCAATGGATTGTATTGCCAAGATAAACCTGTTTTGGGACAATGCAACAACAAATGGTTAGTATTTTCAGGATGTACCTTGCATAGGGGGCAAGTTTCATCGATTTGATCTATGCGTCTGTGGATATTTGCGTTTGTGGGAAGGGAATTGGTTATGGCTCGCCACACGAATAGCACCACCTTTGGACTTATTTTATTAAAAGACCAAAGCCTCTTCCATTCATTGAAATCATCTCCTTCAGAGTTTTGGGAAGCAGGGAACAATCTTTCATGAATCACTCTATAAGCTGATTTGGCAGTAAACTCTCCATTTGACGTATGAATCCATATAAGTTTGTCTTTAGTATAATTTGCAGATAAGGGAATTTTCAGGATAGTAGAAGCTTCATGAGGAGGAAAGAGCATATGTATGAGATTAGTTTTCCAGGACATAAATTCCACATTGATCAGATCAGTAACTTTACTTGCCCAATTATTACTAAATGAATAACCTTGTACTGTAAAATGAGGTAGATCTGGAACCCATGGATCATTCCAAATATTAATATCCGCTCCATCACCTACTGACCAAATGACATTGTTCTTGAGCCACTCCCTGCTGCTAAGCAAACTGGACCAAACACAAGATGTGGTATTCGAGGGAACAACTGACCAGAAAGTTGATGAGTGAAGATATTTGGCAGCAAGCATAGTAGACCAAAGGGAATCTGGTTGAGAAAGAAATCTCTATTCAGGACTAAGGATAGGTTAATGATATGTGGATCCCTTATACCAAGGCCTCCTTGATACTTTGGCAGAGTGAATCTATTCCAAGCTGTAAAATGGATTTTCCTTTTATCAATTGATCCCCACCAGAAATTTCTTTGATCTTTGACAAGACTATTAGTCACCTTCTTTGGTATATAATAGGCAGATAAGTGATAGGTAGGTAATGATGATAGAGTAGATTTGATGAGTGTGGTTCTTCCAGCATGAGACAAACACTTCCTTTGCCAGCCTTGAAGCTTGGATGTACTGATCTTTAGTAACTCAGAATAGGTACTAACTCTGTTCTTTGATTGGAGAAGCTTATAGCCCAGATATTTGTCAGTTGTTGTCATCAGATTAACCCCCAACAAATGAATATACAGCTCCCTCATTATTGGATCAATCTTCTTAGAAAAAAAATTGAAGATTTGTCAAAATTGATACTTTGTCCAGACCAGGATTCAAAAGATTTGAGAATGATCTTCACTTGATTGATGTTATGAAGAGAACATTTACTAAATATGAGTAAATCATCAGCAAAGACAAGATGTGAATAAATGGAACCAGAATTTCGAATAGTAATGCCCTCATATAGTGAGGATCTCACCATACTGTTTATCAAGGTAGAAAGAATGTCCATACATAATATGAATAGATAAGGTGATAGTGGACACCCCTGTCGTATACCACGACCTGGATAGAATGAATTCGTAGGTTCACCATTGATTAGAATTGCAAAGGAAGATGTAGATACACATTGCATTATGAGATCATGAGATTTACCCAATAAACCATACCCACGCAATGCTTGACTAATGATATTCCAATCTAATCTGTCATATGCTTTGGACATATCAACTTTGAAGGTAAAGGAACTATTTGTAGGTGAGAAATGAGATATTGAATGCAATAACTCTTGAGCCACAACTATATTATCACCAATATACCTACCAGGGACAAATGCATTTTGATTTGGGCTAATCAACCTATGCATGAGTGGACGAATTCTATTGGCAAGCAATTTAGAAATGATTTTGTACAGGACATTACATAGAGCAATTGGCCTATAATCAACTGGTTTTGTAGGATTTTTGACTTTGGGGATAAGAGCAATGTAGGTATGATTTAGATTCTGGGGCATAATACCAGTGATGAAAAAAATTTGAATAAGGGAGGATACCTCACCACCAACAACATCCCAACATTTTTGATAGAAAAGAGCTGGATATCCATCTGGACCTGGTGACTTGTATGGTCCCATGCCCATAACTGTTGCTTTGATTTCATCTGCTTGTGGGATGGAATGTATGTGGACATTTTCAGCAGGAGCAATGGTTGGAAGATCAGAAATAATATTCTCAGGCACAAGGAATGTTTTAACAGCCTGGAATATGGAACTGAAATGAGCAACAAATGTATCAGCAATCTCATGTTGATCTGAAACTTGGTGACCTCCTTCTTTAATAATACTGTAAATGAAGTTCCTTTGCTTTCTTGTAGTAGCAGACAAGTGGAAAATTTTAGTGTTTCTATCACCTTCCTTTAGCCAAGCAATGTTTGATCTCTGTTTCCAGTAGAGTTCCCTCTGCAGTTGTAATTTGTTAAGAAGGATTTGTAACTCCCTTTCTTCGAAATAGCTATTGTCTGTAGGAACATTTGATTGAATAAATAATAATCTTTCCTCCAGTTTTTTAATATCTTGATTTAGATTTCCTGAAGTAACCTTTCTCCACTGATGTAGACGTGGAAGCAGAGTCTTCAATTTCATTTGTAAAGCAGAAGAATGTAAATTATTCCAAGACTCAGTGAAGGTTGATTTAAAGTCGGGTTCAACTATCCATGATGCCTCAAATCGAGTAGCAGTTTTCCTCTTCCTCTGAACTACGTTCAATAACAACAGTATAGGATTATGATCACTATTAAGACATGGCAAATGTAGAAGGCCAGCTGTAGGATGTAACGATTGCCATTTGGTGTCCACTATTGTCATGTGTACTTTTAACTATATGATCACTATTATGTGTACTTTTAACTATAGCATGGCCAAAGACATCAAAAGATTCAAAACTCCATCCCTTGAACAACCACCTAACTGCATAAACTTTGTTACTTTTTATACATGATATATTTCTTCTATAAAATTACAACGACGAAGAAGAAAAGGAAAATAATAAAACAATGCAGCCCCCCCTAAAGGAGCCAAAGAATCAAAACTTTACATGTACATTTTGCTACTCAAACTCCACCGGCGCTGCGCCAAGTTTCATCTCGTCCACGGCATCAGCTCGGTTCCTCCTCCGCCTCCGCCGCCGCCGCTTCCTCCTACGCTTCCGCTTCGCACGCTTGACGACGCCCTCCCGCTTCCTTCCAGCATCTGGACAGGAAGGTTGTATAGCTGCACAATGAACGTATCAAGTTTTAATTAGTTATGGCGAATAATCAAAACCATGCATGCACAGCTAGGAGCAGGACACCGACCTTGGCATCGATACGGGCGGACACGCCGACGGTCTGCGGCCTGACGGACCGCTGCCTTATGATGTGGCAGTACTCGGGGTCCTCCGCGGTCCCCTCCGACCGTATCCACTGTATCATCCCGTGGTACATCGGGAAGAACCTCATCTGGATCGCGTTGAAGCTGAAGTACGGGATGAGGGTCGCCACGACCACCGCGGCGGTCACCAGCCAGTACGAGGCCGCCGGGGCCAGGCCCTCCCGGAAGACCATGTACGCGCTCGTCGACACGTCCGGGGACATGGCCCCGTACGCGAGCTGGAAGACGTACCAGAGGGCGATGCCGCCCCATATGAACACGTGCTGGATGAGGGTGAAGTAGGAGACGGAGAGGGCCATCTGGCAGTTCACCACCCACACCACGACGGTGTAGAGGGTGGCGCCGAGGAAGTCGAGGCTGACGACCTGGCCGCCCTTCCGGAAGGCTTGGTGGCGGAGGGCCGAGACGGTGAGGAAGAATATGATGGTGGCGTTGAGGACGCCGTTCGCCATCCAGCCGAGGATGCGCGTCCAGCTGAAGAGGAGGTTCTGCACGCCTTCTTGGTACAGTAGAGGGAACTGCATGCATTCATTTGAAACATCAAATATACTACTATATAATGAGAAAAGTAGGCTTCAATGTGAAAGTTTTTATTCCAAAAATGTCCTCATCTATATTTACTAATTAAAATTGTTCGTTACATTTAATATAGATAGTTATGTAATTATGTATAGAAAAAGAAATTCAATATTATAAAATACGTGCAAGTAGTAATTATAGTGCAAATCATTCAAGGGTCTATTTGACAATTGCTAGATAGCGGTTATGAAGTGTTTTTAAGTACTGGTTATGCTATGAGCAGTTATCAGTAGTTTGATTTTGGACAGTTTTAAGTGGCGGCTTTTAAACCAATCTAACGTGTACTCAGTAATTGATTAGACATACCTTTAGACAAAAGCGAGCAGAAACATCCTGGTCGAACACGCCCAGAGCAATCACGGGAAGAGACGTGAAGAAGACGTTATAGAGCGACATGTACCAATCGTTGTACGCCGGTTGGCCGGAGAACGATGTGTGGGCCTCGTACAGAAAGAGGGTTACACCGAACGTTATGTTCTTGTAGAAGAAGTAACATATCTGCAAGACAAGGGGGGAAGAACATCAATACCAGGTTAAGGAATTAGGGACCTAAAAGTTCAAATTTCGATCAAAAATATTGTAGTATACCATTGATGAGATCCTTCGGTAGCACCAATGTCCGTGTACAAGCAGTAACCTCTCCAGGAAACGGAATTGTGCAATTGAGATGTCGCTCGACATGACCGCCTGAAATTTCAGATATCGCAGTCAGGTTACAATTGAAATTCTTCTGAAGATAACATATTTTGCCTGACAATTGCAACATTTATGAAAAGAGAGAGAGTAAGCAATAATTTTGAACTTGTACTGCAGCTATATTTTATTGGATGCTAATGTCACAATTTCTTTCAAGTTAAAAGATCAGTGGAGATCATTTGAAGAACACAAAGATCGTATCTAAAGAATTCAAAGTTCCAGATTCATTTCTAAGATATAAGATTTGACACCAAAATTTTGCCTGGTGCAGTATGCAAACTAGTTGAAAATAATGAAGCATGGTGATGTAAACACATTCAAATGCAGTCTGAAGTTAAATGATTATAGAGTTGAATGATTCACATTCTCAGCTCTTTCAGTCAATTGGCAAATTGCAGGTTTTAACCCAAGAAACAGAGAACTCTGTAGTTTTTAATATGATACTGGCCAGGAAACTCTATATTTCATATTTTACTAGAACTATTTTCTAGAATGTATCAAAAAAAGGGCTAAATTTCAACTTGATACCCTAAACTTTAATATTAGACAACTTAATACCTCAACTATAATCGTACAACTTAATATTCTAACAGTGTTAACGAAAAAATCTAAATGACAACAATACTCCCTTCATTCGTGGTCACTTCAACTACAGCCAGAGGGAATGGGGGAGGTAATTTGGTCAAAATTTTATAATTTATTTTTGTTGAAACGGAAAAATTAACCTCTAACTGATGGAGGGTATCGACTTGAAAATATTCAATAGTTGAGGGTAATGTTTAGTATGATATTAAAGTTTAGGTTATCAAATTGAAAAACTTGAATAGTTGAGGGTATCAAATTGAAATTAAGCCAAAAAATAACGGTTTTCAAACTGAACTCTGCACTATGGTATAGTTTGACAATACAAACCTGCATTCCTTCTGCGCCGCTGATCCCAATCCCAATGTCTGCTTCTTGAAGCATACCGACATCATTAGCCCCATCACCAATTGCTAGAGTTACCTTATTCGTGCCTTCTTTAACCAGCCTCGTTACCTGAAAGTTATCATGGTCTCGATCAGATGATGCTTAAGCTTAAGTGCCAGTGGGAGGATATAGAACCTCAGAAAGTGTCATCAACTCACCAGAGCTTTTTGTTTTGGGGAAGAGCGGCAACATATAACCGATGCACATACAACCGCCAGTTGTAAGAAGAAGTTCTTGACATCGTCTTCCAAAGCATATGCAAGAGACTTCCCATCGATGATCAAAGCAAATGCCTCTGTGCTCGATGAACTACATAGTTTCTTGCCTTCACTTATTTGACGAACTACGCTTTCTTTTGATGCCTGAAAATATTTCAAATTTTTTTTACAAAGATTCTAATTCAATCAAGTTTCAAGGAGACATCATAAATAAATTTAAACAAGACCTATTATAGATGTAATTTAACACTAAGTTCAGCAAAAATCTTTTATCACAATCGTGAAGAATCATCCAAATTGAAGTCCTAAAGAATTTTCCAGTACTCAGGAGATACAGCAAAAGTATCTTTCGGCAGAATGTCATAAGAAATACAGACTATTATCAGATAACTGCATGACCAGATGCCATCATCATTATTGCTTAAATGTGCTGCTATATATAGAATTACACCCAAAAAAAAAAAAATCAGAGCCTGTACAGTCAAGCTGGGAATTGTTCACTTGCATTCTTCAAAATATCATACGCCTTTTTCTCCATTTATTTCCCTATTATGGATTCATGATATCTTATATTCATGTGGGTCATGCATCAACTTACTATAACCATAATTTGATCATCTTTCTTAATTTGCTTGATCCTAGGACTTCATGATTAATCCATATGTTAAATGGTATCCTAAGCAACAATTAAAAGTGGCACCAAGACGAATATGAAACATAAAATTTGTTTTTGACATTTTTACCTTAGAAATTGCATCTTTGTTCCCTTGTTTCTCCAAGCTTACAATATCGGGTGATTCTAGAGTGATGACTATCTGCTTCATCCCTTGTCTCAATAGACTGCAGGCGAAACTGGAAAAAAATAATAATTGAAGTTGAAGTCAGCTAAGGTCGACAACAATTATAACAGCAGAATTCACAAATCAAAACTTTCTAAATGGTAATAATTTTAACTTACCCAATGTTGATGGCAGTCTCCATTTTATCGCCAGTAAGTACCCATATCTTGATTCCTGCTTGTGCTAGTTTATCAATGCATTCAGGCACCTATACATGACACATCAAATAAAATCAGTACAAATTGTTTCGGGATGATGAGAAGACACAGATGCTAATATTCCAGTTAGATCTTCTACGCACCCCATTTTGAAGCTTGTCCTCAACAGCTGTAGCACCAAGAAGAATTAAATCCTTTTCGATCTTCTCAGCAGCTTCGTCAATCTTGTCATCCCTGTCTGCGCTGACCGAGTTCTTGGCCTCAGTAAACTCTTTGTTGAACCTCTCGTACTCTGCCTCATCAAGTTCACGATATGCAAGAACCAAGGTCCTCAAACCGGCATCAGCATAATCATGCAACTGCTCCTTTGTTTTCTCCTCGAATTCCCTTCCATTCCTTGCAAGCCTTTCAAACATCACACTGTTATATTGCACAAAAAGATACACATTAGTGTTTAGAAATCATAGGTAGAAATAGAATTTTTTTCCTGTTCAATTGGCTTTTACTAGAGGTATGCAAGTTTACACAAACCTGTCGGCGCCTTTAGTGAGAAGCAGCAATTTTCCTTCCTCGTTTCTAACTATGACAGACATCCTTTTCCTCGTGCTGTTGAACTCTAAGATGTTCAAGAGCCTAAATGACCTGCAGACAACATACAACAGGATGTGAGCTTTTATCTTAAGTTATATCATCAGTTCAAGATTTACCCGAGAAAAATGACTGACCTATCAACTATCCTGCCAGTCAAGGGATCAAGCTCATGAAGAAAGATGGCTGTCTGTGTCCTCTGGTAGAACTCGAAGCCCAATTCTCTGGCAGCAATAACGAAAGCTGCCTCGTCTGGTGACTCTGCTTCATAAGTAATATTGCCAGTAGCTTCATCAACCTCGGGTATGGCAGTATGGCAGATGGCCAGTACGCGGAAGAACTTCTGTATCACATCGCGGTTGGGCTCGTTAATCCAATTCCCCTTCATGACGCGCCCATCTGTAAAATTAAACCCCTTAACCGGCTTCCTGCCCACTTCCTCTTCCTCTTGAGCTTCCTCATAAATCAATGGGGACCCTTTTCTCTTAGCCATTGCCTTCTCAACCTCAGTGACTCCCCTGCCGTAGGCAGTACCGGCTATAGAGCACTTGATGAACTCCATCGAGTTACACGTAAGCGTTCCAGTCTTATCCGAGAGAATCGTGTCGACCTGACCCAATTCCTCGTTCAGGTTCGAGGTACGGGCATGAGCAGGCGTGTCAGTCTCCTCGTGGTACATCTCGGTGTCCTGGTTCATGAAGATGGTCTGCAGTACCTTCACGATCTCTATCGAAACGTACAAGGATATGGGGATGAAGTAACCATAAAGCATCATGGCAGTCAAGAAGTGTAGGATTGCAGCCGCCCCCGCCCTTTTAGGATCGAAGAACACGGTGGAGTCATCCGGTCGGAGATACCACCGTTTCATCTTCCCGTCATCTATGTCTTCGTAAGTTTTGATCCCGAAGTAAATCGACCCGATAGTTGACAGAAAGACCAACGCGCATAGAAGAAGGTATATAAGCTTATCCATCTTCCTCTCGATTCTGCTCCTCTTAGATGGTGGATTGGTGGCGTTCTGCATGACTTTGGTGTCGTGTCCTGTGAATATCACGACTCCATATATGAAATCAGTGTTTCGGAGTTTGGAGTCCCTCAAGAGGAGCTGGAGGGGCGAGAGGGGGTACTGCTGGCCTTCGAAATCCATGGTTCCGACGAAGGTGTACAGGTTTGCGTTCGGGTCTTCGCACCGTATCGTAGCCTTGAAGTTTCGGAAGCTGGAATCTTCTAGAAGATTAGAAGTTACCTCTAGTGACTGCTTCATCTTCAAATTGGTCTCTCCGTCGAGGTTCATGGTCTCAACGTAACATATCGCCTCGTCGTAGCTTGATGAGAGCAAGAGGAGGTCAGCCGGGAAGAAGTTGTCCTTCTCCACCTTCACCACATCTCCAACCCTCAGGTTTTTCCACTCGGTATACTCAAAATCGCCATTCCCGTTATGCACTTTCACCTTCCTATTGTTCATCTCTCTGTCCTGGAAGAAAATTAAAATTTCACTTTCGGTATTAAGATCTCAAGAATACGAAACCAAAGCATGCATCATCAAACTGTCTCAAGAGCCTCTACTTCGATTCTTTTCGGCTACTACAATCGAGCGTTACAACAATCTAAAGTAGAAATATTTGGAATTAAACATAACAAAATTGTATGAATTAAGTGGGAAGAATCACTTTGGTATGTATAAAATGGTAACATGAACCAGAATTACTTGCATACTTATAGTTCCTGCAACCTTAATGAAATCGAAAACCTTTTCTTTTGAAGATCAGAAGATGTTCAAAGAAAAAGCCAACTCAAATTAATCAAGAATTTAGTGTGGAGTACAAATAAATGGCAAATGACCCATCCTTTCAAATTTTGAACATGCCCATCATCAAACCTTGAAATATCTTGAGAAACAAAAGGGAAACTAAAAAAAAAAAGTAAAAACCCTCTTGATGTTCTTCAAGATTAATTTTTTGTGTGTGTTATATGTCCTCCTAATCGAGAAACTAGCTTTTTTTTTCATTTCCTAAATTTCTCACCAAACATGAAACAACTAAAACCGAGAACTAGACTAAGGGACTAATTTCCTAGTTCATACAATTTCTCAAAAGTTGTATACACAAACACATTGGTTTTAAGTTGTCACATCATATGTATATCAAAGTTATGAGTATATACCTGTTGGTTCCTCTTCCAGTCCTCAACAGCCTCCTTCGCCATCGTCGCACCGATCACGACGATCAACGGAAGGATCGCGCTCACCGCGCCGTACGGCGCCAGCTGGGTGAAGGAGAGGCAGCCGGTGATGAGGAAGTATATGTTGGCCACCCTCCTGAACTGCTCGAACAGGGACTTGGGGACGAACGTGGCCACGTTGTACTTCGTCGTCGACACGTAGTTGGTCCGGTAGCCGAGGTTCCTGGCCTCGAAGCAGTCGGGCTCGTTGGCGAACGCTATCCGGGAGAACCCGGGGCCCCCGATCTGCGAAGGGCTCTCGTCCTGCAGCGCGGAGCCCCTGCCGCAGGAGAAGCTGAAGAGCTTGCTGAAGTGCAGCTTCTTTCTCCTTCCTCCAGCCATCACCACCTCCTCCAACGACACCAAGCTAGTATCTTTATTGCTTTCGATAACTTAACAGAAGAACAAGCTGGAATCAGTCGGAAAGCCCCTTCCTTTGCTAATGTTAATGGAAAAAGAAGAAGAAGAAGAAGGAAGACTACTTTTTTTTCCGCAAGAAACGCAGGAAATTTAAACACCAGCAGAATTAAACTAACTCGATGATTTAGAATTCTAGCAAAGACCCAGATGGGAGAAGCCTCTTCTTCGGCTAGTACACGTTCACAAAGAAGGAACCAAGGAGTGAAGATTGGATTTTTAAAGGTCCCGAGAAGGAAAGGCGCCTCCTTTTCTCTTCCCAGAGTGAAGAATTCCGAGATCGAGGGAAGCTTCCAATGGTCTCATCCTTCCTTCTTTCCTTTGTTTTGATTTTCTTCGGTTTGAAAGTTTCTTCCTTTCAAAGCCCACCACCCACCCACCCACCACCAGTCTTCGCTCGATCCCTCGTCGTGTTTGACAAACTCGTGTGGAAAACGAGAGGGGCTCCTCTCTCTATTCTATTCCTCTCGAGTGTGCGTTGTTATTTTAATGGAGAATTATTTCTTCTTCTTTCTCTTTCTCTCTGCGAGGAGGAAAGGGATGGGAAGGAAAAAAAATAGGGGGTTGAAAGTGAAAAATTAAAGATGGCGACTTTGATACTTATTAGTAAATCTCAGGTGAAAACTTTGAGCTTTAAAAAAAAAAAAAATCAATGTTTTGTTTGTTTCTAGAAGGGGAGAGCGAGAGAGGAAAAAAAAACTAGATTTGAGGAGAGGGACATAAATCATAAATATGGTTAAATATGGTAAGTTAGTAAGTATATCACCTAAAATTTGGGGGGAAGTATATGTATATGTATGTGTCTAGTATTTATATACGAGGTTAGATTTTTATTTTTATCTTGAGCAAACGTTTAGATTTTGTTAACCTTTCTATTATTCATTCATTCATGAACTACTAGATCTAGATCTACAAGAGCTACTTATCTTAATTGTAAAAAAAAAACTATTTAGTAATACCAATTTATTTAACGAGGAGGGATTGGAATTTTAGTTTTAAACATTTAAGTATATTTTCCAAAATAGCAGTAGTTTAGTTGGATTGTATTTTTTTTTTTTTGAATAGGTTAAATTCTTAAGCTATCCGATTTCTCGAAAGATTTGGATTGTATTTTTTTGAATTAAATCCTTAAGCTATCCGGCTTCTCAAAAAAATTTGGTCAAATAATACAAATCAACTATTGCCATTTAAAAAAAAACATACATAAATGTTTAAGAGCGGAATTCTGATCCCTCTTTATTTGATAAGCTAGTTTATTACATGGATGGGACAATTTTGGCATAGATTTATCCATGATATTTAGTGCGATCCTACCATGTTAAAAAGAAAATTCTAATAATTTTATGTCCGTATAGGTTTTTATAAATCAAAAAAAAAAAAACTTCTTTATATATATATATATATATATATATATATATATATATATATATATATATATATATGAGGAGGGATCCGCATTCCCTCATTTTTTGCATCCCCATGTTAACAACCGTTGGATGTGCTTTAAGTCATCTAATCTTAACCGTTGATAAATCAATGGTTAAGATTAGATGACTTAAAGCACCATCCAACGGTTGTGCTTTAAGTCATCTAATCTTAACCGTTGATAAATCAATGGTTAAGATTAGATGACTTAAAGCACCATCCAACGGTGTGAGTAGGGGGGATGCTTGGGGATGCAAAAAGTGCGGGGATGCCTATCCTTCCTATATATATATATATATATATATATATATATATATATATATATATATATATATATATATATATATATATATGAAAGCCGGATAAAATTTGGGTGCTAGTTTGAAAAACAAAGTACCATTAGGTTGGATTTAGGTTTTGTATTAATCCAATAATATCTATCTAACCTGGCCATATTGGTAGACATAACTAATTATATCTTTAAAAATAATGATGATTATATAATATGAAGATACCTTGGGGCTCCCAATCAACATTTGGGGTCTTAGACAAGGAATCTACATTTATATGGCAAGGTATTTTTATTTTTATTCTCTCTTTCTAGAGAAGTTTTGGTTAGGTTTAAAATGTGTCGTGTCCATGCAACATTGGTGCATGCATCATAAGTATGTCCTGGTAGTAGTTGTAGTTAGACACCTTGATTGATATATATAAAATAGTCCAAACTATTGGGTTATGTGTCAAAATTATAAGCCTACTCATTATATTTTAATTGATACAAAATAAAAGAAATTACAAACATAAAGATAAATTATTAACATATATAAAATATTTTTACATTAAAGAATTACGAGGCAAGTCAAGCACAAATCCACTAAATCTGATTACAGTTCTCTCGCAATCAAGCGAGGATACTAGGTATCCCAACGACTCTAGTAGATATAAAAGAACAAACGAAAATTTTGTAACACTCATTGAATACAACAAAGTACTTACCGAAATCCGAAGGGACGTCGAATCTAGTTTGCTAACATTTTCCGAGTTTTTGGCGAGGTCACCGTTTGTTAGTTATTTGAATTGCTACAGAAATTGACTCCGCAAAATAACTCACTAATTTATTTGTGCTCCATCAAATTGTGTCTTTTTATACACAAAAATATATGACAATATATAGTCCTATTAGCTCTCCTTTCCATATACATATTAGATTTTTATCCTACTAGGAATACAATAAATCAAGTGCTACTCAAAATATGACTAATCTTAATTATCCATATAGTTTTGGGATGGGATTCGTTGTTTCCAAATATGATATCCCAAACTTATTTTCTCTCACATAAAGAGTATGTATCATGGTTATGAGTGTTATTTTTCTATAAAATTTGTGAAATTCATATCTTAATGTAAGAGGGGACAAATTTATAATATCATATTTGGGAACACCGGATCCCATCAAATTTTAGATGGATTTGGTTTCGATATTTGATTGCTTATCAGAATTTGGTTGGACCTACCACACACGTGTCCCGTGGCCATGAAAGGTATTTGGCATTTGCTTTGATGGAGAAGATTTATGTATTTAGTAGTTCGTCAAATTGGAAGTTGCTCTGTTCTAAAAGGCGGCCGCTTATGCGGCGTCGGGTGTCCGCTCGATGTTCGTTTAGGTGTCCGTCTAGTCCCCATGACGTTCGACTATGAATATTTTGGGGTTTTATGGATTTTTCTGCAATTTTTAGTAATTTTTTTTGGATTATTTTTATTTTTTGAACCGTCTAGATCTAGGCGGCCGCCTAAACGGACTAGGCACTAGGCAGAAGGTGCACGTTCGACTAGCGCTTTTCACAACCTTGAAAAGTTGCACAGTTTTACATGATGTATTGGGAATCAAATTCCGACTTTTTTACTTTTTGTAAAAAAAAAATTATTTTTTTATCTTCTTCTTCTTTGAATAATATATTCTGATACAACTTGGCTTTATCTATTTTGGATGAAAATAGAAAGAAAAAAATAGAGGGGAAATGTATATGCCACGTCAGGCATATGTTCCTATCCCACTGTTGATTTGATGTCATAACAAAATCAAATATAATTTACAGTAAAAGAAATAGTTTACTTAATTATTAGTTTCTTGTTTGTTGGGAAAGGAAGGATGAATGTGCTTAAACAAGTTTTGAATCCAGAACCACTAGGTCTTTTTCTTATGAAGTTTCTCTAGCCCACTCCTCTCGAACTAATTTGGTCAACTTGGCAATTTTAAGTTGAATTACTAATATGCCCATAAGGGATAATAGGCATGGCTTGCAAGTCAAATATCTAATATTCTAGAAATATGATGTTTTTGGGGGGTTTGATAACGTTCATTACATGCTTAGAATAGTTGAATCATGTGAATTTATTTTATTTTATTATTGCCACCAATCATCTAGATTTGGTTGATAATTATGGAAGTTCGTTTGAAGATAGCATACTGCCATATTAACTACTTCTTCTTTCTTCTTTTTTTAACTACTTCGCAAGCTTTAAAAAGTAAAAAAAAAAAAAAAAAAAAAAATCTCTCTCTATCTTCTACACTATATAATGCAGAAAGTAAGCCATCCAACTTTTATATATATATATATATATATATATATATATATATATATATATATATATATATTGAAGCAAGGGTAATTAGTTTGCATGCATCTCCCTTAACCACTAAGCTAGAGGTCATTTGCTATATATATATATATATATATATATATATATATATATATATATATATATATATATATATATATATATATATCATTAAAAATAATAAAAATAACAAAACAGCTAACTATATACTCCAACAATTATTTTAAAAAACTTAATTAAGTATTGAACTATCTAATATGATTTATTTATAACTAAAAAATTCTAACTCAAGTGGTTAAGATGGAAGACATTTTTTTTATTGCTCGAGTTCAATTTCTAAGAATAATAGTTAAAAAAATTATATTTAATATTTTTTGCATGTGCAATGCACGTGCATATTTCTAGTTATTATAGTGTAGCCTTGAAATGGTTCAAAAATTAGTCGTCCCAATCTTTTCTATATCCTACACTAATTAATAATTATTTTAAATATTCTTATAATTAAGTACCACCACTATATGTGTTGTATGTATATTCTTACGTAATTAATAATTTTAAAAAAATACTTATAACTAACTACCACCGTACGTATACCACTTATGTAGGAAAACTGAAAATCTTTATAACTATCTAAACATATATCCAAAATTCTACGTATGTAACAAAATAAAATTAAAATATATTCAGTATCTTAATATATTAAAACTAAGTAACTAACTTTATGATATTATCTAAACATATATCCAAAGTTCTACAAAAAAATATATATATATTATCAAAATATTTTAATATAATTTATTTTCTATTTATTTTTTCGTTTGGTCGTACACAGAGACTAGTAGATTATAGTTCATAGGCATATATAACACCTTTCAAATTAGTATAAAGTTAAGTAAATACTAATTTTGATTTACATGCCTAGAACTATAACGTTGTTTCATTTTAACCTCTCATACATAAATTTTTAATCAAATAAATATTTTGGAATTTATTTTTTTACTTAAATATTTTAAATTATTCTTTTTCAAATTAATCCAATGACAGTAGCAAAAAGACCATAATATCCTTATTAACTTAAATTTAAAAAACAATTTAATTTTATCTTCCATTGATGGAACAAATATATATTAACTTAAAATTTAAGAATATATTATATAGAAAATTGAACCCAAAAAAACTATAAAAGCCATCATTGCTAACTTTAGCAAGAAGAAAAAAGAAAATCGTCAACCTTCTTTTTAATTTTTCAATAGCTAATACACATGTTCAATTAAAATAATAGTTTGTAACACAAAAGATGGCGGACAAATAGGAAGATGAGCATGGACTTGTGATGGTCAAACAAGACCCCCGACTAGCAAATAAATAATACTTATTTCCATCTACAATCTTTAATAATTAAATAATTACATGCATCACCATTATCATTTCACAGAATCACAAAGATCTCATATTTATTATGTGGCAACCAATGACTTTAATTAACATGGGGCCCCTCACACTTTCCTCACTCTTCTTCATGTGGTCCTCATTGTGCAAAATTTCATGACCAAATTGCACTTTGGGATCCATAAGTGCAAATTAAATATTGTAGGGGCATACTTTTGGAAGAATGGGTTCATGGGATTTAATTTAACTAATTAAACTTTCAAAGATGGAGTAGTTTGGTAGGGTCAAGATAGGAAAATATATAGTGAGGAGTGGGTGATGTTGTTCAACTCCTTTGTTAGTTAATAATTATTGAAAGTGAGAGGCTTTAATTTGTTTGTGTTTCTTTATGTGCTTTAAACCTTAGAAAGTGATGTATATATAATTCTCTCATTGGACATGGCCTATCATTCAACACCTTAATTTATTCCCTTGTCTTGTTGCTATGTTGTGAAATGTTTTAGTTGTAATTTATTGCAATTTGAAGATTCCTCTTTGTATTTAAGTATTTACATAAGCTGGATTTTTTTTTAAGGAGCAACCATCGTCAAATAACTAAATTAAATTACTTTTACAGAGATATAAAATATAAGTTGCAAAAATGGATATGCGATTTACGGGTGAAAATAATGAAAATAATAAGAAAGTATGTGATAGTGCCTTATTAGATTAGGTTGGCCCTCCATTCTGTTTTTAGATGCTTAACACATAAATTCTTTCTCTCTATTGCTGCCCTATTAGATTATCAAATCCTTGTATTTTGACATTTTTGAGTAAATATGTTTTTTTTAGTAATAAGAATGATAAATTGTCCAAGACAGTTAAAAGCGCATAGGTAAAAATTGAGTACCTACAAAATATATATTCACAAGGTGATTAATTACAGAGTAATGCAATTAATATCTCCAAAATATCCTTCCAAACTATTCATTTTTAGTAGTAGCTGACGTGGCATCTGACATGGTAAGTTTTAACCCAAAAAATTTATCACCCAATTTTTTAAATTTTATTCTTAATTTTATTTTATTTTTAAATTTAAATTTTTACCATATCACTTGTAATGTCAGATATCACATCAAAAAGGAAAAACAATTTTGAAGAATAGGTTGGAGGGATTAATAGAATATTTCTTAATTAAACCAACATAACTAATCACTAATAAGATATTTGCATCGTCGGTATGTTGAAATGTTTACAATGTTAATCATATATCACACATGCATGTAAGTGCGACAATTTTTTTTATTTATAACATATTAGTAAATATGTAGTTGGTTGTATGTATTTCATTCCCCCACGGATACTGATGTTCATCTGGAGATTATGGCACCGTGGGCTACCTCTACTGTCTGTTATCAACAAGAGGCGAATGTGTCTTTCATCACAAAGCCCCATGTCCACAACGCATTGTCAACCACGCCTTGAGCTTTATCTCCATTCAAGAAGGAGAATACCAAAGCAGTATGGAAGAGATATGTGAGCTGCGGCGCGAATGGCCACCAGTGAAATCACTTGGCAGCCCCCATCCTATGGGGACATCAAGATTAATGTTGATGGGGCGACCTCCTCCTCAGCCTGTGCAGTTGCAGCGGTCGCAAGGGATGCACTTGGGTGCTTTATAGCAGCTGAAACAAAATATTTTGACTGCTTGCACTCTCCTGATCAAAGCCTCAAAGCAGAGTTAGAAGCTATAAAAGTTGGGATTGGGCTTGCTCGAAGTAATTTGAAATCCAGTAATATCAGTATTGAAGGAGATTCATTGATAGCCTTCAGGATCTTCAAAGGGGACTCTCAACTCATTCCCTGGAGACTCTCGGACTTGATCAACTCTATCAAACGCGAGTTATCTGCATATCAACAAATCAGCTTACTATTTGTTAGAAGATCAGGCAACAAAGTTGTCCATGACTTAGCTAGGCACGCTATCTTGAATAAGTCTACTGCTAGGTTCCTTTCTTCCCCTCCTTGTATTGACCAGGCCCTATATGAGGACTGTTCTTCGGTTGTTAACATTCCTTTTTGAATTCTTCTAATAAAGGTCTTTTTCTCTCAAAAAAAAAAAGCTAAAATGAATAATAGTAGTATAAATTAGTATATTATTTTATACTATGAGTAGGAAGACTAAAAACAATTATAATTACTATAATATTTATTAAGACTATTTAAGAATGACTAAAAAATAACCACCTTAACTATTCTAACTTATTATATTATTTTATATCGACATGTAAGATTATTTAGGAAGACCAGAAAACAACCACCGTAATTATCTAGTTGTCTCCATTAATTTTAATAAACAATTTAACTAGTAAACATATACAATGTTATAGGAAAAAAAAAATTACGGAGAAGAAAAAGAAACGAAAGAGAGAGAAACATTAAAAAAAAAGTGAAAAAAAAAGGAGGGGATCAGAAAATATAGATGAAATTACAATTCTCAAATTTCTACTAACAAAAGTAATATAATACTCTTCGTCAACAAAATGTAAAGCCATCGAAATCACAAGAATTCCAATGGAAGTCGTAATAAAACGTGTTGTTGTGGCTCATAAATTACTCAAATTCTTTGCGTTGAAACAAATATTGACTTGACTAGCCTTCCAAATAGAAGTCAATTTAGAAGCTATATTTTAACATGGAGGACTAATTTGTGAACAATATTAACGCTGATCAACTCTCATGAATTTCCTTCTCCATTCGATCGGATTGCTGATGCATGCATGGCTGCTCAAGTTAAGTTGAGCCTGTCAAAATCTCGTGCCAAGTGTTTTGGCCGCCATGGAGAAAGGTTGAATGGGTTTGTAATATCGGACTTGACTGACTTTTGTGGTAACCGAAAAATAATATAAGATCCTAAGTAAATGACAAAAAATTAGTGGATCGAGTCACAAAGCATATAATTTCTTTCATTTATAATAATAGTGGGAGTTAGAATACAGTAGACCCAAAAGATGCAATACAATGCACATAAATTGTTGTGCGTATCGTCTGACATCTAAAAAAAAGTTTGTAATAATTAAACACCTTAATTATATATGATTTTTTCTTAAATTTACTCTCATATTCTAAAGTTTGTTCTAATTTTCTAGGAATCAACGTTGCATAATTGAAATTTTGGTGACTTGGTCATTCAGAACCTTCACTGACGAATGCTTCTCAAATATGTACAAATATTCAATCAAAATATATGACAAAGAACGAATAAACTACAAAATAATAGGAATCGTCTTTTTCGTGCACACGTCTTAACAAGTACGACTAACTAGCTTAGTTCTTGATGACAAACAAACAGTCGAACACTCTCTATATCCAAACAAATAACTAGATATATACTCAAAAACAGTAAAGTTATTATTATACAGGTTATATATGTCGAAATCAGAATTTGTCAACTAAAGTTAAAAGATACAATTTATTGAAACGAAAATGTCAAAAAAAAAAAATTATTGAAACGTCACATGCTTTTTTTTAGATGTTCTTTTTTTTTTTGGGACCGGCAAGCAACGTGTCCATTCTTACGGGATCTTCGGATATATCCAATGGACTATACTCCTACGGACAAATGTCATATGCTTCAACTTATCTATGCATGCTTGAAGTTTTGGTTGTGATTAATTGTAGTATAGTGTGATCCATCTTGATAATAAGGTGCGTAGATTATGAAACAAGCTAGGTCATTAATTTCACTAGACATATAGATGTGGATATTGTCAACTAATGTTGGAGACAGTAGATATGTTCTTGCATCACAATATCGAATATTAATTATCGATTCCATAGGTGATCAAGTTCATAAGTTAGGTTTGAAGCTCGGCACTACTCCCATCTCAATAATAGTCCTGGCTTTGCCACATACCAAGAGAACATAAAATTTTGTCTAACTCTACTATTAATGTGCAAAAAATATTAAGTAACTCCTGAGTTACTAATTTTTAAAATT
The DNA here is from genome assembly GCA_029216955.1 of Iris pallida. NCBI lineage: Eukaryota > Viridiplantae > Streptophyta > Magnoliopsida > Asparagales > Iridaceae > Iris > Iris pallida. The sequence goes on along the minus strand of JANAVB010029818.1, from coordinate 5,466,846 downwards.
TGTCAATAAAAAATGATTAGATTAAATACATTTAATCCGTTGATTTTTTTAAGGACTTAAACAGAAAAAGACAATAGTCTAAATAGAAAAATAAACTCACGTGTCATAGCCATATTGTGAGTTCTTAGTTTGACTTCATATTTGAGTTTCTAGAGTCGAACTGATTTCTATGAACCAAATATGTCCTAAATCCACGTCACAATCTCTCTATGGTTTAACTGTGGGCTCGAGATTGCTTACGAAGAGTTGTTTGTGGGTTATTTACACTAATTTGTTTTTCTATAATTCACTACCAAAATTTGTCGATTTAGCGACGGCCAGATCCGTCGTCCGTCCGACGAAAATTTGTATTAGCGACCGATCACTGACGGGTCTTGGCCAAAATAATCCGTCGGCAATCAGCTCGTCGCTAATAAAGGTCCGTCGCTACGTAGTCGTCAAGCGACGGAATAGCGACGACTTTTCGACTTCACAATACGAAGCATTAGCGACTACTTTCCGACGGACTTTCGTCCATTTCAAGTATTAAATACTGAACTGTGTAGACAATAGCGACGTAATGGTCCGTCGGTAAACCGTCGTAATATCGTATCAGAGTGTATCATTCCGTCGCTATTCCGTCGATCGTCGTCGATAACAAAGGACGGATTAGCGACGGTAAACTGACGAATTATCCGTCGACCATATTCTGGAAATGCTTGGCATTTCCAGAACCATGGCGACGGATGAGTCGTCGCTACTCCGTCGACCACCGTCGTTAACAAAGGACGGATTAGCGACGGACTACTGACGGATTATCCGTCGACCTTGTTCTGGAAATGCTTGCTATTTTCAGAACCATGGCGACGGATAAGTCGTCGCCATTCCGTCGAACTATATACCACCAGAACGTTGCCGACGGATATTTCGTCGATCACCCGTCGCTACCTGGAAACATTTTCAAATCTCTAGTTAGCGACGGATAGACCGTCGAACAGTAGTCGGAAACTGGAAATTGTTTGCCATTAAAATTATTTGATTGAAAACTTTAACACAAACAGAACAGTGTTACAATATAGGACTTTGATGTAGTCCTAGGAGTACACTTTTGTTTAAACTGGGTCCTTAGTGCCAATGGAGCGAGTGGTAATGCGTTGACTCCGTTGACGGGCTGACGACGGTTATCGGTTCTCTGAAGGTGTAGATTGCTCTGGGTGCTGGAGCTTGCTGAGAGGAGGAAGACGTTGAGTGTCTGTAGCTGCCTCTCTGGTTATTCTCTGTATGTTCTTTCAGGATTCTCCTCTGTGTGTGTGTGGAAGAAGGAAATGATTCCTCTATTTATAGCTGGGCAGGTTGGCTGCTCATGCGCACATATGTAGGATGCGCCGGTACGTGGGAACGCCACGTGGAGATTGCTGATGGAGGCGCATGGATGATGTGCCCTACTCGAGGGGTTGAATTATTCATACTGCTGTTGTGAGCCGGCACGTAGCAGAGGAGAAGATCTTTCCGTTGCTGAAATCTTGGATGAGTTGAGTCAAAGGACACGTGTCGTCGACTCATGGCTCGGAGATCTCGGATCTGATGGGAGGATGATTTGGTGGGATGCGCCTTGGATTGGGCGCATGATGAGATTTTGGCTCGTGACCTTTAGGAGTCACGAACCATTCTGGGCGCATGGCTTTTGAGGCGCATGCAGGCGACTTTTCTTCTGTCTTTCGGGATCAGAGATCAGTCTGGGGCGCATAGCTTTTGAGGCGCATGCAAAGCTTCAACTGGAGACTCTTCTTCTGTCCTTAGGGATTAGTAAAAGGTCTGAGGCGCATGGCTTTTGAGGCGCATGCGGATGGTTGGGTGGCCACGTGGCAGTAGCCATCGGGGTAAAGTCGTGATGATGCTGACGTTGTGGACGCTTTATTTTCTGCAAAAGCTGTCAACCGTTCAGACTTGGAGAGGCGTGCTGCCAACTCTGTCAGTTCAGCATTTAATGTTGGTGACATTCGATGGACAGCTGAGTGGGCGCGTTGGTTGACATTCCACTAGGCGTATGGGGACGTATGGGGGAGCATCCCCTGTGATGCGCTCGGTACAGGGCGCATCTGTGGGAGGCGCTTGGTGTTTGAACAGTCGGCGCATCCGACTCGTCTTTAATGATGCGGCTGTTTCGCTTCTCGAGTGTCTTTAAATAGCCGTTTGGCTGAAGTCGAGGCGTCTAGTTCATCCATTTAATGTGAGTTCATTGCACGGAATTCGGAGAGCCATCCACTTGGCGCGTGGGTTTGATCTGCCCGGCCTATAAATAGTGGCATGGAGAGAAGGTTTGCTTCTCATTCCCTCATGTACCTTCAACATAAACTTGGGTATTCGGGTGCATTCTGTTGACGAAGTGTTCCCGAGGGTGAAGATGAGACGCCTTGTCGTCGTTGATGCACTTAAAGGTGACTGTTACATCCAAAAGACGGAGTCGAGGGCTTCTGAGGCAGACGGAAGGTGCCTGTTGCATCCAAAGATAGGGATGCTTGGGCCTCGTCTCCGTTATTCCGGAAGAGCCGTAGATCGGAATGGCGGTGCCAGGCTCTTTCTTCCTTCAAAGTGGGGGTTGCCCACTCTGGTTGTGTTGAAAGCTGCTCCTTTAGCCGTGGTTTCGATCACGGTCTTCCTTCGCCTTTGGAGGCTCTTTCTCTGGATGGGGGGTTAATTGCCACCCTCGTCCTGCTCGGCCAGGTGAGCCTGGCTGGAAGGATGGCACATAACTGGGCTGCTGAAGGGATGCACATAACTGGGATGCACATAACTGAGCTGCTGAAGAGATGGTGGGATGCGCCTGGTTGGAGGCGCATGGTATCTGCTGCGCCTAACAGGCGGCGCATGGTGACTGCTGCGCCTATCTGGAGGCGCATGGTGGCCGCTGGCTGTAGACTTAGGATCTTTCCTTTGTAGAAACTCTCCTTTGTACAACCTTTTCTAGACATGTAATAGACTTTTGTATATAAATAAAAAGTCCTTTTTCAAATGTCTATACTTATTGACTTTGCTGTGAAGTGTTCTGTCCGAGTTCTGGCGCATGTAGTGTCTGGCGCATGGGCTTTCTGGTTGTGAAATTCCATGCTTCTACAAGACCCCCTTTAAAGTTTTTAAAACTTTTGAATAAATTTTGAAATACTTTGAATAAGAAGCATGGAGGTCAGGGCGCATGATTACTGGGCGCATGGCTGTTCGGGCGCATGCTCCTCTCAGTTAATGCATATGATGATGCCTCGGTAACCGAAAAAGATTAATGATGATCTTTTGGTTGTATTTGCTGTTATCTCTTCACAGGACCCGAGGCGACGGCTGAGATCACTCCTCATCGGGTCACGCGTGCGACCATGCCCTATAAATAGGTGAGGGATGGAGAGAAAGAGAGTTCTTCTTCTTTGTGCCTTTGCCTTCTTTAGAGTTCTTCTTCAAAACCCTAACTTCTTCCTCTTTGAGAGAATGGCTCCCAAGACTCCTCGCGACGGTGCTGGCAAGGGGAAGGAGAAAGCGAAGGAGCCTGCGAAAGTTGTGGCGGCTGACGTTCCTCGTCGGCCTTTCGAAGTTCGGCCGGAGGTGGTTGGTAAGTCTCATTTTCCGTACACCAACGCACATAGACCTTGAGTCTTTGATGATGTGCCGCGGTCTTTGCCCGCCAACGCGCATGGGTTTAAACCCTGATGATGCGCCGAGGCTCTACTGCTGACGCGCATGGGTTCAAACCCTAATGATGCGCCGAAGCATTGCTAACGCGCATGGGTTCAAACCCTGATGATGCGCCGAAGCACTGCCAACACGCATGGGTTTGAACCCGGATGATGCGCCGAAGCTCCTTTTTCCGACATATTGTGTGTTCTCTTGTTGCTTCTAACATTTTCGGATCTTTGCTAGTGTCAATGGCAATCCCGCCTTTGAATGAAGTGTTCTTGGAGGCTGCCTTCAATCAGATGGGAGTAGAGTATAACGAGGAAGTGATAAACCCTGTTCAAGATGCTCTTATGCTGGATCAGCCTCTCGAGAGAATGACCCAAATCCGTGAACAACAGTATGGGTTCCTCAAACGGATGATGGAGCGTGGAGTTTTAAAATCTTTCACATCTGATAAAGTGACCTTCTTGAAGCCTGAGTTCTTATTTGGAGACCGCCTCACTTCTACTGAAGCGACAGTGTTGAGGGTCAAGGAGGACTGGTTCTTTGCAGCAAATGGGGTGCATATGACTGTTAAGCAACTTGAACGTCAATGGCCCTTGACGTCCTTCTGTCGCCTTGCTTCCAAGAGGAGGATGTCTTGGGATCTTACCCCCTCTCAGGGGGGAGCGGTGATTGGCATCATCCAGATTGATTCTACCTCCGATCAAAGGGATACTCTGACCGCCGTACGGTCTGGGTCTTCTTTCACCTGGCGAACTTTACGTCCTGGGAGCCTCTACAGTGATGTACCCATTGATACGTTTGCTTATAGTGCTTCAACTTTTATACATCGTATGTTTTTGATGGAACGCTCATACCCGAAAGGAGATTTTCGGGTGGAGGGTTGGTGCCATTATATTATAGGGCTGGAGATGCATTCCTTCGTCGTTTCCATCGGAGGAGCTGGTCGCACACTAGTGTCCCTGTCTTTTTATCCCGTCTTCAAGGTTGGGAGATCACCAAAGTTGATCCAATCTACTTGGGTTTTGAGGCCAACGAAGATTTAAAGGATTCGGGCGAAGGTACCACCACTCTGCCTCAATAGGGATTCCGCTGGTTGTAAAGTATTCGGCCGTCCCATCTGGTGTACCGGAACAGGAATCAGTGCTACCTGGAACCGTATCTGCCGAGCCGCTTTGCACGGCAATTTGGTTATGCCCAGCTGATGTTGGATAACCCCAGTATTACTCTGGGGTATGTTGGAAGTTTGTTGGATGGTGCACGAGCTTGGCATTACTATAATGCTGGATGTACCGGGGCTCGTTTTACGTTGCCCGTCCCAGATCCGCGGTCGCCCATTCTTTACTCGGCCGCCAAATTTTACTGTGTTATGGCTGCCGCGCCCTCCGGATATGATAGGGAGACCAGTCTTATCGCAGGCACCCAGTTAGCAGCGACCGGGGACATGCCGGTGAAAGCCCGATCGCATCGTCCGCCAGGAGCGGGTCATCGGGGTGCCCCTTCTGCATCTCAGGCAGAACCCTCTGTCGATCGATCAAAACGATGTGCAGATACAGGGGCTGAAACTCCTGCGCCGAAGAAGCAGAAGAAGGCGTCGCCACCGACGGTGTCATCAGACTCAGCGTCCGCAGAGGTAAAGATGCCCTACATAGTCCGGTTTAGGTTCCGCATTTTATGTAATCGATGCCTTCTTTTGTAGGAACCGCTAAAAAGAAAGCCTCGTACTCCAAGATCGGTTGGGAGTAGGCAAAAAGAGATGGCAGGCTCGTCTGGAGTGCGTATCCCGCCGACTATGATGTCTCCTTTGGAGGAGAACCCGGAGGATGCTGTCGTCGTGGAGATTCCGGTATCCCCGGATTATGTTAGGAGAGAAGCTGAGCGTGCAGCAGCTTCTGAGATGATGAAGGTCACAACGGAGGCTTCGAATGCCGAGGGGAGCACGCGGCTTCCAGGCGGCGAGGTGGAATGGAGTTCGTCGTCTTCGGATGACGTTGCTCCAAAGCTGCAAGAGTCTGTTGCAGGGGCAACAGATATGGTTAGGACAGAGGAGAGGGTTGATTCCCCTCCTTGTCATGATGGGGGGAGGTCGGCTGTATCATTGCCAAGTCCTACCCCGGCTCCAACCGTGGAAGTTGAGGTGGCTACCGATCAGGAGGTAGCGACAGATTCTGTTCCTGTAGAGGGACTTGAGAAGGATGAGACCCTTCTACCGGTCCTGTCTCCCGGGGCAGGCCAGGAGATGAGTATTGATCTCCCTGTTCCGGGGGAGGTACTTGACGCTGATAGGACGTTGGGGGTAGAAGAGGTGGCCGTTGACATCGGAGGTTCCTCCGGGCTTGAGAAGGGTAAGGGTGTGGAACCCTCTGTTGCTCCTTCTACTTGGGGTACTATCTCGACACCTGTGCCGGCACCCTCTGTTCCTTCGGCTCCTCGGGCTAGCAGTCTGGCCCCTGTCGATGAAGAGCCTATTGATGCCGAGGTTCAAGCCTCGCAGGTTGAGGTTGGCAGATCTTCTTCTGGTCCGCTAACTGTAGTAGCTCCTCCAACTCCTGCTATGACGCCGCAGGTACTGGCGGACGCAGACGAATATGTGAAATTCCTCGTCGAGGGGGTGTAGAAAATGCTACAGAGGGGCGTATCTGCGGTGATGGATGCCAACGGGAGCTTTGCGACGGCAAGAACTCTGGCAATGCCCTGTATCGAGCTGATCCGCGTTCACCAAGGCCACGACCATATGGCCGAAATTCTGGAGGCTTCGGTGATCGAGCTGGACGAGCGGCTTACGAAACTTCAGCAGATCCAGCGAAATGACCTCTCCGTCTTGATAGATGCGGAGAAGGGGAAGTTGATTGCCGAGATCGAGTCTTCCTACCAGGCCACTATGGGCATTTGGGAGCACGAAGTGGCTGAGGCTAAGGCTGCGGTAGAGCAGTTGTCTCAGTCCATGAAGGAGACAATAGAAACGCGAGCTGCGTTGGACGCCAATATCGCGGAGATCAACGCCCAGATGCGCCGTCTTGAGGACCAACGGGCCCGACTCCAGTTAGATGCTGAACGTGTCGAAGCTAAGCACGTAGCATTCAAGAAGAAGGAAGCAATCTTTACTCAGCAGACTCTTGCCCTGGCTCGGCAGCGACAACAGCTTGATGAGAAGCATAAGAGCGAAACTTCCGCTGAGGCTGTTGAATTGATGCGTCAAGAAGCTGAGCGTCGAGTCCTGGCGACTGTGGAGACTCGTACAGCCGACTTGAGACGTCGAGTCAGAGAGCTCTCAGCCCACCCTGGAGAGGTTCGGGACTGTAGCTTCTCCCTTTTTTTATGTTCTTTTACAACCCTTGCTGGGGGATAGTATTGTTCTGTACTCTCTTTTTTTTAGAAAATAAAGAAGTACACAACCTTTTTTGTGATGTGTTCATTTTTGTTATTATGAACTTGATGATTTGTGTGGACCTATTATCTTTTGCGCACCTTGGTTTTTAGGTACAGATAATAAGTTTGAAGGAACTAATATGTTTGCTCAGAGGTAATGTGGACGTGGCAATCATTGGGGTTCAAATGATAGAATCTTCCTACTCAGAGGTATTATGGACATGGTAGGAATGATCCTGGGGGATACGCTGAACAACTCAGCGGTGATGTGGACGTGGAAGTTCTGCGATCAATGTGCAACAACGCAGGGGTTGTTTGTACGAGATGTTTACTCAGAGGTGATGTGGACGTGGTAAACATGAAGGATGGCGTAAGCTTACGAAGTGTAAGATTCCGCTTTGTAGGGTGTAGAGGGATAACTCAGAGGTAATGTGGACGTGGTTATCTTTCTACGGAAGGATGCCACGGAACAGCTAGCTTCCGGAAGCGTATGAGTTTGTGGAAGGAGATTGTGTGCGAGCCCCGATGATTGGGTCCACAGATCCCCTTTGGGAAAGTACATGTCTGAAGGATGTCAAGAATAGTACTTCTTTAGGAACTTGCCATTGATGGGCATCATGAACAAGTCCCCATTGGATTTGGCAAGGCGGTAAGCACCGTTTGAGTATACCGTCTCAATGATGAAAGGTCCTTCCCACTTGGGCTCGAACTTTCCTGGCGTCTTGTGAGTTAACACCATTGGCCTTCTGACTGCTAAAACCAGGTCACCAACTTGGAAAGTCCTCTGTTTGACCTTCTTGTTGAAAGCCTGTGATATACGGGCTTGGTAGAGTTCGATGCGTTGTTGAGCCAGGAGACGCTTCTCATCGAGTGCCTCCAGTTCCCGCAGACGACGACGTTAATTGTCCTCTTCTGTGAGTTTGTTTGTTATTGCTACGCGGAGTGAGGGTATCTGTATCTCGAGAGATAGTACCGCTTCGCTCCCGTAGACCAGAAAGAATGGTGTGTTGCCTGTTGGGGTCCGTACTGTTGTGCGGTAGGCCCAAAGACATTCGCCAAGCTTTTCGTCCCAGTCGCGTTTGTTGGAGGACACGACCTTTTTGAGCAGCCTAACGATAGTTTTGTTGAACGCCTCTGCTAACCCATTTGCAGCCGGATTGTAGGCGGTGGATGCCGCATTTTGGATACGATTCTTGTCACAGAACCTGCTAAAAATGTGGCTGATAAACTGAGGACCGTTGTCATGAATGATCCGCCGGGGAACTCCGAAACGGTAAATGACATGGTGCTTGATAAAGCTGACCACCCTGGAGCTTTTTACTTTCGCCAGTGGGACTGCTTCCGCCCATTTGGAGAAGTAGTCGATGATGGCCAGGATGAAGCGGTGTCCTCTTGATGAAGGAGGGGTGATTGGTCCTACAATGTCCATACCCCAGGCTTCAAAGGGCCAGGAGACGACTGTAGGATGTAGTGGTTCAGACGGTGTATGTATGAAGTCTGCATGAAGTTGGCATGCGTGGCACTTCTTAGCATATTCAACAGCGTCGGCGGCCATGGTTGGCCAGTAGTAGCCCATACGTCGCAGCCGATCCTGCAACTTAGGACCGGGCTGATGAGCTCCGCAAGTTCCGTCATGGGCTTCTTGAAGAGCTTCGGCTGCTTCTTCGTTGGATAGGCATCGAAGGAGGAGCCCATCGAAGGAGCGTCGGTACAGCATTTTGGTAGCTGTGTCGTAGTAGAATCGAAGAGAGCGTCTCCTGACTGAGACGGCTTCCTTCAGGTCCTCTGGAAGGATTTCGTAGACAGCGAAGTCGATGAACGGGAACCTCCAGTCTCGGATATTAACACCAGTGTTCGTCGGCATGGCGTGAGCCACTCGCAAGCATAGGTTGTTTCTAGGACAAACCAAGTCCCGGCCAGTTACCGTGACATAGTGTTGAGTCCCAAGGGGCGCTGCCAATGAGGCCGCGAGGCCAGCCAGAGCGTCGGCCTCCAAGTTTTATAGACGGGGTACATGTTCGATGAAGAACCCGGTGAAGGTTGAAATGATGTTCAATGCAACTTCATGGTAAGGGATCAGACCTTCATGGCGAACCTCGTATTGCCCCCGAATCTGGTTCATGACAAGTTTTGAGTCACCGTAGGCTTCCAGATGGTCCACCCCCAGCTGTTGTGCGAGTTGGAGTCCCATGATAAGTGCGTTGTACTCGACAACATTGTTGGAGCAGGGCTTCGAAAGGAAGTAAGCACGCTGGATGATCAACTGATCGGGGGAGACTAAGACTACCCCCACTCCTGCGATGATTTGGCCTTTGGGGCCTGTTCTTGAAGCGCCATCGAAAAATATCCGCCAAACGGAGTTTCCTTCGGTGACGTTGGATTCTTGGACCTCATCCGGGATGTCTTCATAGAGTTTTGAAGATTCTGGGATGGGGTGTGCAGCTAAAAAGTCAGCCAGAGCTTGACCTTTAACAGCTTTTTGCGGGACAAACACCATATTATACGGTGTTAGCAAGATCGCCCATGTGGCTAGCCGGGAGTTCAATGATCCTGGCTTCGTCATGAGGACTCTGAGCGGATTGACTCGGGAAATGACATGAATTGTCTGGCCCGAGACATAATAACGAGTCTTCTGGATGGCAAACACCAAAGCCAAGCACTCCTTTTCAACGGGGTTGTACCGGTGTTCGGCCCCGATGAGCGTTCGACTGAGGTAGTAGATTGTTTGCTCATAGCCTGTATCACTGTTTTGAGCCAGCAGAGCGCCAAGGGAATGATCCATGGCATGGACGTAGAGGAGAAATGGTTTGCCGGCGACAGGTGCCACCAGGACTGGTGGGCTCGTCAAGTAGGTTTTGATGTCGTCGAAAGCCTTTTGGCACTCTTCTATCCAGACATAAGAGACTCCCTTCTTCATGAGCTGAGTAAAGGGTTGACATTTACCGGAGAGGTTTGCTATAAACCTCCGGATGTATGCCGGACGTCCCTGTAGGCCCCGAAGTTCTCGAAGATTCTTCAGAGGGTCCATGTTGAGGATGGCTTTGGTCTTCTCGGGATCAACATGAATGCATTTTGCCGTGATGACAAAGCCCAAGAATTTGCCGCTAGAAACCCCAGGAAGGATTTAGCGGAGTTTATTTTGAGTTGATGTGCCCGCATGAGATCGAAGACTGTCTTCAGATCTTGTAGGTGATCTCCTTTGAGGCGGCTCTTGACTGCGATGTCGTCAACATAGCATTCGACTGTCTTGTGAAGATGTTGACGGAAGATGGTGCTCATAGCTCGTTGGTATGTTGCACCGGCATTCTTCAAGCCGAAAGGCATCACTGTGTAGCAGAAAACACCTTTCGGAGTCCTGAATGACGTGTGTTTTGCGTCATCGGGGAACATCTTGATTTGATTGTAGCCTGAATACCCGTCCATGAAGGACATGCGTTCAAAGCCACATGTGTTGTCAATCATCACATCGGTGATTGGAAGCGAGAATTCGTCCTTCGGGCAAGCAGAGTTGAGGTCCCTGAAGTCGATACAGACTCGTATCTTCCTATTTTTCTTGGTGACAGGTACGACGTTGGCCATCCAATCTGGGTGTTGTTCCTCACGGATGAAGCCGCTGGTCAAGAGTTTGTCCACCTCCTGATCGATGGCATTCATGATGTCCGGACGGAAATGTCGCTGTTGTTGTTTAATAGGTTTGGCATCAGGTAAGATGTTCAACCTATGCATTACGACCTGTGGATCGAGTCCAGGCATGTCTTCGTAGCTCCAGGCAAAGACGTCGATATACTCTTTAGCCAGCTGGATTAGAGACTCTCGGTCTTCTCCTTCTAGGCTTTTGCTGATGAAGATGGGTTTGGAAGAAGATCCGTCCCCAAGGTCGATCTGCTCGACTTCGTCTTCGATGGGAGGTTCACGCAACTCAAAACGAGACTCCCATTGTTCTCCTAGGCGTTGAGCCCAGGGTTCTTCTTCGAAGGGTTCCGACGCTTGGTCTTCGCCTTCACCTTTTTGAGGTTTTGCTGACGTCATGTTAGCTGACAGCACTTTCCTGAAGACTGATCCGATACTGGTATCGGAATCCCAAGTCGATACTTCGGACGAGTGGGAATGTTCTACGTCTTCTGCGTCTGAACTCTCTGGAGTTGTTGGCGGCGTGACATAGCCTACCCCCCTTCGAGTCTGATTGTAGTAGTCCTGCGGCTTTCCCTTAGGTGTCAGAAGCCGGAGAGGGAGATGTCGACCTTTGCCGTAGTTTAGGCCTTTGTTGCTTTTTAGGTCATAGCCCATCTTTTGGATGATGTGCTTTGCCGTATCCGTGTATCGGTAGACTTGTACTCTGCCTGTATCAGGTTCTGGCTCGAGTGGCGGGAGGTCTTGATGACGCTCGACCTTGCCCAAAATGATGGATCCTTCGTCTCGGCTTCGTGGAGGGGTTATGAAACAAACTCCTTGAGACGGGACTACTCGATTTACATGGACGGTCGTTATTTGTGTTTGCAACTACCGTAGAGCGTTATCTAATGTATACATAGCATTCCAGTGTGGAAGACAAGAATAATTAAAAGATACTCTATTATTGATAAAATACGAGATCTTATCCCGTGGGATTACATTGTCTAAGGAGGGTGCATCTATATCAGCAGAGATATATTCATCGAGCTCCTCATCTGTAAGCACTGGGGTCGGATCAGGAGAATTCACCACAGCTTTGACTTTGGGATCTGAGAGGGTTATGTGAGCCCTCTCTGCATCTTGGATGACTGCGGGGGCTTGTCCTTAAGACGCACCTTCAGAGGTGCCTCAACTGCGCCTCCTGTGAGTGGTGCTTTTTCTTATAATTTTGCCACCAGGGAAGCCGATGTTTGAGGCGGCTTTCCCTTGAGACGTTTCTTCAGGGGAGCCTCGGGAGTCGGTGCTTTCCCTGATAGCTTGATGCTCATTGGAGGCACCTTCTGGGGTGGTTTGCCCTTCAGTTGGATCTTCAAAGGGGCGTTTGGAGTCATCTCAGGCTCCGTGTCTGGCTCAGTTGCCGTCTCTGCCTCATCATCAGCATCGTTGGCTTCCTCCTCGTCAAGTGGCTTGTACAAGTCGGAATCGGTGAAGTAGGCTTCAATCCCTTTGAAAGGATCGATGTCTGCAAACTCCGTCCGGATGACGCCGTTGGTGGATACATATTTTATGCATTGGTGGAGCGTGGAGGGCACCACCATGTACTCATGTAGCCATGGTCGGCCGAGCAGGATGTTGTAGTTGACCTCGGCATCCACCACATAACAAGTCACCTCAGTTTTGAGGTTGCCGATGTGACACTTCAGTCGGATCTTGCCCAGTGGCTCGCTTTTGCTAGCGTTGAAGCCACTGATGGTTGTGTTGGAGGGCGCCAGCCGGTACATTGGGATCCCCAATTTTGATAGCAGCGCCTTCGGGATGATGCTGAGGGAAGACCCCGGATCGATCTGAATCCAGCTCACCTTGACTGAACCGACGTACCCTGTGTAATACAGCGGTCGGTTATGTCGGTGGTGCTTGAGCAGCATGTCTTGTTCGGTGAAAGTTATGTTTGGGATAACTTCCTCCGCACAACGACAGTGCGCACAAGTAGTTGGGAGGTCTTCAGGCTGCTTGACCTGACTGAGAAAGGATTCAGCATCTTTCAGAGCTTCGCAGAGAGCTTCTCGAGAGTCTTTAGAAAGACGCAGGAGCTCGAACAAAGACAGGCGTGCAGGAGTACTGGCCAGTTGTGCCAGAATGTCAAAGTTGTGAGGCTTGGCTAGCCCCGAAGCATTTTCCTTCCGTAGAGGTCTGTCGAAACGGGCCTCCACTTGCTTTTGCTTATTGGCTGCTGAGGGCTTAGACGGGCCCTCCTCAGGGATGGTGCCAGGAGGCACCACCTCGGCGGCAGCTTCGTCGGGCTGGGCGTTCTGTTGTGCACGCGTCTGCACTGGAAGTGCCTCTTCCGTTGAAGAAGAGACCGTGTGGCAAGACTTGATCTTCCTGCCTTTTGGTTTGGAGGCAGAACGTACCTCCGTTTGAGTCACCTCGGAGACGAGGTCGGGGTGAACCCAGAGGACCTCTCCTCGAGATGTGGTGAGTGGGATGAGTCCACCTCAGATTATCCGTCGACCTTGTTCTGGAAATGCTTGCTATTTTCAGAACCATGGCGACGGATAAGTCGTCGCCATTCCGTCGAACTATATACCACCAGAACGTTGCCGACGGATATTCCGTCGATCACCCGTCGCTACCTGGAAACATTTTCAAATCTCTAGTTAGCGACGGATAGGCCGTCGAACAGTAGTCGGAAACTGGAAATTGTTTGCCATTAAAATTGTTTGATTGAAAACTTTAACACAAACAGAACAGTGTTACAATATAGGACTTCGATGTAGTCCTAGGAGTACACTTTTGTTTAAACTGGGTCCTTAGTGCCAATGGAGCGAGTGGTAATGTATTGACTCCGTTGACGGGCTGACGACGGTTATCGGTTCTCTGAAGGTGTAGATTGCTCTGGGTGCTGGAGCTTGCTGAGAGGAGGAAGACGTTGAGTGTCTGTAGCTGCCTCTCTGGTGATTCTCTGTATGTTCGTTCAGGATTCTCCTCTGTGTGTGTGTGGAAGAAGGAAATAATTCTTCTATTTATAGCTGGGCAGGTTGGCTGCTCATGCGCGCATATGTAGGATGCGCCGGTACGTGGGGATGCCACGTGGAGATTGCTGATGGAGGCGCATGGATGATGCGCCCTACTCGAGGTGTTGAATTCTTCATACTGCTGTTGTGAGCCGGCACGTAGCAGAGGAAAAGATCTTTCCGTTGCTGAAATCTTGGATGAGTTGAGTCAAAGGACACGTGTCGTCGACTTATGGCTCGGAGATCTCGGATCTGATGGGGGGATGATTTGGTGGGATGCGCCTTAGATTGGGCGCATGATGAGATTTTGGCTCGTGACCTTTAGGAGTCACGAACCATTCTGGGCGCATGGCTTTTGAGGCGCATGCAGGCGACTTTCCTTCTGTCTTTCGGGATCAGAGATCAGTCTGGGGTGCATGGCTTTTGAGGCGCATGCAAAGCTTCAACTGGAGACTCTTCTTCTGTCTTTAGGGATCAGTGAAAGGTCTGAGGCGCATGGCTTTTGAGGCGCATACGGATGGTTGGGTGGCCACGTGGCAGTAGCCGTCGGGGTAAAGTCGTGATGATGCTGACGTTGTGGACGCTTCGTTTTCTGCAAAAGTTGTCAACCGTTCAGACTTGGGGAGGCGTGCTGCCAACTCTGTCAGTTCAGCATTTAATGTTGGTAACATTCGATGGACAGCTGAGTGGGCGCGTTGGTTGACGTTCCACTAGGCGTATGGGGACGTATGGGGGCGCATCCCCTGTGATGCGCTCGATACAGGGCGCATCTGTGGGAGGCGCTTGGTGTTTGAACAGCCGGCGCATCCGACTCGTCTTTAATGATGCGGCTGTTTCGCTTCTCGAGTGTCTTTAAATAGCTGTTTGGCTGAAGTCGAGGCGTCTAGTTCATCCATTTAATGTGAGTTCATTGTACAGAATTCGGAGAGCCATCCACTTGGCGCGTGGGTTTGATCTGTCCGGCCTATAAATAGTGGCATGGAGAGTAGGTTTGCTTCTCATTCCCTCACGTACCTTCAACATGAACTTAGGTATTCGGGTGCATTCTGTTGACGAAGTGTTCCCGAGGGTGAAGATGAGACGCCTTGTCATCGTTGATGCACTTGAAGGTGACTGTTACATCCAAAAGACGGAGTCGAGGGCTTCTGAGGCAGGCGGAAGGTGCCTGTTGCATCCAAAGATAGGGATGCTCGGGCCTCGTCTCCGTTATTCCGGAAGAGCCGTAGATCGGAATAGCGGTGCTAGGCTCTTTCTTCCTTCAAAGTGGGGGTTGCCCACTCTGGTTGTGTTGAAAGCTGCTCCTTTAGCCGTGGTTTCGATCACGGTCTTCCTTCGCCTTTGGAGGCTCTTTCTCTGGATGGGGGGTTAATTGCCACCCTCGTCCTGCTCGGCCAGGTGAGCCTGGCTGGAAGGATGGCACATAACTGGGCTGCTGAAGGGATGCACATAACTGGGATGCACATAACTGAGCTGCTGAAGAGATGGTGGGATGCGCCTGGTTGGAGGCGCATGGTATCTGCTGCGCCTAACAGGTGGCGTATGGTGACTGCTGCGCCTATCTGGAGGCGCATGGTGGCCGCTGGCTGTAGACTTAGGATCTTTCTTTTGTAGAAATTCTCCTTTGTACAACCTTTTCTAGACATGTAATAGACTTTTGTATATAAATAAAAAGTCCTTTTTCAAATGTCTATACTTATTGACTTTGCTGTGAAGTGTTCTGTCCGAGTTCTGGCGCATGTAGTGTCTGGCGCATGGGCTTTCTGGTTGTAAAATTCCATGCTTCTACAGAAATATCCGTCGCTAACCGGTCACTAGTCTGTCGCTAAATGAGATTTTTTTTGAAAAAAAAATTGCAGTACTTTTCCTGTTCGCAAAAACATGCATAAACCAAACCAATATATAATGCACACCAATTATCCAACAATCACATAGACCAAATATATAATGCACATCAATTATCCAAGAATCACATAGACCAAATATGCACATACGAATTTAATGCACACCAATTATCCAAGAATCATATAGACCAAACCAAATTAATATAAAGTAGACATCAATTATCCTAAAGAGTAACCTAATATCCGTCGTTATAATCCGATCATAGCACAAATATTCTAAAATTCCCACAAATATTCCAAAATTTCCACAAATATTCCCAAATTCCAAAACACACAGGAAAATCGACTTTGGCCTCAGCAAAGACCGCAAGTCAGACGATGAATCCTTACAGCCAGGAATCATAGTTGCGTTGAGGCATGTACCATTCTATCAGCCATTTTGCATACGAAGGCTCAATCTGGTTGAGATCTTCTGTAGGGACATGAAGGTCGGTTCCGATGCTACTACTCTCTGACGGTGGCTCCTCCTTAACTTCAACCTTGGGAGCAATCTCTTCCCTGATGGTCATCGGTTCTTCCTTGACCTCGATCTTTGGTAACACCTCCTCCTTAACAGTCACCGGCTTTTGTTTGACGACGGGGACTTCCTCCGTGTCGACCTCCAAGGGTTTCTTGCCTCGGCCCCTTTCTCGACTAGCACCACCACCTCGGCGAGTCCTAGGAGCCATCTCTCTGACAACAGAAATTTTCATATAGGGTAAAGAAATTTACTCAAATTATAAAAGTTGTGACGTTGGTTTTTTGTGTTCATCATCATTAGAGGGAGCAGCACTGGAAAAGTTGTGACGTTGGTAGCATGAGAGAGTAAAAATCTGTATCACAAGACTAACAGAATTACTATATAATCATGTACTCACCAATAACCGGATGTAACTGGAGTCGTTGGGCCTATCGTGCAGTAATTGGTGGATCCGCTGGTATAGGCCGGATGTACTTAGTATCTAGTGTATCAGATTAGTATCGGTCTATCGATTTGGTATATGACGTATCAGATTGGTATTGGCCTTAACAAATTGGTATCGTCCTATATCCGATATGTACATGTATTAGCTGTATAGCTAGGATTCATATTGGCCTTATCGATTTGGTATCGGTCATATCCGATAGGTATCGGCCGTGTTGGATTACTATAGACCATTTCGGATTAGTATCGTGAAAGGTTTAGTAACAATGTATGTATGTTCTGTAACTGGCCAGCTACGCTCTCGTGACTCTCTTGCAATGGTAATCTAGCTCTAGAAGAGAGAAATCCAAGTACAGTTGTTACTAAACCTTCCACGATACTAATCCGAAATGGTCTATACTAATCCAACACGGCCGATACCTATCGGATATGACCGATACCAAATCGATAAGGCCAATATGAATCCTAGCTATACGGCCGATACATATCGGATAGGACGATACCAATTCGCTAAGACCAATACCAACCGATACGGCTCATACCAAGACGATAGATCGATACTAATCCGATACGGTCAATACTTATAAGTACCTACGGTCCAGGAGGTTGATCCGCTAGTACATCCATGTACGATCAACGAAGTAACGATCCATTTCAATTTGGATGTGAAAATCTGTATCATAAGACAAACTAAACATAATCAGTTCTATTTCACATGCTTAATTGCCAAGTATGGGAACGAATGGCTCAGAACACAACCCAAAATTCATTCTAGCATACATTAGTGTGAATCATCTATGTTCTGTACATATGGTGTAGTATATGTTCTTATCTTATCTAGTATCTGAAGAATGTAACAGAATCAAGATAAACTCACATAATGTAATACTAAGACATCATCTACTACTATATAAGATATAGTGATAGGTTGTCATATCATCATTGTCGAGGGATGAGGGTCGGAGGACAAACAACTTTATCTACGGCAACATAGTTTCTGCCTCGCCAGTCGAATGGCTGCAGGGACTATGTCCTGATCTGTCACGACCCGCACCCGAGGTAAGGGTACGAGTGCGTAACAGCGTCCCAGCCTATGCTGCAGAAACGGCGTAGAACGCTGTCTAGGTCTACTATCTAATAACAGTTATAATATCAAAACCTGTCGAGAATGGTCAACTTCGAATGGAGGACAAGAAATGACAATATAATATACTCAATCACAAACTCTAAGAAAGATAGATGATACCGAAAGATAAAGACAACAAGATATAAAATGTCATCCAAAAGATCCAACATAGAAATAATACAAGACCAAAGTCTCAGAGTCCACAATCTCAAACATAAGTGCTAATGAAATAATAACAACCAAAAGTAATCTGGAGACAAAGTCCAGTACCACACTAAACCAGCTAAGCTACTCTAAAGCTCCATCGGTTGGAGCTAACCCTTGCTGAACTAGGGTCTCCAAGTCTAGGCCAACTACGTCATGAGGACCGTAGTAGGTAGGACACTCGTCCTCGCCATAATCTGTAAAATTTTGTCAACATATCCAGTCAGGATGGAACGAGCACAAATCTTAAATAACAGTTCTAGTTAGACGATATTGAAAATGTAGCAGTAAATAGAGAGAATATACGAGATAAAATAATGTGTACATGAATCATGGTAAGGCATGTCAAGACTGTAACTGAATGTAAGAACAAGAAAACAGTATATATCATGTACAAAAATCTGGAACTATATCTATGTGAGTTTAGTATTAGTTTCAACATATGATCGGCTTAGAACTTGATACAATGTTTGGCCTGGCTAATCATACGTGAGTGTATGATTAACACTATACAATAATGATACAATATAATACTGTGGGGTATTGATCACATATCTACACTAACACCCCCATCCCTGACTAATATAGTGGATCCAGTCATGACACGTCATGACACGTGATTCTCTGAGAAGGTAGCTAGCCTTCGCAGGAATCCTGTCTATACAATGCACAAGGAACTAGGAATACTTGCACAAGGTATACCATATATAAGAGGAATAACATCTTATGACGGGATCCAAACAAATACCAATCCGTGTGAATAATGTGTCAAGAGAATAAGGATATCTATACTAAATACTAGAAATAAAGACGATATCATAAAACAAAAATATTATCAGAGAATGTACTCGCCTGTGATGTGATGGATAAGTCGACTGAGTCCAAGAACAGTGCCTCGAGGACCTATAGATGGAATACTGTATCAATATAATGGTTTGGAAGTAAAATTAAGTCATACTGAGTCAAACTAGGTCAAGACACGTCAAACTAAGTCAATCTAGGTCAAACAAGGTCAAACTAGATTGTACAGTCAATCTAAGTCATATTAGGCTTAACCAGGTCAAACTGGGTCAATGCAAGTCAAACAAAATTAAACTAGGTCGATTTAAGTCAACAGTTGACTTACAGTTGACTTTTGGTCAACTCTGGTCAACCCTAGGTCAACTCTAGGTCAACTTTAGGTCAAACTTGGCTAACGTTGACTAATAGTTGACTTTGGGTCAACTGGTCAAGTTTGGTCAAGTTCTGGTCAAGTTCTAGCAAATTTTAGGCTTCGGTTGACTTTAGGTTAAAATAGTCAACCGTGGTCAACCAAGGTCAAAACTAGACCAAGCCCACTATTTCTAACCATTACCAACCATAATAACCTAATTTTAGCTATATCTTAAAGTATTAAACTCATATGTTGAGAAATGGGTATTATTCCTACTTATCCCATTTACCCTTCTACTCTAGTACTAAGGCCAAGTAGCTTTACCTTAGGAGTTTCACTCTGGCTTCCTAGGGTAGTAGGATACTAGCCTACACTATCATTACCTACCAAGCTTCCTAGGTAAAGTGGACATCCAGTCCATCTTACGGTCCATGTTGTTGATTTATCCATTATCTTGAGTATCGCAAGATACTCAATGATATCGTGTAATACCATCCTCCTAATCCCACACGAAACCCCGATTTTAACTTCGGAGCCTACCCACAAAATCTAATTCACATATCTAAGTCCCATCTCAAATTTGGACGCGTTCCGACACTCGAAACTCAAAATCACCCTTCTACTCACTATCCAACTATTTAGAGGTGTAAACGGACCGGACGGACACGGACAGTCCACTGTCCGTGTTTGGTCCGTTAATGAAAATGAGTTCGGACGGACGGACACAGACAGTTCATTGTTCAAGTTCGGGCCGGACGAACACGGACAACCACTGTTTGTTAATTCAATCGGACGGTCCGCGGACAAATTAAATATATTACTAAAAGTTATTATTTTATCAAGATACCTTAATAGTTGGTTCAAAAAATCTAGTTGAAAGAAAATACAATTGAAGGTTATAGAATACGACAAACAACAGTAAAAGGATAAGAAAAATCGAGACGGGACAACAAAAATTTGATGCAAAACCAAAATATTATGACATAAGTGATACAAAACCAAAAGAAGTCTCCACTATCGGACTGTTCGCGGACTAATTCGGACCGGACATGGATATGACCGTGTCCGGGTCTGATTTTTAATCGGACCAAAAAAAATGTCCAAGTTTTGTTCGTTAATGAATCGGACGTTCCGCGGTCGAACCATTTATCGAGCCGGACACGTACGGACAACGGACTACTTTGTCCGTTTTACACCCCTACAACTATTCTCCACTTCTCTCCATATCTAAACTCTAACCCACTATTCTAACCCACTCTAGACTTTCCTACCTTCATTCTAAGTATTCTCCCACTCTCCAATATGGTATTTCAACCTTCTTCTAGTATCTCGATACCGTATCATGATATCTTGACACTTAAAAGTCAAAAAGGGTAAATTCTCATTACCTACTAACATGTGGCTTAGCTTATTTTCTACCACTCTAATCACTAGTTTTCTAACCAACCTACACCACTCACAAATTAGGGGGTTGTATAGTAGAAAATATGGTGGATATAGGGGGGGTATATAGGAGGGTCAATTAGGGGTGTATTGGGGGTCAAATGAGGCTCAAAGTGGGGGGTTTACTGCTGCCAAGCTGCTGCTATTGCTGCTGAATTTGCTGTTGTTGCTGCTGTTTTTAGGGAGCAGCAGCTCCCCCCTTCCATCCATTCATCCATTCACTCATCCATCATCTATTCACTAATTCATTCATCCCTCTACCTATCTATCTATCTATCTATCTATCTACTTATCTATATATTTATCTATCCATGAACACCCACACACACACACACATACATGCATACTACCAACACCACCACTACCACCACACACACACACTACCAACACCATCACTACTACCACACACTAACACACTCCCCTTAAAAATATACACACATACACATACACATATACTCCTAAACGACCCAAAACTTATCCGAATACCCAAATCTTTGTAATTCTACCCTCTAGGGCCTAGACACGTGTCCCACACAAGAAATCTAACTCGCGCACGCAAGCAAAAACGAGAAACGAGGCCCGAATGGCCAAATGGTCATTCTGGCGACTCCGGGGTGTCCGATTCGCGATACCGCGTGATACGGACACCAAACCTATCCGGATTCGACCCAAACTCTACCCACGAGTTCTAAATAATGATTAGAACCTATTTTAAGTACTAACTTGCCGATTCTAGTGTCAGTGCAAAAAGTCACCCGTGTGTTCGAACCCAAAAACCCCAAAAAAGCCTATTTTTATGATTTCTCTCAAAACGACTCCACGTATCCAAATATGGACACGTACCTAGCCTCATCTCACCCAAACTAACCTAATTAGGTTAGGGGTAACACCCAAACATGTCAATTTAGGATTTCCCCTAAAATTGGCACTAAACATAGCCCGAAAGTCCCGAATTGAGTCCAATGGGTTCCAAACCTCTTCTAATGGGTTGTCCTACGTCTCGGGCATCCTCTAATATGCAAATAACACTAATTAGGAGTAATTACCAGAGTTAGAGTTAGGGTTTACCTCTTGGGAGTTGGAATCCCAAGAAAAGCCCCAAAATTGGTTCTTTTTGGGTCAAGAGCCAATTCTATACTTCCAATCCCTCCATGCTAGGTTCTACCTAGATAAAAATTACAAATAAAAGATAAATAAGGGTTAGCACCAAGATTAGAGAGGGATCTAGAGTATGGAAGAGAATTAGAAGAGATTTGACTTACTTTGGAGCTTGAAATCAAAGGATTTTGGCTAAGTTTGGAAAGGAACTCTCAAAGGAGAAGAAGAAGAACAAGTTGTGAAGAAAATGAAGTGGAGGGGGGGTCTCTTGCTGCTGTCCAGATTTATGGGGTTTGGGGGCATTTGGCAAATGTCCAAAATGCCCTCCAAGGCCCCTTTGAGTCAATTTGTCTTATGTGAAAGTTTGGGGCTAAAAGGGTCAAGTTTAAATAACCAAATGGACCAATTATATCATGTGGGATTAGTCTAAATGTACTATACTAATTAGTAGAATTTATGGGCCATGTCTAGCTAAACTCTGGGTCCCAACTAGAGTCTAAGCTACCCGGGTCACTAACACAAGTCGAAATGAGCCAAAACTCAAACCCGATCAAACTAAACACGAAAATACAATATTAAAATATAAAAATTCCCAAAATATTAAAATATAAAAAATGACCAAAATTATAATACATTAATTTAAATATTATTAAAATAATATAAAATTCACCAATTAATCAAAATCCTAAATAATTCAAAAATCACAAAATGACCAAAATACCCTTAGTCTTAAAAGTGGCAATTAGCTAATCTAATCACATGGGTTAGGCCTCCAAGGTCATGGTTAGTCTCTAGGCTATGCAGCTCTAAGGTTACACTAGCCAAAGAACAAAATCACAAAACACTAATTAAATTAAATTAAAATAATCAAAATTACCAATAAATTAATAACATGATTTAAACCTATTATTAAATAATCAATTTTACAAAAGTTCAAAATTACCCTCATTTTAGAAAAGTGGTGGTTACATGATCACCATGTCGTACCGTAGATTAATGCAAATGGAGCTGGAAATATCCGTCGCTAACCGGTCACTAGTCCGTCGCTAATTGAGATTGTCACATACACATATGTATATCACAGTTAGATGTATAGATATATACATCTATATAGAAGCACACAACTGATACACTCTAAGGGTCAGTTTTCCAGGAAAAATTTCACTTATTCAGTGACTTTGGTGAAGCGAATGTCCCAAGGATATTCTTAACAAAGAAGGCAGATGAAGAACTCGCACTGTCCTTGAGACAGTGAACATATACACCATGAACCCAAACTCCATATTCATATTTACTAATCCAAACACCACCAAACTAATGGATAACACCCAATATGGATAACACATTATTTAGCCAATATATAAACTCAGATGAATTTGAGAAGCAAAGCCCCCCGCCGCCCACGCACCAAGCCAGCCGCCCAGCCCCCGACGCCCCCGCCCCAAGCCCGTCGCCCAGCCCCCGACGTCCATGCCCCAAGCCCGCCGCCCAGCCCCCGAAGCCCCCGCCCCAAGCCCGCCGCCTAGCACCCGACGCCCCCGACGCCCCCGCACCAAGCCAGCCGCCCAGCCCCCGACGCCCCCGTCCCAAGCCCGCCGCCCAGCCCCCGACGCCCCCGCCCCAACCCCCGACGCCCCCGCCCCAAGCCCGCCGCCCAGCCCCCGACGCCCCCGCCCCAAGCCCGCCGCCCAGCCCCCGCCGCCCCCGCCCGAAGCCCGCCGTCCAGCCCCCGATGCCCCCGTCCCAAGCCCGCCGCCCCCGCTGCCCCTACGACACCGCGAGAGAGAGAGAGAGAGATAGAGAGGGAATTACCTTCGGAAGAGAGAGGAGAGGACGCCGACGCCGATCACCGAAGCCGCGGGAGAGAGAGAGAGAGAGAGAGGAGAGAGTGAATTTGGGGGGAATGCGAAAAGTCCCCCCCCCCCCCCCGTCGTTTCAATTTAAGTCTGGAATGTATATTTAGCGACGGACTAGCGACGGATTCAAATCCATCGCCCGTTAGTCGCTATATTTGATACTTGCCGACTGAATATCCGTCGCTACGTAGTCGAAGAATTTTTCCGCCAATTCTCAACACAATTCCCGCCAAATAATTGACTGAATAGCGACGGCTGACTATCCGTCGCTATATCTCCGACGCCCTAGCGACGGATGTGCGACATTTTCTCCCTAAAAATAAAATAAAAAATGTAACGGCTTGTCGTCGGTAATCCGTCGGCTAGTTGCCACAAAGCCGTCGCGAACGCCGACGAAAAATTTTTGTCGCTAATTTTCGGTCGCTAATTTACTGTATTTTGGTAGTGTTTTTGCTTAAATGAACCTTGTTTATTTGAAAATAATTACACTAACTTTTCATATGTTTTATGTTTATTCTAGGGATCTCTTATATATTTTATATAAAATGTTATTACACTAACCTTTACTATATACATGTAATTATTTTTAAAGTAAGAGATGTTTGTTTAATAAACCGAGAACATAGAAAAGGTTAGTGTAAATAATCCGTTGTTTGTTATTATTTTTTAAAAGCAGTAGTAGAAGTTGTTTGACAAACTTATCAAATATATTTTACGAGGCTAATTAAATTTTTTGTACAACTTCCAGACGCAGGTAGAAAACAACTTCGAAAAGATAATTTTCTTTATTATTATTATTTTTTGGATAGAGGTCCAACTCGTTGGTCAAAGTATCCAATGGATGGTTACATCACACGACATAGGAGATAAAAGAGTTGTCAAGCATTTGTAGTTCATATGAAAAGCAACAAGGATATCAGACGGAACCAGTATAATTCGACTCCTAGTCTAGTGGTAATGGTAAGACATGCGGTCAAAGTGGTCAGGAGATCGATTCCAGTAGGGAGCCTTCAACACAACTGCCATATATATATATATATATATATATATATATATATATATATATATATATATATATATATATATAAGGTAGGAGGGGATCATTAATTAGTTAATTAGGGTGGCTAATGAGTCTACAAATTAGTTCATCAATTATTCAAGGATATATACATATATAATTCAATGGCAGCGAATGACAGGACATCAACCTCATATGTATCAATTGTATCATAGAAATGACAATAACAATTTTCGTGTCCTCCGAGACAGATGGCAGCCCCCATCCACCAACTTTACGCCACCAACTCATTCATGTTAGGTGGTTGTTTAATTAGCCACATGCCCTTCACATTGCATATATTTTATGATTTTTGTTACTTCGGTGAATATACATACGTGGTAGCTAGAAGGTTATTTAAAATATAAAAAAATTACGTAAGGGTATACATACAATTTATACGATTAATTTTGAACATTTTTTGAAACCTCTCTATAGTAGTAGAGATATGTATGCTTCAGTTATAGTAGTTGTCAGTCAATTACTGTAAAACAGAACGGATCCAGATGGTGGGCAAGTTGAACGACAGTTCCACGACCCTCAATAAACAAGGTCTCTCATCATGGTCCAATATTACTTACTAGTCCAATCAGTTCTTACAATAAAAATACACAAACAAGTTCAGAACCACTTAAGTAGCTAGTACTTCATATATACTAACGATTTTAGTATAAATGCTGTCTAAAGATGACCTACACCCAATTATATATACATGATAAGCTTTAGTAAAAAAAAATGACAATAACAAAGTTCATATAGATCAAAAAACTACATTGAGATATCCATTAGCACGAGACAAACTAATTTAGTTGTTATTTTGTTTCATATACATTCTATTATTCTAACAATTACTTCATCATTTTGTCTTCAAATAATCTTGTTTGATTATCACTAAGGTTGTCCAACTAGTTACTTCTTTATATATATATATATATATATATATATATATATATATATATATAAAATATTTTATTTGTGTAATTGATTGATAAAATTGATATTAGTTCATGGCCACTCGTCTTTTTTTTTTTACATTACAACCACATGCACCTACAAGTCTTTTTTTTTTTTTTTTTTGAAAACAAACAAATAATGCATTACTGAGTTAAAGAATTCACATAGCTCATGTCCAGCAGAACATGAGTTTCAATACAAGATGGTATCTCTGTATAAAGAGATGTCATGTTAGGAACATGAGAAATGAGAGCAGAAGCTGCTAACAAGTGAGCACATTGATTAGCACTTCGAAAAGAAAATGAAAATGTCAAATTAGAGATAGATTGAGAAGCTCTTCTTGCATCTTCGATCAAATGTCTGGCTTGCCATAGAGGAATAGTTGCAGATTGGTTGATTGAGTCTATCAGTTGTTTGCAGTCACCTTCAATGATAACATTACAAATGTTTTCTTTTTTGCAGATGTCTAAAGCCAAGGAGATGCCAATAGCTTCAGCAACAATAGGGGAACCTCCTTCACGTACAGTTGCAGTAGCCAAGAGAAAACACCCATTTGAATCTCGGAGAATAGCACTTGCCGCCATCTTCCCATCTAAGTAAGCTCCATCAAAGTTTATTTTCCAGATATTAGGAGGTGGTGGCCTCCATCTAACATTGCTTTGAGGCATAGTAAATGAAGATGAAGACCCTTGACAGCTTCGATCAAAGTTTGAAAATTTCTCCTTCAAACTCTTAGCCTCTTCATAGATCTTGGTATCAGAAATTGTAATGTTATTGAAGATTGCCTTATTCCTCATCTTCCATATCAGCCAAAGATGATAGAAGAATGATGCAATTTGATTTAAGTCTCCTTTCTTCAGAATGGTAGTAGTCAAACTCGATAATGTTGAAGAAGCAGTATAAAGAGGAGCTACATCTGGATTATGTAACCATGAAGTACCTGTGATTGGACAATGCAATAAGAGATGGTCAGTATTTTCAATATGTACCTGGCAAAGAGGACAGATATCTCCAATATGATGCATTCTTTTGTGGATGTTTGAATTTGTGGGTAGGGAATTGGTTAGAGCTCTCCAAACAAACAACACCACTTTAGGACTAATAGAAGGTAAAGACCAAAGCCTCCTCCATTCAAGAAAATCATGTCGATCAGGATGTTGAAGATGAGGATACAATTTGCCATGGATAACTCGATATGCCGATTTTGTTGTTAACTCTCCATTACTTGTATGAATCCAAACCAACTTGTCAACAGAGCAGTTTGCAGACAGGGGAATTTTCAGTATCTCAGAAGCTTCAACTGGAAGGAAGAGAATATTGATAAGATTAATTTTCCAGGTTACAGTATCCTTATTGATAAGATCACTGACATTGTTTGCCCATTGATTACTGTGGGTATAACCATACACTTTGAAATTTGGAAGAGTTGGAACCCAAGGATCTTCCCATATGTTAATAAGTGTGCCATCACCAACTGACCAGAAAATGTTGTTAAAGAGAAACTCTCTACTACAAAGAAGTCCATTCCAGATACATGAAGTATATAGTATATGAAATATATAGTGTATATGTGTACCCACTTATGTTTTTGGTCTCCATGCACGCAATCCTAAGATGGTGTTCCTCGCTAGTGACTCGTTGCTTCATTTCACTTATTGTGCAGTGATTTGAGGCTTTTAATTAGGTGCAACAATTTTGTGAAGTGTTTTTTTTTTTTTCCAGTCTTATAATTTTTCGAACAAAAGTAATTATGGGATGATTTTTTTCCTTAACCAATTAATTAAATGTGCACTCCTTATTCAAGGAAGGATGTTATGTAACTGAGTACACCTACAGTCAATTTTTTTTTTTTTTACACAAATGACAAAAAGTTATAATTACGTAATTAACCATATATATAATATCTGTTAATTTATATGTGTGGATCGAAACCAAGTTAGCTAGCACATGACAAGAAATTATAGGACGACTTTCCTTTGCTAGGGAACGGAACAAAGCAACGAATGGAGGAGAGGAGAACGTTGTTCATGGGCTTGCGTAGAGGGTACGTAATGTCTGCTTTCACAAGACTTGCGAGCTCTTAAAATGGTTTCTACTTTCACGGCTACGTACCATGCAATCAATCCTAATGAGGACGATGGGAGAAAGCAATGGCAAAGAATAGTATAGTCGCTTCATCAGAACAAGAAGAATCCCATTTCCTCTCCACAAAAAATATAATAATAATAATATATAAGTTTAGTCATGGATGGAACCAAAAATTCAAATAGACATGGACTAGAATAGGTTAGGGTAGACTAGATATGGACTGACATATATGAAAAAAAAATTATATATATATATTGAAAGAAGATAATTTTTATTCTGGTTCGAAGACCTACAATTATATATAGTCCGTAGGTCTTACAAACTCTGCACGAAGGTCTCATCCACCTGCATCGCACCGCACCGCATCCGCATTTAGGCCGTACCGTACCTACCTCACTTTAATTCGAGCATCAATAAATTTAAAATATTTTTTCCGTTGCTCGAACTTGCAAGGAAATATGTTTCACTCTAACCACTTCAACGTTTTATATATATATATATATATATATATATATATATATATATATATATATATATATATATGGTGGCTGGAGCTCAACGAGTTTGACTACAGAAACTCAAATAAGAACTTGTAATATAGATGGGACATTATAATTTCACTAATATTGAAAATATACTTTTTTTTAGCCCCTTGAAAAAAATCAAGAGATAAAATGCACGTAATCCAATGACTTTTCATGGCCAAATTTTAAAAAATTAGGAACTTGTGAGTTCCTCTAGAATTTTTGATTGTTTATAGATTTTTTTTATAATATTAAACATTAAAGTTTAGAGAAATTTGATTGAAAGAAAAAAGTTTGACAAAATTACAAATTTAGATCTAAAACGTACTACCAATCAGGGCCGGTCCGGAGGGTTAGATTGTCCTATTCTGGAATTAATTTTGGTTGCCCCTTGACCCTTATTGTCAGCTGGCCTTGGTGGTCATCCGTGACCCTGACCTTTAGTGAAATCATACTAAGTCTGGGAGGTTGCCCTAGCAAAGGAGGTTGTCCAAGCCTCAAGACTTGTCCGACTTACCCCAGGGCCGGCTCTGCTACCAATGTATATTTTCTAAAGAAAAGCATAGAACATTTTTTTAGACAAAATACGTCCAACCGTTAAACGTATTTATTGTAAAAAAAATAAAATTGTTTAACGTTTCTGTTATACACGTATAGACTACAAATTTATTATATATATTATATACATATATATTTATAACATTGGCAATTTTTGGAATTGTGGTTAGTAGTGAAAAGTGAAGTGAGATATTTCATTAAACTTTAATGTTTCGTAGGAAAATTTTAGATATTTCATTCTTAGGTATTGAAGTCCATGTGTTGTTGACATAAATTAATTTAGATCACATTTAACTTTGAAAGCCCTTGTACTACAGTACAAGAAGTATATACTACGTAACTAATTAATCATGTCATAGCCGCCGGCCACGCGTCCACTGACTTCGTGCAAGTTTAGAAGGTTCTTCGTTCAAAATGAGCATTTCTAGAAGAGGCGACTTAGATTCTTCTAGAAAGCACGAGTAATTAAGACATTCTAATTAATCACTGAGGCTGTGTTTGGTAGAAATGATGGAAAAGTGGAAGGAAGGAAAAAGATAAGGATACATTTTTCTTCCATATGAAAAGGAAAGATCATTTCCTTCCTTTGTGTTTGGTTGGAAGGATCAGGCGCGGATCTAGAAACTATAGTTGGGATGGACTACAAGTGTGCTATCCTATATAAAAAGATCAAAAATAAAATTTCTAAGGATAAATAAAGTAAAAGAAAATTTTTGGGGTGGGCTCCAGCCCACCCCAAGAGATGCTTGGATCCGCCCATGGGAATGATGAAAAAGAGAAGAGATGCATTATTCTTTGTTTGGTATGGAAAGAAAAGTGAAAGGAAAGAAAATAAAAAATATGGGTTTTACCAATTCTATCTTCAACTAAAACGCATATTTACTATTTGATTTCATTAATAATTTTTAAATAATACAATTCACATTGTGGTACAATTGTTAATTAGTATAAGTCTTCACTTTTTTCTCCACTTTTTCTTCCAATTTTGGGGTGATTGGTTTTCTTATGTTAGGAAGGAAAAACAATCCCTCCACTTTTCCTTCCCTTCACTTTTTCTTCCATACCAAACAATAAAAAATGAATCATTCCCTCCACTTTTTCCTCCTCCATTTTTCTTCCTCCCACTTTTCCCTCCTACCAAACACAGCCTAAGACTTCGGAGAAATTATTCAATGGTCAGTCTCACCACACCACAATGCAGAGTAACAACAAGATACACCACACAGAGAGCAAACAACACGATATTACATCTGTGAATTTTTTGGGAGGAGAGTGTCCGCTATTTGTCTCTAATTTTTTTTTATATAGTGATATCATCTTCTATCATGTGACATATGACATAAATGTTGATATGACATCTGGCATATTAAAATTTAACATTACAATAAAAACTAATAATAAAATTAACATTAAAATTAAAATTAACATCAACACTAATAACTTTAACATTAAATTAATATTAACATTAATATTAAAATTAGCACTAACATTAACAATAATATTAACATTAACAATAAAAAAATTTGGATAATTAATTTTTTGGTTAAAATTTGTAATGTCAGATGTCACATAATGGGAGATGGCATCACCCAAATATTTTGGGAGACAAATAACATCATTGATCCCCCAGAGGTTACAGGTTCGAGCGACAGGGAGGCACATTTTATTTTTGTGGAAAAATTAATATGACGGCAACTAGAATGCATGCCAGTTGCGGATGCGGTGCGATACAAGTGCGGTACAGGTGCAGGCCTTCGGACGAGGAGTCTGTAACATAATTACCCTTTTCAATATATATATATATATATATATATATATATATATATATATATATATATATATATATATATATTCTTCCTTTCTTAGGAATATTTTAGCAAATGCCTCTATTCAAAATATAGAAACTAACATATACCTCCACTTTTAGCAAATGTTTGTTATTGCCGGGGCACAATTTTTCGATGGAAAACTGAGAATATGAAACAATTGTAAAAATAATGTTCCAACGCAACACTTCTAGGAAGGTTGCGCAAGTATAACGAAGATCTAAAAAGATATCGTTATGATATTACGAGAATCTAAAAAGATTTCGTAATCACAGCAGCGAAGAAGATGACAGACGAAAGATGGAAGATGGCCTGCTGGAGTGAATGATCACCGTTGCTCAAAGCTTTATTTGCCCTACACGAACAGCTTCCAGGAACCAGCAAGTTCGTCGGAGAACTTGGAACACTCCTGCTCTTCTGACTCCTCGGATGGACACGAACTCCCGTGCAAAAGCAACGCTGGTGCGGCGCCTTTCCTCTCTCTCTAAGGCTGCTGGAATTCGTAAGCAAATTTCGATCAGAACTGTGTTAAAGAACACGTCTGAATTCTCTGTTTACTTGTGCTAAAAAATTCTTCGTAAACTTTCTCTGGTGGCTTCTCTTTTCTATTCTGTAATCAGCCTTTAGAGAGAGAGGATACCTTATATAGGCCCTGCAGCAACTGTTCGATTGCCACAAAGTTAGGGACGTGGTAATAACCACCCCGAACATGTAACAACTGCCCAGAACATGCAAACGCACGTTCTGCTGCAAGTTGCGCCAACTGCGCACACCCGCGCTCTTTGTACTCTGCGCGATAGAGCGCGCACTGCGCACACTGCGCACGCAGCGCAACCCGAGCAACCCAGCACAACCCTGTGCAACCCAGCGCAACCTGAGCGCAACCTGGGCGCGCACCTGGGCAGCGCAACTGGGCTTGCGCAACTGGGC
This sequence comes from Iris pallida, assembly GCA_029216955.1. Taxonomy (NCBI): domain Eukaryota; kingdom Viridiplantae; phylum Streptophyta; class Magnoliopsida; order Asparagales; family Iridaceae; genus Iris; species Iris pallida. Next base: position 5,435,584 of record JANAVB010029818.1, on the reverse strand, counting down.
ATGCGCAACTGGACAGCGCAACGTGGCAGCACAAGTGGCTCGCGCAACGAGAGCAACTAAAGCGCACTATGCGTCTAGCGACGATGCTGACGTGCTAAGTGCAAAGTGCGCCAACAAAATGCCACATTACGTCTCATGAGCCCATGAGTCCGAGTTCGAGTCCTAGTCCGAGTCCAAGTCCGAGTCCGAGTCGCTAAGCCCCTACGGGGCTTAGCTCCCATAGAAATGAATTTCCCAAGAGCAAAAAGCATGAATGCTTTTATTGTTGATTTGGCCCTTTTCCCATTAGAAAAATAACCCCACATGGCATACCCATGTGCACCTCCACACCACATGTGCATCTCTAAAATAGGAAAGCTATTATATAGAGATACAACTCCTTTGGTCTAGCCGATGTGGGACTAAAATTCACTTAGAAAAAGACCAAACTCCAACAATCCCCCCACATATCTCTATATATATATGGGTATAAGTGTTCCCCACAGTAACTGTCCATCATGCATTAGGAGAGATGTCGCTTACGACTTGAATCTTCCCGTGTGGGTCAAACAACAGACTATAATACAAGAATGGACTAAGCCTTGAATTCTGCATCATAGCCGAAATTCTTTCCACTCGCATAATATAGTTACGTGTGCTTCTGGCTACACATTAAAGTCTCTGTGCCAGCCTGGTTTCAGTATATAATTTTGGGCGTCTACAAGTTTACCCTCAAGAGACGGCCTGATATCTCTTTGTCCATACACTAAAGGTGAGTTCATTATAAAGAGACATGGCATGAAGCACTTTGCGCTTCCCTTACGGTGCTACGCCGCTATGACATGGCTTAAAGCCAAGGCATTACCCCTCTCTGGGAATCACCCCATATCTGGGAACCTTTATAGTGTCATACTACTGTAGCATGAGGCAACCGCCTCTTTGTAGTGCCAAACTACCCAGCATGAAGCCTTAGGCTCCCTTGCGGTGTTACGCCGCAACGACATGGCTTGTAAGGTCGAGGCTTTATCCCTAACCGGGTACCTCATCGTGGTGTCGTGCCACTGTAACATGAAGAACTCCTCCTCTTTGTAGTGCTGACTACACCCCTCTTTATATTTAACATACAGCATTAGGCTAACTGCCTATTTGCGGTGCTACGCCGCTGTGACTTGGCCTGCAAAGCCGAGGCTTTATCCTATTCCTGGACAGTACCCCATATATAGAAACCTCATTGTGGAGTCACCCCACTGTAGCATGGAGTTTCACTCCTTGTAGTGCTGCTCTACCGTGCTTCCTGTAAAGCACACCAGGCATTCACTCTGCCTGAGAACTCATTAAGGAAATTAAGCCAACCTTCCCACAGGAACCATTTTCCGCAGAAAACAACAGTAGACAACAGTGGTTTTAGGTCCGTAACCTCTCCATGCCCAATAGAACATGTACCCACCGTTCCTGATATTCTTCCGATTAGTGGTCCTCCCTTGAACCAAAAGCTAGATGCCTAGTAGATAAATCTTTGAACTATTAGCATAAAACTTTATGGTAGGAATACAATATCAGAATGCCTTCAAGCCCATTTTACAAGCTGGGTCGTCGACCAGCTGGCGCTTGAGGCCCTTGGTGAACGGATCCGCCAGGTTCTTCTGACTCCGAACATCAATCACTGCAATAACACCTCTCTTGATAAGATCGTGTACTGCCGTGTGCTTCAACCGCACAGTCCTCTTCTTCCCGTTGAAGAGGTCATTTGATGCCACCGCCGCAGTCGCCTGGTTGTCGCAGTATATCGGTATCGCCGGTATTTACGCCCCAACTACTGGAAGATCATACATGAGCTCCCGAAGCCATTCTGCTTCCTCGGCTACGGTATCAAGTACAAAGAACTCAGATTCCATGAATGACCGCGAGAGCATAGTCTGCTTCTTTGACTTCCACGATATAGCAGCTCCACCCATTGTGAAAATGAATGCACCTGTGGACCTCTCGCTCTCCACCTCTGAGCACCAGCTGGCATCACTGAAGCCTTCTACTACCGGCGGATCTCCGCTGTAGTACAGTGCATATGTCTGAGTCTTCTTGAGATATCTCATAACCCGTTTCACAGCTTTCCAGTGTTCAGCACCTGGGTTGCTCGTGACATGACTCATGTCACGCCCCAGAACCAAAATACTGGAGAGCGGGGGCAGACATAGCCAGCTACGTATATGAAATGGAATCCATCTCGCTATACGGTCACGGCTGTCTAGATACATGAGGGTTTAACTACAAGCCAACAGTCTCTTAAGGTCATGAACAAGCCTAGTGTCTCAATCACAAGCAAGTAAATGAATGTTACAAGATGTATGATCATTAAATATACAATAATAAGACATCCCAAATATTACATATTTAGCTGATCATGAAGCTAGTCATTACAAAATGTTAGGACTAGCAAGAGTTTAGTCATTCATGATCAACCCTAGGATCTGTCAATCATGTTACAGCCCGTGGGCAGACAGTAAGTAAATTTTAACCGAGCTAAACAGGTGCTCGTCAGCTAAATACCTCAAAAGAATATTTTTACAATAGAGTGGGAGAGCCAAAAATAACCCACTCGTTGCCATGGTTACGCCTGGTGGTCACCATCGGGCTGGAAAAGGAGACTTCACTTAGGAACTAAAACCAGCAATCAGCACAAGAGCATAAATAAGGTAAAAACTAAAAATAAAGAAAATACATCAGGATGATATACGACGAGATAACCATGGAGCTATTCAGATAACCAGGTTACAACCCGTAAACCAAACAAGGACCGGGGTTGTAACCCTTCGTCTGAACAGAACTTGGATTCTTACCATTTATCGGTAAAATAAATACAAGCATTCTGGTCATGCAGTAATCTGGAACAGGATCAGGACAAGACTAGATTGGTTAGACTCCATCCAATCATTTCACGGCCAAGCAAGAATTACGGCTTGATACTTTAACTAACTAGGGTTGTCACAAGCCTAATTACTAACAAGATGCAGTGAGATTATTCTACAGCCACAAGCCCTGCAGACCATCCAGGTTACCCAGGACGAAAATTAGGGGTTGAATTCAGGTGGGTACATCGTCCAGGAAATGCATGTACCCTTAAGTAGCTTGAAGGGTACAACACATGACAGTGTGCTGGAAATGTGCCCTACTCGACGGCAGGCTACAGATCCCAGGCACGCCCAGATAACTGGATCGCCTGTAGCTGGAAAATCTCTTCATGGCTAATGTATTAATCTAGTTATTAGCCTTAGTCTATTTCAGTAGGTACTCCTGACCGTGGTACTCAGGAGTCCCATCCTAGACATGATGCAAGACAAGACTGGATTATTTGTACAAGCACAATCGCCCACGGTATCCATGTTATTTATACAGGTCATGTCATGTCATGGAGCTATCACAACAACTTATCAAGATATCAGGTCAGGTTTACTTGTCAGGAGTGCGCCACGACGGGCCACTATCATGTCAGATTAGTCATGTCAGGAGTGCACCGCTACGGGTCACTGTCATGTCATGCTCAATTATCAATTCCAAACATATTTAAATGAATTCGTGATTATCAAGTTCATGACAAAAGGCGTAAGGATATAAAATGGACGTAAAATATATAATAAAATATCAATATACAGGGCTATAGAAGAGCCATACGGCTAAGGCATAAACGGCCATGAATGATCTCATGCGGCTGGAAGAGAACAGTCCATGCAGCTGAATAGGGTCAGGCGCATGCGGCTGACCGAAGGGTGTTTCCATGTGGCTGGCCGGGTTCGGTCTAATGCGGTAGTGGGGGACTACGGCTAATGCGGCCGGCTATCAATCAGGTATATACGGCCGGCGAAAGAGTAGAGTTCCATGCGGCTCGAGAAGAAGCAACCCATGCGGTTGCGGGGTGTAATGACCCGCTCTGCCCTATTGGAATGCCGATTTAAACGGCAAGTGTAACGACTCAAACGAGCCGTCGACCCGAAGAGTTGGCATCGACCTGAAGAAGAATCGATGCAAGGCTTACATTGGCCCGTCAAGATGAATCCAGACTTAGACTTTTAAAGGCGCGCTCGGAGTATCGCTCGGCCGATGCGAACATCGCTAAGGTGGGTGGCTCCGATGAACCCGTCTTTGCTTAGCCTAGACACATAACAATACGGACACTATCTGTGAGACCCGTCTCACTGTATCGGTATTTTATACGGATACGCATTTATTTGAGCCGTATTTCATATTTCTCGATTTGCGTAATATTTTAAAAATTTCCTAAGTATAGGATTTCATGACTTGGTTTAACTTGGATTTGGTTTTATTTGGATTTGGTTTTATTTGGTTCGGTTCCACTTTGACTTGGTTTGGTTTAGTTTGGTTTCTTATGAGATGAGGTGTATGGCCTAGATTTAGTGGAGAGGAATGAATGGTGGGGATTGCTTGGGCTTGTTATATAAGCTACTTTTCTCTCTCCCTCCTCATTCATCCTCATTCATTTCTTTTCCACCAAACCCTAGCCATTGGAGAGAGAGGCAAGTACACCTTGTCGAACCTTGAACAAATTTATTTTTGTTTGTTCCATCTTCTTCCTTGCATGATTCTAAGCATCTTTAGAACTTGGAGTTTTCGATTTTACCGGGTGGATTCTTGTAGATCTAAGTTTATATTATTTTCGGTTTTCATAAGTTTTGATCTATTAAACGTGCATATTTTTGTCAACTGATGGTTCCATGTTGTAGAGAATTTTATTTTACCCAACTTTGACCCATGGAAGTCTGGATTTGGGGTTCCCATTGTTGTTTGGTGGAGCATAAAGGCCATGGTATTTTCCATGGACATGCTCTCTGTGGGAAGCAAAAATTTGTATTTCCTGGCCGCATGGCCATGCAGTTTTATTGCATGCACTTAGTTTCTTTTGCAGGCATTTATTTAATACTTGTCTGAGCCGTATGGCCATTTGTCTTGACCGCATGAGAATTAATTGTAAGACTTTTATTATTTATTTATTATTATTATTGTTTAATCTAATATGCCAGCCGCATAGGCTTAAGAAAGTTTAATATATTTTGCATTTAAGACCTCAATGTTTAATATATTATGCTTAATGCATTGTTTACTTGCCTTTTTGGAGTAGCTAGCCGCATAAAGCTTCTTAAAGGCTTGATATTTTGCATTTAAGTCCTTAATGATTAATATTTTTATGTTTAATGCCTTTTCTTGGAGAGACTCAGCCGCATGAGTCATAAGGAAAAGCATTTAATGCCTCGTACATTATACCTAGCCCAACCGCATGGCCATTATTTAATTATTTATTTAATTGTTTGTATTTTTGTGTAAGCAAATGTGTGTTGTCCGCATGGCCTCTTCCCACTTGCTGGCCGCATGGCCATTGTACTTTTGGACTTGAATTTAATATTGGACCGCATGGCTTTTGTTGAGCTGTCTGTACTTGCAGGATAAATTTTATTATATGTCATCATTGCTTAGCCACGTGAACCAATATTCAAATGGTCACGTGAACTTTTCTTATTGCATTGATTATGGGGGGTCCCACATAGCTTCTTTTAGTGACTTGCTTGCTGAAGTGGGAGTTTACATTTAATGCGGGTCCCACTCTCTTTGTCTTTTCTGATTGCGGAAATGTTTCTTACTGGCATTTAATTTTGGAGCCGCATGGCCTCCCACCCATTCTTGGCCGCATGGCCCCTTTTGTTATTTTCTGGCCGCATGGGTGGCCTCCCACTCTCTTCGATCGCATGTTTGTGCTCCCACTTTTGGACCGCATGGGTCTACTTTGATTGTTTAAATGTTTTATTTGTCTGAATTGTGGTCAGAATTTCTTCCCACTCCCAACATGAAAGTTGTAAAGTTTCTCCTTGGCTTCAAGAATATATATTATAAATATATTATTGTTTAATTGTGCAAGTATTTTACTTCTTTGATAAATGACTTGACACGACAGTGACCCGTGGTGGTGCACTCTTGACCATGAACTTGACATGATATCTTGACATGATAACTTGAAATGATAAATAAGAATGACTTGATAGTGGCGCGTCGTGGCGCACTCTTGATAAGTAATAATGATAATGATAGTGGCCCGTCGTGGCGCACTCCTGACAAGAATTAATTAGTATCCTGACATTGTGGGTGTTGTATTGAATGTGCTTGTATAAGCTACCGTCAAGTCTTGCATTATGTCTAGGACATGAATTCCTGATTTCCTACGGTCAGGGATTCATATTGAATCTGGCTAGGTTAATGACTAGATTGATCAAGTAGTTCATGGAGAGACTTTTCCAGTTACCTGTTGCCCCTTTGACCTCGGCCTTATATATATATATACATGGGATTTGTTGCTATCCGTCGAGATGAGCGCACTTCCAGCCCGCCGTCGAGTGTGGTACCTTAGGACACATATATCTTACTACAGTGTGTCTGCTATATCATGCTATCTTTTTCTTTTCTTGCTGGGGTCACTCAGGTAGTAACAAACGGGTAATTGGACTTGGAAGAATCTCGCTGCATCTTGCTAGTAACTAGGCTTGTGATAACCCTAGTTAGTTAACGTAGAAAGCCGTAGGCAATGATTGGCCGTGATTATTGGATGGAGTCCAATCCGTCTAGTCTCGTCTTGATCCTGTACATGATTGTTATATATCCTGATTTCTTATTTTATCTTACCGATAAATGGTGGGAGAAACCAAGTTCCGTTCAGACGAAGGGTTACAACCCCGATCCTTGTTTGGTTTACGGGTTGTAACCTGGTTATCTGAATAGTCCTATGGTTATCCCATTGTATATCACATTTCCAGTCTAAGTCTTGTCTAGATCCAGTTCCTAACTGTTCCAGTTTATTTATTTAACATGTTCTCCAGTTTACTTTATGTCAATAATGATTTACTTACAGTCTCTCTATGATCGGGGTGAGTGCATTGGTTCTGTACGAATCTCGATCCACCCTTACTTATTGCTTGCTTTATCTACTAATGATTGCTGGTTTTAAGTTCATAGTTCGGCCTCCTTTGTGGTACTTGCTATTTGGGGTCTGACCCTACTGGTTTTGCATGGACAGGTTCTGATAGAAGAGCCCGAAGGATCTACCGCACCATCTACTCGACGGTGACCAGCCGGAGCACCAGAGTGCCTCAGTGGGTTTCTTTTTCATTTTCCCATTGATATGTAAATTCTCCTCTTGTAACGTTTAGCCCCGAGCATGTGTTTAGCTCGTGTTTTGGTATTTTCCTTGATATTGTAGCCTACGGGCATAAACATGATATGTGTATTCTAGACTATAGCTAGTCCTTATCATGTACGACTAACACTCTAGCTAGTCCTCAGTTCTGTGGTACTGGCTTCATGATCAGTCATGTATATATGGTTCGGGATGCCTTACTATTGTATGTATGATGATCGTACTCTTTGCTCTTGTATAATTGCCTGTGATTGAGATACCTAGGATTGTTAAACCATAGGATTGACTGATGGCTTGTAGAGTAACCCCCATGTCTTGACAGCTTATACGTGATTTCAGAGTATTAACGTACTTTGGGATTGCGTAGCTGGCTATGTCTGCCCCCGCTCGCCAGTATTCTGGTTCTGGGGCGTGACACTATCACTGAAATCGCTAGACGATAACACCGTGCATGCTAATAAATGGCCCAACGCACCTAGCTAAGGGATTAATCCCATCTTGTATGCTTGTATAGAATATGGAAAAGAACATAGAAAATACGAGAACTCTCGTACCGCGCTCCACGCTCGTGCTAAGGCACAAGCTTACGTGCAAGTCCCTTATGCGTCAACAATGAAACAATGAATGGTTTACAACAATGAAGCGGGAAGACTATCAATATAGTCGTTTCGAGTAGTGCTTAGCAACATTGAAAGACTATGGGACCGATGGGTCGCCAAGGCGACTCCCGCACGGGAAGTTGTATATATGTAAATGAAAGAATGAACAAATAAACGAGTGAATAAATGAATCAACGAACGGATGAATACGAAAATGAATCAATGAACGAATGGACAAGTAAAAGAAGGAAAAGAAGGAATGAATAAAAGATAAGAAGGAGAGAAATGGTTAGCGACAGGTGTGACAGGAACGTGCATCGGGGCTCGCTACCCGCGCTGCACGGGCGCCAACCTGGTCGATAACGCATTGAGGCTAAGGGTTAGCCTACGGCTCAGAGTCAGCCGTTAAGTTAAAACGACAAGTTAATACGAAATGGTCGTGGACAAACGGCATGAGCGAGGGCTGGCGAATGCTGTGACCGTAAAAAAAAAGGGGTTCCGCGGCATGATCAAAGGGGGGATATGCCGGCCTAGGCGGAATCAAAATATGGCTTACGGGCTGCCCGGGTGCGGACTCGGCCACCCGGGGGACGTAAGTGCAGGAGTATTTCAAGAGACTAACGGGGTGTGTGCCAGTCCTCACCCTACGCTAGTTGAGAAATTCCACGGCTTGGATGTCCAAAATGGCTTGTGATGCCAGCGACCGGTGCATATAGATTTAAGTGGGCTTTGCTGGTGGCAATCCACGTGCAAGTCCTTGCATTGAAATCAAAGTAGTCTAAGTTAATCTGAATAAAGCACCTTTTGAATAAGCTTGACATCGAAAAGTTCATATTGAATTGTTGACTAACTTGGTTTACTTTGGACAGGAAAGGCCGGACGATAAGTATGGGTAAGTCATGCATGTATTTCCATGCGACACTTGAATTTGGCAACACGGGATAGGTTATGACATATGCCATGAAATTGATCCTAAGGCAAGATTAGAAAGACAATGAATGATAGAGATGCATAAAAGTAAATGGAACGTGTTCGGTAATGATAGCATTGTGGGCGAGCTAGCCTCCCCACCAGTGCATAACAATGTACTGATAACCCCACAGTCTACTTGCAGGGTGCAGGTATCGTCGGCGGGTGCGGAGCTTCCATCGAACGTGCTAAGGCGCGGAGCCAACTCTGGCGCCTTGGAACGTTGCAAGGAGCTGAAGCACCCTATACAGGACATAATGTATCGGAACATCGCCATGAATCATTCCATCTTGTAAGCCACTTGGCACGCCTTTTATGTTTCAGAGAGAGAGAGCTTGAGCGATTTGTAATATCGGCCTAGCGCCGCTTGTAAACTTCTTGGAAATCAATAAAGAGTTTGAATTCACTTCAACTTGTGTTCGTTTACTTTCCGCTGCAAATGGGAACACGCTGTGCGACTCTGTGGCCTAGCTCAAATCGGTCGTTTCTGGACTTGGCCTTGCACGGGCGCAACCTAGGCCCGTGCGGCATCACTCCTTAGCGAGGACGATCGCTCCTGCGGGAGCGGGGCGTGATAGATTGGTATCAGAGCACGGCTTTACGTCCTTGGACTTCATTTCGATTCTTTCCGTTTTGAAAGCTCGTTGAAACAAAAGAAGTGTACGCTCTTTCTCGTTGTGCCTTGGGATGTTCCATACAATAAGTCTAATATTTTCAAAAGCTCGTACAAGTACTCGGTTGGACGGGATCGATAGGCGAAGGCCTTTATGCCACCACGACGGACTTGAGTTGGAAGGAACCGATGCTAAGAGTTAGCAAACGCAGTGCGTGCTTGAATGAGCTTAGGCTGACAGCAAACGAGTACACAAGACCAAAGTATAGTTCGAACGGAATGGATATGCACGCAGCCTTTGGCTAAGTTGTGCAGAATATCGTGCACCTAGACCTTCTGGTGCAATCGAGTTGCGAGCGATATCAAGTACCGCTTGGTCGGGAACGGAGATACACTTAGAGTGTATATCGATAGGAACGCTATCAAACTAACGCTTAGGCGTGCACGGAAGATTTATTGGATTTTGAAGATAGTACGAACGACTTAGTACGTCGAGGCGACGTGATGCGATTACGCTAGAGATTCGTTGAACGAATCTAAAGAATGTCTTAGCGCATGACGCGAACGTGATTGAGGACTAGATCATATGGCTTGAATCTGAGTGGTGTATGTGATAGGTTCAGAGAAGAATAAGAATGAATGTCGACGATTAGTCGAGTGGCTCGAACCCTGAGTGATGTATGGACGTCCACTACAAAAAAAATGTACATTGATAGCATAACGTAATAGCACGTTTTGCTGAACTGCTATAAAAAATAAGTTTGATATTTTGGTTACTTTATAATAGCATTTGATAAACGCTAAGATAGAGTTTCATTAAGCGGGAACCTAAAAACACTTATACCGCCAAACACTTGACCAAAAAAACTCTAAAACTCACCACAATTACGTTAGGTTTATTTCATTTCCTCTTTTATTTTAGGTTTCTTTTATTTCCTCTTTCAGTTTCCCTCTTTTTCCAAAAACCCTAAAACTCACCACACTTACGAATTCGCCATGAAGGTCGCTGACACCGCCGATTAGAGTCGCCGACGCCGCCGTGAAGGTTGCCGAGACCACTGACACTGTCGTCGGCCCTGTCGAAGGCATATTTTTCTTCCTTCCTTCGATTTTGGTATCATGCATTTGATTTTGTTTAGGGTTTGTAGGTTTTGTAGGTTGATAAGTTTAGGTTTTGTAGGTTGATAAGTTTCAATTGTAGAGTTTTGTATCATGCATTTGATTTTGTTTCGATTTCATAGTTTTGTTTCGATTTTATAGCTTTCAATTTCATAGTTCTCGATTTTATAGCTTTCATGCATGTGATTTTTGTTTCAATTTTGGTATCATGCATTTGATTTTTGTTTCATTTGATTTTTGTTTCAATTTTCATAGTTCTCGATTTCATAGCTTTCATGCATTTGATTTTTAAAATGCTAATTAGATCCTGTATATGTTTTCTAATCTCTGATTAGTTGATATTACATATTAGAATAGGTTTTGATGTGAAATGGAATATTTGATTTGAGTTTTGGGTTCAATGTTCGACTGATACATGGTTATTTCCCATTTCCTAACTGTTAATCCTAATTAAATTGATTTCTAATTGTTGTTTCAATTGTCAATGATTCCCACATATTTGTCGTTCATGTTTATTTCATGTTTACTTTCGAATTTGACTTGTTGGGTGTGTTTTCACTTAACTGATTAAGACCTGAGATTTTGGGGGTTTGTTTTGATAAGAGTTGGCTCATAATACTGTTAATTCATGGTGGGACTGTTTTTAACTAAGTTTGAAACTGGTTATTACATTGTTTTGTGTGATGTTAGTTCACTCCTTTATGATGCAACTGCTAATGCTTTCAATATAAATCTGTGAGTGTAATAGGCTGTAAACTGATGGTGTGTTTTACTGTTAATCTGAAACTGAGCTCTGTGATATACCTGAGAGGTTTCCCCTCTGATTTCCCTTCACTTAATTCTGAACCCTGTCCTTGCCATTCCTAAAATCATAGTGATGACACACCCTCTACACACATGTCACATTGCAAGGCTTGAGGGTTGGAGAACATGGTGTGTTTTACTGTTAATCTGAAACTGAGCTCTGTGATATACCTGAGAGGTTTCCCCTCTAATTGTTGTTTCAATTTCATAGTTCTCGATTTTAGTATTGATTCGAAATTAATTTTCATCTTTTTTGCATGCGTATGTTATTTTCGAAGAATGTTCTATTTTGACATTAAAGTTTTTGGGAATTGATTTAGCTGTAGCCATAGATAAATAGAATGAACAATCTGTTGTCTGATACTTGCGATGCATATTCATTTTGTTGTGTTGTTAAATTCAAACAATTGGATATTATGAAAGTTGGATTTGAGTAAACTGTGGTTTGATACCAATAATATAATATATTAAAATAATATTATGTTTTCTTAGTTGGATTTTGGTTTTGATGTGAAAGTTGGATTTGAGTTCTTATGTGAGAGAGTTTCAATCTGAACTCAGTTTTCAGAGTTGATGGTATCATGGGTTGTTTCGATTTCATATTAAAATAATATTATGTTTTCTTAGTTGGATTTTGGTTTTGATGTGAAAGTTGGATTTTGGTTTTGACACTGTCGTCGTCCCTAATTTTGCCCATCCCTGTCGAAGGCATGTTTTTCTTCCTTCCTTCGAGCTTTCGTGAATCTAAATAACAATTGTTTAGGTTTTGTAGGTTGATAAGTTTCAATTGTAGAGTTTTGTATCATGCATTTGATTTTGTTTCGATTTCATAGTTTTGTTTCGATTTCATAGCTTTCAATTTCATAGTTCTCGATTTCATAGCTTTCATGCATTTGATTTTTGTTTCAATTTCATAGTTCTCGATTTTAGTATTGATTCAAAATTAATTTTCTTCTTTTTTGCATGCGTATGTTATTTGCGAAGAATGTTCTATTTTGACATTAAAGTTTTTGGGAATTGATTTAGCTGTAGCCATAGATAAATAGAATGAACAATCTGTTGTCTGATACTTGCGATGCATATTCATTTTGTTGTGTTGTTAAATTCAAACAATTGGATACACCAATACTTATGTTACTGTCTGATTAGAGATGAACTTGTTTGGTTTAGGAAATTCAGATTTTTTGACTATAGCTTAATCTGTTATATGAAACGTGCGATGCATCTGTTCTGTATTTTGGATTCTAGCTTCATTTGTTCTTCACGTTTGCATAACCTTAGACTCATTATGTATTTTTCTTTTGCAAGTACTGCTAAGTGCAATTATGGGAATTTGAAGCTTTTCTTTGGTATCACACGATAGGTTAGTACCATCTTTCTACATTACTTAGGCTGTTAATTGATGTCTTGAATTTTTGTATATTGTTGTTGTTGTTGTTTATTAGGTTTCGTGCTTTTAGTTTTATTGGTTTTAAACATGGTGAGATATGTTTGATATATTAAACAGATCTGGACTGAGTTTGAATTTTTTTGCTTGAGTAATTATAAGCGGTTGAGTTATTTGTTAAATGGTCTGAATATTGAATAATTTTGTGTTGTGGAATACTCTATCATTATATCTGATATGGCGCTTATGGTACTAAAGGTTTAGATTAAAGTTATATCATATAATGGTGGACAAGGCATGGGTGCATCTTTGCAGGTAAAACTTGAATTATATAGGTTAGGTTTCAGTAGGGGTTTGGAGACTTTATTTCTTTTTTTTTAACTTAAATTCTGAAATGAAGAGCTGATCCTGGTTATGAGAGAGGTGCTACAAATTTTGTGCGAGCTGTGGCTGCGGCTTTGGGAGACGCTGATATGATTGTATGCCCTTGTATTGACTGTCGTAATATAGATCGACACTCAGGTAGAGTTGTAGTTGATCATCTTGTTACTAGGGGAATGGATGAGGCTTATAAGATGCGGTCTGATTGGTACCATCATGGAGAACTGAACTCAGGCGTTGAAGGTGAAAGTAAATTAAGTCATTGAAATGATGAGATTCTTGGTTTATATCAAGCTGCTGAATTTTTGGATGAAGAGTTAGCTAGTAAGGGTCAATTGGATGAAATTGCAGAGGGTGAGGACAAGAAAGAAGATGAGTTTCTTGCAAAGATTGCAGATGCTGAAACACCATTATATCCAAGTTGTGTAAACCATAGCAAGCTTTCGGCTATTGTATCACTTTTCAGACTTAAGACGCAGAATGGCTGGTCTGACAAGAGCTTCAATGATCTGTTAGAGACATTGCCGGATATGTTGCCAGATGATAATGTGTTGCACACATCACTGTACGAGGTGAAGAAATTTCTGAAATCATTTGATATGGGATATGAGAAGATTCATGCATGTGTCAACGACTGCTGCCTATTCAGAAATAAGTACAAGAAGCTCGATAATTGTCCAAAATACAAGGCTTCAAGATGGAAGACTAACATGCACACTGGTCAAGTAAAGAAAGGTGTACCACAGAAAGTATTACGGTACTTTCCAATAGTCCCACGGCTGAAAAGAATGTTTAGGTCTGAGGAAATGGCTAAGAATTTAAGGTGGCATTTTTGTAACAAAAGTAGCGATGGAAAACTTTGGCACCCTGTGGATTCGGTCACATGGGATCAGATGAATGACAAATACCCTTCCTTTGCAGCTGAAGAAAGGAACGTGAGGCTTGGCGTCTCCACAGATGGTTTTAATCCATTCAACATGAAGAATACAGGTATAGTTGCTGGCCTGTTTTGCTAGTAAACTATAATCTGCCACCTGATTTATGCATGAAGAAGGAGAACATCATGCTAACATTGTTGATTCCTGGTCCACAACAGCCGGGTAATAGTATTGATGTGTACTTAGAATCCCTCATAGAAGATCTCAACCATCTGTGGAACAATGGAGAGTTAGCATATGACGCCTTTAGTAAATCGACTTTTAATCTTAAGGTAATGCTGCTTTGGACGATTAGTGATTTTCCTGCGTATGGGAATCTTGCAGGCTGCAAAATAAAGGGTAAAATGGGTTGTCCTATCTGTGGGAAAAATACAGATAGTATGTGGTTGAAGTTCAGCAGAAAACATGTCTACATGTGTCATAGAAAGGGTCTGCCACCAACGCATAGTTATAGGGGAAAGAAATCTTGGTTTGATGGAAAAGCAGAACAAGGGAGAAAGGGAAGAATTCTATCTGGTCGTGAAATTTCTCAAAACCTGAAAAATTTCAAAAACGACTTTGGAAATTTTAAACAATCTGCAAGTAAGAGAAAAAGGACAGATTGTTCTGGGTTAGGCTCTGATAGTGAGGATTTATCCAGCGAATCAGAGGAGGAAGAAGAGGAAGAAGAAAACGTAGATGAAGAAGAGTTATCAAGATGGAAGAAAAGGTCCATCTTTTTCAAGCTACCTTATTGGGAGGTATGTTATTCTGTCATTTGTTTCTTTTAGTTTTTTTTTCAGATTCCATCAATTAAGCGTTGTTTAACTTTGTTTTATTTATTGTATATGTGTTGGTTAGGAACTACCGGTTAGGCATAACTTAGATGTAATGCATGTGGAGAGAAATGTTGCTGCAAGTATTGTATCTACATTGTTGCATTGTGGGAAATCGAAGGATGGCCTTCAAGCTCGTAAAGATCTGGAAGATCTTGGTATTAGGAAAGATTTGCACCCTAACGCCCAAGGAAAAAGAACATACCTTCCCGCAGCACCTTGGAATTTGTCCAAGGCAGAGAAGAAAATCTTCTGTAGGCGTCTATTTGACTTTAAGGGACCTGATGGGTATTGTTCTAACATATCCAGAGGCGTATCATTAGATGACTGTAAAGTCACAGGTTTGAAATCACACGATTATCACGTGTTAATGCAGCAACTTCTTCCAATAGCACTTAGAGGTTTACTACCTAAAGGTCCTAGGGTAGCAATTGTTCGCTTATGTGCATTCTTCAACCACTTGTGTCAGCGAGTTATTGACCGAGAGCAGATTTTGGTTATGGAAGCTGAGATTGTTGAAACTCTCTGCATGTTTGAAAGATTTTTTCCTCCAAGTTTCTTTGATATCATGGTGCATTTGACGGTACATCTAGGAAGGGAAGCTCGTCTTGGTGGACCAGTCCATTTTAGATGGATGTATCCATTTGAGAGGTAATACTTGTATTTTATATAATTTTTACAAAAAATTTGCATTTGACAGTTTTGTTGATCTTTCAGTTTTCACAATTGTCAGGTATATGAAAGTTCTAAAAGATTTTGTGAGAAATCCTGCAAGACCAGAAGGTTGTATTGCTGAGTCTTATCTTGCTGAAGAGTGCATCCAGTTTTGTAGTGAATTTTTGAAGAAGACAACAAATGTTCAAGAAAAACAAGATAGAAACACTGAGTATGATAACAACTCAATCCTAGAGGGTCGGCCAATATCCGCAGGCATTTCAATTACTCTTACTGAAGTAGAGAAGAGAATAGCCCATCTTGCTGTCATCCAAAACATGGCTGTCGTCGACCCTTATGTAGAGTAAGTTCCACAGTTTTCTAGTTGATTACTCATTTCTTTTAATGATCAACAAACTGATACCTTTTTATTTCAAAATCTTGTACAAGTGAGCATCTACAGTTTCTGCAAGACTCAAATGGAAGATGTAGACGTGATGCATCTACGTTATGGAGTATGCATACTCAGAATTTTGCAAATTGGCTAAAAGAAAATGCTAGTTTTATCTTCTCTGTTTTTTATGTTATAATGGTATGTATATGTCTATTGGTGTCTGACTTGTTGTTTTTATTTGTTAGATACCTCTTGATTCAAAGGAACATAGAGAAACACTTAAGTGGTTGGCATATGGTCCACGTACTTCTGCACGGTCGTATTCAGGTTATATAGTGAATGGTCAACGGTTTCACACAAGATCAGTAGATAGAAAAAGTCAGAATAGTGGGGTTTTGTATGAGGCTACTGCAATCTGCAGATCTAGTGCGAAAGACACTTCACAAGTGGTTGATTTGGTGTCATACTACGGCAGAGTAACTGACATTATCTTGTTGGATTATAATGTTTTTTACGTTCCTCTATTCCGGTGTCAATGGGCAATAATGGGTAATAGAGTGAAGATAGAAGATGGTTTCACACTTAAATCATAGTCAAGTCTCTTTTTTAAGGGATCCTTATATCTTAGCCTCTCAAGCAAAGCAAGTGTTTTATTCAAGGGAAGACGAATCATCAAGTTGGTATGTTGTTATGAGAGGTCCGGCAAGAAGATACATTAAGGAAGATTTTCAAGAAGGAAATGCTGACATTGGGCCACTGCCATCAAGTGTTGACATGGATGTTGACATGGATGATACTGAAAATGCCCGAACTGATTGTGAAGGCATATATGTGTGAAATTTAGGTTTTTGATTATTTTCAGTTTCTTCCTTGTTTGTTTGTTGTGTCTGATGTGTGATTGGTCATTGTGTGCTTACTTGATGTTTTCTTGTTTTGCTTCCATAAATGTGAATTAACTCGTTTCTGTCATTTGTTTCAGGTGAATTAAAATGGGAGGTGGAAAGAAGAAGCAAGGAAGAGACCCGCAACCTTTGGCTGAGGAAGAGACTGAAGCTGAGAATGTAAGGACATCTACAGCTGAAGATGGTGAAAAAGGTGTAGATGAAGAAGAGCCTGAAGGTGAGTTTGAGTTATCTGAAGAGCATGAACATGAGGTTGAACCTAAGCGTAAGAGACAGCGAGGACTGACAAGGATGAAAGACATCGCCAAGGACCCAAATACCAGAGTGCGAGTTGACTTCACTTTCATGGGAGAACCTTATGGTCCTGGGTCAGTTAAGTTGTCTTCATACTTAGGTCCACTGGTACGGGAACACGTTCCTGTTACACTTGAAAGTTGGAAAAAACTCGGTGAAGAAGTCAAGACACTTCTTTGGAAATCTGTTCAGGTTACATCTTTAAACTGACTTAGAAAGTGCCATAATCAGATTATTTCTGTAATTTACTGTTTTGTTTTGCATATGAGTTCAGGCAAGATTTGAATTAGATGAAGATTACCAAAAGAGTGCAGTGCTTAAGCAGATGGGATGTTTGTGGAGGTCATCTAAATCGCGCCTAGTTTCCCAGATTAATGAAGCAAAGAACAACCAAAAGAGGATGTATCTGAGACCTAAGAATGTTTCTCCAATTGATTGGCGTAAATTTGTGAAGCTCAAAACAAGCCAAACATTTAAGGTATTCATTTGGAATTAATTGGTAAGTGTTTTAGTAGATAGAAGATTACATAGTAACATTCATCTATTAGGCTCTGAGTGATAGCTATAAGGAAAGAAGGCGCAAACAGATTCCGCACACTTGTAGTCGTAAAGGAATTGTTAGACTAACAGAAGAGATGGTAAGCCTAAAGTTATGTTCTTTTATTATGATCAGCATATTCAAAGTCCTTTTTATACACCTCTTATATTTTCTCTACTCAGAAAATTGGTAGTGAAAACCCAGCTGAAGTGACAAGGCTAAGGGTTTGGGTCAAGTCGCGTACCAAAAAAGATGGTACACCAGTGAATACAAATGCGGCTGAGAAAATTGTAAGTTCTTAATTGGACTTGAAATGATTTTGATTTGAGTTTTTAAGATGTCATGTTCTGTTACATTTTAGCCTTTGGAATCTGTATTTTATGATTTATAGAAAAAGGCTGCTGAGATGGTTAGTAGTGATGGTCCATCTTCTGCAACGAATGAAGGACGAGATACACTTAGCCAACTTTTAGGACCCGACAATCCTGGTCGAATGAGGGCAATGGGTAGGAACATGAGTAAGACCAAATTAGCTTGTTTCCAAGTGAAGCACAAGTGTATGACTGAAATGGAAGAGAAACAAGTTCATCTCCAACAAAAAGTCAATGAGTTACAAGCTGAAATTGCCAAAATGAAAAACCAGGTAAGACAATTCTCAATAAATACGTTGAGCCACTGAATTGATATATAATTTTGACATTTGTCCTTGTTTAAAACAGAGACAAGAACCTGAAGTTGGTGAAAACTCGGCTGCAAGAGTAAGGCTTTCATATCATATCAATGCTTTCGTTCTTACTTTACGATCTGATAATTTATATTCTAAACATTTTCTAGAGTGTGAACAAAAGATCACAACCTAAGTGTGTCTTGACTGATTGGGGTGGTACTGATGCAAACGTTGCTGAGGGGCGTATTATTTCTTCTGATCCGGAAGACTTGGTGAATGAGAGTCGCTTAGGCCCTATGGATGTTAAAGTCTTGGTTGAAACTGCTACTGTACCAGAAGCATTCCTTTGGAGACCTGCGACTAACATGTTCACAATTGAGGAAGCTGTTGGACAGATGATTGCGTGGCCTGTCTCTAAGTGTGTTAACCTAGAACAGGGGCTCCAACAAGAAGACATTGCACCACTGGTAAGGTTTATTTGTCAGACTAATAGCAAACTGAATTGGTCATTGATGAGTAGGATTATGTGATTGTTACCTGAATGTGTTTGACAGGGCCCAAGGACAAATTCTGCAAACAAGTGCAAAATATTGGATTTGTCTGCAGATGATTTGGTTGTTGCTGAAGGACGTTGGCAAACACAAGAACCAAAAGCATTGGTTAATGGGCTTCCACTCGGACCAAAGGCAGTTAAAGTATTTGTGGATGTCATACATCAACCTGAAACATTCATATGGAGGCCTACGATGGACAAGACATATCTCGAGGACTGTTTAATGTCTTTCGTGGCATATCCTGCCATCAAAGTTGTATTTGAGAACACAACAGATGCAACAGGTCAGAAATCTTCTCTTCAGAATCCTGCATCATCTGATAAAACATCAGGAGGAAAATCAGCATCAACATGTCCAAAATCTGCTGGAACAAGTTCTATATCTCATATAGAGACATCTCGAGCAACAGGTACAAAATCTGCAGCAACTTTTCCAAAACCTGCTGAGAAGGTTCCGACAACAGGTCCAAAATCTCCTGTAAGGAAATCTCAACTAGCCTCACAATCCCCTATCCGAAGATCTCCGATAAATTTTTGTAAATATGATCTGAAGTTGGTTCTGCTTATTACTGTGTGTATTAATTGGTTTATGTTAACTGGCAGCGTAAACATGGAGTTGAAGTTATCAAGGAAAATCAAAAGTGCAAGTTGATGGACATTAGCGGAAGGAAGCGGGTTGTTGCTGAAGGGCGTGTGCATTCAACCGACCCAGAGCAAAAGGTACACTTTGTTCGCTTGGGGCCTAATGCAGCTAGAGTTTGGGTAGATATAATGAAGGTAGATGATGCAGCGGTTTGGAGAACAACAGATGAGATCGAGTTTATGGAAGATGCACTTGGTTCGTCTATCGCATGGCCAATGGATAAATTGGTCATCTTTTGATTTTAAGAAACTTGGTAAGTGTTTTAATTAGTGTAATGCTTGTGTTTTGGTTTTCAATCTGATGTTTCATTGCTTAACTGATGTAAGACCTTGTTGCTTTTTTTGCAGGGGAATGAACAAACTTTGGTCCGAGTTGCAGTTTAAATTAGATTTAGACTAGCTAGGCTTATGAACTTATGACTTGTCTTATGTATTTTGGATTCAAACCTATGTTATGTATGTTGAATGAAAATGTTGAATGAAACTCTAGACTTGTGTTATGTATGTTGAATGAAACTCTAGACTTGTGTTATGTATGTTGGATTGGTTTTAGACTTGTGTTATGAATGATCTTATTTGTGTAAAACAGGTTCTTATTTATATCATGTGAAACAGGTTCTCTAATATTACAATAGATACGTAAAACAGGTTCTTATTGAATGAAAATACGTTTAATAGCAAAAAAAAAATGTTATAATCATATATTATAGCACGAAACGTTAGCCGTGAAATAATTAATTAACGCTATAACAAAATATTTTAAAACAATAAAAAATTGCTATTGTAGAACGTCCTATCATAGCACAAAATATGAATTGTTATCAAGTTTTTAACATAAAACGGATGTGCCATAATAAAGAAAATTAAGGCATTCAGATATTGCTATTGTATCTGAACCTGTCGTAGCATTTTAGAAAAATGCTATCGTATGGGTGGAACCTAAGATAGCTGCCGATGACATAGCATTTATGAAAACGCTATGTAATACGTACGATAGCAGATTTTTCGCGCTAAAAATGTACATATTTCTTGTAGTGGTCATAGTAATTGTTCGAGCGAGACTAAAGGATTTACGGATCGTACGAGTATATCGACAAGCGATGCGATCGCACAAAGCCTTGGAACGTGTCACGCTTAGTTGGCCGTGACTTCAAAAAGTCCCGAACGAGATGTCGCTGGACAACTTGTCAATGGGCAACGCGAGTTAGAAAATGGGTCGGAACGATGAATGAAAATGAATGGTCTTGATCGAGGAAACTTAGAGGATCGTGCGTACGATTTCGGATTGATTCAAATAAATTGTGACTTGAGTTTGAACAACGATCTTGAAACTAGCTTAAGGGATAGCAGTTGAACTTGATCTTGAATATTAAATAAAATTATGGAATATCCAACTCGGACAACAGCATCAACGCACGACTCGAAATCGGTTACAAAGGAAGATCGTCGGGTTACGCATATCGTCGATGGTATTGAGGCGTATCAAAGATCGATATGCAATAACTCGGGGGTACTCTGACTTGGCGAATGACAATCGTGCAAATGTCATTGTTCCGTTGGATGCTATACTTGGGATATTGAAATGTGTCGAAGAAAAGATAAACTTGGCTCGAGGATTTTCTGGTTGAACGAATGACAAACGGACTATCGAATAGAGATCTTGGCTTGGAGGAAGATGAAATGTTTGGATTTACTTCGTCGATAACCACAACGCCGACATTCTTGTCTTAAGCGAGTGCAACTCAAGCCTCGCACATGCGTCGTGCCGGATTATGACGATCACTCCGCGTGAGCGCTGATATGGTGATTCATACAGCGGGAGTGATTGAACTAGGATGGCGTGGCAATCTGATTGCTTCGACTTGTGGTTTGACGCGAAGGTAGACTCGAGAATGAATTAGTGTGCTTGAATAATTGAACTTGAGGATTGAGTAGGTCCAATCTGCGTATCGAAAATGGGTTAGTCTAAAACTCAAACAAGAGTTACGCCCCGATGAGAATGATTATTCCGCGGGAGCGTTGCATGGTGATTCATGAACGGCCGTGGATAATCGGACTCGCGTGAGATTGGGGCACAATGTATTGTCGAGCTGGATGACCTCGTGATCGAATACATGAATTGGTTAGAACTGGTGATTGAACGGAATTGAATATGTGCAACGTAAGTCTTGATGCGGATTAGGTGATCATGCTCGATGTTTAGAAATTTGAGTGACGCAAGCTTGGGTAGAAACTCCCGTACAAACGAACAAATGGTTTGACCATAGGATTTGGGGCGAGCGTCGTACAACGACCTTGCACGATGAGCCACAGACTTGACTTGTAACTATGACCCTGAGGGATGACCTAGCAGATAGGCGGACGACCCTATACCGAGTGATTGAACTTGTACGATTGACCTTACAGTATCGTCCAGACGGACGATAGACTTGGGACAACAAGACTTAGAGTAGGACGGGGAACAAGGAGTGTGCGTGAACGACGATGAGATTGGCCACAAACTGTTTTCCATAAATAAATTCACTTTATTTATTGTGTTTCTGGGAAAATACAACTGTAGGAAAACGATCTAGAAGACGATCGCTTTATCCCTTAGACGATACGAAGAAGAAAAGCTCTCAAGAATTCGACAGTAATTTTGATATCTATGTATCTGTACAATGAATGAGAAAAGAACTCTATTTATAGAGTCAAAAATAACTGAAAAGATAACTGTCTTCATAATCTATGCATAGATGATAATCACGCAGGACTCAAACGTACGCAAGGTTAATGAGCAGTTACTAGACGTGGCCTGTAACTGTTGGACACATGACAATCGTGCATGAGTCGTGTACAAGTTACTGAGCACGCATACGAGAGATTTGTGGCATGTCTGCCACGTACTCCAATCTGATAATTTGAGATGAAATCCACGCCAACTGGTTGAGGATGAAATCCACGCAGACTTGGGGCAGAAAGCTTCAGAATACATGCCAACTTGAGGCAGAAAGCTTCAGAATACACGCCAACTTGAGACAGAAAGCTCAAAATTCACGCAAACTTGAGGAAGGAACATAGAAGTTCAAAATACACGCAGACTTGAGTCAGAACGGCCAGCTGTCTTGATTCGACGTGCCTCGACTGACATAAAATCTCTGACATTGATCGCCTTGTCGGTCACATTAAATGACAATAAGGTCTTTTTGGTACGCCAACTTGATGAAGACTGAATCTTGTTGAGGAAGATTTCGAAAGTCACGCAATAGTCGGCTGAGATCTTTCGAGTCCCGTGCATACATGGCATACGAGGAGACATTCTTTGACTGTCGTGCTGTCAGTCATAATGACACTCTGACAAATGATGAGCTGTCTCTGTGTACCATTTAAACTCTGCATATATTTGAGGAAATGGTCTGATAGAACTCAGCGTGTATTTTAGACATTGTTCTGATAGGCTGTATTAACTCAGCGTGACTTCAATTTTGAGGCCTATAAAACCCCCTTCAAAGTTTTCGAAAAATGATAAATTATTTCGAAATACTTTGAAATCGAGATGATAAAATGAATTTAGTCACGCTGAGATGATTCAGGAAAAGATTTCTTCCGAAATGATTGGGCTGTTGGGATTCTATGCGGTTTAGGATCCCGTGCAAAACTCCTATATCGAAGCAAATGATGACTTTGTCGTTTGAAATTCTTCGTGAGCCTATAAAAAGGCCATAAATCACTTCCTTCTTTCTTTACTTGCTTTAGAGAGAGAAAATCCCACACAGAAGAGAAACTTCGTCTTCCCCGACTTCTCCTTCTCCTTCTTAGCAATGGCTCCTAAGATCAACGCTCAAGCTAAGGGCAAGGCCCCTGCGACGTCTTCGTGTGCCACCACCGACAGACTTCCTCGCCGCGAAGCTACTCATCCTCCTATGCAACGTAAGTGACAGATGGGGATGCGAACTGATGAAGATGAACTCCACATAGAAATCTTAGGATTCTTAAAACAATCAATAATGAACTTTCGAAATATATCCCCCCTTCTTAGGGCAAAGGATATTAATAAAGTATTCCCCCTCTTTAGGGTTGGCCATACTTCACATCTTCGTGTTTACGAAGCTCTGTGTTTTACGCAAATAAGCATGGCTCTCATGACTCTGCGTGATTTTTCATATGTTGGCAGAGATGTCAATGTTGAATTATTCACGCAGACTTCTAAGAGTCATCCTCTGGATAGATTAGTCTTGATCTGTCAGCGTATTTTTTGTCATTCTCACTTCAATGTGATTCTGGCAATGATGCATGACTTTTCATTCTAATCTGTCTAGACTTTGCGTGAATTAATCACATGCGTGAATAAATCATTCAGCGTGTCTTTTTGATCTTTGTCTGAAGTCTGCGTGACTTATGAAATTTTCTTTGAACACTGTTAAACACGCATAAGGCTCGTAGACATAAATTTTTCTGAAGTTTGCGTAACAAAACATGTCTGATCTTTTCTTCTTTTCTTTTCTGTAGTGAACATCCGAAGTGAAGAAGCTGATTATGAAGGACATTTGAGCTTCTCTTTCAAACATGATTTATCTCATGTACAGTTTCCTCAGTTTGACACTCCGGAAACCAGACTATCTTTGTTGAAGAATCAAGATCATACCACTCTGCTCTGTCTGATAAATGGTGAACCATTTCAGAGTCTTGACCGGGTGTTCCATAAGAAACCAGCTTTTCTGTTTGGGGATGCCATAGCACATAAGTCACAACCAAAAGGCATCAGGGAGAAGGTCTGCTTCTATTTTGAAGGTGATGCAAGGAAGCCCATGTACTGGCCGAAGGTATCTAGGGGTTTGTCTATCATGTGATTCATGCACGCCAGTTACCCCAGAAAGATGACATGGCACTTAACAGAAAATCAGCAAGCTAAGGCGAGTAGAATCATTTACAAGAAAGACGGATTCTACAGTGCTCCGGAGAATCACGTATCCTTGTTTCGAGGTTTGAAGCTGGAATGTGTGCCATCCGAAGACTCGTCTATATTGATGCCATTCAGGACGCCTGTTTTCATAAATGAATTCATGGCAAATAAGAAGACATTCTATCCTACTGATTCGACGCCGAGGATGATAGGCTTAATGAATCAGGAGAATATGAGGTGGAGGACTCTGGTCCATTGGGTTCTGGAGAAGTTTGAGAATGAGCTGAAGCAGATAAATCTCTATGACGCGATCGTCAATTCCTCCTATGGCTTCAAACCCAACCCATTTCTATTCCTGGCCATGGTTGAAAGATATAACCATCGGACGGGAACATTTATGACTCCCAAAGGGGAGATGGGTTTTGCCCTTCATGAGATGGAATACATCTCTCATCTGCCTTCAGACACACTTCTATATGAAGAATATGTGCCTACAACCGAGGAGCTAAATTTTCTGTCAGAGAAGAACCCGGAGATGGTGCATCTGTTTGAAGAGATGATGTGCCATTTCGGCACATGCACTCTGTATTATAAAAGTACTAAAGAGGAAGCCGGCTGCCACATCCAGAAGTGGATGTCTTATCTTTTCATGAATCGTGAGAAAGATGAGAAGAAGATAAATGAGAAGAGAATGTATCAAATTAACTCCTTTAAGCCCCTCTCTGAGAGTGAAATCACCAATCTACTAGAGAAGTATGACTGTAAAGATTTCACAATCGATGAAGACTGGTATGAGTTTAAAGCTGGAACCACCTTCAGATCATATGTGAGACAGAGTGGAAAACCTTTGTCAAAGAACGGTCATTTAGCCGGATTCCTCTCTCTCTGGCTAAGAAGATTTGTTGTTCCTGGCTCCAGCTCTCTGGATAGATTACATAGAGGCATTGTTTTTGCAGCAGTGCGCCTTATGTACGGCTATAAGACAGACTTATTATCAGCGATGACTTGCAGGCTGAACGCAGGTCTTCGAAATTTTGTAACCAATATGCTGTCTAATCAAAGGAAGATGACCGATGAATTCCCAAGAATAGAGATGCCCTATACTTATTTGTATGGTTGGCTTCTTCTCCATCACGACGGTCTGATACCTCCGGGAGCAGGAGGGAGCGACAGCCTCTTTTTAGAGAAGTACGCCGGAGAAACTTTCTGGAAGGTTCACACTCTTCTAGAATGCAGAAATGTTTTGAACCGATCATCACATTGGTCGATTCAATGTGCTCCTCCGCCACTGGGTTATGAGAGCATGCCTCTGAACATGATAGACGGAGAAAAAGGGCACATGCTAGATGACGTAGCTTTTCAATGGCTGCAGCGGATTCGGCCATCTCACCTGGTATATCGTCATGAAGAAATGACGTACTTAGAACCATATCTACCGAGCCGATTTGCTCGGCAATTCGGATATGACCAACTTCATGTTGGGAATGCCACCACCTGCCTTTCTGTTCGTGGAGGACTAATTGATGGAGCTCGGGCATGGTTGAATTCTCTATGTCGAATCCTTTATCCAGGGCGAGGACGAAAATGCTCTATACATACGCCCGCTTTTATGTTTCATCGAGCACTTTCATGCCGAGTTTTCATTTGAAGACTTTTGTTGCAGAAGACGACCCAGGTCCATCAAAGAGGTCGAAGAAGAAGATTGTTATTCAACAATTTACTCCGGAACCTGAAGATGAGACTGCGGAAGTTAAGCCCTTATATGAATTATCTCTGGAGCAAAACTTTCCTGATGAAGTTCTTCCTCCAATATTCGTGTCCATCTCTAAGAAGAAACGAAGTGATGAATCTGAGATAGTCTCTAAAAAGAGTACTAAGTCTCAGACTTCCAAGAAGAAAGGAGTTTCAATAACTGCCACCTCATCTCTAGGTGGCATCCCAGTTGATGAAGACGATGCTGCCGACAAAGATGAAGATACAGATGAAGACGATGCTCCTTTGATAAAAAGGAGATCGATAGGCAGATACGTCAAGAAGACTGTCGGAAAGATAAAGGGCAATGAACTCCTGGAAACTATTATGAGTGGAGGGATCTTGCCAGAGATCGATGAAGCGGTTTCCACGGAGAGAACAGAATCTGATCATGTTCATCTTCCAGCAACTTCAGCTGAACTGACTGAGGTAGAGTCGACTGTCCCGACGACAAGTGGAGTAGTTGCTGAACCTTCAGAGATGAGGATTATCCCTTTTGAGCACGGGAAAGAGGGTGTCATCCAGGCATTGGATGATCAAATTGAATATTCAGAAGAAGAACCAGCTCCCGGGGCAGAAGTTAGGGAACAACCGGAAGTTCCATCTTTTCAACCTAATCAAATTGAAGAAACTCAGGTTGAAGAAAACATTTCTTCGGCCAGAGGCGATAAAGACGTGCCAACGTCTGAACTATCAGCTGCTGATGAGTTATTAAAGAATATTTGTAAAGACATCATTCTTTAAACTAATATTCCAGAAGAGACTGAACCTGCAGTCAATACCGAGTCCATGGAAATTGAAACTCAAGAACCTGAGCTTGCTATTATTGCTGTTCAAGAAATAGATGTTGATGTGAATATCATGGATTCTGGATCAGAGACCCATCCTGAAGCTGGGGATCCAAGAGAGTCTGAAGAAGAACACTCTGAGAAAGGAGAAGAGGCTGAAGAGGAAGAGGATTGGCCTCCTGAGACTTCCACTCATTATGATGAAGATAAAATCAGAGGAAATAGAATGGAGCTCAGTTCTGAACCTGCTCAATCTCCTGATAATGCTCCAGCACCCAGTAATTCTGGAGCTGATAGTAGTCACATAAAGCAGGTGTCAGACACCATTATGGATCGACTGCGAGAGGATGCGAGACTCCCTCAACATATAGAATATGAACCTCAGCCTGGTAGAATTTTATTTCAAATTTTGTTTCTACTATTTTTTTTCTTTATATGTTGATTATTTTTCCTTTGACTAGTAGGAACTGCTGCAGCAATGAGCTCGACTCATGCTCCACTTATCCAGACTGATGTTGATGAAGGGAGCTCGCATTTGCCAACTTCTCCAGCGGCACATACTTCAATTCCCAGGACAGAGAACGTACAAGCTTCTTTATCAATAATGACAGCAACTCCTGGGTTTGAGACGGGATTGACAAAGACTCTGGGGATGTATTCAGATATCATCTATTCATATCTGGATACGTACTCCAGGCTTTTCTTGAAAGACGAAACTATGCCCTTCTCTGAGCTCCGAACGGTGGTCAATTTCCCGCTCCTAGCACTGCGACATGCTGGCTGTGAAACTCAATGTATGTTCTTTGAACATCTCCTAGATGAATTGGAGACAACTATCCGAAGATACTGGGAGATCAAGAAGGAAGAGGTTAAATCTTTGACTGTGGCTGAGATCGCTCAAATGGAACATGAAGCCCAAGCTCAGCAAGCTGCTTTAGAAGAATTTCTTGCTTCTTCATCTGAGAAGTTAGTAGAAAAGGGTGAAGAAATATTAGCTACTCGTCAGAGAGTAGAACTTCTGGAGAAGGATGAAATATCAAAAGCTAAAAAGCTCAAGAAGTTAAAAGAGGAGCTGGCTCGTCTTCAGGAGTGAATTGCCTTCATGGAAAAGGAGCAGGCTGAGGTCGTCACTGCTCGTATATCTGAAGCTGAACGCTATCAAACTCTTCAACAAGAGCGAGAGCAGATACAGGCAGAGCAAATTGAAGAAGTTAACCGTCGTCAATCTGCTATTATCACTTTTGATGAACAAATTATCGCAGTCGAAGCAGCAGAAAGAGTTCGCAAAGCTCATGATGAGAAAATGAGTACTGTACTTGATCGTATTAAGGAGCTAATAACTCCTAATAAATAGATCTTTTACATTTTCACTTGTAATCAATATTTTGATTTTGAATGAAGACAAATGAGAACTTTTGATCTGATTTTTTGACTTTGTTGTTTTGATAATGATGTATTCATAGAAAATATGTTCAGAGGTAAATAATACATGACACATTTCAATAGAATAGAATATATAAATGAACTTTGTGATTCTATTAGATGATAGTAAACCAGAGATGATCTTAGTTTAATACTGATTAAAAAAAATAGAATTCAGACATAAAAATATCTCTGAACTCAATTTTTCATGACCTTTGGACTCGAGAATCAAAAGACTAGATATCATTTTCATAAATATGATACTGAGATAGAAAATTCAGAGGTAATATGGACGTGATTTTCTAGATATCAAATTTGCTAAGAAAATGATACAAAATAGAATATCTATTTCTACTGGGGATAAAAGATATCGAAACAATTCTTGTAAAGAACAATAACTTTGGTATTTTTACTAGCTAGGGAATGATAGGAGAACAATCTTGACAGATGAAAATATTACACATAATATTTTTTCAAGAATTTGCCATTAATGGGCATCATAGTGACTTTACCATCCACAGTGGTAAGCTGATATGCCCTTCTAATTCCTGAAGTCGAAGACGATCATTATTCTCGGTGGTAAGTTCATTAGTGATTGCTATCCTTAAAGAAGGAATTTGAATCTCTAATGGAAGAACAGCTTCACATCCATACACCAGAGAGAAAGGTGTACATCTAGTAGCATTACGAACTATAGTGCGGTAAGCCCACAAACATTCACCAAGTTTCTCACTCCAATTATGTTTGTTAGTAGAAACAAACTTCTTTAAGAGTTTGATGATGGTCTTGTTGAAAACTTCTGCTAATCCGTTAGCTGCCGGATTATATGCGATAGAAGCCACATTGTTGATCCGATGATCATCACAGAATTGAGTAAATTTTTGGCTGACGAATTGTGGTCCATTATCATGAATAATGCGTCGAGGAACACCAAATCTGTAGATGACATGATGCTTGATAAAGTTGATGACATTAGAAGTTTTGACTTCAGATAAAGGAATAGCTTTGGCCCATTTGGAGAAATAATCGGTTATTGCGAGAATAAACCGATGACCTTTTGATGACGGCGGATTGATCGGACCAATAATGTCCATTCCCCAAGCTTCGAAGGGCCATGATGCTGCCGTTGGATGTAGAAATTCTGAGGGTTGATGAATAAAATCTGCATGGATTTGACAAGCTTTACACTTCCTTGCATATTCGATGGCATCTGATACCATAGAAGGCCAATAATAACCCATACGTCGAATACGGTCTTGAAGTTTTGGTCCAGGCTGATGTGCTCCACAAATACCATCATGTGCTTCGTGGATAATTTGTTGGGCTTCACTACCGGCAACACATCGAAGAAGTAAACCATCATAAGCTCGACGATATAAGGTTTTTGTAGTATGATTGTACTAGAATCTGAGTGATCGTCATCTGATAGATGCTGCCTCACTCGGATTATCTGGAAGAATATCATACAATATGAAATCTAAGAAAGGAAGTCTCCAATCTTTATCCGTATTCTGAGTCTCAGCTAAATTACTGAAGGTGAATTCCATACTAGAATTAGATGAAGATGATAATGATTTACGACTTAATCCAAATCCTCTTGTTGTATTGACATCATGAGATGTTGATTCTTCAATATCAACTGGAAGTCCTATAGTTAGATTGTTCTCAAGATGAAATAATTCTCGATTGCAAACAACAATCATTTGTTAACGTCTAATCGGAATAGCTAACACCGCCACAAGATTAGCAAGAGCATCAGCTTCTGTGTTACATGCTCGCCTAACATGCTCGATGAAGAATCCTTCAAATGAAGAAGCCATAGATATAGCCGATCTATGATAAGGAACCAGATATTGATGGCGAACTTCATAAGTACCCCTTATCTGATTAACAATGAGTTTAGAATCTCCATACGCTTCCAAATGTTGAATATTCAGATGTTTAGCGAGTTGAAGACCAATAAGCAGTGCATTATACTCAGCTACGTTGTTTGAACATGGTTGATCGAGTGAATAAGCTCTTTGGATAGCAAGACCTTCTGGCGACACAAGAATGATTCCAACCCCAGCGACAATGTCACCATTAGGACCTATTCTTGAAGCTCCATCAAAGAATAAATGCCAAGTAGGATCTTCTTCAGCAATTTGGTTTGAGTCTAGGGCTTCATCTGGGATTTCGTCATAAAGTTTTGAATTTTCTGGAATTGAATGAGCAGCCAGAAAATCAGCTAAAGCTTGTCCTTTGACCGATTTCTGAGGAATATAGTGCATATCATACTGAGCAAGTAAGATTCCCCAGTTAGCCAATCGAGAATTTAAAACACTTGGTTTCTTCATCATGACTCGTATAGGATTGATCCTGGAAATAACATGAATGGTCTGGCTAATGATATAATGTCGTGTCTTTTGGACAGCGAACATCAGGGCTAGACATTCTTTTTCGACCGGTGAATATCGAGGTTCAGCTCCGGTCATAGTACGACTGAGATAGTAAATGGCTTGTTCATGGCCATTTTTATTCTTTAGAGCGAGCAATGCACCCAATGAATGACTCATTGCTCGGGTATATAGGAGGAACAGTATTCCTGAGACAGGAGGTACCAATACTGGAGGGCTCATCAGATATTGTTTTATATCATCGAATGCTTTCTGACATTCATCATTCCAGACAAAAGAAACACCTTTCTTCATAAGTTTATTGAATGGTCTGCAGCGTCCTGAAAGATTAGAGATGAATCTCCTGATATAAGCGATCCTTCCTTGAAATCCTCGTAGCTCTTTTAAGGTGCGTGGAGGACGCATCTCTTGGATGGCTTTGATCTTCTCGGGATCTACGTGTATACCTTTCGAGGTAATGACGAAGCCGAGAAATTTGCCACTAGAGACGCCTAAGAAGGACTTTGTAGGGTTCATCTTTAATTAATGCTTACGCATTAGATCAAAAATAGTCTTCAAATCTTGGATGTGATCCTCTTTTTGTCGACTTTTGACTGCAATATCATCAACATAGCATTCGACTATTTTTTGCAAATGTTCACGGAATATAGTGCTCATGGCTCGTTGATAAGTTGCTCCTGCATTCTTGAGACCGAATGGCATAACTGTATAACAGTATGTA
The DNA here is from genome assembly GCA_029216955.1 of Iris pallida. NCBI lineage: Eukaryota > Viridiplantae > Streptophyta > Magnoliopsida > Asparagales > Iridaceae > Iris > Iris pallida. Next base: position 5,404,186 of record JANAVB010029818.1, on the reverse strand, counting down.
CCGATCGACGTTCTGAAAGAAGTGTATTTTTCGTCATCTGGAAACATTTTAATCTTATTGTACCCAGAATACCCGTCCATAAATGACATCCGTTCAAACCCACAGGTATTATCGATCATAACATCAGTAATTGGTAGAGGGAATTCATCTTTAGGACATGCCGCATTGAGATCGCGGTAGTCTATGCATACTCTGATCTTGCCAGTCTTTTTAAGGACAGGAACTATATTAGCCACCCAATCGGGATGTTGTTACTCTCTAATAAACCCAGAAGCCATGAGTGTATTGACTTCAGCTTCAATTGCATCCATAATGTCTAGACGAAATCGTCGCTGTTGTTGTTTGACCGGTTTAGCATTCGGCATGATAGTGAGTTTGTGAGTTGCGATTTGTGGATCAAGTCCTGGCATATCTTCATAACTCCAAGCGAAGACATCGATGTATTCACGAGTAAGTTTGATCATGTCTTGCTTATCAGTTTCTGAAAGACTTTCACTAATGAATATTGGTTTGGGGGATCCCTCTTCACCAACATCTATTTGAACGAGTTTGTCTTCAGTCGGAGGTTCTTTTTGCTCGAATCGGAACTCCCATTGATTATCTAACCTTTGGGCCCATTGTTCTGATTCAGGTGAGATTTCAAATTCGTCTTTGTTTTCATCATTTTCTTCAGAACCGTCAACGGAGACCATGTTGGAAGACAAAATGTTGTAGTGGAAGTCACCGATACTTGTATCAGAATCCCAAGAGGTGGTACTAGAAGAATCAGATCTCTTATCTTCGTCAGATTCGGAATCTTCATGGATAGTATTGATAACGGGAGTAGGAGCAATATAACCCAATCCGCATTTTGTCCTTCCATACTTTAGAGAAGGAATCCGAACAGGCATTTTTCTTCCTCTTCCATCACTGAGGCCAGTTCTGAAGTCATAGCCCATATTTTTGATAATGTCTTTAGATTGCTGACTATAATGACGTAATTGTAACCTTCCAGTATCATCGTCTTTGTCATCGTCTTCCAAATCAGAAGGATTCTGGGGCCCTTTGTAGAAGAATATTGGAATGTCTCCTGGCTTTCTACTAGGAACCAGAAAATATGAAGTTTGTACTGATTCTAGGGATACCCCTGTATGAAAAGTTTGTACAACTCCTATGGTTATTGTTCTCAAGTCATCTAACAAATGCAAATAACTATGAACATGATTACACACATCAATATACTGCAAAGATGGAGACTTTTCATTAAATTTAAAAGTAGTAGTATTTACATTGGGAGAAGGCTTAGCCTTAGAAATCTTAGCCAAATCAATGACTAAAGGGGGAGAAGAAGAACGAGAGGAAGTTTTGTTTCGATTAAGATCGATAACAAATGGCTCAGAAGAGATGAGCTCCCTTGAAGCCTGAGATGGAAGAGTAGTCCGCCCTCCAACAGGGATTACCAGAGTATCCTATTTTATATGTGAAGGTACAGGAACTGTAGTACGTCCACTGACAGGAATGATTAGTGTATCTTGAGTAGACGACTGAGGTAATGGAGAGATCCGTCCGTTCACTGGAATAATGAAAGAACCTTCTCCAGAGGGTTTAGGAGACTGTTGCTGAGTAGTTCGACCTTTAACAGGAATTATCAAGGTCTCACTTTGTGGATCCTCTTTCTCCATAGCTTGTATCACCCTTGTATACTCTTCTTTGTACATCCGGAAATCATTGAAATAAGCTTCAACCCCACGGAAAGGATTTATATCAGCAACTTCCTTTTGTACTCTTCCATTGCTGTCAATGTATTTAAAACACTGATGAAGAGTAGAAGGCACCACATTATTTTATGAAGAAAGGGTCTTCCCAGAAGAAGATTATAAGATCCCACGATCTCGATCACATAGAAAGTGACTTTGGATCTGAAATCGCCTATCTGAAGTTTCAGATGAATCTTTCACTACAAGAAAAGTGACCTTTTACGACATTAAAATTAAGGCATGCCTAAGATAGTATGTCGTAAATAATCATTTTACGACATACATTTTAACGAATGCCGTAAAATAAGGCAGCATTTAATTTATTATATTATTTACGACATGCATTGAATGTCTTATTTTTTTTATAGACAAGAAGGCGTGCAATGAATGCCCTAAAAACCTAAATAAGTCAGGCGCCAAAATTTTCAGGTTCCCTCCTTATTTTTCATTTCGCAGCCTTAAAATAGGTTCTCGCGTTCCTCCTATTTCATCCCTCCGCCAAAAACTCCCCCTTCTCTTGGTTAAAAATTCCTCTCGCTGTCTTCTCTCCAGAAATAGGTTCGATTCTTCTCTTTTTTTTTTATTTTGTTCAGATTCTTCTTCTTCTTCTTCTTTTGGAAAATAGAAGGAATACAAATTCATGAGAGGAGAGGAATACAAAGTCGACTGCTTCCTCTTCTTCTTTTTTTGATTTTCATATCTTTTTTTGTGTTCAGATCATAGCAAGGGAAGGGGAGAGGAATACAAATTCGTGAGCACAAGGCTTATTCCCCAATTTTCTTTTTTAGGGTTTAATTCCCCCAATTTTCTTCTTTTTATTTAGGGTTTTATGCTTACTCCAAATTTTTTTCGTTATTATAGGACCTTCACGTATCTACGGAGACCCACGGCTGAATTGTAGGTTTGATTTCTTCTTCCCCCAATTTTACCTAAGAAATTTGATTTTCCACATATGTTCTAGTTTAATTTGTGCATATATTGTTATTTACTAGTTCCTGCGTAAGGATCCAGGTCACCATATGTTCTGATTTAATTTTGTTTGAGTGGGATAATGTATAGTTCCTGTGTAAGGATTCGGGTCCCCATATGTTTCTGCAGCTGATGTTTATCTACGTTATATTTTTTTTTCCTTTTTTCTCCCTTTTTGCTAATTTATATATTGTGTAAGCCCCCTGAATTTTAGGGTTTATTTTTTAATTTTTCTTAATGAATTATTTTCGATAAATGTTTTATTATTTAATTGTTTAGATCATTAATGTACCCTTCCATGACTTTGACTTCTGGAGCGTCAGGGATACCAATCTATGTAAACTCTCTTCATGGGTTTTGAAGTAGGCAAGATTATCTTCCTGTTGATATATTGTGTCCCACTTGAACTCGTTCCCTTGTGCTCTTTTTGTATCGCGCAAGTTCGGGTCAACTTAGACCGATTAATCATTCAATAATTATTCCCACTTTTATTTTTGATCTTCGTTTGTACGTTACCGTGACTTTTAATTTAGGAGCACGAGACCAGTCGTTTTCTCAGAACCAACTTCTCATGAATGATCTACTCGAGACGCTCTTCACCCATGACCTTCGTGTCCCACTCAGACACTCCATTTTGTGCTTCATTTTCTTCGCACAATTCTCGGGTTAATTTAGGCCGATTTATTTTCTACCGTAAAACCTGATTTATTTTCCAATTTAATTTCGGGATCCGACATCGATCCAACCTAGTCGACCCAAAGTATGGACGTGGCCCACACGAAGCCTACTACCCACATGAAACTTGTGTCCCATTTATTGGAGTCCCCGCATATTATTTATTTTCCCGTGATCATAAATATATATTTAATTTCATTATTTCATCCTGTCAGATTTCGACCCGACCCGGCTCGATCGAACCCGAACCCAAGCTCCATATTGTTCTCTCGTAACTGCCCAAACACCCCACATAATTTTCCTATTTTTTCCTATTTTGGAAATATCACTTCCTTTCTCTACTTTATTAATGTCATAAATGTCTCATGTGTGTATATATATATATATATATATATATATATATATATATATATATATATATATATATATATATATATATAACTCTTTCTCTCTCTCCTTAATAACACTCACACCACACAACCTCACCCCCATCACAGCCACCCCCAGGTGGCCGAACATCCCCCCCTCTCTCTATACTTTTCTCTCTCTACCTCTCTTTATATATATACCTATATATATATATTATATATATAAACACTCTTTCTCTCTCTCCCTTTACACCTACACCTACATCCCCTCACTCCCCTCACAGCACACCCCCTCTCTCTCACTCAATCGACCTCTCTCTCTCTCCCTCTCTCATAATATCTAAACTCTCACTCTCTCTTTATTATATTTATACACACACTCTCTCTCTCTCTCTTTATATCAAACACAACAACTCCACACAACAGCAGCTGTGGCCGAGCCCGACCTCCCCCACCTAGGCCGAGCTCGGCCGGCCACCACCGCCACCCACCAGTACCTCCTTCCTCCTCCTTCTTCTCCACATTTTTGGCCATCATCACCAACACCATGGCGATCACCACTTCATTCCACCACCACCACCAACAATCAACCGAGCCACCACCACCTCCACGAACAGCCGTCGCCCTGCCGCACCAGGCCGCGCCTCCGCCGGGGCAGGCCGCGCAGTCGCGTGCAGCCGCGCTCAGCCACGCGCAGCGCTGCAACAGCAGCTGCAGCAGCGGGCATGGCCGCGCACCACTCGTGCGCGTGCGGGCGTGGCCGCCGCCGGCGTGGCCGCCTTGGTCGGCGTGGCCGACCACCCCTCGGCCGGGCGCACCCCCGGGGCAGGCCCCGTGGCCGCCGTTCACCTGTACGACGTGTATCGGAGGCGATCCGTGCGTTTCGTACGGGTTCCCGTCGTGACGAGCTCGGGAACGAGGCTGAAATGGCGCTCCATTGCAGCAAGTTCACACATGTTTTTCGAGAGATCCGACCGTTGGATCGATGATTTCTTTGCTCTGTCGCAATCTCGGTATATCCATCTTCACTCCTGTCAATTTTTGTCCGTTAATTTCGTCGTTTGATACCTCAAAACTGGCCACCAAGTTGACGTTTTAAATTGAACTATTTTTGGACAGTTTCGTGGAGCCGACTTCGTCAGCTCGTAACTTCGCCGTCGCAGCTCCGGTTGACGCGCTTCCAGTTCCTGTGCGCAGCTGGTATAACCATCTTCCTGTCTCCTTTAGATTTCGTTTTATTTTAAGCACGTTCGGTTGGTCGAATTCGACGCCAAAGTTGGCCGTACGAATTCTTTAATTTGCACTTGTAAAATTCCATTTTTGAAACCGGGACTCCGGATTCAATTTCTGACACCACCAGTAGACTCGTGGCGTCGTTCTGGCATGTTTTCATATAAAATTTGCTTGATTTGGAGAACGTGGGCCCTGGCACGCATTTCGGTGCAAAGCGGGTCCCACTTTTCGAGTCAATGGGTCACTTTGAGATCGGCTCATCGGAATCCAATTCCGGATATACCGTTGAGTTCGTATCGTCATTCTGGACTCGTTGACATATAATTTGCTGAGTTTTGAAGACATTTGTTCCGGCACGCATTTCGGTGCAAACCAGATACCAAGTGTCCGCGTCAACGTATCATTTTGAGATCGGCACATCGGAATTCCATTTCGGAGATACCGTTGGGTTCGTATCATCATTCTGAATTTGTGGATATATAATTTGCTAGGTTTTGTAGACTTCTATCCCGACACGCTTTTCGGTGCAAAGTGTATCCAACAGCGGATATCATTTTGACCCAAAATTACCGTTTTGCCCCTGTGTCCAAATTGGACTTATGGGTAGGCTATCCTAGCTGATTTGACCGTTCTGGACAAGTTGGTGATATTTATTTTATCATCCGACAACATCTGTAGATTTTGCTTATGTATTATCCTTAATTTGTAATTAATTATTTTTTCAAAAATTGTTACTTTCTGGTTTTGAATTTTTATATATATTTTAATTGCTGTAAAAATTTGGGAAAATTGTATTTAAATACTATGTTAATTTAGATAATTTATTATAATTTTTCCAGTATTTAATAAGTACTTTTGGTATTTTATAAAAATGGGAAGACAGAACTCATTTTCAGGATACATATTTTTGCTGATTTTTAATAAATATTTATGAAGGTTTATAAATCCCAGAAAAATTAGTATAAATTTCTATAATTAACAAGGATCATTTTGGTACTTTATTTTATATATATTTAAGCTTTTTGTCTATCTCAAAAATTATTGGAACATAGTGTACAATAGATTTAATTATTGAATAATTACGACTTGCAACTTTTTATGTTGTTTTGTGTTTTAGTCGTATTGGACCTCACCCCGCACTAGTGTAAAGACCCTAGAAAATTAGTCTGGATATAGTGTCACTCCACATTAGACTTTTAATCTGGGTCTCCACTTAGTTAGTGTCCAGTTAGGAGTCGTGTCTCACCACTAGTGTAATATTGAATATAGCTTAGAACTGAGTTTGTATATCATTATTAACAGGACACCAGACATCTATATCTTCGTACTAGTATTCTTGCTTTGCTCGAGGCAAGTACATCTACAGACTCATTTACTGTCTTTTAATGCTAGAACATGTATTAACCCTGTTAAAATACTGATCATTGAGGTTGCAAGTTATATCTTCACATGTTGTATTACTTTCAGTACCTGCCATGCTTAGGACAGTTCATATATCTTCACATGCTTCTTACTGGTTCTCAGTACATGTTTCACTCTGCTTTATACTACTCGGAGTATTCACATATTTCATACTGTTTCCAATACCGGCCATGCTTATATTACTTCCAGTATCTCCCACATGTCTTTACTGTTCTCGTATCTCTTACATGTTAGAATATGGGTTATGGGGAAACTGACAGTTGAGTACGTGATCACGACCCCCCTCTCCGTATGTATTTACCGAGCAAAAGATTCATTTTATATGATTTCTGCGCCGTAGGAACTCTCAAAGCTGTATTTGTGCGTATGTACATCTATCGCCTTTACACTTGTACGGAAGTACATTTTATTATGTGCCTCAGCACATTGTACATCTATTGACCGATCACGTACCTGCTACAGTTTTAAACATTACATATACATCTGTCTTTATGACATATGTATCCTTGTCATGATAGATTATGAGATATACCATGATTCCAGATATGCCATGTTCCCTGTGTTACTATGATATTGTGATTCCAGTTGTACCATGAGGCCATGTTTCTAGTATTTTCTGTTTTATAGACTTATTACACCATGTTTCTTGTTGTACATCTCTTTCATTATATGTTCAGTACTTTAGTTGTAGAGGTTGTACTTGCTCCCGTCCTGACAGGATAACGTTGTAGGTTCACTTTTCGAGAAGGAAATGCTATGTGTTACATGTTATGGCACTGATATTGAGGACCTGGCCTTAGCTCCAGTAGAGGCCCCATCGGGGAACCTTGCTTAGTTATTTTTATGTGTTTTGAGACTTAGATTTTGGTCTGTACTTATATTTGGATACTAGACTTTGTCTTCAGTTAGATACTTTGGATATGTATTATTAAGTCTGTACTTGTTTACCTTCGCTTATAGATGCTGTGTTGTGATGAACTTTAAATATGATATTAGAACTGTTAGCAGCTTAGAGCCTTTATTGTCTATTCTTAGAACAGCTTACTACGCTTTAATCAAGCGTAGGCTGGACATGGCTCGGCCCGGCCCAACAATTTGGGTAACGGGTCGTGACATATTTTTTTGGCGGCCCATGCAGGTCCAGACTTAAGTTGTTTGGTTACGTTATTGTACCAAACATGCCTGCAATTAGGATCTAGGACAACTTGTTAACACTAGGGATAAACAATTAGAACACCTAGAGGAATGCTAGGATTGCAACATAGGAGAATTCGTCACAGCATAGGACCGTTAGCTATAATTAGCCTCTTATTTGTATTTCAGTGGGTCAAATTTAGACCAAGTTTGTACCCTTGGGATGACCCCTGAGGATCTCACTCTAATCTTACCTAGAAATCTGTTTTCACCTGTTTCCATTTACTCTCCTTTAAATTCGTTGTTGAATTTAATTTCTGATTTTCGTTGTTAACTTTGATCTTGCATCGTGATAAATTTTGTGGATTGAATTATGATATATCATGATAAGGTAAACGTCTGCTTTAGTTATGGAGTTTAGAATTTATCGCAGCCATATTAGCTGGTATGACAAAAACATAGAGCCTGATTTTGGATATACTATCCTATTCATAGAATTTAGATTTTCTCGCAGCCATACCGGTTGGCGTGGCGAGGATTCTAGATAATATGATTTTAGGGAGTATACCTTAGTTATGACTCTATCGTTTATTGCATCTAAGCTTACTGGTGTGGCAAAAATTCTGGCAACATGATTTCAGGAAGACGTATATAGTTATCAGATCATATCTCAGCTTGGTTCACTTCGTTATGATCGATTGAGCAAGAATAAATTTTTATTATCATTCTTCCCCGTCTTGATTAATTCTGTTCTATTTACATCTACAACTAGGATTATAGGTTCTCTAGGATTCTCCAACAGGATTGTTTTCATGTTATCTTTTTGGATATAATTATTTTTGTGTTCCATCTTTCCTATGACTTGGCTAAACTCTTTTTCGTTAACCTCTTGGATAATTCTTCTCGTTATGCATCTCGTTGTCTTTGTACCATTCTTGGAGATATTCCAATAAACTTTTTTGTCTTGCTTGACCCTTTAAATTGTTTGGACACTGTTATGGATTGCTTGACCTAGTCTTAGGCCTTGTTACCTTCTATTTGATAGACGACCGAAATAGCCAAACCTTGTTAACTGATTCTGTAAGTATAACTATAAATGTATTGTGTGATTGTGATAAATACTTTTCCTAGGGATTGGTTAGATTAAGCTTATGGGACAAGTATAGGTGACTGACTGTAGCAGACTTGGAAACCATTAAGAACGATTGCATTGATAGTATGACTTGATGATAGGGTATCTAAGATGGAGAAATGAGATAGTATATATTGTTATGACTATGGATTGAGGATTAGAATCTTGTGCTTAGCAGTTTGAAGATTTAGCATTTGTAGAATTTTGGTTGGTTACCTATAGCTAATTACATGTGATTAGAGGGTAGATCGATATGTGGAATGTATAGAATAAGTTAGAATGAGTTATCGTATTGCGTACGAGATCGGGAAAATATCAGTTAAAAAGACATAGAACAAGACAAAGACATATGTAAATTGGTAATTAATAAATTAGGAATTTGAAATCGAGGATTTATATTCGGAGGACTTGTTGAGTAAAAAGAAGAAGGCTCTACGCCAAGGATAAGAATTGAACGTATGATTTCAAGGAGAAACTGTAGGAAAGGATTGACGATAAATGATGCTAAGGAACTGTGGATTGATAGAATATGGATACTTAGGATACGATAAGAAAATCCAGTATTTACAATTGAGGTTGAAAATATGGTTGATGATTAAACATTTTAGGCTTATAGACAGGTCCAGAGAATGACCTATATTTTAGGGTATACGTTAATGTTCCATGTTAGTATGAAAGATTTTAAAGGATGTATGACATAGTTTATGATAGAAGGACTTTGTTGAACCTGAACCAAAAAGATTGTAAGGAGAAACAGAAGAGATGATTTCAAGGGTAGCAGATTGAGTATCGTAGCCAGAGCAGCTACATGTTATAGTTTGACCGGTTGGATGATTTTTAATTTCGAGGACGAAATTCTTGTAAGGTGGGTAGGATGTAAGCCCCCTGAATTTCAGGGTTTATTTTTTAATTTTTCTTAATGAATTATTTTCGATAAATGTTTTATTATTTAATTATTTAGATCATTAATGTACCCTTCCATGACTTTGACTTCTGGAGCATCAGGGTAACCAATCTCTGTAAACTCTCTTCATGGGTTTTGAAGTAGGCAAGATTATCTTCCTGTTGATATATCGTGTCCCACTTGAACTCGTTCCTTTGTGCTCTTTTTGTATCGCGCAAGTTCGGGTCAACTTAGACCGATTAATCATTCAATAATTATTCCCACTTTTATTTTTGATCTTCGTTTGCACGTTACCGTGACTTTTAATTTAGGAGCACGAGACCAGTCGTTTTCTCAGAACCAACTTCTCATGAATGATCTACTCGAGACGCTCTTCACCCATGACCTTTGTGTCCCACTCAGACACTCCATTTTGTGCTTCATTTTCTTCGCACAATTCTCGGGTTAATTTAGGCCGATTTATTTTCTACCGTAAAATCTGATTTATTTTCCAATTTAATTTCGGGATCCGACATCGATCCAACCTAGTTGACCCAAAGTATGGACGTGGCCCACACGAAGCCTACTACCCACATGAAACTTGTGTCCCATTTATTGGAGTCCCCGCATATTATTTATTTTCCCGTGATCATAAATATATATTTAATTTCATTATTTCACCCTGTCAGATTTCGACCCGACCCGGCTCTACCGAACCCGAACCCAAGCTCCATATTGTTCTCTCGTAACTGCCCAAACACCCCACATAATTTTTCTATTTTTTCCTATTTTGGAAATATCACTTCCTTTCTCTACTTTATTAATGTCATAAATGTCTCATGTGTGTGTATATATATATATATATATATATATATATATATATATATATATATATATATATATATATATATATATATATATATATATATATATATAAAACTCTTTCTCTCTCTCCTTAATAACACTCACACCACACAACCTCACCCCCATCACAGCCACCCCCAGGTGGCCGAACATCCCCCCCTCTCTCTATACTTTTCTCTCTCTACCTCTCTTTATATATATACCTATATATATATATATTATATATATAAACACTCTTTCTCTCTCTTCCTTTACACCTACACCTATATCCCCTCACTTCCCTCACAGCACACCCCCTCTCTCTCACTCAACCGACCGCTCTCCCTCTCCCTCTCTCATAATATCTAAACTCTCACTCTCTCTCTATTATATTTATACACACACTCTCTCTCTCTCTCTTTATATCAAACACAACAACTCCGCACAACAGCAGCTGTGGCCGAGCCCGACCTCCCCCACCTAGGCCGAGCTCGGCCGGCCACCACCGCCACCCACCAGCACCTCCTTCCTCCTCCTTCTTCTCCACATTTTTGGCCATCATCACCAACACCATGGCCATCACCACTTCATTCCACCACCACCACCAACAATCAACCGAGCCACCACCACCTCCACGAACAGCCGTCGCCCCACTGCGCCAGGCCGCGCCTCTGCCGGGGCAGGCCGCGCAGTCGCGCGCAGCCACGCTCAGCCACGCGCAGCGCTGCAACAGCAGCTGCAGCAGCGGGCATGGCCGCGCACCACTCGTGTGCGTGCGGGCGTCGCCGTCGCCGGCGTGGCCGCCGTGGTCGGCGTGGCCGACCACCCCTCGGCCGGGCGCACCCCCGGGGCAGGCCCCTTGGCCGCCGTTCACCTGTACGACGTGTATCGGAGGCGATCCGTGCGTTTCGTACGGGTTCCCGTCGTGACGAGCTCGGGAACGAGGCTGAAATGGCGCTCCATCGTAGCAAGTTTGTACACGTTTTTCGAGAGATCCGACCGTTGGATCGGCAATTTCTTCGCTCCTTCGCAATCTCGGTATATCCATCTTCACTTCTGTCAATTTTCGTCCGTTAATTTCGTCGTTTGATACCTCAAAACTGGCCACCAAGTTGACGTTTTAAATTAAACTGTTTTTGGACAGTTTCGTGGAACCGACTTCGTCAGCTCGTAACTTCGCCGTCGCAGCTCTGGTTGACGCGCTTCCAATTCCTGTGCGAGCTGGTATAACCATCTTCCTGTCTCCTTTAGATTTCGTTTCATTTTAAGCACGTTCGGTTGGTCGAATTCGACGCCAAAGTTGGCCGTCCGAATTCTTTAATTTGCACTTGTAAAATTCTATTTTTGAACCCGGGACTCCGGATTCAATTTCTGACACCACCAGTAGACTCGTGGCGTCATTCTGGCATGTTTTCATATAAAATTTGCTTGATTTGGAGAACGTGGGCCCTGGCACGCATTTCGGTGCAAAGCGGGTCCCACTTTTCGAGTCAACGGGTCACTTTGAGATCGGCTCATTGGAATCCAATTCCGGATATACCGTTGAGTTCGTATCGTCATTCTGGACTCGTTGACATATAATTTGCTGAGTTTTGAAGACATTTGCTCTGGCACGCATTTCGGTGCAAACCGGATACCAAGTGTCCGCGTCAACGTATCATTTTGAGATCGGCACATCGAAATTCCATTTCGGACATACCGTTGGGTTTGTATCATCATTCTGAATTCGTGGATATATAATTTGCTAGGTTTTGTAGACTTCTATCCCGACACGCTTTTCGGTGCAAAGTGTGTCCAACGGCGGATATCATTTTGACCCGAAATTACCGTTTTGCTCCTGTGTCCAAATTGGACTTATGGGTAGGCTATCCTAGCTGATTTGACCGTTCTGGACACGTTGGTGATATTTATTTTATCATCCGACAACATCTGTAGATTTTGCTTATGTATTATCCTTAATTTGTAATTAATTATTTTTCCAAAAATTATTACTTTCTGGTTTTGAATTTTTATATATATTTTAATTGCTGTAAAAATCTGGGAAAATTGTATTTAAATACTATGTTAATTTAGATAATTTATTATAATTTTTCTAGTATTTAATAAGTACTTTTGGTATTTTATAAAAATGGGAAAACAGAACTCATTTTCAGGATACATGTTTTTGCTGATTTTTAATAAATATTTGTGAAGGTTTATAAATCCCAAAAAAAATAGTATAAATTTCTATAATTAACAAGGATCATTTTGGTGCTTTATTTTATATATATTTAAGCTTTTTTTCTATCTCAAAAATTATTGGAACATAGTGTACAGTAGATTTAATTATTGAATAATTACGACTTGCAACTTTTTATGTTGTTTTGTATTTTAGTCGTATTGGACCTCACCCCGCACTAGTGTAAAGACCCTAGAAAATTAGTCTGGATATAGTGTCACTCCACATTAGACTTTTATTCTAGGTCTCCACTTAGTTAGTGTCCAGTTAGGAGTCGTGTCTCACCACTAGTGTAATATTGAATATAGCTTAGAACTGAGTTTGTATATCATTATTGACATGACACCAGACATCTATATCTTCGTACTAGTATTCTTGCTTTGCTCGAGGCAAGTACATCTACAGACTCATTTACTGTCTTTTAATGCTAGAACATGTATTAACCCTGTTAAAATACTGATCATTGAGGTAGCAAGTTATATCTTCACATGTTGTATTACTTTCAGTACCTGCCATGCTTAGGACAGTTCATATATCTTCACATGCTTCTTACTGGTTCTCAGTACATGTTTTACTCTGCTTTATACTACTCGGAGTATTCACATGTTTCATACTGTTTCCAGTACCGGCCATGCTTATATTACTTCCAGTATCTTCCACATGTCTTTACTGTTCTCATATCTCTTACATGTTAGAATATGGGTTATGGGGAAACTGACAGTTGAGTACGTGATCACGACCCCCCTCTCCGTATGTATTTACCGAACAAAAGATTCATTTTATATGATTTCTGTGCCGTAGGAACTCTCAAAGCTGTATTTGTGCGTATGTACATCTATCGCCTTTACACTTGTACGGAAGTACATTTCATTATGTGTCTCAGCACATTGTACATCTATTGACCGATCACGTACCTGCTACAGTTTTAAACATTATATATACATCTGTCTTTATGACATATGTATCCTTGCCATGATAGATTATGAGATATACCATGATTCCAGATATGCCATGTTCCCTGTGTTACTATGATATTGTGATCCTAGTTGGACCATGAGGCCATGTTTCTAGTATTTTCTGTTTTATAGACTTATCACATCATGTTTCTTGTTGTACATCTCTTTCATTATATGTTCAGTACTTTAGTTGTAGAGGTTGTACTTGCTCCCATCCTGACAGGATAACGTTGTAGGTTCACTTTTCGAGAAGGAAATGCTATGTGTTACATGTTATGGCACTGATATTGAGGACCTGGCCTTAGCTCCAGTAGAGGCCCCAGCGGGGAACCTTGCTTAGTTATTTTCATGTGTTTTGAGACTTAGATTTTGGTCTGTACTTATATTTGGATACTGGACTTTGTCTCCAGTTAGATACTTTGGATATGTATTATTAAGTCTGTACTTGTTTACCTTCGCTTATAGATGCTGTGTTGTGATGAACTTTAAATATGATATTAGAACTGTTAGCAGCTTAGACCCTTTATTGTCTATTCTTAGAACAGCTTACTACGCTTTAATCAAGCGTAGGCTGGACATGGCTCGGCCCGGCCCAACAATTTGGGTAACGGGTCGTGACATATTGTCTTTTTATTTTCCACATATGTTCATTATATTTTTCCATGCCTTTCCCGGATAAAGCTCCCTGCATTTTTCATCGGCTAAGGAGTTTGAACATTGGCTTCCGTTCGTTTTACCCAAGGATATTCTTCTTGGTACATCTTACTCTGAAGCCTACTTAGGCTTGTAGCGTTTATTTTAGAAGCAAGATTTTTATACTCTTATTCGAATATTGATAGCATTTGTATAAATGTATGCTATGATTCACTAAGTGGTTCATGTATAGTACAAGCATATAAACTATCCTCTATTTCAATCCCTAAAATAGTTAAGTGAACAATATTAATCTGAATAATAAATTCTAATGAATGACATTGATCCTTTTAGTAGCATCTTAAGCAATCCTCTATTTCAGTCCCTAAAACAATTAATTGTACTTGTATTAATGTGTGGTGTACACATTTACTTATTGTTTACATGCTAACTAATTTTGAGCTGATCTAAAGCGGCATTGCATTATATTGTTGTACAGTTTACTTGTTCATATAACATATTCATATTTCTGAAAATAATGATCAAAACATGTAGGATTTGTTAATCATATTCGTGAATTTTAAAGTTCATTATTGTCAATATGGAAACACATAAGCTTTCTAGTCTTATATCTACATCCATGTATCTTCATTCCTAAACATGACTGTTTCTATAGGTTGACATAAACTATACTCTAGAACATATTGACATACTCTAAAATATTTAGTTAAGAGAATCAGGAAATTGGCAGCTCTTTAAGGTTCAGTCCTGAACTGGACTGATATAAATCAGTCCTGAAGATGACATTTACACAGCTCAGTCTCTACAGGACTGATATAGATCAGCCTGAACATGACATTCCTAATCACCATACGAAAACTTAACCAACTGGTGACTAATCAAGTTGTTGGTAGTTACATTAAAAATGCCTGAAAGTTCAAATCAAGGAACTGGTAGTAACAAGGTCAGCCATGCCATGATCCCTTATCTCTTACTGCAATCACTCAACATCTAAAGAAGGAGCTGCACCTACCATACTGTCCAGCTAGCAGTTATCCCATTTAAACCCTCTACTACATATTTGGGCCAATCACTAAGCCCTCTCTAACACCATTGTCTAACAGGAACTTTTCTAATCTACTAACAGTAGAGTCAAACATATTCAAGTTCCATTACCTAGCAAATACTCTTTAACATCATAAATAAGCACTGGGTTGTCCTTAATAACCATGTATCAGTAAATTTTGAGTTTGAAACTGAAACCAGTATCAGACCAAGACTGAAACTAAACCTAGGTATCTGAATTTAAGTATCTAAGTATCAATTGAGACTAAATTCAGATATCTAGAACTGATACATTGAAATCTCTCAACTGCAGTAGGGAAACCATATAAGTGACTTAAAACCAACTAAGGTATTAGTACAGACTCAAATGTTCTAACTATCCTCTTTGGCAGGTAATAGATTTCGAACAATCATCTATTTGCATATATCAGGAAAACCAAATCAATACTAAACCATGCATCTTAGAATCAGTCTATCCCTCTACTGGACATGGACATTCCTTTATCAGGTTCAGTTGGGAATATGGCTCAATTAACCTTAATACATTGCTTTATGATATCAGCCAAGCCTTGGTCCTAGGTTAGGCAGGACTGGTACACAATCCAGTCCTATCATTTCTTCAGATATCAGTTCAAAACCTAATCAGTTATCAGTCCATACTAAGTTGACACATCCCAGCCCTAACAGGACATAATATAGTCTAATCTTCCTAGTCCTAATTAATGTACTGTATGAAGTTCTCCAAAATCTGATGGTTAGTACTTGGTTTAAGAACCCAAACAGTCTTAACATCCCAATTTAATGTCCTGCACTTGACAGTCCATAATACTCTAGATAAAAGCTTATGGCCAGTTCAGCAACATTGGCAGGATACTGCACTTAAACATTCAGATATCACCCAGTCTTATTCAGGATAGAAACTTCAGTCCAGGTTTCAATATTACCAAATTTATTCATCTAAACCATGTGCAATAGGCTAAGGTATTTGATTATGAAAGTGACAGTATAGCAGGAGTGGTAGGATACTGTAAAATGGATCCATATATCACTCAGTCCTAAACAGGACAGTGCCCATACATTCAGTCCAATTGTGAAGTCATGTGTCATTCCTCAAACTCAACTTGCAGGACAAACCATTCAGTCAAGCCCACATGAACTGATGAACTGATATCCCCAATTTCAGTTTATAGATGGGACTGAAATCTCAGTTCAGTCCACAGAACTCACTTCTTGTAAATGTTTTACTGGAACACTCTACTTAGAAAGCTACCTGGATATATTTCTACAGTTCAAAAATAATGAACTAAACAACCTACACTAGTTAACCTATCAGTCCTGTTATCAAGTGAACTCCGTGACCTTAACTTGAAATGGTCCATAGAACACAATTTGATAGGTACAAGATGAGGTAACCTGTCTATCCTATATCTGCATATCCCTGAAATTAGACAGTTACATCTTTCAAGCTATAGGGGTTCCCCAAGTTACATCATACAAAGCAATCTAAACCCTCTTGATACTAATGATGACAGTGAGCTCAGGCTAATCAATTCTATTAAGGCATTTATTCGGTTCTTCTTTTGCTCGTCATCATAGTAATGATAATTTTTTTATGTACTTCATGGATGTCTTTAACAGGTTATAATTCGTACAAGTGGGTTCATTAACAATGGACAAAGATTGGGTACACCTTAAAAGGTTACTATTTATTTCTTAAAACCAAAAACATTAATATGTAAGAATACTTGTTACTTTTTATTAATATAAGATTATGTGTGGGCCTGGGGTTTGTCTTTATTTGTAGAGATTCACAAGCATATCAAAATGGAGCACGCATGTTTGCTGACACAATTCAAGCTAGTAAGGAAAATCCAGAAAAAATTCAATGTCCTTGTTGTCGATGTTTAAGTCATCGATTTCATCATTTTGATACGGTTTATGAACACTTAGTCATATTTGGGATGGATCCTTTATATGATAAATGGGTCTTTCATGGAGAAAGTTCTTCTGCAACTAGAGATGAAGCTTTAGAAATACCCGAAGCATATAAAATGTTTAGAGATGCAAATTTTGAAGAGAATTATTTTGATGACAATGATAATAATATGGAACCTGAATATGAAAGAAGAGATGCAAATTTTGCAAATCTTGTGGAGGATGCTGAACTTCCTTTATATGATGGATCTACTTACACAAAGATGGCTGCAGTTGTTGCCTATACAAGTATAAAGCTAGACATAGTCTTACAGACAACGGTTTTAATGAACTTCTTGAGATGCTTGGCAAACTTCTACCACCAGACAACAAACTTCCTGATTCTTTATATTCAGTGAAGAAGCTACTTAAAGATTTTGATCTAGGCTATGAGAAGATACATGCTTGTGTTAATGATTGTTGTTTATTTAGAAAGGAAAATGAACTTATGGAGACATGTCCAAAATGTGGGGCTTCACGGTGGAAAGTTGATGTGCGCACAAAAAAGATTCAAAATAGAGTTCCTGCAAAGGTGTTGAGGTACTTTCCTATAATACCAAGATTTAGGAGAATGTTTAAATCACCTGAAAAGGCGAAACAACTGAGATGGCATGACACTCACAAAAGTCAGGATGGAAAGATGCGTCACCCTGTTGATTCAATGGCATGGAATATGATCGACAGTAAGTGGCCTGATTTTGCATCAGATCCTCGTAGTCTTAGACTTGGCCTTGCATCAGATGGATTTAATCCTTTCGGTGATCGTAGTACTCAATATAGCTGTTGGCCTGTGATTTTGGTTGCTTATAATCTGCCCCCTTCCTTATGCATGTCAAAGGAAAACTTGATGTTGACGTTATTAATTCCCGGACCCAAGCAACCAGGAAATGACATAGATGTATATTTGGAGCCACTTGTAGAAGATTTGAAAGAGTTATGGAGCAATGGTGTGAATGTTTTTGATTCATTCAGTCAATCCATATTTAATTTGAAGGCTATTCTAATGTGGACAATAAATGACTTTCCGGCCTATGGAAATTTATCTGGATATTCCACAAAGGGTAGAGCAGCTTGTCCAATATGTGGAATTGAGACATCTTCAAGATGGTTGTCTAATTGTCAGAAGCATGTATATATGAACCATAGACGATTTCTTGCGCACAATCATCCATTTCGATTTAAAAAGTCTTGGTTTGATGGAAATGAAGAACATAGAAGGAAGCCTAGAGCACTAACAGGTTCAGAAGTTTTCGATGTGGTAAAAAACCATGTCAATAATTGGGGAAAACCAAAAAAAGAAAAGAAGAAAAGGAAGAAGAAGCAACAACAGCCAAGCATTGATTCAATATGGCCTTGGAAGAAGAAATCAATTTTCTTTGAGTTACCTTATTGGAAGGTACTAGCATTACCCCTCTCTTTATATATCTCTCTTTCTCAGAAAAATTAAATTATTGTCAATTTATGAATTTTTTTATATGACGTTTCAGGGTTTGTTATTGCGACACAATTTGGACGTGATGCACATTGAGAAGAACATTTGTGAGAGCATTATTGGCACACTCTTGGGTATAAAGGGCAAAACAAAGGATGGACTAAATTCTCGTAAAGATATGGCAGAAATGGGCATAAGAAAAGAACTACATGCTGAAAAAATAGGGAATAAATTTCGATGGGCAGCAGGCTCTTTTAATTTATCAAAGTCGGAGAAGCAATTATTTTGCGCAAGACTTGCAAATTTACGATTGCCTGATGGTTATGGCTCCAACATTTCAAATCATGTGTCATTGCAAGATTCTAAGATTTTAAATCTCAAGTCTCATGATTGTCACATTCTACTCCAACAAGTCTTGTCAGTAGCATTAAGAGGACTTCTACCAAAGGGTACGAGAACTGCAATATTTCGACTTTGTTCATTTTTTAATGAATTATGTCAAAGAGTGATCGATAAAAACAGATTGGAACAACTCGAAACTGAAGTTGCTGAAACTTTGTGCTTATTAGAAAGATTTTTCCCTCCATCATTTTTTGATGTTATGGTCCATCTCACAATTCATCTTGCACGAGAAGCTCGAATTGGCGGGGGGGGGGGGTAACATTTCGTTGGATGTACCCCATTGAGAGGTAATAATCTATATTTTAAATTAATAATGAACTTATAAATTATTCTATACTCTTCTAAGTTTAGCTCTTAATTAGATCTATGAAGGTACTAAAAGGATATGTTAGAAATCGTTCACGGCCTGAAGGATGTATAGCAGAAAGATATCTTGCGGAAGAGTGTTCAAGTTTTTGTAGTGGGTATATAAAGCAAGCTGCTGAAATTGGAGCTCAATATGGACGCAATGATGATTTTGAGAATGAAACTACCGGAGAAGGGAGGCCAATTTCTAAGGGGAAAACAAGGAGTATGTCTTCTGACATGTTAGAGATAGCTCATCGTACTGTTTTGTTCAATAGTTCTGAAGTCGAACCGTACATTAAGTAAGTATGCTAGCAAATTATAACTTATTTTTACTTAAAATTTTCATTTTTAAGTTAATCATGTATACTTTGATATCAGGATGCATTTAGAGGAACTTAAGCATTTGGATAGGCGTCTTTTAAAGAATGAAAGTCTGCTACAAAAGAGACATACAGAGGCTTTCATAGGATGGCTATCAAATAAAGTCAAAACAGGCCAAGTTGGCACTATGTCGAGCACATTAAGATGGCTAGCATGTGGACCTAAAAAGAATGTAATGTCATTCTCAGGTTATGTCATCAATGGTCATCGATTTCATACAAAAGATGCCGAAAAAAGCACACAAAACAGTGGTGTTTCAATTGAAGCAGAAACAATTTGTCGATCTAGTGCAAGAGACACATCTCAAGTCATTGGCAGAGTAACTTATTATGGGGTTATTAGAGACATAATTTTGCTTGACTACTACAATATTCAGGTTCCTTTATTTCAATGTGATTGGGCAAACATAGAAAATGGTGTCAAAGTTGAAGAGGGATTTACATTGGTTAATCTTCACCAAGGACAAAGTCAATTTGAAAGAGATCCGTTTATCTTAGCTTCACAAGCGAAGCAAGTGTTTTATTCAAGAGATAGTGATGCATCACATTGGTATGTTGTTTTAAGAGCACCACCACGAGGTTTTTACGAGTTAGAAAGTTTTGAAGAGAATGCGTACATGCCATGTGCACCATTAGATGCACTACAACTG
Organism: Iris pallida; assembly: GCA_029216955.1. Lineage (NCBI taxonomy): Eukaryota > Viridiplantae > Streptophyta > Magnoliopsida > Asparagales > Iridaceae > Iris > Iris pallida. Next base: position 5,383,733 of record JANAVB010029818.1, on the reverse strand, counting down.
GATCTGAATCTTGATGGTGAAGGTTATGTAAGACTTGATTGCGAGAAGGTGACTTCAGATGAGGTACATAATTAGTTTTTCTATACAAATCATAATTATTTGCAAATTTGTATACATATATTCTATTTTCTCTCATACCTTATTAATTAATTTAAATGTTTTACCAAACAGATTGAAGATTAATCTCATATCCACTTACGGTGTCGACAAAGCAACTGGGATTTGATTGGCACTTCATATTCATCTTCACTAATGTCATGCAAAAGCCTATGATTTGCATGTTCTGTGAAAGAGAACATATATGTCATTTGGAAGAGTGGATCACATGTGGAACTTGCTTAATCTTTCACTAAATGATTTTGTTGTTATATGATCGATTAGTCTAACTATTTTGTTGTGCTATGGTCAATTATTTGGAAGAGTGTCACATGTGGAACTTGCTTGATTGTGATTTCTCCAAGTGACATAGTCACCAAACATATACAATGTGTTTGATCTGTTTTGGTGCTTGTGTGAGATTGTGGTTCGTTATCTTCGGGTCGGTTGGTGTGTTTCCGCAGCATTTTTAGGCCAACAATATTTGTTGAGAATCAAAATTAATATTTTTATACTTTTAAATCGAATATCTATGTTGACAACTAAGGAAAATGACCAAAAGATGAGTGCAGATTGAACCAGGAACTTTGGGTGGAATGAGGTGACGATGATCTAATTCTCATTTAGAGCTTATAATATAATATTATTTGTTATTCATTATTATGATCATCAAAACATTACTTCTTACATTATATTTATGATCCAGGTGTCACTTGGTAAGGTTTTAGAGCTTATAAAAAAAGGGTTTTCTTATATTCTTCTCTTGGTCTCCTTATATTGTAGCATTGGATTTTCAGCGCGCAGTCTTGGTTCTTGTAGCATATGAAGTTTCCCGGATATGTTGTTTTTAGTTCTTTGTTCTTTTTGATCAATTATCCCAATGAACTCGGTTGCACTTTGCTATTTTATTTGACAAAGAAGGTGGTAGAATGCTTGCCTGTGCCAATTTTCCCGGAATGAAGATCAAATAAATATCATGGTAACATCAACATATGTGATTCTGTACATACCTATGCATCTTATCTCTGCTACAGTTATACAGTTTTGATAGTGTTTTCTATAAAAATCTGTGCTCCTTTACCTACATATCCAAGAGTAGGGTTTGAACAATGATCACATATTCATATTGCTCTTTGAGATGACATGATCATTAGTGAGAATATGTGCTTCTTCATATAGGTTCTTTTTCCAGACCACTTGGGTATTGAAAGATAACCTGTAGGTCAATTCGTGTTTGTTAGTATGGAAAAAGGAACTTTCTTTGTTGTAAACGTAGTTCTAGTTTGTTGATTACCATTACCAGAACATTTGTTTCCATGCTCCATTTATTAAAGATCATGAATTTTAGGCATTCAAGATTATATTTTATGGTCTTAGACAATTGCTACTTAGATAAAGTTGCTATTGAAGATTCAGGCAAACTGTTGCAGACTGTATATTAATAGAGCAAACAATAGGACAGTTCCCCATGTTTGTAATAAGTAAGTAAATGTGTTCAAGGCCTCAAAAGAACAACTACAATAGTAAATAGGAAATAACAGAACCATTCTATCTAGTGATTATTTGACATATAATCTAACCTGATAATTGGAATTGCTACTTTTTTTAATGCAAGGATCACCATTCTTAGAATATGTTATATATATATATATATATATATATATATATATATATATATATATATATATATATATATATATATATATATATATATATATATATATATATATAAGAGATTGTATAGATCAGTAGGTAATTTTAGAGCATAGTACCCTATTAGAAATGTTATAGAATGTCTGTGGTGAATGAAAAAAAATGATACTTTTAGATGTTTCGAACATATTTGTATTCTATTTCTGATGTATGAAATCCCAGGTCTGCTTTATATTGTTATATTCCATTCATTTTGATATTATATTGATGTGATTTTTTATTTTACATGATAGGTACTGCAGGTCTATTCAAAAAGTGGTGAACATGTCGGGATATGGTGAAGTAAGCTCATTTATCTTTATAACCTTTTTTAATAATATCTTGGTGAAAAACTTATTTCTTATTATGTACTTGTTTTATGAAGTCTTCCAAAAAAGGTGATAAAAGAGGAGATAAACAACGTTTAGCTGCCATAGTGGGTACCATGCAAAGAGGAAATGAAGGTGTGAGAATATCAAATGGAGACTCTAACTCTCCATTGAACATGTCACCTAATATGCCAAGTGATCAAAATCAATCAAGTTCTAATGTGCCTGAAAAGAAGAAAACTAGGGGTAAATCAAGAATGGATCATATTCGTATGAGAAAAAATCCTGTTCCGGTTGATTTTAATGATAGGGGTCAACCAATTAGAGATACTGCAGCTGAATTTGCTAGTTTTCTAGGCTCGACATCAAGAGATTTAGTGCCAGTGACAATGGAGAAATGGACAGATCTTTCTGATGATTTTAAACATCAAATCTGGGAGAACATCACGGTAATATTTATGTCATATTTATGTGTTTTTTAGATGCATTTATTAAACTTATGTTTTTATTGACGGGTATCTTTTTCTTATAGCAAAAATTTATTCTTGATGACTACCATAAGACTTACGTATTCCAAAAGTTAGGAAGGCATTGGCGTGATCATAGATCTAATTTGATGAAAGACGTGATAGAACAAGCAAAAGTTGTAGGTCTACCACGAGCACTTGCCCTCCTGAAACCTGACAATATACCATCCTTTAAAGATTGGAAGACATTTGTAATCAAGAGAAGTACCCCAGAATTTAAGGTAAATATTGTTGGTTTCATTGTATTTTTTTCTATAAATGTTTTGCTATTGCTAAATGATGTAATATATTTCAAATGTAATAAAGGAAAGAAGTGAAAAATTCAAGAAGATGAGAAGAAGTCAAACTTTGCTGCATACAACGAGTCGTAAGGGATATGCTCGTCTAGAGGAAGAAATGGTAACTAAGTGATAATCTGCTTGTTACCTAAAAATCTGTTTTGTTACACAAGTCATTTCATTAGTCTTATTGATTTTTATTCACCTTTGTTTCCTCAAAAAAATGTCTTATAGCGTCAACAAAGTGATAATCCTAATTCTATACAAAGAGTTGATGTTTGGATCAAAGGACATAAGAGGAAGACGGGTACATTGAGTTTAGAGGCTCAGAAAATTTTGGTATATTTTCGTTTATATTTTTTATCATTTGGTTATTCACTTATATCGTTCTAAAATTATCTATGTTCAATTTTATAAGGATGACGTAGAAGAGATTCATAAGTCAGCAACACCATCAGAAAAAAGTTCTCTTCAAGATGATGCGGTTTCAAAAGTAATTGGCCCTGAACGACGAGGAAAAGTAAGAGGACTTGGCTTTGGGGCGACTCCTTCAAAAGTAGAAGGCCAAAAATATCATCGTGATAAATTCAATAGATTAGAAAGTGAGTTGAATGAATTGAAAATTTTTGTCAAAAGCATCGCTGAAAAGGTTATTGGGAATAATAACATTGTAAGTTTTATACTTCGAATAGTATCTTTATTCTTTAGTACAAACCAATATGTTCAATAGTTAATGTATTTTTTTCATTCATGTAGCAAATAGAAAACTCAAACACGGTGAGAAAGGATAACTCAAACAATGGGGTTCAAAGTTCTACCAACCGAGAGAGAGCCGAAACAAGGCGGGAAAAAGTAAATGCAGAAGTTCCAAGTTCTCCTAGCATTGGGACAAAATGCAAATTATTGAATTGGGAGACGGGTTCAGAAGTTGTGGCAATTGGCGAGATTGCATCTACAAATCCCAAAGATTTGGTCCATCATGTGGCTATAGGACAAGAGTGCTATAAACTTTGGGTTCATGAAGTAATTGATTATGAGGTGACTTTGTATCGGCCGACCCGTGAGTTTTTTCTTCTACATGAGGCTTTATCAAGTACGATCGCGTGGCCTATCAAGTATATCAAATTTGATTAGGGGTGAGACTTCCACTATTCTGGTATGATGAAATTAAGTAAATTATGTGCCTTCATTCCTGTTTTGATCCTGTCAAATTGTTATTTGCAAAAAATGATTTTTTTTCCCACTGTTCTGCAATGCAGAAAGAGTAAGCAGGTTGCTGCCCGAGCCATCAATCTTTTTTGTGTGTTTTTTTTTACATATTTAAGTAAATTATGTGCCTTCATTCCTGTTTTGATCCTGTCAAATTGAAGATTTACATGGGTTTGGCACGAGTGTTGGAAGCTTCATAAAAATAGAAAAGGGCCATATTGATAACTTTAGTCCCACGTGGATGTTGGGCTATTGTAGTAGGCTTCTGATATCTTGCTTTCTGCGAAAGATACAAAGACTATTTCCAATACTTGTGCTTCATCTCAAATCAGACATGTTTTCCCATCTTCCTTGCGAATTTTAAAAAAATGTGCAATTATTTCTAACTGGAATGATATTAATTTTGTTTGGAGTACTGTTCGCTGTATTTGATACGACCTGACACGGACACAACATCAATTTTCAGAGTGTTCATGCTTCATTCTTCCTACTTGTGGATGTTAAATGGCACTTAAATGAAAATAATTTAAACAAGGAAAAAGGGAACCTACTTTTGACATTTGAAGAAACAATGTATTACATCTAAGACAGTTGCATTGGACTCAGGTAAAATACCTGATCTGATTCATTTCAGACTTTATTTATTAGTGATGGATGTTTCGATATAACTGGAAATAGTTACAAACTCATCATACGTATTTTCCTGTCAGTATTTTCTTGTCATTTTACTTACCATATCGAGAATAGTTTGCAATGAGATTGGACTTTATGGAGAAGATGTCGACATAAGTAATATTAGCATCTCCAAATTGTCCCTGCAGCCTTGTGCAGAGCGCGTGAAGCAGTGTTGTGAATCCACTTGGATGTTTCGATATAACTGGAAATAGTTCATCTAGCTTTGATGCATCCTTGCCAAATGCAGCTATGTTCTGATGCAGTTCTACCTGTTACTAGCTGACCTTGTTACTACCAGTTCCTTGATTTCATCAGCCTGAACAATGTTTTGATATAACCTGATAGTTGCTTTGATGCATCCTTGCCAAATGCTCTCTTAACTGTGTTGTACCGTTTTTTTGGTTTGTACACAACAACTTTATCTAGGGGATAATCTATTCAATGTGTTTGTGTATGTAGGGTACACAGTAGAGGATCCAGTCACCACATTGTCTCTCAATAGTCTCAACTATCATGAACGGATTTTGATGAGAAGTGAAGTTATTGATTGTGAGCTTTACATCAGTTCGGAAGGAAGTTATGCTGCCAAGGTAACGTTATTATTTCTGCTGTGCTATTTCAATTTTAGTTTTCAACTTGTTGCCTCTGCTTTCCGGCTTTTGAGGACTGGTGTATGTTACTCACCATGCATAGTTGGTTCTCTCTTGATGTTACTCTTATTTGCAAAAAGTTTCTGCATGACCTTGTGTCCTTTTTGGTTATATATTAATGTGTATACTTTAATGTGATTTTGGATCATTAGATATTATTGCTTCAATGTGTTGTATCTTTCATAATTGTTGTGCATATTATCTAATTAGCAAAGTCCTGGAGCCAAACATAGAAATAGATTACAAGTTTAATGTGACATATTATTGTACTTCACCATGAAGTACAAAATTAGTCTTTGCAGGCTGATGAAATCAAGGACTTTGCTGTGCATATTATTGTACTTCACCATGATGTTACTATGCATAGTTGGTTCTCTGATGAAATTTTGTACTGTGCATATTATCTTTCTATGTTACTCACCTGCAGGTGCTCTAGCCAAAAATTTTGTACTTCTCTAGTCCTGGAGCCAAACATAGAAATAGATTACAGAAGAAACACAGGAATTGCCAATATCTGACTGCATTAACTAATTAGCAAAGATTCAAAAATTTTGTATAATAAGAGTATTAGTCTTATTGTTGAGAGAGATTAATCGTGCCAATATTGGATAGGTTGTGGTTACCTGGGATGGATGTGGCTACTCTAGTACATTAAAGCATATACTTTCCCATCATTGACATGTTTACCTAAATACTATTCAGAACTCAGCACCTGGAGTAAAGATACAGAGCATCTTTTGGAATCTTGATCACCAAACCAGCAAAAGAACAGCACAAACAACTGGTAGGCTAAGTTTGCAACTGTAACTGGCCACTAATGGTTGGATAGAGTACATGGGCAACCATGTGATGTGCTGCTTGTCTGATGGGGTATAGGTTAATTGCAACCATCCTCTAATTGCTATATTCATCACACTCCTTCTAATTGATATATTTGTTGGTTGTCTGTTCTATTTCTTAGTAGTTTGTTATTCCATTCATTTTGAACTTTATATTGACTTGATTTGTTGTTGTATATAATAGGATATGTAAGAGATGCTACTTTTGGCTGCATACTATAGGCCTCAAAAATGAAAGTCACGCTGAGTTGATCAGGACAATATTTAAAAGTCACGCTAGGAAACAGCTCATCATTTGTCAGAGTGTAATTATGACTGACAGCACGACAGTCGAAGAATGTCTTCTCGTATGCCACATATGCACAAAACTCGATAGATCACAGCCGACTATTGCGTGACTTTCGAAATCTTCTTCAGCAAGACTCAGCCTTCACCAAGTTGGCGTACCAAAAGAGTTCTTTGTCATTTAATGCGACTGACAAAAGCAATCACTGTCAGAGATTTTGTGTCAGTTGAGGCACGTCAAATCAAGACAGCTGGCAGCCCTGCCTCAATCGTGCGTGGATTTTGAGCCTTCTGACTCAAGTCTGCGTGTATTGTGAACTTATATGTTCCTTCCCAAAGTCCGCATATATTTTGAGCTTTCTGTCTCAAGTTTGCATAGATTCTGAAGTTTCTGCCCCACATCTGCGTGGATTTTGAAGCTTTCTGCCCCAAGTCTGCGTGGATTATGAAGCTTTTTGCCCCAAGCCTGCGTGGATTCTTAAGCTTTTTGCCCCAAGTTTGCGTGGATTTTGAAGCTTTCTGTCCCGAGTCTGCGTAGATTTCGTCTTCAACAAGTCTGCATAGATTTCATCAAATTAGAGTACGTGGCAGCCATGCCACTGATCTCTCGCCTGCGTGTCCTGTAACTTGCACACGACTCATGCATGATTGCCATGTGTCCAACAGTTACAGGCCACGTCCAGTAACTGCTCACAACCTTGCGTATGTTAAATCCTGCGTGATTTTTAACTAGGCACAGGTTGTGAAGACAGTTATCCTTTCAGTTATTTTTGACTCTATAAATAGAGTTCTTTTTCTCATTCATTGTACAGATACATAGTTATCTAACTTACTGTCAAAATTTTGAGAGCTTTTCTTCTTCGTATAGTCCAAGGGATAAAGCGATCGTCTTCTAGATCGGATTCCTACAGTTGTAATTTTCCCAGATACACAATAAATAAAGTGAATTTATTTATAGAAAATAAATTGGCAACTCTGCTGGGGAAAACCATCTCCTCTTCTGAGATGGCAACAACTCAATGCGACACTTCGTCAGTCGGCTCGACGAAGAAGGTGATGACGATCCAATTCGATCAATTCGCCTATGAAGAAATGCAGCGGGCTAAGAGTGGCAAGCCCACTTCAGCCTCTATCATCACTGCCAAGTCGAAGGGACACTCTGTCTATGTCCCTAAGAATCAGTTGGCAGCCAATGGTGAAGTCTCTGCCACAGTGTCTACTCCTAATACTGGCAAGAACTCTACTGCAAGTACGCACACTCTTGTGCGCTCGTAGATGACAGCAATCAAAGGTCACGCTGACAGTACTGGCTCCTTAGCCAAATCTGTTCCAGCGTGCAAATTCAATTCTAAAAGTCACGCTGACAGTATTGGCTCCTTAGCTAAATCTGTTCCAGCGTACAATCTCACATTCAAAAATCATGCTGACAGTACTGGCTCCTTAGCCAAATCTGTTCCAGCGTGTATTTCCAAAATCAAAAATTATGCTGACAGTACTGGCTCCTTAGCCAAATCTGTTCCAGCGTGTATTTCCAAATTCAAAAATCACGCTGACAGTACTGGCTCCTTAGCCAAATCTGTTCCAGCGTGTATTTCTAAAATCAAAAGTCATGCTGACAGTACTGGTTCTTTAACCAAGTCTGTTTCAGCGTGTATTTCATCTAAGAAGAATAACTCTTTAGCTATCTCTTCTTCTGTGCCAAGTTCTACTAGAACTGGGGGTGGTCTTCCACACAAAGTCCCTTCGAAAAGAGATAACTCTTTAGTTGTTTCTTCTGTTCCTGTAGTTTTTACTTCAGAAACAGCTTTGACTGACAATTTTGTTAGTCAAAGAAAAGGAGATAGTCTTTTGACTACTCTTCCTTCTGGACATTCTATGTCTCAAAAATTGAATAAGTCTAAGAAGAAACATTCTTTAATGTCTTCTTCTACGACTTCTTCGAATTGGGCACAGAATTTGTCTAGAAAAGGTCTGTTACCAACTCCTAATCAAGGGGGTGGTTCAACTCTTCCTTCTCTGCAAATATCTAGATCAATGGAAGGAAAACTCCAAGTTTCCAAAACCAATGTGTTACCTCCAACTGATCTAAGAGCAAAACTTAATCAAATTCATTTGGGAAGTACTTCTGGTGTTAAGAAACCGTATCAATCGGAAATGAAGATAAAAGATCCGGATGCAGAGTATGCTAGAAATTATGTGGCTCATATTAATCACTCCCTATATAATCAAGAGCCATCAAAACCCAAGAACCAGAAATATATTCCTAAAAATACACAAAGAGTGTTCTCTGATCTACCTCAATCTTCACAGATTGATCTACGGGAACACCTTCAACAGAAGAGGAGAAATAATTCTATGACAATGGATCATGCTGAATGTGACTTCCAGCCAAGAGTCATAATTCAATGCAGATGTCAATCAATGGTTCAGGACTATGTTGATCATGAATGTAATTTCCAGCCGAGAGTCACAATGCAATGCAGATGTCAAACAAAACGACAATCTGTCTTCAATCGGATTCAGTGTGAACCTATGCCTGATGAAGATGAGCCTTTGTTTGCTTCAGTCAACATGACCTCTCGGAATACTGGGGGTAGAGATGATAGTCCAGAGGGAGTATATAGAGGCACAAGAGCAAGAGTCCTGGCCTCTAGTCAGAGAACTTTGATTTCTGAAGATGATTCTTGTTTGCCATTAAAATTGTTTTGATTGAAATTTTAATACAAACAGAACAGTGATACAATATAGGACTTAGATGTAGTCCTAGGAGTACACTTTTGTTTAAGCTGGGTCCTTAGTGCCAATGGAGCGAGTGGTAATGCGTTGACTCCGTTGACCGGCTGACGACGGTTATCGGTTCTCTGAAGGTGTTGATTGCTCTGGGTGCTGGAGCTTGCTGAGAGGAGGAAGACGTTGAGTGTCTAGAACTGCCTCTCCGGTGATTCTCTGTTGTGGATTCTCTCTGTGTTGTGAGTCTCCTCTATTTTGTGAGCCCCTTGTGTCGTGTGTGAATGAGATGATCCTTCTATTTATAGTTTTGCAGGCTGGCTGCTCATGCGCGCATGCAGGATGCGCCGGTGTGGGGACGCCACGTAGAGGTTGCTAATGGAGGCGCATGGATGTTGTGCCCTGATCGAGGGGGAGAACTCTTCATACTGCTGTTGTGAGCCGGCACGTAGCAGAGAGAAGATCTTTCCGTTGCTGAAATCTTGGATGAGTTGAGTCAAAGGACACGTGTCGTCGACTCATGGTTTGAAGATCTCGGATTTGGTGGAGAGGAGTGATCTGGTGGGCTGCGCCTTGGATTGGGCGCAGGAGGAGGCTGCGGCTCATAACCTTTAGGAGTTACAAACCATTTGGGGCGCATGGCTTTTGAGGCGCATGCAGGCGACTTTCCTTCTGTCTTTCGAGATCAGAGAGTACTCTGAGGCGCATGGCTTTTGAGGCACATGCTGATTTGGACGCATGGCCGTAGAGGCGCATGCTGATGGTGGAGTGGCCACGTGGCAGTAGCCGTCGAAATAAAGCCATGATGATGCTGACGTTGTCGATGCTTCGTTTTCTAAAAAAGCTGTCAACTGTTCAGACTTTGGGAGGCGTGCTGCCAACTCTGTCAGTTTAGCATTTAATGTTGGTGACGTTCGATGGACAGCTGAGTGGGCACGTCGGTTGGCGTTCCACTCGGTATGGAGATGTGTGGGGGCGCACCCTCTGTAATGCGCCGAGTACTGTAGGGTGCGTCTGTGTGATGCGCCTGATACCGAAGGGCGCGTCCGTGTGATGCGCTGTCTGGCTGGCGCATCGGATATGTCTTTTAATGATGCGGCTGTCTCGCTCTTCGAGTGCTATAAATAGCCGTTTGGCTGAATTTGAGGCATCCGGTTCATCCATTTAATATAAATTCATTGCACGGAATTCGGAGGGCCATCCACTTGGCACGTAGGTTTGATCTGCCCGGCCTATAAATAGTGGCATGGAGAGAAGATTTGCTTCTCACTCCCTCACATACTTCCAATATGAACTTGAACATGCGGGTACATTCTGTTGACGAAGTACTCCCGAGGGTGAAGATAAGACGCTGTGTTGTCTTCGATGCACTTGAAGGTGACTGTTACATCCAAAAGACGGAGTCGAGGGCTTCCGAGGCAGGCGGAAGGTGCCTGTTGCATCCAAAGATAGGGATGCTCGGGCCTTGTCTCCGTTGTTCGGGAAGAGCCGTAGACCGGAATGGCGGTGCTAGGCTTTCTCTTCCTTCAAAGTGGGTGTCGCCCACTCTGGTTATATTGAGAGCTTCCTTGTGCCATGATTTCGATCACGGTCTTCCTTGGGCTTTGGAGGCTCTTTCGAAGCCTCCCCTGGCCACAGCTTTACCGTGCTCCTCTCTTCCTTGGTTCCAGCCAGAGGGTTAAATGCTTTGTGGAAGCACTTATCCGGTGATCCTGACTGGAAGAGCGACGCATAACTGGGCTCTGCTCGGCCAGGTGAGCCTGGCTGGAAGAATTTGGCTGAAGGGATGCACATAGCTGGGCTGGATGTACATAACTGAGCTGCTGAAGAGATGGCGGGATGCGCCGGGATGGAGGCGCATAGTATCTGCTACGCCTTACTGGTGGCGCATGGTGATGCTGCGCCTATCTGGAGACGCATGGTGGCCGCTGCGCTTATCTGAAGGCGCATAGTGGCCGCTGGCTGTAGACTTAGGATCTTTCCTTTGTAGAAATTCTCCTTTGTACAACCTTTTCTTAGACATGTAATAGACTTCTGTATATAAAAGTCTTCTTTCGAATGTCTATCTTTATTGATCTTGCTGTGAAGTTCTTCGTCTGAGTTCTGGCGCATGTAGTGTCTGGCGCATAGGCTTTCTGGTTGTGAAATTCCATGCTTCTACAAGACCCCCTTCAAAGTTTTCAAAACTTTTGAATAAGTTTTGGAATACTTTGAATAAGAAGCATGGAGGTCAGGGCGCATGATTTCTGGGCGCATGCCTGTTCGGGCGCATGCTCTTCTTAGTTAATGATGATGGTGCCTCGGTATCCGAAAAGATTAATGATGATCTTTTGGTTTTATTTGCTGCTATCCTTGCACAGAACCCGAGGCGACGGCTGAGATCACACGTCATCTGTTCACGCGTGCGAACCAAGCCCTATAAATAGGTAAGAGTTGGAGAGAGAAAGGGTTCTTCTTCTCTGTGCCTCTGCTTCTTTAGAGTTTCTTCTTCAAAACCCTAACTTCTCCTTCCTCGAGAGAATGGCTCCCAAGACTCCTCGCGGTGCTGCCGGCCAGGGGAAGAAGAAAGCGAAGGAGTCCGCGGAAGTTGCGGCGGCTGTCGTTCCCCGTCGGCCTGTCGAAGTTCGGCCGGAGGTGGTTGGTAAGTCTCATTGTCCGTACGCCAACGCACATAGGCCTTGAGTCTTTAATGATGTGCCGCGGTCTTTGCCCGCCGACGCGCATGGGTTTAAACCCTGGTGATGCGCCGAGGCTATACTGCTGACGCGCATGGCTTTAAACCCTGATGATGCGCCGAGGCCATACTGCTGACGTGCATGGGTTCAAACCCTGATGATGCGCCGAGGCCATGCGCATGGGTTCAATCCCTGATGATGTGCCGCAGTTTTCTCTTTTAGACACATTGTGTGTTCTCTTCTGACTTTTTCTGATCTTTTGCTAGTGTCGATGGCAATCCCGCTTTTGAGTGAAGTTTTCTTGGAGGCTGCCTTCAACCAAATGGGAGTAGAGCATAACGAGGAAGTGATAAACCCTGCTCAAGATGCTCTTATGCTGGATCAGCCTCCTGAGAGAATGACCCTAATCCGTGAACAGCAGCATTGGTTCCTCAAACGGATGATGGAGCGTGGAGTCATTAAATCTTCCACATCTGATAAAGTGACCTTCCTGAAGCCTGAGTTCCTGTTTGGAGACCGTCTCACTTCTACTGACTCGTCAGTGCTGAAGGTCAAGGAGGACTGGTTCTTTACTGCGAATGGAGTGCATATGACTGTTAAGCAACTTGAACGTCAGTGGCCTTTGACGTCCTTCTGTCGCCTTGTTTCCCAGAGGAGGATGTCTTGGGAGCTTACCCCTTCTCAGGGGGGAGCGGTGACTGGTGTCATCCAAATTGATTCTACTTCGACCAAAGGGATGCTTTGACCGTTGTACGGTCTGGGTCTTCTTACACTTGGCAGGACTTTACGTCCTAGGAGCCTCTACAGTGATGTACCCATTGATACGCTTGCTTATAGTGCTTCGACTTTTACACATCGTATGTTTTTGATGGAACGCTCCTACCCGACAGGAGAGTTTCGGGTGGAGGGTTGGTGCCATTACGTCTCCAAATGGGATAAACTGACGCTCTGGATCTTGTCGCGATTTCGGACTGAGCTCCGAGAGATCGGGTTGACTGCCGCGATCCGTGCTACCCAGGCGGGTGTTGACCTTAATAGGCACATGTTCCTCGCACTCCTGGAGATGTTTGATATTCATACCGGGACCTTCTTTACTCCGGTAGGGGAGTTAGGGCTCGCACTTCATGAGATGTATGAGGTGTCTAAACTCCCTTGGGGGTCGGAGCCCTATGAAGAGTACTTTCCAACCAATGAGGAACTTCAGGTCCTGGGGGACAGAGCTGATGAGATGACGGCCGTCTTCAAGGAAGTGGCGAGTCATCATTACTATGTGCAGAAAAGGGATAAAAGCGGGTCGCAGCCCCATGTGACCGCTTGGAGAGATTATGTCTTTAGACAAGACAAAGAGGATTCTTCGAAGTTTTCTACTCCGCCGGCGCTCTCTCGTAGCGAGGTGCTGTCCGAAATGAGCACGTTAGGGGAGAAGAATCCCCGAGGAAATGAAGACCAGCAGTCAGATGCACGCTCCTACAGCTGCTTCTGGCACCTTGCTTATCCAATGTCATCCAAGGCGGTTTTGGTCGCCTATCTGATGATATGGCTCCGGGATTGCGTGTTCGTAGGTGGATCCGGTGCCGTCGAGAGGGTGACTCGAAACTTAATCCTGCCAGCCGTAAAATTGGTCTTCGGCCGGCGCTTGGCTCTCCTCCCGCAATGGTATGTAACCTGCAGCGAGGTTTGCGAGAGTTTGCTGGAAATGTGATTCATGATAGAGGCAGAAAAAATAACTTCCCGCGCGCCGAACTGCCGTTTCACTATTTGATGGGATGGCTGATTCTGCATCATCCCAGTATGATGAGCCCAGGCTTGGAAGGAGATTATAAGGCTGGAGATGCATTCCTTCGTCGTTTCCATCGGAGGAGCTGGTCGCATACTGGTGTCCCGGTTTGTAGAAAGGTTTTATCCCGTCTTCAGGGTTGGGAGATCACCAAAGTTGGTCCCATCTATTTGGGTTTTGAGGCCAACGAGGATTTAAGGGACCTGGGCGAAGGTACCACCACTCTGCCTCAATGGGGATTCCGCTGGTTGCAAAGTATCCGGCCGTCCCATCTGGTGTACCGGAACAGGAATCAGTGCTACCTGGAACCGTACTTGCCGAGCCGCTTTGCGCGGCAATTTGGTTATGCTCAGATGATGTTGGATAACCCCAGTATTACCCTGGGGTATGTTGGAAGTTTGTTGGATGGTGCACGAGCTTGGCATTACTATAATGCCGGATGTACCGGAGCTCGTTTTACGTTGCCCGTCCCCGATCCTGCGGCCGCCCATTCTTTACTCGGCCGCCAAATTTTACTGTGTTATGGCTGCCCCGCCCTCCGGATATGACAGGGAGACCAGCCTTATCGCAGGCACCCAGTTAGCAGCGACTGGGGATACGCCAGTGAAGGCCCGGTCGCATCGTCCGTCAGGGGTGGGTCAACGGAGTGCCCCCTCCGCATCACAAGCAGAACCCTCGGGCGATCGATCGAAACGATGTGCAGATACAGGGGCTGAATCTCTTGTGTCGAAGAAGCAGAAGAAGGCATCGTTACCGACGGTGTCATCGGATTCGGCGTCCGAAGAGGTAAGGACATCCTACTAAATCTGATTTTGGTTCCGCTACTTACGAGGCCCCATCTTCTTTTGTAGGAGCCGCTAAAAAGAAAACCTCGTACCCCAAAGTCGGGTGGGAGTAGGCGAGAAGAGATGGCGAGCTCGTCTGGAGTGCGTATCCCGCCGACAATGATGTCTCTCATGGAGGAAGATCCGGAGGATACTGTCATCGTGGAGGTTCCGGTATCCCCGGGTTATGTCAGGAGGGAACCTGAGGGTGCAGCAGCTTCCGAGGTGACGAAGGCCACAGCGGAGGCTTCACATATCGAAGGTTTAGCAAGTGCGCAGCTTCCTGGTGATGAAGAGGAATGGAGTTCATCATCTTCCGATGACATCGCTCCGGAGCTGCAGGAGTCTGTTGCGGGGGCAGCAGAAGCAGTGAGAATAGAGGAGAGGGTTGATTCCCCTCCTTGTCATGATGAAGGGAGGTCGCCTGAATCATTGCCAAATCCTTCCTTGGCTTCAACCATGGACATAGAGATGGCTACCGATCAGGTGGTAGCGACAGATTTTGTCCCTGTAGAGGGACTTGAGAAGAATGAGACCCTTCTGCCGGTCTTGTCTCCTGGGGCTGGCCAGGAGATAAATGTTGATCTCCCGTTTTGCCGGGGGAGGTAGCTGATGCTGATAGAACGTCGGAGGTAGAAGAGGTGGCCGTTGACGTCGGTGATTTCTCCGGGCTTGAGAAGGGTAAGGGTGTGGAACCCTCTGTTGCTCCTTCCACTTGGGGTACTATCACGACGCATGTGCCGGCTCCTTCTGTTCCTTCGGCTCCTCGGGCTAGCAATCTGGCCCCTGTTGATGAAGAGCCTATTACTGCCGAGGTTCAAACCTCTCAGATCGAGGTTGGCGGATCTTCCTCCGGTCCGCAAACTGTAGTAGCTCCCCCAACTCCTGCTATGACGCCGCAGGTGCTGGCGGATGCCGACGAGTATGTGAAGTTCCTCGTCGAGGGAGTATACAAAATGCTGGAGAAAGGTGTATCTGCAGTGATGGATGCCAAGGGGAGCTTTGCGACAGCAAAAGCTTTGGCAATGCCTTGTATCGAGCTGATCCGCGTTCACCAAGGCCATGACCATATGGCCGAAATTCTGGAGGTTTCGGTGATTGAGCTGGACGAGCGGCTCGCGGAACTGCAGCGTATCCAACGAAATGACCTCTCTGTCTTGATAGATGCAGAGATAGGGAAGTTGATTGCTGAAATCGAGGCTTCCCATCGAGCCGATGTGAGCAGTTGGGAGCGTGAAGTGGCTGGGATTGAGACTGCGGTGGAACAGTTGTCTCAATCTATGAAGAAGACGACGGAGAAGCGGGCTGCGGTGGATGCTAACATCGCAGAGGTTGATGCTCAGATGCGCCGTCTTGAAGACCAGCGGGCCCAACTTCAACTAGAAGCTGATCGTGTCCTGGCTGAACACTTAGCATTCAAGCAGGAGGAAGCGACTCTTACTCAGCGG
Organism: Iris pallida; assembly: GCA_029216955.1. Taxonomy (NCBI): domain Eukaryota; kingdom Viridiplantae; phylum Streptophyta; class Magnoliopsida; order Asparagales; family Iridaceae; genus Iris; species Iris pallida. Next base: position 5,367,702 of record JANAVB010029818.1, on the reverse strand, counting down.
ACCCTTGCTTTGGCTCAGCAGCGACGACAGCTTGATGAGAAGTATGAGAGTAAAACTTCCGCTGAGGCTGTCGGATTAATGCATCAAGAAGCCGAGCTCCGAGTCCAGGCGACTGTGGAAACTCGCACTGCCGACCTGAGACGTCGAGTCAGGGAACTCTCATCCCACCCTAGAGAGGATCGGGGACTGTAGTTTCTCTTCTTTTTATGTGTTTTTGCAACTCTTGCTGGAGAAATAGCGTATTTCTGTACTCTTTTTTTTGAAAAATAAAGAAATACACTATCTCTTTTTTTTGTGATGTTTTCATTTTTGATCTCATGAACTTGATGATTTGTGTGGACCTATTATCTTTTGCGCACCTTGGTTTTTAGGTACAGATAATAAGTTTGAAGGAACCAACATGTTTGCTCAGAGGTAATGTGGACATGGCAATCATTAGGTTCAAATGATAGAATCTTCCTACTCAGAGGTATTTATGGACGTGGTAGGAATGATCCTGGAGGAGTACGCTGAACAACTCAGAGGTAATGTGGACGTAGAAGTTCTGCGATCAATGTACGACAACACAGGAGTTGTTTGTACGGGATGTTTACTCAGAGGTAATGTGGACGTGGTAAACATGAAGGATAGCGTAAGCTCACGAAATGTAAGGTTCCGCTTTGTAGGATGTAGAGAGACAACTCAGAGGTAATGTGGACGTGGTTATCTTTCTACGGAAGGATGCCACGGAACAGCTGGGTTCCGGAAGCGTTTGTTTTTGTGAAAAGAGGTTGTTTGGGGAAATACATGTTTTGGAGGATGTCAAGAATAGTACTTCTTTTGGAACTTGCCGTTGATGGGCATCATGAACAAGTCCCCATTGGGTTTGGCGAGGCGGTAAGCACCGTTTGAGTATACCGTCTCAATGATGAAGGGTCCTTCCCATTTGGGCTCGAACTTCCCTGGTGTCTTGTGAGTTAACACCATTGGCCTTCTGACTGCTAAAACCAGGTCGCCAACTTGGAAAGTTCTTTGCTTGACCTTCTTGTTGAAAGCCTGTGATATACGGGCTTGGTAAAGTTCGATGCGTTGTTGAGCTAGGAGACGCTTTTCGTCAAGTGCCTCCAGTTCCCGCAGACGACGACGTTGATTGTCTTCTTCTGTGAGTTTGTTTGTGATCGCTATTCGGAGTGAGGGGATCTGGATCTCGAGAGGCAGTACCGCTTCGCTCCCGTAGACCAGGAAGAATGGTGTGTTGCCTGTTGGGGTCCGTACCGTTGTGCGGTAGGCCCAAAGACATTCGCCGAGCTTTTCGTCCCAGTCGCGTTTGTTGGATGACACGACTTTTTTGAGCAGCCTGACGATAGTTTTGTTGAACGCCTCGGCCAATCCGTTTGCTGCCGGATTGTAGGCGGTTGAGGCCACGTTTTGAATGCGATTCTTGTCACAGAATCTGCTGAAAATGTGGCTGATGAACTGGGGACCATTGTCATGAATGATTCGCCTGGGTACTCCGAAACGGTAAATGACATGGTGTTTGATAAAGCTGACCACCCTGGAGCTTTTTACTTCCACTAGTGGGACTGCTTCCGCCCATTTGGAGAAGTAATCGGTGATGGCCAGGATGAAACGATGTCCTCTTGATGAAGGAGGGGTGATTGGTCCTACAATGTCCATGCCCCAGGCTTCGAATGGCCAGGAGGCGACTGTAGGATGTAGAGGTTCAGACGGTGTATGTATGAAGTCTGCATGAAGTTGGCATGCATGGCACTTCTTAGCATATTCCACTGCGTCGGCGACCATGGTTGGCCAGTAGTAGCCCATACGTCGCAGTCGATCTTACAACTTAGGACCTGGTTGGTGAGCTCCGCAAGTTCCGTCATGAGCTTCTCGAAGAGCTTCGGCCGCTTCTTCGTTAGACAGGCATCGAAGGAGAAGCCCGTCGAAGGAGCGTCGGTACAGCGTTTTAGTGGCTGTATCGTAGTAGAATCGAAGAGAGCGTCTCCTGACTGAGACGACTTCCTTCGGGTCTTCCGGAAGGATTCCGTAGACGACGAAGTCGATGAACGGGAATCTCCAGTCTCGGACATTAATATCGGTGTTTGTCGGCACGGCGTGAGCCATTTGTAAACATAGGTTGTTTCTGGGACAAATCAAGTCTCGGCCAGTTACCGTGACATAGTGTTGAGTCCCAAGGGGCGCGGCCAATGAGGCTGCGAGGCCAGCCAGAGCGTCAGCCTTCAAGTTTTGTAGACGAGGTACATGTTCGATGAAGAACCCAGTGAAGGTTGAAATGATGTTCAATGCAACTTCATGGTAAGGGATCAAATCTTTATGGCGAACCTCGTATTGCCCCCGAATCTGGTTTACGACGAGTTTCGAGTCGCCGTAGGCTTCCAGATGATCCACCCCCAGCTGTTGTGCTAGCTGGAGTCCCATGACGAGTATGTTGTACTCAGCAACATTGTTGGAGCACGGCTTCGAAAGAGAGTATGCACGCTGGATGACCAGCTGATCGGGGGAGACCAAGACTACCCCCACTCCTGCGATGATTTGGCCGTTGGGGCCCGTTCTTGAAGCGCCATCGAAGAACATCCGCCAAACGGGGCTTCCTTCAGTGACGTTTGATTCTTGGACTTCATCCGGGATGTCTTCATAGAGTTTTGAAGATTCTGGGATGGGGTGTGCAGCTAAAAAGTCAGCCAGAGCCTGACCCTTGACCGCCTTCTGCGGGACAAACACCATGTTGTATGGCGTTAGTAGGATCGCCCATGTAGCCAGCCGAGAGTTTAATGACCCTGGCTTCGTCATGAGAACTCTGAGTGGATTGACTCGGGAGATAACGTGAATTGTCTGGCCCGAGACGTAATGACGAGTCTTCTGAATGGCAAACACCAAAGCCAAGCACTCCTTTTCAACGGGGTTGTACCGGTGTTCGGCCCCGATGAGTGTTCGACTGAGGTAGTAGATTGCTTGCTTGTAGCCTGCATCGCTGTTTTGAGCCAGTAAAGCGCCGAGGGAATGATCCATGGCACGGACGTAGAGGAGGAATGGTTTGCCGGCGACAGGTGCCACTAGGACTGGCGGGCTTGTCAAGTAAGCCTTGATGTCGTCGAAAGCCTTTTGGCACTCCTCTGTCCAGACGTAAGAGACTCCCTTCTTCATGAGCTGAGTAAAGGGTTGACATTTACCGGAGAGGTTTGCTATGAACCTCCGGATGTATGCCAGACGTCCCTGTAAGCCCCGAAGTTCTCGAAGGTTCTTCGGAGGGTCCATGTTGAGGATGGCTTTAGTCTTCTCAGGATCAACATGAATGCCTTTCGCTGTGATGACAAAGCCCAAGAATTTGTCGCTAGAAACCCCCCGGAAGGATTTAGCGGGGTTCATTTTGAGTTGATGTGCCCGCATGAGATCGAAGACCGTCTTCAGGTCCTGTAGGTGATCTCTTTTGAGGCGGCTCTTGACTGCGATGTCGTCAACATAACACTCAACTGTCTTGCGAAGATGTTGACGGAAGATGGTACTCATCGCTCGTTGGTATGTTGCACCGGCATTCTTCAAGCCGAAGGGCATTACTGTGTAGCAGAAAACACCTTTCGGAGTCCTGAATGACGTGTGTTTTGCGTCATCGGGGAACATCTTGATTTGATTGTAGCCTGAATACCCGTCCATGAAGGACATGCGTTCAAAGCCACATGTGTTGTCGATCATTACATCGGTGATTGGGAGCAGGAATTCATCCTTCGGGCAAGCAGAGTTGAGATCCCTGAAGTCGATACAGACTCGTATCTTCCCGTTCTTCTTGGTGATAGGGACGACGTTGGCTACCCAGTCCGGGTGTTGTTCCTCACGGATGAAGCTACTGGTCAATAGCTTGTCCACCTCCTGATCGATGGCATTCATGATATCCGGGCAGAAGCGTCGCTGTTGTTGCTTGATAGGTTTGGCATCTGGTAAGATGTTCAACCTATGCATCGCGATCTGTGGATCGAGACCCGGCATGTCTTCGTAGCTCCAAGCGAAGACGTCAATATACTCTTTAGCCAGTTGGACTAAAGATTCTCGGTCTTCTCCTTCCAAGCTTTTGCTGATAAAGATGGGTTTAGAAGAAGACCCATCCCCGAGGTCGATCTGCTCGACTTCGTCTTCGGTGGGAGGTTCTCGTAACTCAAAACGAGACTCCCATTGTTCTCCTAGGCGTTGAGCCCAGGGTTCCTCTTCGAAGGGTTCCGGCGGTTGGTCTTCGCCTTCATCTTTCTGAGGTTGCGCCGATGTCATGTTAGCTGACAGCACTTTCCTAAAGACTGATCCGATACTGGTATCGGAATCCCACGTCGATGCTTCAGACGAGTGGGAATGTTCTATGTCTTCTGCGTCTGAACTCTCTGGAGTTGATGGCGGCGTGACATAGCCTAACCCCCGTCGAGTCCGATTATAGTAATCCTGTGGCTTTCTATTGGGCATCGAAAGCCGGACAGGGAGATGCCGACCCTTGCCGTAGTTTAGGCCTTTATTGCTTTTCAGGTCGTAGCCCATCTTTTGGATGATGCGCTTTGCTGTATCCGTGTACCGATAGACTTGTACTCTGCCGGTATCAGGTTCGGGCTCGATTGACGGGAGGTCCTGATGACGCTCGACTTTGCCCGAGATGATGGTGCCTTCGTCTCGGCTTCGTGGGGGGATTATGAAGACTCCTTGAGACGGGGCCACTCGATTATGGTGGACGGTCGCTATTTGTGTTTGCAACGACCGTAGAGCGTTGTCTAATATATACATGGCATTCCAGTGTGGAAGACAAGAATAATTGAAAGACACTCTATTATTGATAAAGTGCGAGATTTTATCCCTTGGGATTACATTGTCTAAGGAGGGTGCGTCTACATCAGCAGAGATATATTCGCCAAGCTCCTCATCTGTAAGTACTGGGGCCGGATCAGGAGAGTCCTCCACCGCTCTGACTTTGGGGTCTGAGAGGGTTATGTGAGCCCTCTCCGGCATTTTGGATGACTGCGGTAGCTTGCCTTTAAGACGCACCTTGAGAGGTGCCTCGGTTGCGCCTCCGATGAGTGGCGCCTTCCCTTGTAATTTTACCACCAGGGGAGCCGCTGTTTGAGGTGGCTTTCCCTTGAGGCGTATCTTCAGAGGAGCTACGTGAGTTGGTGCTTTCCCTGATAGCTTGATGCTTATTGGAGGCGCCTTCTGGGGAGGCTTGCCCTTCAATCGGATTTTCAAGGGGGCGTCGGGAGTCATTTCGGGCTCCAAGTCCGACTCTGTTGCCGTCTCTGCTTCATCATCGACGTCGTTGGCTTCCTCCTCGTCAAGTGGCTTGTACAAGTCAGAATCGGTGAAGTAGGCCTCAATCCCTTTGAAAGGATCGATATCTGCAAACTTCGTCCGGATGACGCCGTTGGTGGATACATATTTTATGTATTGGTGGAGCGTGGAAGGCACCACCATGTACTCATGTAACCATGGTCGTCCGAGTAAGATGTTGTAGTTGACCTCGGCATCCACCACATAACAAGTCACCTCAGTTTTGAGGCTGCCGATGTGACACTTCAGCCGGATCTTGCCCAGTGGCTCGCTCTTGCTAGCGTTGAAGCCACTGATGGTCGTATTGGAGGGCGCCAGCCGGTACATTGGGATCCCCAGCTTTGATAGCAGCGCCTTTGGAATGATGCTTAGGGAAGACCCCGGATCGATCTGAATCCTGCTCACCTTTACCGAACCGATGTACCCTGTGTAATACAACGGTCGGTTATGTCGGTGATGCTTGAGCAGCATGTCTTGTTGGGTGAAAGTTATGTTTGGGATAACTTCATCCGCACAATGACAGTGTGCACAAGTAGTTGGGAGGTCTTCAGGCTGCTTGATTTGACTGAGAAAGGATTCGACATCCTTCAGAGCTTCGCAGAGAGCTTCTCGGGAGTCCTTGGAGAGACGCAGGAGCTCGAACAAAGACAAGCGTGCAGGAGTACTGGCCAGTTGTGCCAGAATGTCAAAATTGTAGGGCTTGGCTAGCCCCGAAGCATTTTCTTTCCACAGAGGTCTGTCGAAACGGGCCTCCACTTGCTTTTGTTTATTGGCTGCTGAGGGTTTGGATGGACCCTCCTCAGGGATGGTGCCAGGAGGCACCATTTCGGCGGCAGCTTCACCGGGCTGGGAGTTCTGTTGTGCACGCGTCTGCACATGAAGCGCCTCTTCCATTGAAGAAGAGACCGTGCGGCAAGACTTGATCTTCCTGCCTTTTGCTTTGGAGGTAGGGCGTACCTCCGGTTGAGTTACCTCGGAGACGAGGTCGGGGTGAACCCAGAGGACCTCTCCTCGAGATGTGGTCAGTGGGACAAGTCCACTCACATTGTCACGGGTGGGTGGCAAGTTCACCACCTCCATTGTCGCCTTAGGGATGGGGACGACGCCATCTTGTGTGGTAGTCGGCGGCAAGGTGCCGAACTGAAGTGACACCACATTAGCTGACACCGTCTTCTCTTCGTAGTCGACGGAGATTACATCCGCATTGATCATGCGCTGGATGTAATTTTTGAGGACGTAGCAGTCCTTGGTCGTGTCACGCCCCGATTCCGTCGAATCGATAGTCGTCCCCCGGGCGTGATGCCGTACGAACCTAATTTGTGCTCGCACAAGGCCTAGTCATAAGGTAATCCGAGACACGAGATCTAAGAGAGTACGCAGACAAATTGATACACACAATAATTAAAGGAAACTTGATCTTTATTGATAATGAACATCTTTTTACAGACTCCGATACAAGACTCCTTGCCGCACGGGCTACAACATGACTCGATTACAAAAGAGTACCGATGAGATAGCCGTTCCATACATTGCACACATCCCTCAATATTCACAAGTACTCCATTGACCTGGATGGGAGGGACGCTGAGTCATTTTTCTTGGACTGTCGAGAGCCTTCAAAAGTAGAGTCGCTGAAAGAGAGTCTTCGACGCACGACCGAAGCTTCAAAAGTCACGAACGTCGCCGAGCTAGTTGGCGCATCCTTCCTGGTTCGCGGGACCTGCAAAGAGCGAGGATCAGCACGATACACATGTACTGGCGAATGGCTAATTAAATCCAAGCTCTGCATTTGATTCAAGAAATTTGTAAACATGTTAGCTAGCTAGTTCAATGATCTTTCTAACCATCCTGTTCGGTTTGCATGTTAACATGTTTGGCGGCAAGCATATGAAATTGTATAACATTGAGCAACTATCAAAATCATCCCGTGCCATGTGCGTTTGTTAAGCAGTGTGAAGGGTGTGGAGGCCACTGGCAATTTCAAGCCATCGCGGACATATAGCTGAGTTAGACGGCGACCCTTTCGCGTCGGGTAGCGAGCCTTGTGTGAAAGTTCCCGCATAACTCGCGCCGATGAAGGGCTGGCGCTTACTATACACTCGTTCCTCCCGGGCCGAATCGGTCCCTTGGCCTAGGTAACCGTTCGAGGAAACTACACCTTGTCGACAAGTTGTCCAATGACCGTTTTCCTTTGAACTTAGTTGATTTGGTCATTTAGCCGTATCGTTGCGATAAACATTAATTGATTCATTCATTAGTTTGCATAGACCAAGTATAATTGCATAGGGAAGCATGTTTTCGATTTCCAGAACCGGCAGTTCGTTAACAAGTGTTTCATGAAGTATCGTGGCACGATTTCATTGATTCTACATTATTATGACAAGCTTTTTATTTACTTCACATATTGAGTTTGAAGTAGAGGGACGGGGCGAAGGAGGTCAGCCACTCGCCTTAGGCTTGCTTCAAGCGAGCGACCGGTTGGTTGCGCTGTCGTCGCCTACGCGATCACCTGCAATCGCATAAGCAACTGATTAGGACACTGTGTATTTCAAGGAATTTCGATATCAATGCGAGCTCGAAAACGCGTCACGAAAACCCATCGAAAGCATTCACGAAAACGAAAGCCAAAGCCAATTCAAGTGCGGCATGAAAACCAGAGCAACGGGAGGTCTCTCCCGACTCAGCCGCAGAGCCAATCCTCGAGGCGCAACCCGCTGAATATGGGACTTGGTTCCGAAGAAGCCATTCCATAACGTGGAATGGATCTTAATTCAACCGTTCCCGTTCGATCGACTCGGCCGATTTCGACCTATCGGTCCCGACCGAATCGATAGCGACAGTGTTCCTTTCTCGCGCACCCCGTGGACGGAGATGGGGCACGATGTAGGGACGGGGCACTACACCATAACCAACTAATAAAAAGTTTCATCCTCGAAACTTAAAGATGGAACCTACCTCGGCGAGAACAATGAAGGGAATTTATCCTTCATCTCCGATTCAAGCTCCCACGTCGACTCTTCGACCGAGTGGTTCTTCCAGAGGACGCAGACGAGAGGGATCGCTCGATTTTGCAGCAACTTATCCTTGCGTTCTAAGATTTGCACTGGTTCTTCAACGTAAGATAAGTCTGACTTTAGCTCCAGCTGGCCAAAATCTACCACGTGGCTAGGGTCGTACACGTACTTCCGCAACTGAGAGACGTGGAAGACGTTGTGTACACCTTCAAGCGCCGGCGGTAGGGCGATTTTGTAGGCCACTGGCGCAACCCGTTCAAGTATTTCAAACGGCCCGACGAATGTCGGACTCAACTTTCCTTTCGCACCGAACCGACTAACTTCCCGCATGGGCGACACTTTGAGAAATACGTGATCGCCTACTTGAAACTCGAGTGGTCGACGATGAATGTCCGCATAGCTTTTCTGGCGACTCTGTGCGGTCTTTAATCTTTCCCGAATGAGCTTGACCTTTTCCACAGTCTGCTCCACCAGCTCCGGGCCGAGTATCTGCCGTTCCCCGACTTCATCCCAGCAAATGGGCGATCTGCACTTTCGGCCGTACAAAGCTTCATACGGCGCCATTTGGATGCTGGATTGGTAGCTATTGTTGTATGCAAATTCTGCCAGCGGTAGGTGGACGTCCCAACCTGATTTGAAGTCAATTGCGCAGAGCCGTAGCATGTCTTCGAGAATCTGGTTGACGTGCTCCGTTTGACCGTCGGTCTGAGGATGGTAATCTGAGCTGAACTGCAACTTGGTTCCCAGCGCCGACTGAAGGCTACTCCAGAATCGCGATATGAATCGTGAATCCCGATCAGAGACGATGGATACTGGAACTCCGTGCAGCCGAACTATCTCGTCAAGATAAATCTGTGCCAGGCGATCAACGCTCCAAGTAACTTTGATGGCGATAAAGTGCGCTGACTTGGTTAATCGATCGACGATGACCCAGATGGCGTCATTCCCCCGTGGTGTCTTCGGCAGGCCAACAATAAAATCCATAGTAACATGATCCCATTTCCACTCGGGAATAGCGAGGTTCTGCATCTCCCCGCCCGGTCGCTGATGCTCAGCTTTCACCTGCTGACAAGCCATACATTGCGACACGAAGAGCGCAACATCTCTCTTCATTCCGTGCCACCAAAAGGTCGTGCGGAGGTCCTTATACATCTTGGTACTGCCTGGATGCAAAGTGTATTTCGTATAGTGCGCCTCCGACAGGATCTCCTTTCTGAGTTCTGAATCGTCCGGAACGCATATCCTACCCTTCAATCGAAGCACGCCGGTTTCGTCTTCCGCAAAGTCGGTCGTTCTGCCCGTCGAAATTAGCTCTCGCACTTTCTTCAGGTACGAATCGTCCGTCTGAGCGGTCTTGATCTTATTCAGCAAGCTCGGCTCTAACTGTAACTTTGCCAACTGCACGTTCCGAAATCTGACTCGGAGCTCGATGCCCATCTCTTCAAGGTCGCGTAGCAGTCGGGGGTCAATAGATAACGAGACAATGTACTTCCGACTCAAAGCGTCCGCCACAACATTTCCCTTTCTCGGCGTATAGTCGATAGTCAAGTCGTAATCCTTGATTAGTTCCAGCCAACGCCTTTGCCGCAAGTTCAGCTCTTTCTGCGTGAATAGATACTTGAGGCTCTTATGATCGGTATAGATCGTGCACGCCACACCATAGAGATAGTGGCGCCACAATTTCAACGCAAACACAATCGCCGCTAACTCCAGGTCGTGCGTGGGATAATTTTTCTCGTGCGGCTTTAGCTGTCGGGAAGCAAAAGATATCACCTTGTTCCGTTGCATCAGCACACACCCCAAGCCCTGACCGGACGTGTCGCTGAATATCTGGAAACCCTCTGTCCCTTCTGGAAGTGCGAGTATCGGGGCCGAGATGAGCCGTTGCTTCAACTCTTGGAATGCAGCTTCGCAGTCGTCCGACCATTCGAATGCGACTCCTTTCTGGGTGAGGCGAGTCAGAGGCGATGCGATCTTCGCGAAGTCTTTCACGAAGCGTCGGTAGTATCCTGCTAAGCCAAGGAAACTTCGAATCTCGCCGACGGACGCTGGCCGTTTCCAATCGACAACGGCTTCAACTTTTTTTGGGTCGACCGCAATGCCTTCAGCAGAAATGATGTGTCCGAAGAATGAGACGCTGCTAAGCCAAAATTCACATTTGCTTCGCTTCGCATATAGTCGGTTTTCTCGAAGGGTCTGAAGCACGGTCCGCAGATGCTCAGTGTGTTGCTGCCGATTCTTCGAGTAGACGAGTATATCGTCGATAAAGACTACTACGAACTTGTCGAGGAATGGGCGGAACACCCGATTCATTAAATCCATAAAAGCAGCAGGGGCGTTCGTTAGGCCGAACGGCATTACCAGGAACTCGTAATGGCCGTATCGAGTACGGAAGGCAGACTTCGGCACATCGTCCGGCTTGATCTTGAGTTGATGGTAACCCGAACGCAAATCAATTTTAGAGAACACCGTGGCACCTTGGAGTTGATCAAACAGATCATCTATACGGGGCAGGGGGTATTTGTTCCGGACGGTGGCTTTATTCAGCTCGCGGTAGTCGATACAAAGACGCATAGAGCCGTCCTTCTTCTTGACAAACAGTACGGGCGCTCCCCATGGCGAGACGCTGGGTCGGATGAATCCTTTGTCGAGCAATTCCTGTAACTGCACCTTGAGTTCTTTAAGCTCTGCAGGGGCCATTCTGTACGGGGTCCTCGAGATCGGTCGAGTGTCGGGGAAGGTATCGATAGTGAACTCAATCTCTCGATCGGGCGGCATGCCGGGCAGCTCGTCCGGGAACACATCGGGGAATTCTGCCACAACGTCGGTCTGACCCGCATTTGCACCATCCTGTCGCATGTCTCGAACGGAAGCTAGATAGCCTTCGCACCCGGAATACAGCATCCGTCGAGCAGATATTGCAGAGATCACCATGCAGGTCGGCGACGCCTCACCACACGAGTAGCAGAATTCAGGCACTCCCGGTATGCGGAATGTGACTTTCTTTTCGGCGCAGTCTATGGTTGCGTTGTACGGACCAAGCCAATCCATCCCCAGAATAATATCGTAGTCCTTTATATTTAGAACTATCGCATCGAGACTGACCTTTTGACCACCTATACAGATGATTCCGCCTCCGTAGACTAAATTTGCAGCTAGTGGCATGCCCGACGGGATGTTAACAGTAAGCTCAAGACCGAGCGGTGTCAGGGGAAAATTGTGCTCGGAGGCAAAGTCCGCCGATATGAAACTATGCGTGGCACCTGAATCAAACAATACACGAGCAGGTTTATTATTGAATTGCAGTATACCTGTCACGACTGTGTCAGATGCGTAGACTTCGTCTCGGGTCATGGCGTAGACACGGCCCTGAGCATTAGGGCGACGGTCTTGGCCATTCTGGGGTGCGGTCGGTGGAGCCCGAGGAGCTTGGCCTCGGTTCTTCTTCGGGCAGTCGCGTACTGTATGGTCGGCTCGGCCGCACCCGAGGCATGTACCGTTCTTCAGTCGGCACTCGCTGATCAAGTGTCCCTCCTTGGCACAGAAAGTACAGACCACTCGATCCTTCGTCTGGTTGCCGCCTCCGTTGCCACGATTTTGACGCTTGTGTGCGTTGTTGCCTCCCGCATTACTATGGCGTTTGTTATTAAAGTGAACAGCGCCGGTAGTAGTAGGAGGATACTCGGACTCCAGACGGATGGCGTGGTTGAGGGCCTCGCCCATGGTTTTGTATTCGGCCACCGAAACATGCGCACGGATGGTTGAACGCAGGCCCACTTCGAATCGTCGAGCTCGGTTGGCGGTGGTAGGTAGGAAGTCCCCAGCAAATTTGGCCAGTTTGTTGAATTTGGCCGCATATTGTCGTACCGTCATATTGCCCTGCTTTAATTGCATGAACTCATCTTCTTTCTCCTGTCGCACGGCTGCGGAAAGATATTCAGTCTCGAACGCCTTTTTGAATGTCGCCCATGAGATCGTCGCCATCTCGTCTTCACGTCGAATTGCCCGCTTCTGCACAGCCCACCAATCGTGCGCGTTCATTCGAAGTAGAAGTTGAGCACACGCGACTTTTTTTGAGTCCTCGACACCCAGAAGCTCGAACTTATCTTCCAGCTCCTCCAGCCAGTCGATCGCCACCGCGGGATCTTCTGTGCCGTTGAAGGAAGTGCGACAGCTTTTCGTGAATTTTGACACGTCGAAGTTAGAACTTCTCGGTGCTGCAGGTGAAAGCACGGGCGCCTCTGGTTCAGCTTCGTTGGATCGAACCGCAGGCTGGGTCACGGCAGGTGTCATCGTTGAGTTGTTGTTGCCGACGACCGACTGTACGATCTGTTGGAGGGTATTCAGCTGCTGCTGCTACAGCTTGAATTGAGCCTCGCACCGATTCTTAAATTGAGCCTGACGAGCCTGCGCTTGCTGACGATGGAGCTCGTTTTGACGTTGCTGCATTTCAAGCATTTGCAGCATACGTTGCATCGGGTCGCCGGAAGGTCCGGCTACAGTAGGCGTCATTCCCGTTGGGTTGACGGAATGCTCGGGTCCAGAAGCACTCGAGCCGCTGGAAGCGCTCGTCTCGTCTTCTGCCTGAGCTCCCGTAACTGCAGGGAAAAGGAAAGGCAACTCTCGTTAGTTTCAGAAAATGTCCTGGGTTCAGCGTATGGAACAACTCTTCTCATCGACACGAGGTCAACGGTTGGAGACTAGAACTCGACACTGGAGGCCAAGGACGTAAAGCCGTGCTCTGATACCATTTTGTCATGCCCCGATTCCGTCGAATCGATAGTCGTCCCCCGGGCGTGATGCCGTGCGAACCTAATTTGCGCTCGCACAAGGCCTAGTCATAAGGTAATCCGAGACACGAGATCTAAGAGAGTACGCAGACAAATTGATACACACAATAATTAAAGGAAACTTGATCTTTATTGATAATGAACATCTTTTTACAGACTCCGATACAAGACTCCTTGCCGCGCGGGCTACAACATGACTCGATTACAAAAGAGTGCCGATGAGATAGCCGTTCCATACATTGCACACATCCCTCAATATTCACAAGTACTCCATTGACCTGGATGGGAGGGACGCTGAGTCATTTTTCTTGGACTGTCGAGAGCCTTCAAAAGTAGAGTCGCTGAAAGAGAGTCTTCGATGCACGGCCGAAGCTTCAAAAGTCACGAACGTCGCCGAGCTAGTTGGCGCGTCCTTCCTGGTTCGCGGGACCTGCAAAGAGCGAGGATCAGCACGATACACATGTACTGGCGAATGGCTAATTAAATCCAAGCTCTGCATTTGATTCAAGAAATTTGTAAACATGTTAGCTAGCTAGTTCAATGATCTTTCTAACCATCCTGTTCGGTTTGCATGTTAACATGTTTGGCGGCAAGAATATGAAATTGTATAACATTGAGCAACTATCAAAATCATCCCGTGCCATGTGCGTTTGTTAAGCAGTGTGAAGGGTGTGGAGGCCACTGGCAATTTCAAGCCATCGCGGACATATAGCTGAGTTAGACGGCGACCCTTTCGCGTCGGGTAGCGAGCCCTGTGTGAAAGTTCCCGCATAACTCGCGCCGATGAAGGGCTGGCGCTTACTATACACTCGTTCCTCCCGGGCCGAATCGGTCCCTTGGCCTAGGTAACCGTTCGAGGAAACTACACCTTGTCGACAAGTTGTCCAATGACCGTTTTCCTTTGAACTTAGTTGATTTGGTCATTTAGCCGTATCGTTGCGATAAACATTAATTGATTCATTCATTGGTTTGCATAGACCAAGTATAATTGCATAGGGAAGCATGTTTTCGATTTCCAGAACCGGCAGTTCGTTAACAAGTGTTTCATGAAGTATCGTGGAACAATTTCATTGATTCTACATTATTATGACAAGCTTTTTATTTACTTCACATATTGAGTTTGAAGTAGAGGGACGGGGCGAAGGAGGTCAGCCACTCGCCTTAGGCTTGCTTCAAGCGAGCGACCGGTTGGTTGCGCTGTCGTCGCCTACGCGATCACCTGCAATCGCATAAGCAACTGATTAGAACACTGTGTATTTCAAGGAATTTCGATATCAATGCGAGCTCGAAAACGCGTCACGAAAATCCATCGAAAGCATTCACGAAAACGAAAGCCAAAGCCAATTCAAGTGCGGCATGAAAACCAGAGCAACGGGAGGTCTATCCCGACTCAGCCGCAGAGCCAATCCTCGAGGCGCAACCCGCTGAATATGGGACTTGGTTCCGAAGAAGCCATTCCATAACGTGGAATGGATCTTAATTCAACCGTTCCCGTTCGATCGACTCGGCCGATTCCGACCTATCGGTCCCGACCGAATCGATAGCGACAGTGTTCCTTTCTCGTGCACCCCGTGGACGGAGACGGGGCACGATGTAGGGACGGGGCACTACACCATAACCAACTAATAAAAAGTTTCGTCCTCGAAACTTAAAGATGGAACCTACCTCTGCGAGAACAATGAAGGGAATTTATCCTTCATCTCCGATTCAAGCTCCCACGTCGACTCTTCGACCGAGTGGTTCTTCCAGAGGACGCGGACGAGAGGGATCGCTCGATTTCGCAGCAACTTATCCTTGCGTTCTAAGATTTGCACTGGTTCTTTAACGTAGGATAAGTCTGACTTTAGCTCCAGCTGGCCAAAATCTACCACGTGGCTAGGGTCGTGCATGTACTTCCGCAACTGAGAGACGTGGAAGACGTTGTGTACACCTTCAAGCGCCGGCGGTAGGGCGATTTTGTAGGCCACTGGCGCAACCCGTTCAAGTATTTCAAACGGCCCGACGAATCTCGGACTCAACTTTCCTTTCGCGCCGAACCGACTAACTTCCCGCATGGGCGACACTTTGAGAAATACGTGATCGCCTACTTGAAACTCGAGTGGTCGACGATGAATGTCCGCATAGCTTTTCTGGCGACTCTGTGCGGTCTTTAATCTTTCCCGAATGAGCTTGACCTTTTCCACAGTCTGCTCCACCAGCTCCGGGCCGAGTATCTGTCGTTCCCCGACTTCATCCCAGCAAATGGGCGATCTGCACTTTCGGCCGTACAAAGCTTCATATGGCACCATTTGGATGCTGGATTGGTAGCTATTGTTGTATGCAAATTCCGCCAGCGGTAGGTGGACGTCCCAATGAGAGACGCCATCGTCATGAAGCAGGCCTGACGGAAGCGTTCGATGAATGCCCGAACCGTTTCCTTGTCCTTCTGGCGTATCTCAATGAGAGACGCCATCGTCATGTCCTTCCCACCGTCGTAGAAGCGGTCGAGGAAGAGGCGTGTCAGGTCGTCGAAGGATGATATGGAATTATCGGGGAGGCTGCAGTACCAGTCATACGCCACCCCTTTCAGGGCCCCAACAAAGATGCTGGTGAGGAGCGCGTCCTCCTTCGGAAGATGCCCTGTCTACGACTGGAAGTACGTCAGGTACCATCGTGGAGAGTCCTTCCCGTCATACGGCGTGAGTGTTTGTGGTTTATACTTTGGGAGATAAACTACCTTGTTCCACTCAAGGGGATAAGGCTGGGGAATGCCCATCTTCTGGCGCTCCTCCTGCCTGTTCTTGGACTCGAAGCGCTCCCGCAGATCTTTGATCATTTCGACCACATCCTCCGTGGAGCTAGGAGTCGGGGAAGGAGGTACCACCCGGAGTGGAGCGTTTGAGGGCTCCGACGTCCGGGGTGCTTCTGTGTCTGAGGGTGTCCGTTGAAGGGGCACACTCGACTCTCCATTGGCTCCTGGGTCGGGACCATTTGAAGGTGTCCTGATCAAGGCCGATCGCATCTCAAACACTGCTTGAGTCAGTGCTTGCATTGAGGCAGAGAGGGTTTTGAGTCCTCCCTCTAGCGAGTCTATGCGCTGGACAATGTCCTGTGGCGGCGTATCAGTCTCAAGATCACCTCCGATCATGTATACTGTCATGACACGGTCGGAAGTGGATGGATTAGTTGAGGCTTCACTCTCAGTCTCGCTCTCGTTTGGGGGAGTCACTTCTCCTGGTGTTTGGCTACCCCCAGCCACATTCTGGAGTTCGTCTTCGACAGGCGCATCTGCAAGGGCCTGACTGCCCTCAGCTCTGTCTTGAAGGGCCTCTTCGTTTCCAGCACTACCCCCGGCGGTGTCCTGGAGGACATCGTCATTTTGAGGGGCTTCAGGGAGGCCATCTTCACCTTGATGAAGATCCGCCGCAGCTGTGCTTTGGACATCTTCGTCTTTGGAAGGAGGCTCGACAAGGGTCTGGCTACCCCCAGCTTCCTCCAAGAACTTCTTCCTCGACCGAGTGCCTTCGAACACTCCAGAGGTCGAGACAGCTGCCTTGGTTTTCCTCGGCTGGCTTTTAGATGAAGACGAGGAATTGGCAGTCGTCTTCCGGACAGATGAGGAGTTGGAGATCATGTTGCATGAAGCAACCTTTAGCTCCTCTTCTGCTGACACCTTCGTCCCAAGGCGATGTCGGAGGGGTGTCGATGACTGTAGCCGTTGGAAGACCGACTGCTTTGGCGGTACTGCCGTCTTGCAACAGCAGTTGATGGTGACCACTGCACAAGTG
This sequence comes from Iris pallida, assembly GCA_029216955.1. Taxonomy (NCBI): domain Eukaryota; kingdom Viridiplantae; phylum Streptophyta; class Magnoliopsida; order Asparagales; family Iridaceae; genus Iris; species Iris pallida. Next base: position 5,350,839 of record JANAVB010029818.1, on the reverse strand, counting down.
TGCCCCGTGAGAGGCGCATCGTACTTGTTAGTCAACTCTCCTGACCGACGCTTGTGAGTGATCATGTTGCGCAGGTCGTTGGAGGAGAGTGCTACCCTCATACCCCTCTCAGGCGCATGGCAGGGCCAAGCGCCGGGGTGGTCGGGTGAGTGCTGCGCCCCCTGATCTAATACCAAGCAGGCATCACGATCAGTAGTGGGGGAACCACAGCATTTGAAGTGACTTGAACGGACCTCAAACGCACAACCAGAGGAGGCGCGGGAGTTCAAGACCACTGAGTTTGCCTCTCTCGGCTTGGTTGTGCACGCAGTGAATGCGCCCAAGCGAGATGAGGACTTTGAAGGTCGACTCGTTGTTGGTGCAGAAGCACTTGAGTCAACCTTGTACAGCTTGCCATCGGCAGCGCGCGTGATTGTAAGTGCGTGCCTCTGGCCGGCTGCTGGCATAGCACGTTTGTGGCGCATGGCCCGTGTCGCCTTGGATTTCTTCGTACCAGCCCGCTGGGGCGCATAGTACTCAGTATCTAAATTCTTCTCGCCATTACAGCGAGTGAGTCTGTCAAAGACAGAGGCTCTTTGTGGCACATCAGAAGTGATGTGCGGGGCATTGGCTGCGCCCCTGCTCCATCGACGTATCTTCCTCGCCTGAGAGGAAGATGGCTGGGGAACGTGGTCAGCCGCACGCTTCCCCGAGAGATGCGCTGCATCAGCGGGCGCACCTTGACTGCTGAGGACGTCAGCAGGAAGGAAAGGCTGGACGGGCGCATCCCCTTCAACGGTGGTGCCCGAGGCGTCGACTTTGCGTACCCAGACTGCGCGGGTCTTCTTCGGCTTCGACAGCCGCTTCGAAGGACTCGCACTTCCTTCAGAAATGAACTCCTCGTACGCCTGTTGATTGAGGCGCACTACCAGCGTCTTGTAGGAGGAGCCCACCTTCATGTCGTCGGCCTGTGACACAACCTTCTCGGTAGAGGAGAAAGAAGTCCCCAGCAGAGTCGCCAGCTTGTTTGCCATTAAAATTGTTTTGATTGAAATTTTAATACAAACAGAACAGTGATACAATATAGGACTTAGATGTAGTCCTAGGAGTACACTTTTGTTTAAGCTGGGTCCTTAGTGCCAATAGAGCGAGTGGTAATGCGTTGACTCTGTTGACCGGCTGACGACGGTTCTCGGTTCTCTGAAGGTGTTGATTGCTCTGGGTGCTGGAGCTTGCTGAGAGGAGGAAGACGTTGAGTGTCTAGAACTGCCTCTCCGGTGATTCTCTGTTGTGGATTCTTTCTGTGTTGTGAGTCTCCTCTGTTTTATGAGCCCCTTGTGTCGTGTGTGAAGGAGATGATCCTTCTATTTATAGTTTTGCAGGCTGGCTGCTCATGCGCGCATGCAGGATACGCCGGTGTGGGGACGCCATGTGGAGGTTGCTGATGGAGGCGTATGGATGCTGCGCCCTGATCGAGGGGAAGAACTCTTCATACTGCTGTTGTGAGCCGGCACGTAGCAGAGAGAAGATCTTTCCGTTGCTGAAATCTTGGATGAGTTGAGTCAAAGGACACGTGTCGTCGACTCATGGTTTGAAGATCTCGGATTTGGTGGAGAGGAGTAATCTAGTGGGCTGCGCCTTGGATTGGGCGCATGAGGAGGCTGCGGCTCATAACCTTTAGAAGTTACAAACCATTTGGGGCGCATGGCTTTTGAGGTGCATGCAGGCGACTTTCCTTCTGTCTTTCGGGATCAGAGAGTAGTCTGAGGCACATGGCTTTTGAGGCGCATGCTGATTTAGACGCATGGCCGTAGAGGCGCATGCTGATGGTGGAGTGGCCACGTGGCAGTAGCCATCGAAATAAAGTCATGATGATGCTGACGTTGTCGACGCTTTGTTTTCTGAAAAAGCTGTCAACTGTTCAGACTTTGGGAGGCGTGCTGCCAACTCTGTCAGTTCAGCATTTAATATTGGTGACGTTCGATGGACAGCTGAGTGGACACGTCGGTTGGCGTTCCACTCGGTATGGAGATGTGTGGGGGCACACCCTCTGTAATGCGCCGAGTACTGTAGGGCGCGTCTGTGTGATGCGCCTGATGCCGAAGGGCGCGTCCGTGTGATGCGCTGTCTGGCTGGCGCATCGGACATGTCTTTTAATGATGCGGCTGTCTCGCTCTTCGAGTGCTATAAATAGCCGTTTGGCTGAATTCGAGGCGTCTGGTTCATCCATTTAATGTAAATTCATTGCACGGAATTCGGAGGGCCATCCACTTGGCGCGTGGGTTTGATCTGCCCGGCCTATAAATAGTGGCAAGGAGAGAAGATTTGCTTCTCACTCCCTCACGTACTTCCAATATGAACTTGAACATGCGGGTGCATTCTGTTGACGAAGTGCTCCCGAGGGTGAAGATGAGATGCTGTGTTGTCTTCGATGCACTTGAAGGTGACTGTTACATCCAAAAGACGGAGTCGAGGGCTTCCGAGGCAGGCGGAAGGTGCCTGTTGCATCCAAAGATAGGGATGCTCGAGCCTTGTCTCCGTTGTTCGGGAAGAGCCGTAGACCGGAATAGCGGTGCTAGGCTTTCTCTTCCTTCAAAGTGGGTGTCGCCCACTCTGGTTATGTTGAGAGCTTCCTTGTGCTATGATTTCGATCACGGTCTTCCTTGGGCTTTGGAGGCTCTTTCGAAGCCTCCCCTGGCCACAGCTTTGCCGTGCTCCTCTCTTCCTTGGTTCCAGCCAGAGGGTTAAATGCTTTGTGGAAGCACTTATCCGGTGATCCTGGCTGGAAGAGCGGCGCATAACTGGGCTCTGCTCGGCCAGGTGAGCCTGGCTGGAAGAATTTGGCTGAAGGGATGCACATAGCTGGGCTGGATGTACATAACTGAGCTGCTGAAGAGATGGCGGGATGCGCCGGGATGGAGGCGCATAGTATCTGCTGCACCTTACTGGTGGCGCATGGTGATGCTGCACCTATCTGGAGACGCATGGTCGCCGCTGCGCTTATCTGAAGGCGCATAGTGGCCGCTGGCTGTAGACTTAGGATCTTTCCTTTGTAGAAATTCTTCTTTGTACAACCTTTTCTTAGACATGTAATAGACTTCTGTATATAAAAGTCTTCTTTCGAATGTCTATCTTTATTGATCTTGCTGTGAAGTTCTTCGTCTGAGTTCTGGCGCATGTAGTGTCTGGCGCATGGGCTTTCTGGTTGTAAAATTCCATGCTTCTACAATTCTGAATTCCTTGGAGAATCTAACTTCCCACCTCTTCCTACTGGGGGTAGTTCTCCTATAATTGACTTTGATGCACAAAGCAATGATTCAGAACAAACAACATCCACCAGTTCATCAATAATCCCTCGTACAGTCACGACTTATATGGTTGATGGGAATACTGATGAACCTTCTTCTTCCTTGACTCCTCAAGAACAAAGGATTGCTTCTTTGGAACAGCAAATGAAGTCTATGGCTGATACTATGAAGTCGATGTATGAACTCATGGCAAATCAGATGCAAAATCGACAGACTGTACCAGATGCCATACCAATTGACACTGGTATGAGTCCAGTACAAGTTCCTCCAGCAGTACAATCCAACACTCCTGGACCAGCTCAACCAAATCCTAGTCTCTCTGGAGCTGGGGGTAGTACTTATAATGCTGTTCCTCCTCCTAACTATTCTCTACAAGTTACAACTCCACAATCTTCCGGAGTTGTTAATGAAGAATTGAGGAATCTCAAAACTCAATTCGAGGCATTCAAACAGAAGGATGGTTTACAAAGATTAGGCATCAAGCAACCTTATCCGATAGAATGGAAGCAAGTATCATATCCTCCTAAATACAAGCCTCCTACTATCTCATTCTATGATGGAACCACTTTTCCAAGTCAGTTTATTAATCACTTTGAAGTGATGGCTGATCAATTGCAACCAAGCGATGCCCTCCTTACTCGGGTGTTTGTTGGATGTCTCAAGGGAACGGCTTATGAATGGTACAGAAGTCTCCCAGATGGGTGCATTACCTCATTTGCCGGTTTCAAACAGATGTTTCTTGAACGGTTCTATGAAGGGCTCAATGACATGACTATGTCTGCTCTTATTAGAATCAAGCAGAAAAATAATGAAACTACAGAGGATTTCATTGAACGATTTTGAAGAGAAGCTCTGAAGATGCCTCTTGGAACTCCCGATGCTGTCACCATCGACACATACAAATCAAACTTGTTGCCAATCATCAGCATGTGGACAGGATCCACCCAATTTCAAGACTGGCCTTCTTTCATAGTTAGTGCCAAAGCCGCAGAAATTAGTGCTGAAACCTTCAAAGGTTTAGGAGTGCAGATGACTCCCAAAGAAGCAGGTCAAAGTACTAACAATAATGCTAAAAACAATGCTCGCAAGGGAAAAAAAAACTCTTGAAGTTAATCTTCAGAGCAAAGATGCATCAACTGTTCAAACTTCTCCTACTTCTACAACCCAACAAACGAGAGCACCTCGCCCCAAGGAAGAATACTCTTTCGATGATGACGATGTCCTTAGTATCTTTGAATGTCTGCTGAAGGGTAATAAAATACAATTACCTGAAATCAAGAAACCTGATGAAGCTGGTAAGACAGATCATCCCAAATACTGTCCATACCACCGAATGTTGGGTCATACAATTCATACATGTTATGTGCTGAAAAGAAAGATCCAAAAAATGATTAAATCTGGAGCTATTTCTCTTACTCCGAAAGAGAAGACCGTCACCTCCAACGTCGTCTCTATGCAATTCGGAGATTTCCCTCCTCAGCTCCTTGAAAGTGGGATCGTTCCTATTCCCAAGGCAACTCTTGAAATAGTGAATATTCCTCCTCCACAATCTGAAGGATTAGTGCCAATCACTTTGGAAACAGGAGAAATCATGTGGATCCATCCTGATCTAGTGGCAGATTTTGAATCGCCTTCTTCTCAAAAGACTACTTCTCGAAAGTCCAAGAAGGCTGGAAAGATTAAGTCATGTCATATGACTTCTCTTGGATCTATCTCTGACACAGAGCCAAAAGACAAGGAAGAAGCACTTGCTGGTGCTACTCGAACAGGGAAACCTTATCTAAAGGATTATTCCAAGAATCCTGAGGATACTCCTGATATCCCTCCTGTTGATAAAGACGCTCCTAATGTTCCTCCTGAAAAAGAATCATCCACTGTACCTGTTCCTTCAACTACCCCAGTTGAACCTGCTCCTTCCAAGCCCACGGCTCTTGAGAAAGGCAAACAACAGGCTCGGTTTGATAAACCAATCAAGAAGTCCTCTCCTCTTGGACTTCAGAAGCCTTATAATTTCGACATTCTAGCTCAACTTGCTAATACTCCGGCTAGAATGTCCCTCTTTGAACTTCTACGTCTCTCCAAAGAGACTCGGGAGACGTTAAGTGAAGCACTTCTACAAGCTGACTCTTGTCTTGCACAGTTAAAGAAGCCAGATACAGAACCTGCCACTTGCTTACATCGCAACAGTGTACTGGAGATTATTCCAAATATCACCTTTACATAAGACGACATGCTACTGGAGGATAATCGACATGATCGGCCTCTCTATTATACCGGTTATATCGACACGATGAAGATAGATCGTATCCTCATTGATCCAGGGTCTGCTATAAGCATAATGCCAAAGAGTCTGTTGGATGAACTAAAAATTCCTCTTCACAAGCTTTCCAAGACAGTTACTACTATCCTGGGATTCAATCAAAGCAGGAGCGAGCCTTTGGGAAAGATTCATCTGAAGCTTCAAATAGGCGATTTCAGATCCAAAGTCACTTTCTATGTGATTGAGATCGTGGGATCCTATAATCTTCTTTTGGGGAGGCCCTTTCTTCATGAAAATAATGTGGTGCCTTCTACTCTTCATCAGTGTTTTAAATACATTGATAGCAATGGAAGAGTACAAAAAAAAGTTGCTGATATAAATCCCTTCCATGGGGTTGAAGCCTATTTCAATGATTCCCGGATGTACAAAGAAGAGTATACAAGGGTGATACAAGCTATGGAGAAAGAGGATTCACAAAGTGAGACTTTAATAATTCATGTTAAAGGTCGAACTACTCAGCAACAATCTCCCAAACCCTCTGGAGAAAGTTCTTTCATCATTCCGGTGAGTGGACGAATTTCTCTATTATCTCAGTCGTCTACTCAAGATACACTGATCATTCCTGTCAGTGGGCGTACTGCAGTTCCTGCATCTTCACATGTGAAACAGAATACTCTGCTAATTCCAGTTAGAGGGCAGATTACTCTTCCATCTCAAGCTTCAAAGGAGCTCACCTCTTCTGAGCCATTTGTTATCGATCTTAATCGAAACAACGCTTCTTCTCGTTCATATTCTCCTCCTTTAGTCATTGACTTGACTAAGATCTCTAAGGCTCTGCCTTCTCCCAATGTAAATATTGCTGCTTTTATATTTAATGAAAAGTCTCCATCTTTACAGTATGTTGATGTGTGTAATTATGTTCATAGTTATTTACATTTGTTAGATGACTTGAGCACAATAACCATAGGAGTTGTACAGACTGCTCATACAGATGTATCCCTAGAACCAGTACAATCTTTGTACTTTCTAGTTCCCAGCAGAAAGCCAGGAGACATCCCAATATTCTTCTACAAAGGGCCCCAAAATCCTTCTGATTTAGAAGACGAGGACAAGAATGATGATACTGGAAGATTACAACTACGTCGTTATAGTCAGCAATCTAAAGACATCATTAAAAATATGGGCTATGACTTCAGAACTGGCCTCAACAGTGGAAAAGGAAGAAAAATGCCTGTCCGGATTCCTCCTCTGAAATATGGGAGGACAAAATACGGATTGGGCTATACTGCTCCTATTCCTTTTATCAATATTATTCATGAAGATCCCGAATCTGACGAAGATAAGAGATCTGATTCTTCTAGTACTACCTCTGGGGATTCCGATACGAGTATCGATGATTTCTACTGCAACATTCTGTCTTCCAACATGGTCTCCATTGACCGTTCTGAAGAAAGTGATGAAGACGAAGACAAGTTTGAAATCTCACCTGAATCAGAACAATGGGCCCAAAGGTTGGATAATCAATGGGAGTTCCGATTTGAGCAAAAAGAGCCTCCGACTGAAGATAAACTTGTTTAAATAGATGTTGGTGAAGAGGGATCCCCCAAACCAATATTCATCAGTAAAAGTCTTTCAGAAACTGATAAGCAAGACATGATTAAACTTATTCGTGACTACATTGACGTCTTTGCTTGGAGTTATGAAGATATGCCAGGACTTGATCCACAAATCGCAACTCACAAGCTCAATATCTTGCCGAATGCTAAACCGGTCAAACAACAACAGCGACGATTTCGTCCAGACATTATGGATTCAATTGAAGCTGAAGTCAATAAACTCATGACCTCCGGGTTTATTAGAGAGGAACAACATCTCGATTGGGTGGCTAACATAGTTTTTGTCCTTAAAAAGACTGGCAAGATCAGAGTATGCATAGACTTCCGCGAATCTCAATGCGGCATGTCCTAAAGACGAATTCCCTCTACCAATCACTGAAGTCATGATCGATAATACCTGTGGATTTGAACGAATGTCATTCATGGACGGGTATTCTGGGTACAATCAGATTAAAATATTTCCAGATGACGAGAAGCACACTTCTTTCAGAACGCCGATTGGTACATACTGTTATACGGTTATGCCATTTGGTCTCAAGAATGCAGGAGCAACTTATCAATGAGCTATGAGCACTATATTTCGTGAACATCTGCAAAAAATAGTCGAATGCTACGTTGATGATATTGCAGTCAAAAGTCGACAAAAGGAGGATCACATCCAAGATTTGAAGACTATATTTGATCTAATGCGTAAGCATCAATTAAAGATGAACCCTACTAAGTCCTTCTTAGGCGTCTCTAGTGGTAAATTTCTCGGCTTCGTCATTACCTCTAAAGGTATACACGTGGATCCCGAGAAGATCAAAGCCATCCAAGAGATGCGTCCTCCACGCACCTTAAAAGAGCTACGAGGATTTCAAGGAAGTATCGCTTATATCAGGAGATTCATCTCTAATCTTTCAGGACGCTGCAGACCATTCAACAAACTTATGAAGAAAGGTGTCTCTTTTGTCTGGAATGATGAATGTCAGAAAGCATTCGATGATATAAAACAATATCTGATGAGCCCTCCAGTATGGGTACCTCCCGTCTCAGGAATTCCATTCCTCCTATATACCCGAGCAATGAGTCATTTATTGGGTGCATTGCTCGCGCAAAAGAATAAAAATAGTCATGAACAAGCCATCTACTATCTCAGTCGTACTATGACCGGAGCTGAACCTCGATATTCACCGGTCGAAAAAGAATGTCTAGCCTTGATGTTCGCTGTTCAAAAGACACGACATTATATTATTGGTCAGACTATTCATGTCATCTCCAGGATCAATCCTATACGGGTCATGATGAAGAAATCTAGTGTTTTGAATTCTCGATTGGCTAATTGGGGAATCTTACTTGCTCAGTATGATATGCACTATATTCCTCAGAAATCTGTCAAAGGATAAGCTTTAGCTGATTTTCTGGCTGCACATTCAATTCCAGAAAATTCAAAACTCTATGATAAAATCCCAGATGAAGTTCTAGATTCAAACCAAATTGTCGAAGAAGATCCTACTTGGCGTCTATTCTTTGATGGAGCTTCAAGGATAGGTCCTAATGGTGATATTATCGCTGGAGTTGGAATCGTTCTTGTATCGCCAGAAGGTCTTGCTATCCAAAGAGCTTATTCTCATGATCAGCCGTGTTCAAACAATGTAGCTGAGTACAATGCGTTACTCATTGGTCTTCAACTCGCTAAACATCTGAATATTCGACATTTGGAGGCGTACGGAGACTCTAAACTCATTGTCAATCAAATAAGGGGTACTTATGAAGTTCGCCATCAAGATCTGGTTCCTTATCATAGATCAGCTATATCTATGGCTTCTTCGTTTGAAGAATTCTTCATTGAACATGTTAGGCGAGCACGTAACACAGAAGCTGATGCTCTAGCTAATCTTGCAGCGGTGTTGGCTATTCCAATTAGACGGCAACAAATGATTGTTGTTTGCAATCGAGAATTGTTTCATCTGGAAAATAATCTAACCCTAGGACTTCCAATTGACATTGAAGAATCAACGTCTCATGACGTCAATACAACAAGAGGATTTGGATTCAGTCGTAAATCTTTATCATCTTCATCTGATTCTAGCATGGAATTCATCTTCAGTAACTCGGCCGAGAATCAAAATAAGGATAAAGATTGGCGACTTCCTTTCTTAGATTTCGTATTGTATGATATTCTTCCAGATAATCCGAGTGAGGCAGCATCTATCAGACGACGGTCACTCAGATTCTATTACAATCATACTACAAAAACCTTATATCGTCGAGCTTATGACGGTCTACTTCTTCGATGTGTTGCCGGTGATGAGGCTCAGCAGATCATTCGCGAAGCACATGATGGAATTTATGGAGCACATCAGCCTGGACCAAAACTTCAGGACCGTATTCGACGTATGGGTTATTATTGGCCCACTATGGTATCAGATGCCATCGAATATACAAGGAAGTGTAAAGCTTGTCAAATCCATGCGGATTTTATTCATCAACCCTCGGAATTTCTACATCCTACGGCAGCATCATGACCCTTCGAAGCTTGGGGCATGGACATTATCGGCCCGATCAATCCACCGTCATCCAAAGGTCATCGGTTTATTCTCGCAATAACCGATTACTTCTCCAAATGGGCCGAAGCCATTCCTTTATCTGAAGTTAAGACGTCTAATGTCATCAGCTTTATTAAGCATCATGTCATCTACAGATTTGGTGTTCCTCGACGCATTATTCATGATAACGGACCACAATTCGTCAGCCAGAAATTTACTCGATTCTGTGACGATCATCGGATCAACAATGTGGCTTCTACTGCATATAATCCGGCAGCTAACGGATTAGCAGAAGCTTTCAACAGGACCATCATCAAACTCCTAAAGAAGTTTGTCTCTACTAACAAACGTAATTGGAGTGAGAAGCTCGGTGAATGTTTGTGGGCTTACCGTACTACAGTTTGTAATGCTACTAAATGTACACCCTTCTCTCTGGTGTATGGTTGCGAAGCTGTTCTTCCATTAGAGATTCAAATTCCTTCTTTAAGGATAGCAATCACTAATGAACTCACTGCTGAGAATAATGATCGTCTTCGACTTCAAGAATTAGAAGCTCTAGATGAGAAGCGATTATCTGCTCAACAGAACATCGAATTCTATCAAGCTAAAATCTCAAGAGCTTTTAATAAGAAAGTCAGAGTTCGAGCGTATCAAAAAGGAGAACTTGTTCTAACAGTCAGACGTCCTATGACTATGACTCATATGAGCAAGAGCAAATTTGACGCAAAATGGAAAGGTCCCTATGTCGTAAGCAGAGTTTTCTCAAATGGAGCTTATCAACTCTCAGAACTGGATGGTCGAAAAGTTATGATGCCTATTAATGGCAAATTCCTTAAAAAGTATTATGTATAAATGTTTGTAAATCATCAGACAAGTTCATGTTTATAAATAAAATTTTATTTTATTTTAATCATGAATCATAGTACATGATATTAAGGAAGATCACTATCATCCTTCTCTACATTTGGATGTGGGCCACTGCCGTCCTTCTCGAAAACACGGTCAGCAAAAGAGCCGAGAACCTCCTTGCTGGAACCCACGAGGAACTTGCAAGCGGCCATCCTCATGGCTTCTTCTTCTTCAGTCCTTCCTGGTTCGAGCAGAAAGTCCAGAATGTCCCTTGGTGGCTTGGGTGCAGACAAACCTTCGCCTATTTCAGCCTTCTTTGATTGAACTGGATCAACAGGGCGTTCTTCAGTGCCCTTCTAAATCTTCAGGACGATTTTAGCCTTCTTGGATGCTTCTTCAGACAACATTTTTATGTTGAAGAATAGAAGTGTTCGTTCTAGTCAGAATTCTGCTATATTTATAGGCAGAAGTTCTTCAAATAATGAAGTGTCACATTCATCCGACGGTTCACACATTCATTAATGCCCGACGGTTCATTCGTTCATTTATTACATTCATCCGACGGTTCATTCGTTCATTTATTACATTCATCTGACGATTCGTCCGTTCATAATCTTCTATTATGGGAATTCATCATCTATCACGTTTTCATAACCTCTGGATCAATTCTGAATCTACTTACTCATTTGTTATTTTTGACCTCTGCATAGAAATCAATCTATTTTCTTTTTGAGTTCCTACATATTATCACGTCCACATTACCTCTGATAATATTGAGTACTCTAAATCAAAAAAGAAGATTTCATTATCTATCATGTCTACAATTCATCCAGACAAATACAAATCATTGAGCATAGAAGAATTATCATTTCCACTCTCATTTCATCATAAAAAGTCTATTACATTTTCTTAGACTTTCTTACAAATCATAATGGAAATCTATTACAATTTTGGATTTTCATTCTACGCCACAACAATAACCTAATAGAGATCTATCTTCTTCCTTGGATCTTCTCCGTCGGACCTTCTCCGTCAGGTTCGTTGTTGGGGGCAGTTCCTGACTGTCTGAGCTCCAGTGGCAACCGGAACAGCAGGAATCAAACTCTGGTCTTCTCTCTCAGAAAAGAGGAGAACCCCAGAGTATGGCAGCCCGAAGGCGTGTTGCTGCCAATACAACAGGTGGATTGGGAGCGACCTCTCAAAGGAGATAGGAATGTATCCCACATTGGGATACAATTCCTAGTTCTGCCCTGAAAGGAACTCTACTACCCGATTTCTCGGGGTAGAGCTGACTCCACCATCCAACTCTCGTATATAAAGGCTCTTCCTACCATCTGAGGAAGACCCTTCTATCCTACGAAGAGTTCTGAGTTGTCTGATTTACGCGTCAAAAGCGTATGAGCTCCCTGATGTAGGTATCAGAGGAATATTCTCCACAGCATCCAAATCACCAATGCCAGTTCTGAAGAAAATTTTCAGCCGAGCTTCTGCAGAAAACAGCAAGGAAAAAGAGATTAAATCAACAGGAATATCATTATCATTAAGCGTGCATTTGTCAAACAGAGACAGGCGTGTATTATTCAGTCAGAAACAAAAGCTCATCTTCAACAGTAAAAAATGGTACGCGTACTTACCATCGAGTTTGGTGCTAAGGATTGGTAAACCAATGTCTGGTATAGTGCACAGAAATCGAACATTAGAAAGCATTGCTTTCCTGTTTAAGAATGAAATCTCACAAAAAAATTCATTCTCAGAGAAGAAGAAGAAGAATAAGGAGATGAGTATCTGTGAAACTCAGCTACCTCTTTAAAGGACAAAGTACAAGCCTATTCTTGGAAAAGATCCGAGTTAAAAGCGCTCGTAACCACGGAATGAGTGTCACGTGTACTTTGGAAGACAGCACAGCATTGGAAACATTCAAAGAGTGCCACTTAATATTTTTCATTAATGCACGATGTTCAGCACAAAAGTTGTACTACATTTTTCAAGACAAAAGAGGCACTGATGGCCTTACAAAAAAAAAAAAGTGCAACAGTTTTCAAAAGAAAACAGAAGCATAAAAGACACGCTCTATTTTGCAAAAAAAAGAAGTGTAACAGTTTTCAAAAGAAAACAGAAGCATAAAAGACACGCTCTATTTTGCAGAGCGACTGAGCTTAGTGCCCAGTTATTCTACGCTCTTGACCCCCATACGGTGTAACAGAGCATTCAACATTTCACGCTGTTCTGCAAGGCTGCGTCCATTGGAAGAAGACGAGCCATCCAGGCCAAAATAGCTCAAGAAATTCTTGGCTAGTTGTGTCGGGTCATCTTTGAACTCGAAGACAAAAGGCTCCGGTTCCTTACCCCCGAGAGTAGGGTCACCATGTGCACAGAAACCCAACTTTCTTGCTTCTTCTTCAGCTTCTTCCTTCGGTGTCATGTTGACGGGAGATGAACATCAAAGCTGAATTCTCTCCCTGTTTATATAACAGAGTTTACCGGCGGTTCATATTCCACCATAAATTGGATGCAATCAGTCTCGAAAAATGAAGAGTCATCATGACATTTAATAAGTTCATTTAGATGTTTTCAAAGAACTTTGAAATCTTTTCGACTTCCAAAAATTTAATGTCATCTCAGCGTGACTAAATTCATTTTATCATCTCGATTTCAAAGTATTTCGAAATAATTTATCATTTTTTCAAAAACTTTGAAGGGGGTTTTTGTAGGCCTCAAAAATAAAAGTCACGCTGAGTTGATCAGGACAATATTTAAAAGTCACGCTGGGAAACAGCTCATCATTTGTCAGAGTGTAATTATGACTGACAGCACGACAGTCGAAGAATGTCTTCTCGTATGCCACGTATGCACAGAACTCGAGAGATCACAACCGACTATTGCGTGACTTTCGAAATCTTCTTCAGCAAGACTCAGCCTTCACCAAGTTGGCGTACCAAAAGAGTTCTTTGTCATTTAATGCGACTGACAAAAGCAATCACTGTCAGAGATTTTGTGTCAGTCGAGGCACGTCAAATCAAGACAGCTGGCAGCCCTGCCTCAATCGTGCGTGGATTTTGAGCCTTCTGACTCAAGTCTGCGTGTATTGTGAACTTATATGTTCCTTCCCAAAGTCCGCGTATATTTTGAGCTTTCTGTCTCAAGTTTGCGTGGATCCTGAAGTTTCTGTCCCACATCTGCGTGGATTTTGAAGCTTTCTGCCCCAAGTCTGCGTGGATTGTGAAGCTTTTTGCCCCAAGCCTGCGTGGATTCTGAAGCTTCTTGCCCCAAGTTTGCGTGGATTTTGAAGCTTTATGCCCCGAGTCTGCGTGGATTTCGTCTTCAACAAGTCTGCATAGATTTCATCAAATTGGAGTACGTGGCAGCCATGCCACTGATCTCTCGCCTGCGTGTCCTGTAACTTGCACACGACTCATGCATGATTGCCATGTGTCCAACAGTTACAGGCCACGTCCAGTAACTGCTCACAACCTTGCGTATGTTAAATCCTGCGTGATTTTCAACTAGGCACAGGTTGTGAAGACAGTTATCCTTTCAGTTATTTTTGACTCTTTAAATAGAGTTCTTTTTCTCATTCATTGTACAGATACATAGTTATCTAACTTACTGTCAAAATTTTGAGAGCTTTTCTTCTTCGCATAGTCCAAGGGATAAAGCGATCGTCTTCTAGATCGGATTCCTACAGTTGTAATTTTCCCAGATACACAATAAATAAAGTGAATTTATTTATGAAAAACACATACATGTGGACTTGGGGCATGTTTGATGAAGTGGTGATTGAAAGATTACTCTAATTATGCTGGCGCTTGATCGTGAATGGAATAAAGGAATCAACATATTTTGTATATTTAGAATTATTTTATGGCCACAATTTTGTGACATTTTAGTTGGTGATTTGTATTCACATGATTTGACATTATTATGGTTTCAATGAAAATTAGTCTTTGTAACAATAATTGTGTATACTTTAATGTGATTTTGGATCATTAGATATTATTGCTTCAATGTGTTATTATCTTTCATAATTGTTGTGCATATTATCTGTTTTGTGATTTGTCAAAGGTAGATGGATTGCACAAAAAGGCAGGACCTTTAAAAAAAATTAAAGAGAATATAAGGCATGCAAAATATGCCCTAATAGATGGGGTATTTTATACTTTTCATGGCATACAATAAATGTCATAATTTACTATTATTTATGGCATGTTGCAGCATGTCGTGCTTTGTGCATTAAAGACGTGCAATAGAATGTCATAAAAGACAGGCAATCCTAGCTAATTTGACTATTCTGAGAATGTTGGCGATGTTTGTTTCAGCTTTCGGAGATAGTTGTGATGACTTGGACGTTATGGTGTACCAGTTGACAGTATTTATTGGATTTACGTGCAACCTCCAGGCAAGTATACCTTGCCTTCTTCTACAGTTCTATTTACATGCATTTCCTTTCATTTTACAGTCTTTGGATTATTTATGGACATGTGCTTTTTCGTGTTATTTTCTGTGGAGTTGTTTTATTGTTTATAGCCATGTTCATGTTTTGGCCTTGTGTTTTACATTTGGAGATTCTCGTCAGTATCTTGCTTGAGTCGTGTCATAGAACGAGTGCGCATAGTGAACTGCTAAACCCTTGATATTGCTTCCTTGGCACCAGAGAGTCCACACTCGGGACGAGGGTATTTTTCTTGATCTGTTTACATTCGTGAGTCCACACTAGGGACTAGGATGTCGATTATTGCACCAGAGAGTCCACGCTCGGGACGAGGGTGTAGACTTGACTTGACTTGCACCAGAGAGTCCACACTCGGGACGAGGGTGTTTACATCAGAGAGTCCACACACGGGACGAGGATGTAGTATTTGCACCAGAGAGTCCACACTCGGGACGAGGGTGCCTTGCCGTGAACTAACCAAAGAGTCCACACTCGGGACGAGGGTTAGTGTTTAGTTCAAACCAGAGAGTCCACACTCGGGACGAGGGTTAGTGTTTAGTTCAAACCAGTGAGTCCACACTGCGGCTAATGCGGCCGGCTATCAATCAGGTATATGCGACCGACGGAAGAGTGGAGTTCCATGCGGCTCGAGAAGAAGCAACCCATGCGGCTGCGGGGTGTAATGACCCGCTCCGCCCTAACGGAACGCCGATTCAAACGGCAAGTGCAACGACTCAAACGAGCCATCGACCCGAAGAGTTGGCATCGACCTGAAGAAGAATCGATGCAAGGCTTACATTGGCCCGTCAAGATGAATCCAGACTTAGACTTTTAAAGGCGCTCTCGGAGTATCGCTCGGCCGATGCGAACATCGCTAAGGTGGGTGGCTCCGATGAACCCATCTTTGCTTAGCCTAGACACATAACAATACGGACACTATCACTGAAATCGCTAGGCGATAACACCGTACATGCTAATAAATGGCCCAACGCACCTAGCTAAGGGATTAATCCCATCTTATATGCTTGTATAGAATATGGAAAAGAACATAGAAAATACGAGAACTCTCGCACCGTGCTCCACGCTCGTGCTAAGGCACAAGCTTACGTGCAAGTCCCTTATGCGTCAACAATGAAACAATGAATGGTTTACAACAATGAAGCGGGAAGACTATCAACATAGTATTCCGAGTAGTGCTTAGCAACATTGAAAGACTATGGGACCGATGGGTCGCCAAGGCGACTCCCGCACGGGAAGTTGCATATATGTAAATGAAAGAATGAACGAATAAACGAGTGAATAAATGAATCAACGAACGGATGAATACGAAAATGAATCAATGAACGAATGGACAAGTAAAAAAAGGAAAAGAAGGAATGAATAAAAGATAAGAAGGAGAGAATAGTTAGCGACAGGTGTGACGGGCACGTGCATCGGGGCTCGCTACCCGCGCTCCACGGGCGCCAACCTGGTCGATAACGCATTAAGGCTAAGGGTTAGCCTACGGCTCAGAGTCAGCCGTTAAGTACAAAAGACAAGTTAATACGAAATAGTCGTGGACAAACGGCACGAGCGTGGGGTGGCGAATGCTGTGACCGTAAAGAAAAAGGGGTTCCGCGGCATGATCAAAGGGGGGATATGCCGGCCTAGGCGGAATCAAAATATGGCTTACGGGCTGCCTGGGTGCGGACTCGGCCACCCGGGGGACGTAAGTGCAGGAGTATTTCAAGAGACTAACGGGGTGTGTGCAAGTCCTCACCCTACGCTAGTTGAGAAATACCACGGCTTGGATGTCCAAAATGGCTTGTGATACCAGCGACCGGTGCATATAGATTTAAGTGGGCTTTGCTGGTGGCAATCCACGTGCAAGTCCTTGCATTGAAATCAAAGTAGTCTAAGTTAATCTGAACAAACCACATTTTGAATAAGCTTGAAATGTAACAAACCAAATGATAACGAGAAATTCATACAAGTGAGTTAGATAACGTGCCTACGACGTGCTAGAATCCGAGGCAGGGACACGCACTTGACATCGAAAAGTTCATATTGAATTGTTGACTAACTTGGTTTACTTTGGACAGGGAAGGCCGGACGGTAAGTATGGGTAAGTCATGCATGTATTTCCATGCGACACTTGAATTTGGCAATACGGGATAGGTTATGACATATGCCATGAAATTGATCCTAAGGCAAGATTAGAAAGACAATGAATGATAGAGATGCACAAAAGTAAATGGAACGTGTTCGGTAATGATAGTATTGTGGGCGAGCTAGCCTCCCCACCAGTGCATAACAATGTACTAATAACCCCACAGTCTACTTGCAGGGTGCAGGTATCGTCGGCGGGTGTGGAGCTTCCATCGAACGTGCTAAGGCACGGAGCCAACTCTGGGGCCTTGGAACATTGCATGGAGCTGAAGCACCCTATACAGGACATAATGTATCGGAACATCGCCATGAATCATTCCATCTTGTAAGCCACTTGGCACGCCTTTTATGTTTCAGAGAGAGAGAGAGAGAGAGAGCTTGAGCGATTTGTAATATCGGCCTAGCGCAACTTGTAAACTTCTTGGAAATCAACAAAGAGTTTGAATTCACTTCAACTTGTGTTCGTTTACTTTTCGCTGCAAATGGGGACACACTGTGCGACTCTGTGGCCTAGCTCAAATCGGCCGTTTCTGGACTTAGCCTTGTACGGGCGCAACCTAGGCCCGTGCGGCATCACGCCTTAGCGAGGACGATCGCTCCTGTGGGAGCGGGGCATGATACGGGGGAAGGGAACCATATGCGGCTCAGAAAGGGAGAGTACTCATGTGGCTGCGGGGAGCAATGCCTATGCGGCTGGGAGCAAGGGTGCATATACGGTCAAGGGAAGCAAACCCATGCGGTTGGGAGACTGCGGTCTATGCAGTTCGTGAGTGTTGAGTTCATGCGGCTCAGGGTTGCTGGAAATCCATGCGGCCAGGAAGGACTGGGCCTCAGTCATGCGATTAAGTAAGAAGGACTTATGCGGCTAGAAGGAATACTTGCTGCATGAACTTGTCATGCGGTCTAGTCAAGACAATAGTGCATGCGGTTAGAACTAACTTGCCGCATGAATGTTCATGCGGTCAAGTGCTACCATGCGGCTCGGAACTATGCTTCTTCTCCAAATTTCCAAAAAGAAGTACACCATAAGCCATGGCTTCCAAGCTGCATAACTCTGTCATCCGGAGCCCAAATCCGAACTTCCATTGGTCAAAATGGGGTAGAACGAAATTCTATACAACATGGAACCATCAAAACTCGAAAACAACAAGATTAAGTAGATTAAAACCTAAGAAATCCAAAAATAATGTAAATATAGATCTACAAGAATCTAGCCATGGAAAGTGAAAATGCCAAGTTCTAAAGTAAGTTAGAATGCTGTAAGGAAGAGAATAAAACAATAAAATTGGAGTTCCTCTATGAAGCAAGTTGCACTTGCCTAGACCTCTCTCTCCCTCACTCTGGTAGGTGAAGAAGTAAATGGAAGAAGAAGAGTAATGAAGAGAGAGAAATGGAAGAATAGGTTAATAAATGGTAGTGGTGGTGGTAGGTAGGGGGTTCACCCTTGGTTCATGATGAACCAGTAGCAATCCCAAACCGAACCAAGCCAACCCGAACCAAGAATAAACCAAGCAAGGGAGGAAACTAAGCAAGGAAATTATGCAATACAGGAATAAATATGTATACGTATTCCAGAATACGTAATACGGACCACAGGCATTACAACTCTACCCACCTTAAAAGAATTCCATTCTCGGAATTTAATAAAGAGGCTAGAGGAGCAATGACAAGCTACTCTAATCGTAAGCAATCATTTACTAGGCAATCAATCAATCATGCAAGCAAGGAATCGAAGGTATGAGGCATAAGAAAGACATTATACCTCATGAGTCAAATAGGTCGGGATATCGCGATCGGATATCATCCTCACGCTCCCACGTTGACTCACCCAAAGAGTGATGACCCCAAGCAACTCGGACTAACTTGATAGTCTTATTTTTGAGGGTCTTCTCTCTCCGGTCCAATATAGACACGGGCCTCTCCTCATACGAAAGGTTGGTACCAACAACTAATTCCGAATGATCCAGGATGTGGCTCGGGTCTGGGATATACCATCGTAATTGGGATACATGGAACACGTCATGCACCTCGCTTAGCGACGGCGGAAGAGCGAGATGATAGGATACATATCCTACTCGCTCCAGAATGTCGAACGGTCCTATATACCTAGGACTAAGCTTTTCCCGCACGCCGAAACGAATGACGCCACGGTTAGGCAAAATCCTCAGGAATATATGATCGCCGACCGAAAACTCTAGTGGACGCCGATGAGAATCGTCCCAATGACGCTGGCGATCTTGGGCAACTCGAAGATGATCTCGGACTCTTCGGACCACTTCAACTGTCTGGACAATCATTTCTGGACCAAGCATCTGTCTCTCTCCAACATCATTCCAGGCTAACGGGGATCTGCACCTCCTACCATACAGTGCCTCAAATGGTGTCGTCTGGATGCTGGCCTGGAAACTGTTGTTGTACGAGAATTCTACCAGGTGTAAGTGATCTTCCTACGAACTACCGAAGTCGAGTGTGCATGACCGCAACATATCTTTAAGGGTCTGGATTGTGCGCTCCGACTGGCCGTCTGTCTACGGGTGATAAGCTGAGCTGAACTGGAGATCAGTCCCCAAACTCTCTTGCAAGCTACGCCAAAAGTGTAACATAAATCTGGAATCTCGGTCCGAGGTGATACTGACTGGCACACCGTGCAATCTGACAATCTGCCTGAGGTACATCTCTGCTAGCTGAGCCGTCGACTGACCAACTCTGAATGGAAGAAAGTGTGCCACCTTTGTGAGCCGATCAACTATAACCCAGATAGCATCTCTACCAGCTGGGGATCTAGGTAATCCAGTCATGAAATCCATGGTCATATGCTACCACTTCCATTCTGGAATCGGCAAGGGCTGAAGAAGTCCAGCCGGTCTCTGATGTTCAGCCTTAACTTGTTGGCAAACCAAACACCGAGAG
This sequence comes from Iris pallida, assembly GCA_029216955.1. Lineage (NCBI taxonomy): Eukaryota > Viridiplantae > Streptophyta > Magnoliopsida > Asparagales > Iridaceae > Iris > Iris pallida. Next base: position 5,330,812 of record JANAVB010029818.1, on the reverse strand, counting down.
ACAAACCGAGCTATCTCTGGCTTCATGCCATTCCACCATAAGTGCTGACGGATATCACGGTACATCTTCGTACTGCCAGAATGGATGGAATACTGAGAACTGTGCATCTCTAACATAATTTTCTGTCTGATATCTCCACTGGGTACACAAAGATGCTTACCATGTCGAAGTGTACCATCCTCATGAATGTATAGCTCTGGTCTTCGTTCTGCCTCACACTCTGTCCTGAATCGCTGAAGCTTGGAATCTGCTGACTGCGCCATCCGGATCCTCTCGACTATGGTGGACTGAACTTGTATGCTGGCCATCAATGCCACACTGGAAGGGAGAACAACTTCTATTCCCATTTTCTGAAGATCGGCTAACAGTTCTGACTGTGCCGTTAGAAAATAAACTCTGGCTCTCCTGTTCAATGCATCTGCTACGACGTTGGCCTTCCCAGGATGATACTGCAGGTTGACATCATAATCCACAAGTAGCTCTAGCCATCTCCTCTGACGTATGTTAAGATCCTTCTGGGTGAAAACATACTTCAGGCTCTTGTGGTCAGTAAAAATCTCTACTCTATCTCCATACAAATAGTGCCTCCACAACTTAAGTGCAAACACTACTGCTGCCAGCTCCAAGTCATGGGTTGGGTAATTCCTCTCATGATCACGAAGTTGTCGTGACGCATAAGCTATTACCTTTCCATGCTGCATCAGAAAACATCCTAATCCTCTGTCTGAAATATCATAATATACTGAGAATCCTCCGGTTCCATCTGGAAGCGTGAGAATGGGTGCCGTTATCAGGCCTCACTTCAACTTCTCAAATGAATCCTGGCATCTGCTGTCCAAGCAAACTGCGCATCCTTGCGAGTCAACTGTGTTAATGGCGCTGAAATTTGAGCAAAATCCGAAACAAACCGCCGGTAATAACCGGCCAATCCAAGAAAACTATGAACCTCTGCAACTGTGCTGGGCACCAGCCACGACTCAATAGCCACAATCTTCTGGGGATCCACTTCTATTCCTCCTCTGGTAATGATATGACCCATGTACGAAATACGATCGAGCCAGAACTCGCATTTACTGAACTTGGCATACAACTGGTGCTCCCTGAGAATCTGAAGAACCACACGGAGATGTTGTTCATGCTCCGCCTCACTCTTACTATAGACCAGGATGTTATCCAAGAACACGACCACAAACTGATCTAAGTAAGGCATGAAGATGCGATTCATGAGGTCCATGAATACTGCCGGCGCATTGGTTGCTCCAAAGGGCATAACAAGGAACTCCCAATGCCCATATCTAGATCTAAAAGTTGTCTTCAGGATGTCCTGCTCTCTGACTCTGATCTGATGATATCCTGAGCGTAAGTCAATCTTCAAGAATACTGAAGCCCCCTTGAGTTGATCAAACAAGTCATCTATCCTCGGGAGAGGGTATCTGTTCTTGATTGTCACTGAATTCAAGGTACGATAATCAACACACAACCTGGATGTACCATCCTTCTTTTTCATAAGAAGCATCGGGGCTCCCCAAGGTGATCCACTAGCACGAATGAATCCCTTGGTTCTAAGCTCTTCAATCATTTTGTACAAGATCTCCAATTCTGACGGCGCCATCCTGTAGACTCTTTCTGATACTGGGGATGTCCCGGGAATCAAGTTTATAGTAAACTCGATCTCCCGCTCTGGCGGCATACCTGGAAGCTCTTCTGGGAAAACATCTGGAAACTCTTCGACTATCCGGAGCAACTGTACTACTGCTACTGCCATCCATCCGCAATACCGGAGGGGAAGACTCAACCTCGCCTCGAGAGAAGGAAAATTATGGCTCGCCTGGAATACTAAAAACAACCCTACCAATATGGCAGTCTATTCTAGCATACTGGTTCCTTAACCAATCCATCCCTAAGACCACATCATAGTCGGCCATCGGGAATTCTATCAATCTAGCGGGGAACTCCCTACCGCTAACTACGATCTGACACGAGGAAAACACTCTATCGACTCCCACAAGTCCGTTACCAGTAAGTATATTGAGCCTTACTAATAATGACTCGAGCTCCAATCCTGCCCGTGTCATAAATCGTGCAGACATAAAAGAATGCGATGCACCAGAATCAAATAAAACTGAAGCTGGAAAGGAGTTGACGAGAATAGTACCTGCCACTACCTCTCCTGGTGCCAATCCTTCCTCCACGGTCATCACCATAGCCTGACCGTGCCCTCGGGGTGCTGGTCCCCTCTGCTGAAATCCTCGCTGCCTGCTCTGACTCTGGGCTTGGGCTTGTGCATACTGCTGGGGGTTCTGCTGCTGGAATGCTTGGGTCTGAGGCGGCAAGGGCCTCGGCAATGGATACTGCTGCTGCTGGACCGGAGCTGGTCCTCTCACCGAAGAGCTAGAAAGGTTGGACGATGATGAACCACCCCTGTTCGGACAGGATCCAACCCTATGGTCTGGTGCTCCACAAGCCAGGCACAATCCCTGCGCCCTGCGACACTCTGCCACTACATGGCCTGGCTTCCCACAATGAGAATATCCCACTGCGGAAGACTGCTTCTGCTTCTGCGGCTGCTGCTGAGGGTACGTCGGGGTGGAATGCTGAACCGACATCACTGAGGCCGCTCACCTCGGAGCTCCAATAGTCAAAGCCCTGGCTGCTGGGACTGGTGCTGAAGTCTGATTCATCTGGCCCTGGAATCTCTTCCGACCTCCGGCCCTATCCACAATCCTCTGGGAGGTATACTCATGCCTCCGGGCTGCTCTCAAGACTGCATCAAAAGTCTGATGCTCAAACTGCTCAACTGCCAGCAAGATCTCCAGATGAAGTCCCTGCTGGAATCGCTGGGCTCTATCATACTCGGTTGCCACCAAGGTGGGAGCAAACCGACTGAGTCTGGAAAACTCGGCCGCATATCCGTCGACCGTCCTGCCTCCTTGCTTCAGATTGGTGAACCTCGTCTGTAGATCGTACCGAGCTACAGCATCGAAATACTTAGTCTGGAATCTCTCTCTGAACACCGTCCAAGCAATGGGTGCTGCTAATCCAACGGCCTGAGCCGCCCACCAGCTGTGGGCAAGATCCAACAACTGTAGGCGCACTACGGCCACCTTCTCGTTCTCTGGAGTCCTGGCTGCTTCGAGAATCACCTCTGTGTCCTGAAGCCATGCATCTGCTGCGATAGCATCTTCGCTACCATCAAAGAAGGAAGGGTTCAAGCACTTGAAGCTATTGGCCGCGCTGTTCCCTGGATGACCTCCCCGGGTCAAAGCATCCGTCACCGCCTGGTGCAAGGCATCTCCTCGACGATCTTGGGAAGCTATCAAAGTCCTGACGAGTCCTACTAAAGTGCCATCATCAGGTTCGGCAGGCTGAACTGGCTGGACTGGTGGCTCTCCGCCAGAAGGCATGACTCTGGAGGCTACTCTAGAATATTGGGCTTGATCTCCAGGTTGCGGCTGGTCCACGGGAGGTGCTCCGCCTTGCTGATCGGTAGGACCAGGAACTATGTCGCTGAAGAAGACGACATGGAGAACAATAAGGAAGGACCAGGACAGATCAACGATACAAGCATATGATCAGGACAAGAATCCAGGGATTTAGAAGATACGAGCGGAGATCAAGGGCGAATACTGATTGAGACATCTATCCGGTAAACCCTCACATATCTTGATTTACAAGACCTACATGGGCTACCACTTAAACCATGTCATGTCCCAGAACCAGAATACTGGAGAGCGGAGGCAGACATAGCCAGCTACGTATATGAAATGGAATCCATCTCGCTATACGGTCACGGCTGTCTAGATACATGAGGGTTTAACTACAAGCCAACAGTCTCTTAAGGTCATGAACAAGCCTAGTGTCTCAATCACAAGCAAGTAAATGAATGTTACAAGATGTATGATCATTAAATATACAATAATAAGGCATCCCAAATATTACATATTAGCTGATCATGAAGCTAGTCATTATAAAATGTCAGGACTAGCAAGAGTTTAGTCATTCATGATCAACCCTAGGATCTGTCAATCATGTTACAGCCCGTAGGTAGACAGTAAGTAAATTTCAACCGAGCTAAACAGGTGCTCGTCGGCTAAACGCCTCAAAAGAATATTTTTACAATAGAGTGGGAGAGCCAAAAATAACCCACTCGTTGCCCTGGTTACGCCTGGTGGTCACCATCGGGCTGGAAAGTTGGTAGATCCTCTGGAGCTGCTCCGAAATCTGGCCACACAAAACCAGCTGGGTCAAATCCCAGAAAGAACAAGTTCCACAAAGGAGGCTTCACTTAGGAACTAAAACCAGCAATCAGCACAAGAGTATAAATAAGGTAAAAACTGGAAATAAATAAAATACATCAGGATGATATACGACGAGATAACCATGGAACTATTCAGATAACTAGGTTACAACCCGTAAACCAAACAAGGACCGGGGTTGTAACCCTTCGTCTGAACAGAACTTGAAATTCTCACCATTTATCGGTAAAATAAATACAAGCATTCTGGTCATGCAGTAATCTGGAACAGGGTCAGGACAAGACTAGACTGGTTAGACTCCATCCAATCATTTCGCGGCCAAGCAAGAATTACGGCTTGATACTTTAACTAACTAGGGTTGTCACAAGCCTAATTACTAACAAGATGCTGTGAGATTATTCCACAGCCACAAGCCCTGCAGACCATCCAGGTTACCCAGGACAAAAATTAGGGGTTGAATTCAGGTGGGTACATCGTCCAGGAAACGCATGTACCCTTAAGTAGCTTGAAGGGTGCAACACATGACAGTGTACTGGAAATGTGTCCTACTCGACGGCAGGCTACAGATCCCAGGCGCGCCCAGGTAACGGGATCGCCTGTAGCTGAAAAATCTCTTCATGGATAATGTATTAATCTAGTTATTAGCCTTAGTCCATTTCAGTAGGTACTCCTGACCGTGGTACTCAGGAGTCCCATCCTAGACATGATGCAAGACAAGACTGGATTATTTGTACAAGCACAATCGCCCACGGTGTCCATATTATTTATACAGGTCATGTCATGTCATGGAGCCGTCGCAACAGCTTATCAAGATATCAGGTCAGGTTTACTTGTCAGGAGTGTGCCACGACGGGCCACTATCATGTCAGGTTAGTCATGTCAGGAGTGCACCGCTACGGGTCACTGTCATGTCATGCTCAATTATCAATTCCAAACATATTTAAATGAATTCGTGATTATCAAGTTCATGACAAAAGGCATAAGCGGCCAGAAATGATCTCATGCGGCTGGAAGAGAACAGTCCATGCGGCTGAATAGGGTCAGGCGCATGCGGCTGACCGAAGGGTGTTTCCATGCGGCTGGCCGGGTTCGGTCTAATGCGGCAGTGGGGGACTGCGGCTAATACGGCCGGCTATCAATCAGGTATATGCGGCCGACGGAAGAGTGGAGTTCCATGCGGCTCGAGAAGAAGCAACCCATGCGGCTGCGGGGGAAGGGAACCATATGCGGCTCAGAAGGGGAGAGTACTCATGCGGCTGCGGGGAGCAATGCCTATGCGGCTGGAAGCAAGGGTGCATATGCGGTCAAGGGAAGCAAACCCATGCGGCTGGGAGACTGTGGTCTATGCGGTTCGCGAGTGTTGAGTTCATGCGGCTCAGGGTTGCTGGAAATCCATGCGGCTAGGAAGGACTGGGCCTCAGTCATGCGGTTAAGTAAGAAGGACTTATGCGGCTAGAAGGAATACTTGCCGCATGAACTTGTCATGCGGTCAAGTCAAGACAATAGTGCATGCGGTTGGAACTAACTTGCCGCATGAATGTTCATGCGGTCAAGTGCTACCATGCGGCTCGGGACTGTGCTTCTTCTCCAAATTTTCGAGAAGAAGTACACCATAAACCATGGCTTCCAAGCTGCATAACTCTGTCATCCGGAGCCCAAATCCGAACTTTCATAGGTCAAAATGGGGTAGAACGAAATTCTCTACAACATGGAACCATCAAAACTCGGAAACAACAAGATTAAGTAGATCAAAACCCAAGAAATCCAAAATAATGTAAATATAGATCTACAAGAATCTAGCCATGGAAAGTGAAAATGCCAAGTTCTAAAGTAAGTTAGAATGTTGTAAGGAAGAGAATGAACCAATAAAATTAGAGTTCCTCCATGAAGCAAGTTGCACTTGCCTAGACCTCTCTCTCCCTCACTCTTGTAGGTGAAGAAGTAAATGGAAGAAGAAGAGTAATGAAGAGAGAGAAATGGAAGAATGGGTTAATAAATGGTAGTGGTGGTAGTAGGTAGGGGGTTCACCCTTGGTTCATGATGAACCAGTAGCAATCCCAAACCGAACCAAGCCAACCCGAACCAAGAATAAACCAAGCCAGGGAGGAAACTAAGCAAGGAAATTATGCAATACAGGAATAAATACGTATACGTATTCCAGAATACGTAATACGGACCACAGGCATTACAACTCAGCATTCCCACGGCGAAAGCTATGTCAGGCCTTGTGGCAGTAGTAGCATACATCAAACTTTCGATTACGCTTGCATACTCCAGCTGCCTGACGCTTTCCCCTGAATTAGGCTTCAGCTTCAGATCATACTATAGAAGCATAGAAAATATCAGAATAATGGTCTATGCGGCTCGGAGCAGGAGAACCCCGTACGGCTCATACAGGGGCAGTCCCATGCGATTCAAAAAGACCCTCAGTCTCATGCGGCTCAGGATATGAGAATCCATGCGGCTTACATAGGGACAGTCCCATACGGTTCAAAGAGTCTTCCAGCCTCATGCGGCTCGGAAGTATATACGGCTCATAAACGACCCATAGAGATATGCGGCTCGATCAACACCACGTGTCCGCCTGGGATCCCTTCACACAGCTGGCCATCGAGTAATGGCCTTATTTAATGCTCTGCCATGATTTGACAGCTGACGGCTCTGACATAAAGTGCTATGATGGTCCCGCCATAATGACAGACTCTTCGGGAACAGAAGAAAATCTCTGATACGATCCGAGATTGCCACGTAGCTACTCCCATGCGGCTCAATCGAAGAAAAGCTTCATGCGGCTGGCAGAGATTAGCTTCCTGCGGCTCACCAAGAAACTATCCCATGCGGCTCAATCGAAGAACAGCTTCATACGGCTGGCAGAGATCAGCTTCCTGCGGCTCACCAAGAAACCATCCCATGCGGCTCGCAAGTACTATATCTATGCGGCTCATTGAGACACTGTCTTATGCGGTTCACGGATATCATGCGGCTCTGTCAGGGTCCATCATTAAGACACGTGGCAGAGATTATGGGATGCACGGTATTAAATTAATCAGAGATTTACCAGATCCCAATAACCATATTTAACGCTATCCTCATAATTAATGAGATTATGCCATATCATTCATAATCAAGCCAATGGGACACGTGGTGAGAGATCCAAGCTTGACATAATCAATCATGAAGATTTAAAGCAATCAGCATTAATCATTCACAGGATTCAACACTATCCACATTAATGGCCCAGATCCTTCACGTTCAAGACTAATGGTCCAGATTGGTTAATCATCAGGCCGCCGCCACTTTGAGAATGGGCAGGTATCCAAATCCTAATGATGCTCCCACTCTTATAAATAGCAAGGTGCCATTCCCTTGCGAAATACACAGAGAGCTCCCCCCTTAATAATCAGAGAGAAAATACATAGAGAGAGAGAGAAGCCAGAAGAGCCACGCGAGGAGAGCAAGGAGGGCATTTCTTCGTCAACGCCAAGCAGATCTTCTCCGAGCTAAGGCTGCATACCGATCGTCCAAGGAGTAAGGTAGAGCGGCCGTCGCTTTCCCGAGCCTCTATCGTCACCCCCCAGAATCTAAAATAAACAATTGTACTTAGACTGCTGTACCTAGGTTTTCGTCCCTAGGCTTTCTTTGTACAAGCGAGTTTGTAACGTGAAGTAAAAGTCCAGTCCTCCGATAATTGTTTTGCTCTTTTATATTTCATGGCAAACACGATGGCGACTCTGCTGGGGACAAACTTCTCTACGGCTGAGGAGTTGGTGACGCAGTCGGATGCAGCCAAACTTGGCTCCAAGCAACAAAAGATGGTCGTCCGCTTCGACCAACAGGCGTTTGAAGAGATGCTCTCCGAAGGAACCGCTGGCCCCGTCCAGAAGCGCACCTGCGAGACGAAAGCTCGCAAAGAGTAGAGGCCAAAATCATTTGCTCCTCCCCAAGCCCTCGATTGGATGCCCTCTGTTGCTCAAGACGGCGAGAAAGACTCTCCTGCGGCCCCACTTCAGACCGTAGACAACTCTGCTGTCCCCAAGTCCGGCAGAAGAAAACACTATGATGCTGGACTTGCAGGGACAAAGAGGAACTCTATGCGATCCGAGCCGCATAAGGGTATTACCCGCAGGAGGAAATCTCATGCGGCTACATCCGCCAGCCGCATGAAGAAAACTCATGCGGCCACATCTGTCAGCCGCATAGCTTATGCGGCTACAGTTGCCAACCACATGGATGAAACTCATGCGGCTATGGAAGTCAATCGCTTGCAGAAAACCCATGCGGCTACAGTTGCCAACCGCATACGGCCAGCCTATACGGTCGTGGCTCCCAGTCGCACAAAAACAACTCATCCAACAGCAGAAGATAACCGCATACAGACAGCCTGTACGGTACCTAATTCTAGCCGCATAGCATCCGTTCCACGCTTCTCTCGATCAGTCTTCGACCGTCTCTCATGCGGTCCTGACCCTGATGGTTCTCTGGGTGATAAGCCAGACTCTGTGGTATTCAACTTGGACTCCTACTATTACGCACTCGTAAGTGCTAAAAGGAGGAAGTCTAGGGCAGCGCGGGCTCACCAAGCCCAGTCAGCTGTCCCAACCTCTGACCATCGGGGCATCCCGCTGATTATCACACGGGCCTCTGATGGGAAGTTGTACAGAACTACTCGAACCCAGCCCCCGGCGGCGAACAGACAGAGTGGTTCCTCTGACCTGCGTGAGGCTATCCTCCACAAATGCAAGAAAAGAGAAGGGGCCGTGGCGTACAAAGAGTCCTCATACGGACGTCACTGCACCCAGATCATCGTCAACTGCTGTTGCAACAACGCGGCAGTGACATAAGACCGGCCGTCCGTCTTCCAAAGACTACAACATCCGAGCTCGGAGGACGAGGTACCTCCTATTGTCTCATGCAATTCCACTCAGAAAGTCCCTGCCGAGGGGAGAGGGAAAGAAGACAAGTATCTCCAGCCCGAAGATATCAACCACTACAGCTAAGAAACTATCGTCTAAACGGTTGTCCTACACCGGAGTATTCCAACACACCCGTTCAAAGACGAAATCTGTTGCGATGGGAGATTCATCATCCACATCGCTGGGGATCGTAGGAACTGGGGGTAGCACTCCCCCGAACATTCACAACAATCCGGTGTTCCAAGGAGACAAGCCCGGGGAAACAACTCTCCCAACAAATGCTGATGTCCCCGAGGACATCCATGACTCTCAAGATGAAGCAAGCTCCGAAGCTGGGGGTACTATCCCCTCCGAGTCTGAACCCGAAGAGAACATTCCCACATACCCCGATGACTTCTCGATGCACGAGTATAACTCGGAGGGTACATCCTCCACCGTTCCCTCCATCACTCCTCATGTAAGGACGGTGTTCATGACGGACAGCAATCAAGGTGGTTCCAGTGATCGCCAACGCATCGACACTTTAGAGGCCATACTGCACGCCTTGGTCAAGTCTGTAGACGAGATCAAAGCGGCTCTTCCTACTCTGCAGGGAGTGACACCTGGCCAAACGAGCGCGGGTCCCGCAATTAATGTAGATTCAAATTCAGCGGCACCGAACCCGGGCAATAATCCTCCTAAATAACGGCCCCTACCGCGACAGATGAGGCCCGAGAAGTAAGAAGAGAGGTTGAGGAGCTCCGAGCCAAGTTCCACGCCCGAGAAAACTCTCAAGATCTCAGAATACGGCAACCATATCCTGCTGAATGGAGGGATGTTCCATTCCTACCAAGATATAAGCTGTTCAATATCAACCCATATGATGGCAAGACCTCAGCAAGTCGGTACATCACTTACTTCGAGGTCACCACGGACCATCTGCCCCATGATGACGCTATCCTCACACGATTATTCATTGGGGCATTAGAAGGAGTCGCCTTCGACTGGTACCGCAACCTGCCAGACAACTGCATCCACTCCTTCGCTGGCTTCAAGCGCTTGTTCTTGGAGAGATTCTACGAGGTAGAGCAGGACGTCACGATGTCTACCTTCATGGACGTCGTCCAAGGAGAGAAAGAGTTGACGAGGAATTATATTGAGCAGGTTTCGTCAAACCGCAATGAAGCTGCCGTCTGGTAATCCGGATTCTTCCGTGATTGAAATTAGCCAAAAGAGATTGCTCCCAACAATTAGTCTCTGGATGGGCGAGAGTGAATTCAAGGATTGGAAGGCATTTATCATCAGTGCCACAAGTGCCGAAGAACGGTTGAGAAAGGCTCGCCAACTGGGATTGTACATCTCGGAGGGAGAGAACAAGGGCAAGCGTCCCAACACCAACAGCGAAAATAGGGGGTAGCCCCTTCAACAATCGGAACAACAGAGGCAAGCAGGCCATGGTGGCCGATACGGCCCAGAAGCCTGAGACACAACCATCACACAAACAATGGCCTCAAATCACTTATTCTTTCGAAGACGGCCACGTCAAGCCTATCTTGGACATGCTCATACAAGGAGACAGAATTCAGCTTCCTCCACCGAGACGGGAGCCTCGGCCGGCAGATCTGGAGAATCCAAAGTTCTGCCATTACCACCGCTACGTCCACCATGCTATACATGACGGCTACCAACTGAAATGATACATCCAAAACCTTATCGATTCGAATGCTCTAGCCATCGATTTCGAGAAGGTAACCGTAGCAGCCAACATGGTGTCCGTACAATTTGACAGCTTCCCTCCAACGGAGACTCAAGACAGTGTCATACCCATCCCTCTGACGATGATGAAAATTGCTAATCTTCTGCCTACTCGTGATCAAGCTACTGGTCTAGTACCCCTCACCACATCGCGAGGAGAAATCATGTGGGTCCATCCGGACCTGGTCCATGAGGTGACTCAGTCCACGCCGCCTCACATTCACAAGAAGAGAAGTGGAAAAGTCAGATCCTGCCGTACCATCTCGGCAGATGTGGAAGAAGTCACGGCCGTCGTTACTCGATCTGGAGCACAATCCCAACCTATGGCTGAGAACTCGACTAATGATCATCCTCCAGCTACCACTGACGTTCCAGGGCCCCCTCAGCCTCCAACGACCGACAAGCCTAGGCCAAAGGAGACTCGCTTCAACAAATCCCTCCGAAAAGAGACACCTCAGGGGTTGGAGAGGCCCTACAACTTCGATATACTAGCGCAATTGGCCAATACACCGGCCAAATTATCCTTATATGAACTCCTGAGGCTCTCGAAAGATGTCCGCACAGCCTTGAGCGATGTACTCCAAAACGCCGACGCATACTTGGCTCAGGTCAACCTCACGAGAGATAATCAACCTGCAGATCTCCAAGACAGTGCATGTACGGGAGCAATGCCCAATATCATCTTTTCTTCACAGGATATGCTCATCAAAACCAACCTGCACGATCGCCCGTTATACTACACTGGATACATCGACGGCGTAAAGGTGGACCGGATGCACATTGATCCTGGGTCTTCCATAAGTATCATTCCGAAGGGTCTGCTACATCATCTTCGACACTGGATACAAGCACCGCCATCAGCGGTTTCAATTCGGGCAGGAGCTACCCAATTGGGAAAATTCGCCTGAAGTATCAGATTAGCGATCTCCAATCAGAAGTCATCTGCTACGTCATAGATGCCGACACTTCTTACAACATCCTCCTGGGGTGCCCTTGGATACACGATTACATGATCGTGCCCTCCACGTTGTACCAATGCTTCAAATATGTCGATAAGCATGGCTTCGTAAAGACAGAATTTGCCGATATCGATCCCTTCAAGGGAGTCGAATCTTACTACTCAGACTCCTGCCTGTACAAAAAATCAAAGAAGCACCTAGGTGAAGAAGATGTGCAAGCTCATACCAAGACAGCCACATGATCAGAGGAACCTCTGACGATCCATCTCCAGGCTCGCAAGCCAGGCAAATCCGCACCCCTTACGGCCACTTTGCGTAAGGATGCGATCAGTCTCTCGACACAAGAAGAACAGATGATAATCCGACTGCCGAGGTTGGGCCAACTGCCGAGACCTACAACGGGGCCACTAACGATCAGGCTGCCAAAAATCGGTCAGCCGCAAAAGGAGAAGCTCAATCCATCGGACAAGCCAATGACGATACGTCTTCCCAAGAAGAGTCGTCACCCTGATGCAAGGCCTGGTACTTCTAGCGAACCAACCACTCCCCGCCCAGCATCGAGTACCAAGCTGGAGGTTGCTAGTCTTCCAATAACTCTACGTTCTGCTCCACCAGCTGAACCTCTGACGATCAAGCTGTCCAGGTCGTCCTCTCAGTCGTCGTTTATACAGGGGGTCGTCGAAGAAGAACCGGAGCTAGCCAAGTATGTGGCTGCCCATACTGATGTTCCCTCCGTGGATGATGTAATCCCCCAAGAAAAGATACCTTATTTCATCAATAAAGGGCTATCTTTGAACTACATCGAGCTTAATAAGCTTTGTACAATATACGCTATGGAACATGGTATAGGCACCCTACCTACACACACGAGTGACAAATGTGTACACCACTAATCCAGCTTATTCCAGCAGAAGACGCGTACCGCATAATCGAGGGAGGAGATCATCCAATCATCTTCGGCCGGAAAGACGATTCCGCGTCCCTTCACCATAAAAGAGGTCGATCTTGGATCAGACGCAGGAAGACTGCCTCTGTATCTTTATAGTCCCCAGGCCAAATATCTCATGCAAAAACAGGGATATGATCTGGAGACTACACCAGGCTTGAACTACGGTACCGGACGGCGACTACCTTTGAAGCCTCCAGTCCCGGCTGGCAAGCCACGGGACTACTATAGCAAAACTCGATGTGGACTAGGGTATGTAACTCCCACGACGACGCCTGATAGTTCGGATGAAGAGTGTGACTGGCAGTCACATTCAACCGGGTCACCAACCTCCGACTCGGATGCCAGCATCGGAGACATATTCAGACAAGTCCTGTCAGCCAATATGGCATTCGCCGACGCTTACGAAGAAGACGAAGACATTCCTGAAATCCTCGAGCTAGAGCCGTGGGCCCAACAATTGGATGCACAATGGGAAAAGCGATTCGAGCAGAGAGAACCTCCTACCGAGGATGAGGTTATGTAGGTCGACCTCGGCAGCGAATCCTCTCCAAAGCCATTCTTTGTCAGTAAGAGTTTAACAGACGAAGAGCGAGAATCGCTGCTGGAACTTATCAAAGAATATATTGATGTATTCGTATGGAGTTATGAAGATATGCCGGGGTTAGATCCAGATATTGCTCTTCATAAGCTCAACATAAGGCCAGATGCAAAGCCAGTCAAGCAGCAACAATGACGCTTCCGCCCAGGCATCATGGATACGATCGAAGCCGAAGTCAACAAACTAATAGCCAGCGGCTTCATTCGTGAGGAGCAACATCCTGACTGGGTCGCCAACATAGTTCCGGTCCTCAAGAAGAATAGGAAAAATCTGAATCTGCATCGACTTCCGCAATCTGAATGAGGCATGTCCGAAAGACGAATTCCCCCTCCCTATCATAGATATCATGATTGACAACACATGCGGCTTCAAACGTATGTCGTTCATGGATGGATTCTCGGAGTACAACCAAATCAAGATATCTCCTAACGATGAAAAGCACACATCATTCCGAACACCGATTGGCACATACTGTTACATAGTTATGTCTTTCGGTTTAAAGAATGTTGGCGCCACGTATCAACAAGCCATGAGTATTATCTTCAGAGAACACCTGCGCAAGATGGTGGAATGCTATGTCGATGACATCGCCGTCAAGAGTCGCTGTAAGGGAGATCATCTGCAGGACCTGAGGACGGTATTCGACCTGATGCGAGCCCACAATCTAAAAATGAACCCTACGAAATCTTTCTTGGGCGTATCCAGCGAAAAGTTCTTGGGATTCATTATCACCGCTCAGGGCATTCATGTAGACCCTGGGAAAACGAAGGCAATCATGGAGATGGGTCCCCCGAAGAATCTCTGCGAACTCAGAGGCCTTCAAGGGAGGCTAGCTTACATCAGAAGATTCATCTCTAACCTCTCCGGGCGATGCCGACCGTTCACCCACCTTATGAAGAAAGGCGTCTCATTCGTATGGGACGAGGAATGTCAGCGTGCCTTCGACAGCATCAAAGAATATTTGTCGAACCCTCCAGTCCTGGTGGCCCCGGTTGCTGGAAAACCATTCCTGCTCTACGTACGAGCAATGGAACACTCCCTTGGTGCCCTGTTGGCACAAAACAACGATGCGGGTCACGAACAAGCCATATACTACCTCAGCTGAATGATGGTTGGACCGGAGCACCGATACACCGCAGTAGAGAAGGAATGCCTCGCCTTGGTGTTCGCTATTCAGAAGACGCGGCATTATGTCATAGAGCAAACCATACATGTGATCTCACGAGTCAACCCTCTTAGAGTTCTCATGACTAAACCAGGGGCACTCAGTTCACGCCTCGCTATATGGGCGATATTGTTGTCCCCTTATCATATGGTCTTCGTTCCACAAAAGGCTGTTAAAGGTCAAGCTCTGGCAGACTTTTTAGCAGCCCATCCAGGCGCGGAGTCGTCCAGGATATACGAAGAAATACCAGATGAGGTTGCTGACTCACATGTAACTTCTCACGATGATATATGGCGAATGTTCTTCGATGGCGCTTCAAGAACAGGATCCAAGGGCAACATCATCGTTGGAGTCGGAGTGGTATTGATTTCCCCTACCGGGCTGGTGATCAATCGTGCCTACTCTCTCACAGAACCCTGCTCTAACAATGTGGCCGAGTACAACGCTTTAGTCATCGGTCTCCAACTTGCAAAAGAACTGGGGGTAGAATATCTTGAAGCATATGGCGATTCACAATTGATCGTCAATCAGATTCGGGGGTCAAACGAAGTCCGTCATGAAGACATGATCCCCTATCACCAAATAGCGATCAACATCATCTCATCATTCGAGGGATTCTTCATCGAGCACGTCCCCAGACTCCAAAATATCGAAGCCGATGCCCTAGCGGACCTTGCCGCTTCCTTAGCAGTTCCGAACCACGCTCATCATTCGGTTGACGTGATAGGCCACGAACTGGTCTGCCCCAAGAACAATGTTCAATTCGTGGCGAGCTATTCCGTCCAGACGGTAGACGAAGCGCCAGACTGGAGACAGCCGTTTATCGACTTCATCGTCTACGATATCCTTCCAGAGAATCCAAAGGAAGCCACCTCCATCAGACGACATTCTCTCAGATTTTTCTACGATACAGAGACGAAAATGCTGTATTTGCGATCCTACGATGGGTTGTTGCTCCGGTGCCTGTCGAACATAGAAGCCAAAGAAGCCGTACGGAAAGCTCATGACGGTGTCTGTGGGACCCATCAGCCTGGTCCCTAAATTGCAAGACCGCCTTCGTCGAATGGGTTACTACTCGCCCACGATGGTGGCAGATGCGATAGACTATGCCAGGAAATGCAAAGCCTGCCAAGTCCACGTAGACCTTATTCACCAACCATCAGAATTTCTACATCCGACAGTGGCGTCCTGGCCATTTGAGGCATGGGGAATGGATATCATCGGTCCAATTGCTCCGTCCTCCTCCCGAGGACACCGGTTCATACTAGCCATTACAGATTATTTCTCCAAATGGGCGGAAGCTGTCCCGCTCGCAGAAATAAAGACGTCAAACGTGATCAGCTTCTTAAAGCACTACGTCATATATCGCTTTGGACTGCCACGAAGGATCATACACGACAATGGCCCACAGTTTGCAAGCCACGCCTTCTACCGGTTTTGCGATAAACACCGTGTCCAGAACATTGCTTCAACGCCATACAATCCGACGGACAAATGGGTTGGCCGAAGCATTCAACAAAACAATCATCAAGCTGCTCAAGAAGTTTGTATCATCCAACAAATACGACTGGAACGAGAAGCTTGGCGAATACTTATGGGCGTATCGCACCACAGTCCGAACAGCCACCGGGAATACACCATTTTCCATGGTGTACGGGAGTGAGGCAGTCCTCCCATTAGAGACTCAGATTCCCTCACTCCGCGTCGCCCTCACGCATCAGTTGACGACAGACGAAAACCACCGTCGCCGGCTACAAGAGTTGGAGGCTTTAGACGAAAAATGCCTCTTGGCTCAGCAGCGAATCGAACTATACCAAGCACGCATCTCTGGAACCTTCAACAAGAAGGTCAAAATCAGAATATTCCAAGTGGGCGATCTCGTCCTGGCAGTCCGGAGGCCGATGGTCATGACTCACAGGAACGCCGGCAAATTCCAGCCAAAGTGGGAAGGCCCATTTATCATTAAGGCAGTATTCTCCAACGGTGCTTACCGCCTCGCAAAACAAAATAGAGACTTGCTCATGTTGCCCGTCAACGGTAAATTCCTGAAGAAATATTATGTCTAAACGATATTCTCTCCAGATCATCGAGTCATGTACCCGTTGGTACCGCTGAACTCACAATCCACAACATTTTAGATTATCGAGTCATGTACCTGCTGGTGCCGCTGAACTCACATCCATTTTCCTCTCAAATTATCGAGTCATGTACCTGCTGGTGCCGCTGAACTCACATCCATTTTCCCCTTAAATTATCGAGTCATGTACCTGCTGGTGCCGCTGAACTCACATCCATTTTCCCTTTAAATTATCGAGTCATGTACCCGCTGGTGCCGCTGAACTCACGCTTTCACGATGTTTCAAATCATCGAGTTATGTACCTGCTGGTGCCTCTGAACTCACATTCCGGTCACTCTTTCAGATAGCAAGACATGTATGATCATACCTCTGAACTTTCTTCTTTTTTTTTGAAAGAGATCCTCCCTCATGATCTACTACCCGCACTCCCAGTGCACAAAAAGGGTAATCGATCCACAAATTTCCGAAACGGCCATGTCCTCATTACCTCTGAGTCATTTTCACTGCCACCAAAAACAAACCGCCCCCTCGCATAGAACTTCCACGTCCTCCTACCTCTGAGTCGTTCTATGTACCTCCTCTTCATTGAGCCCACTCCTGCCATGTCCTCATTACCTCTGAGTGGGAAGGCTCCGTCGAAGAAACCTTCATGCTTGCCATGTCCCCATTACCTCTGAGTAAGTATGTCGGTTCCCTTTCAATCTATTATTTGTACCCACAACCGGAGTACAACAAAGATAATAGGTCCACAAATGTCCTCTGTTGACCACAAATGTCCTCTGTTGACCACAAACGTCCTCTGTTGACCACTGTTGACAACAAATGTCCTCTGTTGACCACAAATGTCCTCTGTTGACCACAAACGTCCTCTGTTGACCACAAATGTCCTCTGTTGACCACAAATGTCCGCAGTCGACCACAGATGCTGTACTGGATCTCCAGTACACGCCCATCCCTTCCCTATCATGCCTGAGAGCCCAGTTGCTCCCTGGCATTCTCCTGAATACCAAAAACTTCTATAGCTGTCTTATCGCGAAGTTGTTCTAGGTATTCCTCTCCAAAACTTGTTATTCGTACCTAAAACCAAGGTACGCCTAGGGTGACAGGTCCATAAATAATCCCCCAGCAGGTCCAAATCCATGAACACCACAAGTACAAGAAAGAGAAGATGAGTTGAAACATGCTCATTTATTCAAAAATTTAAAGTGCTACATCATTTGGGATCTCCTCCCTTACAAAATAAAGACAAAAAGAAAAAAAGAGGAGAGACAGCAAAAGAAGACAGAAGGCAGATCACTGCTCCGGGGCACATAACGCCATGAGACGGTCCGTTAGCAAGACAACCGACCGCTCAAGCCTCTGTTTGGCTCGACGCTCCGCCTCCTGGCTCAGCACCGCCGCGTCCTCCAGATGAGCATGAGCTTGCCAGTTGTCCTCGAACTTCTTGAAAGCCCACTCCAGGTTGACAGAAGATCGGAAAACCTTCTCGGCCTCCCGAGCGATCGACTCATGTTCCGCACGAGCAGCCTCCAGCTCTGACTCTAAGAAGGCCAACTCCTTCTGGAGTGCGAGAATTCGCTCCTTCGTGTCAGCTATTCCACGAGAAGCAGATTCTTCCCGGGCCCTACAAGCCTGACTTCGACTACCCAGTCTGTCATACGAAACGGAGAACTTGTCAAGGTCCTCCTGCACAACCGGCCCGGCAGTATCTCGAGCGAGCTTGATCCTATCCCGAGCAGCAATGAGGAAGTCCCGCTCCCGTTCAATCGCAGCAGGCAAGCCAGCCTGCCGTATTGCCAGCAATTGGGTCACAAGCTGATCAGCCTCTGCCAATTTAGGCTCCAGGAGTACAGCCAACCCTACCCCGCCAGGAAGAGCCTTCAAAGTGTTAATCTGACCCCGATCTCCCCGCAGAGACAGGGAAAAAGGGATCCCCTGTTCTACGGCAGCATCTACGCCCCTCTTTAAGTGGCGATAGAAGCTGTCGACCACATCCTGCGTTACCTCGTCCAGAGCCTCCGAAGAAGCCTGGTGTCAACGGGAGTGTATCCGGCAACGCTGAAGAAGACGCAACAGAATCTGCCGCTCCTGCCATAAGAGAAACAAACTCCGCACGGAAGGACGCATGAACAGCGGCCAACTCCTCTTCAGCGGCCCGCAGAACTTGAATGCTCGGCAGGGCCGAGAGGTCAATCTCCGGAGCCGTATAAGCAGCAGAGGATGAGACGAAGACCATCGCCAGCTCCATCCCATCTGCCCGGAGCTGACAGGAGGCCCCTCGATATGAGACGGCAAAGGAGAGGAAACGCTCCTTTCACCCAGATCGCGGCAGGCCGAGCCTTCCCCAAGAACATCTGCGGTGGGAAGTAAAGGGTCAGGACCTGTAAGGCCAAGACAACCATGAATCGATTTGACCCGAAGGATATGTTGATAGAGCAAATAAGCCCCCTCGCTAGTCAATATTTGGCTTATCTTACCAGTCGAAGAGTGTGGAGGCTGAGGGTCGCCTGCAGCCACCGCAACAATCCTCACCAGCGGCCTCTGAGTCAAATGTGATGGGCTCCTCCGCCCCAACACCTTCGAAGGAGATGCGTCGAGATCGGCATCGTCCTTCCGAAAATTAGTAACCTCGGAGGTAGGCCCGAGGAAACCTTCGTCACCCCGCACCGGGGCCTCAGTACCTTGAGGGTTCTCCTGCCGCCGCCGGGAGAGCCCCCGCTGAAATGATCGCGGTACACATACCACTAATCAAAGCAGCAAGGGCTGGATCAACCTCAGGGGCGGTAGACGGTTCATGAGAGGCCGGTTCATCAGACACCTACAAAGAAAAATGATTAAGTCGTATCCTAAGAGAAAGAAAACCACAACAAGAAGATGGCTCCGACTTGGTCTTACCTCTGGAACATCGTCTACATCTTCACCCCCCTCCGTAATAAGCAGTCTACGAGGTCCGGCCGCAGCCCTCTTCACGGAAAAGGCTACTCCTCCGCTAGTAGATTCACACCTGCCTCGCTTACGCGAAGGGCCAGGCACGGCAGGCGGAGGTTCTACCCTTACCACCTCCGATACAGGTGGCAACTGACCTACCACCTCATCTAATACGACCGATGGTTGATCCGTCATTATCTCATCTGCCATGATGGGCGGCTGATCCGCCGCTGCTTCACCACCAGAAGAGAGAGAATCCTCATCGTCCCGCTCGTTGTTTTCTTCAACTGTGTCAAAGGACTCGGAATCGGGCGTGGGAACCCTATTCGCCGCTTTCTTCTTTGCCCTCGACACCGTAGCCTTCTCCGCCAAACGAGTGCCCACGATGAAGCTAGTCCTCGGGTCAAAACCGATAGGAGGCTGGTTGGCCGTAACATGGTATAGGGCCGCCATATGCAAGATTTCCCCCATCACGTTTGCCGCAGGAACTGAGAAACTAGTCCGAGTATGACAAGTGTCGTAGTAGCTCCATGCCCTAATACCATCAAGAATGTTACCCTCAAATCCTAAGTAGGAACTGGGATGCCCAAGGAATAGTTGACTGTACCCGAATTGACGAGCAAACCTACTGGGCAAATAGGGCTCCAGATACACAGTGTTCCGATAACGATAAACTAAATGTGCCGGGCGAATGTTATGCAGCCAGAAACGCATCTTCTCAGGTAAGAAATGAGGAGATCCAACGCCATCAACATGAATACTCCTCACTTCCTGGTCGATAAAACGAGGAACGGACACGAAGAAACCATATCCTCCACCCTCGCCAGCATCCTCCGACACGCCGACATGGTACTATATTCCCAAGGCTGATGGTGATACCTGAAAAGAAAAGCGTCGTCGTCCGTAACGTCGTCTTCCGTCCCAGGCCTCATTAAAGACTGATAATGCAACAACAGCCACCCTAGCAGGTAATGATAAGGCAGCTCTATACGTTCAAAGTCCATCACCACGTCACGAGCAATGACTTTGGACGAGAAGGCACGGAGACCATGATGAATGCTGCACACCATAGCAGGAAGAAGAGCCAGCCTGACCCCAAAGGCCAACTTCACGGCAGGAAGAATAAAGTGACGGCTGATCCTCTCGATAGCACCCGTCCCTCCTGAGACCACACAATTGTGCAGCCACACCATTAAGAAGCCTGCCAAGAGTGCCTTCTCCGACAGCCGCCGAGTACCATAATAAAAATAGCTGAAGGAGTCTCTCTGGCTCCCAAACTTGGCACCCTTAGATTTCGACCTCCTAGCAGTCAACACCAAGCTTTCTACTTCCTCAGGAGTTTGACGACCTCGGGAAGTAACTCGGCCAGCAGCGCTGAATCTAAAATGATAAGAGACCCAGGATTTGGTGTAGGAAGTATCCCCTTCCGAGCTATCATTTTTCTGGATAGCCGTTCAGTGACAGGTACTATGGTGACATAACAGTTCTTGGTACACAGCAACGAAGCCTGGGAATCGTCGATCTAGATCTTGGAACTCCTCGTTCGTTGGAGTGTATGCTTCGAAGGGCTCGTCTCCCTACGGAAGCTTGGAAACAGCATACATTTCATGGAGAGCGAGCCCCATCTCCCCTACAGGTGTGAAGAAAGTTCCTGTCCGATGGTTATACATCTCCAGAAGGGCCATAAACAACGGTTTATTAATGGGCAATTCGTGGCTGGTACCCCGGATAGCATCATAAAGATTGACTTCTCGCAAAAACGCCTCGTATTTCCGCAGAATCCACGAGGTCAGGTTAGCCCACGGGGGGATGGAGTGTAGCCAGCCCACTAGTGCCAATCTGCCGACGGGGTAGGACCCCTTTCGAGCGAGCTGGCTCAGGAAGGTATCAGCCTGAGAAAATGAGAAGTTGGGACCGGGGGTGTTGATGAAGGTACCCGGAGCTAACCCCATCACAGATTGACTGGCCGGATCCTTGATCGCGCGTACTAACCCAGTAGTTTTATTATAGCAAATTTTACCCACGAACATCCCCTGTCTGGTTGGAGTGAGCGGGTCTGTCATTTGCCTGTCCAAAACGATCATGTTGAACCACGCAAAAGGGAAATGACGCTTCATAATGGGGATATGAATCGGCATCCCGTCCAAGTTAAAATCCCAACTCTCGGAGACATCTAGCACTCGGGAGTTTTCTATGACCAACGTATCCCCAAAGAGGAAGACCGGCCTCAGATGCTCCCCATTAAGCTTCCCGGAGCTCATCATATCACTAAAGAATTGGAAAGTTTGAATCCGGATAGCATTTAGTCGCTCCAAAGGCTCATTAACAAGGAGCTGCTCTGACACTTGACGAACTAAATCGTCCCGTCGCACATCCATAGCAAGTTGATTCAAGCCGACCAGAAGTTCCCCCGCAAGATTTACTGGCAGAGTCACTGAGGAAAGACAAAAGGAAAAAGGATTAGAAGATAGTCAAAACAAGGAGCATCGGAAAGATCATTTGAGTCTATGCGGCTCGGACCAACACAGCCTTATGCGGCTCAGGAACAGATACATCCATGCGGTTCTGTTCATCATAGCCTCATGCGGCTCAGAAAAAGATAAGTCCACGCGACTCTGTTTAATCATAGCCTCATGCGGCTCAAATTCAGGTGAGACCATGCGGCTCAAAGACCACACAGACCCATGCGGCCCTGAACAGGTAGACTCATGCGGTTCAGGTTAAGCACGCCTATGAGCCAGACTCATATGAGCTGATGCGGCTACAAACAAACGGCTTATGCGGTTCAAAAGTGAGCGATGCTTATGCGGCCCAAATCGAAAACACACATACGGCTCAGATCGAGTATGACAAGCTCATGCGGCCCCATTGGGCGAAGTGCTTATGCGGTCACATCGACGAGTCTCGTACATGCGGCTTGTGCATAAAATATGAAACAGAGCCATGGCAGCAGTTAGGGTTTTCAGGCGACCCCCTTACCAGCAATAGGCGGATGAACGTCGGGGTGGACAGAGGGAACAGCGGCCGGTGGAGGAGTGACCACGTTCGTCGCCGGAGTCGCCGCAGAAGCGACCGCCTTGCCCTTCGCAGCCTTTGACGCAGCAGCCTTCTTGGGAGCCATTGTCGATCGTTGAGAGAAGACGAAGAGAAAGTCGACAACAAGGAGTTTCGAGCAAAGAGAGAAGGTAAAGAAACCCTTAAAGAATAAATTACTCCTATTTATAGGCGAAAGAAGCTCGTAAATCAACAAACGTCTCGATCCACACGCCGCCTAAAAGAATAAAGGCAAAATGCTTCGGTCAAAGCAAAACTGACCCTTGGGATCCTCTCCTAAAAGGCGGCGAATCAAGGGCATTTAATGCAGAAGATTTGCACACGTGGTTGGGACACGTGGCAACAAGTCTATGCGGCCTAACAGCTCATGCGGCCAGATAAATCCATGCGGCTGAACCATCTATACGGTTGGCAAAGGCCATGCTTCTTATTCAAAGTATTTTAATTTTGCAAATTGAAAACTTTGAAGGGGATCTTGTAGAAGCATGGAAAATATCAGAATAATGGTCTATGCGGCTCGGAGCAGGAGAACCCCATGCGGCTCATACAGGGGCAGTCCCATGCGATTCAGAAAGACCCTCAGTCTCATGCGGCTCGGAACAGGAGAATCCATGCGGCTTACATAGGGACAGTCCCATACGGTTCAAAGAGTCTTCCAGCCTCATGCGGCTCGGAAGTATATGCGGCTCACAAACGACCCACAGAGATATGCGGCTCGATCAACACCATGTGTCCCCCTGGGATCCCTTCACACAGCTGGCCATCGAGTAACGGCCTTATTTAATGCTCTGCCATGATTTGACAGCTGACGGCTCTGACATAAAGTGCCATGATGGTCCCGCCATAATGACAGACTCTTCGAGAACAGAAGAAAATCTCTGATGCGATCCGAGATTGCCACGTGGCTACTCCCATGCGGCTCAATCGAAGAAAAGCTTCATGCGGCTGGCAGAGATCAGCTTCCTGCGGCTCACCACGAAACCATCCCATGCGGCTCAATCGAAGAACAGCTTCATACGGCTGGCAGAGATCAGCTTCCTGCGGCTCACCAAGAAACCATCCCATGCGGCTCGCAAGTACTCTATCTATGCGGCTCATTGAGACACTGTCTTATGCGGTTCACGGATATCATACGACTCTGGCAGGGTCCACCATTAAGACACGTGGCAGAGATTATGGGATGCGCGGTATTAAATTAATCAGAGATTTACCAGATCCCAATAACTATATTTAGCGCTATCCTCATAATTAATGAGATCAAGCCATATCATTCATAATCAAGCCAATGGGACACGTGGTGAGAGATCCAAGCTTGACATAATCAATCATGAAGATTTAAAGCAATCAACATTAATCATTCACAGGATTCAATACTATCCACATTAATGGCCCAGATCCTTCACGTTCAAGACTAAAGGTCCAGATTGGTTAATCATCAGGCCGCCGCCACTTTGAGAATAGGCAGGTATCCAAACCCTAATGATGCCCCCACTCTTATAAATAGCAAGGAGTCATTCCCTTGCGAAATACACAGAGAGCTCCCCCCTTAATAATCAGAGAGAAAATACACACAGAGAGAGAGAAGCCAGAAGAGCCACGCGAGGAGAGCAAGAAGGGCATTTCTTCGTCAATGCCAAGCAGATCTTCCCCGAGCCAAGGTTGCATACCGATCGTCCAAGGAGTAAGGCAGAGCGGCCGTCGCTTTCCCGAGCCTCTATCGTCACCCCCCAAAATCTAAAATAAACAATTGTACTTAGACTGTTGTACCTAGGTTTTCGTCCCTAGGCTTTCTTTGTACAAGCGAGTTTGTAACGTGAAGTAAAAGTCCAGTCCTCCGATAATTGTTCTGCTCATTTATATTTCATGGCAAACACACACCTGTACGGCGTATCGATCCCTGGAAGATCCCGATACCCATAATGAGTGATCATTTTCTCAATATAATGAGACTGTGAAGGCGCTAGTCCAGTGACTATCCGGATGATCTTGATCCCTAAGATCACATCAGCTTCACCCAAGTCCTTCATACTGAACTTGCTTGAGATGAATTTCTTTGTCTCCGTGACACAACTAATATCCGTACCTAGGATAAGCATGTCGTCCACGTACAGACAAACGATCACACCTCTTCCATCAGCGAACTTTGTGTAAACACACTTGTCCGTATCGCTGACCATGTAGCCAATTGACCTTATAACTTTGTCAAATTTCTCATGCCACATCTTGGGAGCCTGTTTAAGACCGTACAAAGATTTCACCAACTTGCAGACTTTGTCTTCAAGACCCCTGATGACAAATCTCTCTGGCTGTTGTATGTAAATCTCTTCGATCAGCTCGCCATTTAGGAAAGCTGTATTCACATCCATCTGATGTATCACCATCTTATGTATTGCTGCGAGAGCAATTAACATTCTGATGGTGGTCATCCGGGTTACTGGAGCATACGTGTCAAAATAGTCAATCCCCTGCTTCTGAGAAAACCCCTTGGCTACCAACCTAGCCTTGAACTTGTCAATAGTTTCATCTGCTTTCATCTTCTTCTTGAAGATCCATTTGCATCCGATGGGTTTTGCTCCTTCAGGAAGATCAACCAACACCCAAGTGTTATTTGAGGTGATAGAATCAAATTCATTGTCAATCGCCTCCTTCCAGAAATCTGCGTCTCTGGTCTTCATCGCCTCATCATAGGTAAGCGGATCTGCTCCCACATGATAGGTGACAAAGTCACTTCTGAAGTTCTTCGGCCTCCTCACTCGCTTCGTTGACGGCTCAGCGAGATCTGGCTTGGACCACATCTTCATTGAAGACATCAGTTTCCTGCGCACCCTAATTGTTCTCCGGTACATCCGCAAGAACAATATTCTTGTGCCTTGCAAATTTGTCTTCAAAATATTCTGCGTCACAAGATTCAATGATATGATTTGACTCAATATCAAGAAATCTCCGAGCATCACTCTTCTCGGCATACCCCAAGAAGATCGTCTTAGTAGTCCTTGTTCCAAGCTTCTGAATCTTCAGATCTGGAAGCTTGACATATGCCAGACACCCCCACACTCGAATGACATTCAAGTTAGGTCTGACCTTGAACCAGAGTTCATGAGGAGTAACGTCTGAAGTTGCATGAGGAACTCTATTTAGAATAAAAGTGGCCGTCAATGCAGCTTCTCCCCAGTAGCAGTTAGGAAGACCAGCAGTCAACAACATTGAGTTAATCATTTCTGTTAACGTTCTGTTCTTCCTCTCTGCTACTCCATTTGATTGAGGAGAGTACGGAGCCGTAGTCTCATTGACAATTTCATGTTCTTTGCAGAACGATGCGAATTTATGAGAACTGTACTCCCCACCTCGATCACTTCTTATTCTTTTGAGTTGTTGTCCAGTCTGCCGCTCAGCTTCGGCTCTGAACTCCTTAAACTTCTCGAATGCTTCGTCTTTAGCCTTTAGTAAGTAGACGAACGCATACTTTGAGAAGACATCGATGAAGGTTATGAAATACTTCATCCCGGTCTTTGTAGAGAACTGTTTGAAGTCACAGATATCGGAGTGTACTAACTCCAGAAGATCTGTACTTCGATTAACCCGAGAAAAGGGTTTCCTTGTGATCTTTGTTTGAGCACAAACTTCACATTTCTCTACCTTACCCCCATATTTGGAGATAAGTCCTAGACTAGACATTCTGTTTATTCGTTTACAATGAACATGTCCTAGCCTATTATGCCACAACTCAAGAGTATAAGCAGAAAGAGTGATTTCATTAATCACATTAATTACATTGGACTGATTTACAAGCTGAATTTTGAACATTCCTTCGGTATAAAAAGCTTTCCTGAAATATGTTCCCTTGATAGACATCACCATCTGGCCAGCATTAATGTCCATCCTGAGGCCTGCTTTGCAGAGTAGGCCTCCTGAGATCAGGTTCTTGGCGATAGCAGGTACGTGCTTCACGCCTTGAAGCGTCAGAGACTTCCCCGAAGTCAGCTTCAACACCAACGTCCCGATCCCGAGCACTTCAGCTTGTGCCTGGTTCGCCATCATAACCACTTCAGAAGTAGGTGTATAGGTGGTGAACCACTCCTTACTGGAGCAGACATGGCAGGAGGTTCCAGTGTCTACCCACCAGTCAGAGTCAGTCCTTACTGCATCAACCTGTACAATCATAGCAACAATGTCAGTGATCATAGATACCTTACTAGGCTCTCCTTGCTCTGATTGCTTGGTCTTTGCTTTGCACTCATTCTTAAAGTGGCCCTTCTTGCCACACTTGAAGCAAGGCATTTGAGACTTTGGCTTCTTTTTCCTGATAGAAGTTTCCTTGACTTTTAGATTGTCTGGGTCCTTCTTCTTGCTGTGGGAAGCCGTCTGCTTTCTCCTTGGTTCCTTGGTATGAACCAGATTGGCGTTAGCCAATTGCTTGGACAGTGCGTCCACCTTCAGTTGAGCCCGCATTTGGTCCTCAACATAGATTTTCTGCAAGAGATCTTCAAGGCTGATCTCAAGCTTCTTCCTATGCATGTTTGCATAGAACTTACTCCACCCAGCGGGGAGCTTTGAGACAATCCCTCCAACAACAAACTTGTCAGGGAGGGGCATCGCCTCGTCTTCCAACTTCTGTCGCAGCTTCAGAAATTCTTTTACCTGCGGCAGCATGGACTTCTCGTCCTCAAAGAGCCATTTGTGATATTTTTCAACCACAAATATCTTGCTCCTGTTCTTGTCTTCTTCGTACAGTTTTTCCAGAGACTCCCATATGTCTCTGGCAATTGGTTTCTTACAGTAGGATTCTGCTAGGGAATCCTCCATAGCATTCAGGATAAGCAACCTGCAAATGCTATTCTCCCTTCTCCACTTGGCCTGAAGTTTAGTAGCCGCAGTGATTGCGGCAGCAGACCCAGTATCTGGAACAGTAGGTTCCTCTTCAAGCAGCACGTGATCAACGTCTCTGAGTTGAAGAGTGAGATAAACCTTCCTCTTCCAGACTTGATAATGCTCTCCATCAAACTTTTCTAACTTACAGAAGTCAGTGTTGAGGAGTGAAGCATTAAAGTTTTCCATCGTAGCAATAAAGCTTTGAGATTGTTATTGCCGGGGCACAATTTTTCGATGGAAAACTGAGAATATGAAACAATTGTAAAAACAAAGTTCCAACGCAACACTTCTTGGAAGGTTGCGCAAGTATAACGAAGATCTAAAAAGATATCGTTATGATATTACGAGAATCTAAAAAGATTTCGTAATCACAGCAGCGAAGAAGATGACAGGCGAAAGATGGAAGATGACCTGCTGGGGTGAATGATCACCGTTGCTCAAAGCTTTATTCGCCCTACACGAACAGCTTCCAGGAACCAGCAAGTTCGTCGGAGAACTTGGAACACTCCTGCTCTTCTGACTCCTCGGATGGATACGAACTTCCGTGCAAAAGCAACGCTGGTGCGGCGCCTTTCCTCTCTCTCTAAGGCTGCTGGAATTTGCAAACAAATTTCGATCAGAACTGTGTTAAAGAACACGTCTGAATTCTCTGTTTACTTGTGCTAAAAAATACTTCGTAAACTTTCTCTGGTGGCTTCTCTTTTCTATTTTGTAATCAGCCTTGAGAGAGAGAGGATACCGCGCTTAGCCCATGAGCCCGAGTCCGAGTCCGAGTCGCGGGACTTAGCTCCCATGGAAATGAATTTTCCAAGAGCAAAAAGCATGAATGCTTTTATTGTTGATTTAGCCCTTTTTCCATTAGAAAAATAACCCCACATGGCACACCCATGTGCACCGCCACACCACATGTGCATCTCTAAAATAGGAAAGCTATTATATAGAGATACAACTCATTTGGTCTAGCCGATGTGGGACTAAAATTCACTTAGAAAAAGACCAAACTCCAACAATGTTTCCCATTATTCTTTGTAAGAAATAAATAAAATTTTAAGATATACCTTCACTATTTAACCAAAATTTTGGTTGATTTACAAAAGAATAAAAATATTTATATTTTTTAAAACAGTAATAACATATCTTAGTTTCTATATATTGAATGAAAGCATTCGCTAAAATAATTTTTTTTAGTTCCACGTAGTCATCACTATTATTGTTTGCGCACGGGTCTTCAACAGACCCACAGTTTTCATTTTTTTTTTTTTTTTTTTGTAAAGTTTTCTACTATATCTTCTAAAAATCTACAATTAATAAACAATAGCTGGTCCAAAGCACATGATTTTATTTAACGAATAATGTTCAAACATGCGTGATAGACTAAAGAAAGCTAGTTTCTTCATGTGACGGCAGGGATGACACCATTTTTTTTTTTTTTCTTTTCGTCATCTCTGACAATAACGGAAATTTTTAGGATTATTTAGTAATAGAATCTCATATAATATTTAATATTAAAATTTGGATTTTTATAATATTCGGTATTAGAATTTGGGTTTTTATACGTCTCCACATTGATAGCATATTTGAACGTCAACGGTGAATATGAGATCCAAATTTTAATGTTAGACATTATGGAACCCTAAATCATAATATCAAATATTATTCAAGACCCTATTACTAAATAATCTAAATTTTTGTAAGAAGAGGGAATTTGAATGGCCAAGAAAGTTTTTAAAACGTTTAGTGATTTTTTAAATAGTTTACTAAAATCATCCTTAATTTATAAGAATAGTTATAAGTTTTTTTTTAAAATATAATAAAATTGAGGATAGTTTTCATAATCCATCTTTAAAATTCAAAAATATTGTAAAAGAATCATT
This sequence comes from Iris pallida, assembly GCA_029216955.1. Lineage (NCBI taxonomy): Eukaryota > Viridiplantae > Streptophyta > Magnoliopsida > Asparagales > Iridaceae > Iris > Iris pallida. The sequence goes on along the minus strand of JANAVB010029818.1, from coordinate 5,301,435 downwards.
AAAAATTACAATTTAAAAAAAATTGCTCTCAAAGCATATAGTTTGGAGAAATTATAAATTGACACCTAAAACATCTGACAATAAAGCATTTTCTAACAGACGCACCACCATGGGACATTATGTTGAGATTGGAGCTTAGGCTTTGTTTGCTAGGAAGGATGGAAAAGTAAAAGGAAGAAAAATCAAAAAAAAAAAATTATCTTTCATCCGTATGGAAAGAAATTAAGACTATTTTTTTTCATTTGTGTTTGATAGAATAGAAGAAAAATAGAAGTGATACATTTTTCTTTGGTGTGAAAAAAAAAGTGGATGAAATTTTTTTTTTTACCAATTATATCCTCAACTAACAATATTTATTTACCATTTGAATTTTTTAAACTACGTTAGGATAATATAATTTATATAGGATACAATTGTAAATTAAGATGAGTATGCACTTTTTCTTCCACTTTTTCTTCCACTTTTGGGGTGATTAATTTTCTTAGGTTACGAGGGAAAACCAATCCCTCCACTATTCCTTCCATCCACTTTACTTTTCATATCAAACAAAAGAAAATGTTTCTTTCCTTCCAATTTTTTCCTCATTCATTTCTTTTCCTCCCACTTTTTCCTCCTACCAAACACACGTTTAGTGCCTGGTGATTAACTACTAATTTATATAATAATAAAATGTCCTAAGCTAGGATGTTTTTAATTAAAAAAAGAAAAAAAATTATGAAATGCCCAAAAATCGTAAAAATTTTATGAAAAACCTACCGCAAAATAACATTTTATCGCATGTCCAGAATTAGCGAAAAATATATAAAAGGGTTCGGAATGACATTTTTGTCCTTCTAATTTATTGAAAACACCACGAAACAAACTTTCAAAAAAAATGTTTCGATTCTTCCTCTTATTCCATACGTTACTCACTTTCAAATTTAGGTTTTCTCTTCCAAAATCTTCTGTAATGCCCCGCTCCGCATCGGTGCATTACGATGAGTCGTTGACTCGAAGAGTTGCGTTGACCCGATGAGGTATCGATGCGAATCGATGCAAGTGTTGCGTTGGCCAAAGGTAAGCTTTGAGTCGGTTGGAATCTATGAATCGAATCGATGCAAAGAGTAAGTCCCGCTTGAGCAAGTGCTGATTTTAGTTGATCTGGTGTGCAGGCTATGCTTCTACGCTGGACGATAAGAGGTCGGCATTTTGCCTTATGCAATGAAGTGTCCGAAAAACCAAATCGAGGCCCTGCAACGGATTGTGGCATAGGCGCGATAGGCCAAATCAACCGAGTAGTTCAAAGGAATGGCTAAGTCCAAGAGTTAGCTTTGCGATCGAGTTATGGAAGCGAGACGCTTCAATCGGCAAAACGGCAAGACGTATCGGCTTAAGGTGGGCGGGTTCTTGACTCTCTCTCCCTATTCCTTCACGTCTTAATAGAATATGTTATGGTATGCGTAAGATGTTATCGAATTAGCGAGCGTGGCTCGACGACGAAAGGTTTGAGTATGTGTCGAACACTAAGATAGAACATTGAACAATCGAACAATTGAAGCGACGTGCATCAAGTGCACGAGTCGCGATAGGGCATGATGGTAGAACATTGAAAGACAGCATCGAGATGTGCATCAGGTGCACGGCTCCGAGAACATTGAACTCTAGGCGTAGAACATTGATTATGATGCTGAGCGTGCCTTTGTGCACTTAAGCTACGAAAAGACTAAGTAAATACGGAAGTAGGCTATGCGAATAACATTATGAACGAGACGCGTGATTATGAGTACGAGACGACAAAGCCGTTGGGCGTCGTGCATCAATATGGATGTGTTGGGGCATAACGCCGACGGAGCTCCCCATATGAATGGTGGATTATGTTTATGGCACGGGAAACCGTTTATGTGCGAGACTATGTTTATGGAATACGAGATCGGTTGGTATGCTATGGATTGTATGATATGGAACGTATTGCATGGTCAATGGACTCGGATTACCCGTGCACGGGTGCGGCTTCCCTCGAACGGTTACGCCGGGGCGCCGGGACCGTTCGGCCTAGGAGGGAATTATGTGTGGTATTTATGGTGCACAACATTCGGACGGATTGCGACCGTCCAGTGCTGTGATAAGCTATGATATCCGTAAGTTTGGGATCCTTCGGATACTGGGGTAGCAACCCGTATCGAAGCGATTGTAGGCTTACACATATGAGATGCCAAGTCCATTACGGTGCGAAACACCGTGACCTTCATATAGATAGGGCCGGTGGGCTGAGTATGAGAGCTGGGTACAGGCGCAGGGCCTGTCACCCATTATGCATATGTTTACGTTTATGATTGGTCGGTTGTGCGAATCGTATGTTTGCTTACGTTAAGTTCTAACCACTGCAGGCTAAGGAAAATGGGACGAGATGAGCACGAGCACTATGTTTATGTTCATATTATGGCTAACTGTATCTGCTGCAGGAACACGGCGTGGAACACATTTATGAATATGTGCTATGTATAAGCGTTGCCATGAAATTTATCCTAAGGCTAAATAGAAAGATCACAAACTAAGATGCATGTTCACTAAATGAATTAAGTGTTTGGTTTGGGTGCAAGCGGGTCTTGATCAGTGCGAAGCGAGGACGAAAGCACTAAACCCCCACTAGTTTATGTGCAGGTTCAGGTTATGATCAGCTCGGGACGGAGCTTGGCTTGGACGTGCCGAGGCATGGAGTCCTTGGTGTTCAAGAGGAGCTTCCGCATATGCGTTCGGACTTGCGACATGGAGATGTTCGGCCGAAGACTACTTGGTGGCTATAAAGAGGCATAATGTATGGAACAATGAAATCCTTTGTGAGCTAAGAGAGATCATGAGCGTTGTAGCCAATTGGCATTTTATGTTGGGCTATTCAGAGCCTTTGTAACCTTCAGTTCAATATGAATAAAAGAGATTCTTATATTTTACTTTGTTTCCTTCCGCTGCTTATGTTATCAAATTGAGATAGTTCTATGTGAACCTGTTATCTTGCCTTGCACGAGCGCAACTCCAGGCTCGTGCGGCATCACGCCCCAGCGAGAATGATGATTCGGGTAAAATCTAGCGAGGACGAGCGATTTCCCAGGTCGGGGCGTGACAAGTTGGTATCAGAGCGGTTCCATCCTTTGGACCGTGCGTGAATCTCTTTGACCCTCAGTTGCTTCGTTATCGAATCCAGTTGACTCTAAGTTGTTTCCGCAACCGCATGGCTCATGGATCTGCTCGACGCTACATTGGATGTTCCATACAATAAGTCTATATTATGTTGCGTACGTCTGTCACAAGTATGTCGTGACTATTACGTTATCTCCGGGTGCCGTCGGAGAGTGTTGGTTGTACGAAGTGCAACGAGTTATGGAATGCTGGTCGCACGAAGTGCAACGAATATGGTGATGTTGGTTGCATGAAGTGCAATGATATATGTGTTGTCGGTCGTACGAAGTGCGAGGAGCTATGTGTTGTTGGTCGCACAAAGTGCGAGAGATATGTGTTGTTGGTTGCACGAAGTGCAACGGGTCGATATGTGAGGCAATGTGTATTATGTGGCTATACGAAGGATTATGTGTTATCGGTTGCACGGAGTGCAGCAAGTCGTGGATCGTTCGTTGCATCGGTGCAACGAGTTGATACGGTATGATGTGCGTTGTATGGCTATGCGGATGGATAGCGATATGTTGTACAAGATTGAGTAAAGACCTTAAGTATAAAGAATAAGTTGTTGCATGAGTTGCAACGAGTGAGACTGGAATATCGCGGATGCGATAGTACGAGTCGAGATGGTCGCTAAGTCGAGTTTGAGTAGGCGAACGTTATGTTGGCCGTATGTCGCGTTGAGCTTTGAATAAGCGAATGTTGCGGGTGGGATCGAGATGATCGCCATGGTACGGTTAGATTGAATGTGTGTGTCGAACATGAGCTAACGCTAGAGCTGGGATCGGAAGGATCGCCATACGGGACAGTTAAGTTGAGATAGAAGTCGAACCTATGCGAAGTGTGATGTCGAGTAATGACTCGATTTCGAGTGGTGTATGCAATACCAATTATGCGAGCAAGCGTGGTGAAGTATTGTATCGATAACGATAGGCGATCCTGAGTGGTATATAGAATACCACTTAGCGATGGTTATGTTAAGCCGGTTGGTGACTTGCGATAGGTTTCGTCGAAACGATTATGTGGTTACGATATGTTTGTCCACAACGGATGGAATGGTACCGAGACTCGAGTGGAAATGATGTGATAGGAGTCGATATAAGTATGCTTTGGTGAATTAGTTAAATGAGTATGCGTGAAGTCGTGCCTACGGTGGGTACGTCGGACGAGGATTCGCTAAGTATAAGTCGAACGATAGGCCGAGCATATGCGAATGAATGTTACGTTGAGGAAATGGTCGACCCGGTCGAACTTATGTTGAGTTAGTACGAAGACTTCTTCGGAACATGTTGAGTAAGTACGGAGAAATCGTACGAACGAATTTGAGTTAGCACGAGGAATCGGTAGCACGACTTTGGAAGTGCGAGCTAGGGATACGAGAATGAATATGTGAATTGGAAATTGTGTCGCGATTATGGAAGTTAGCTATAACGGAATGAATCTTGGTGTGTGCAAGACTTGATTCGTATTCGAGTTCGGATAATGGCAATGATTGCAACGGGTTTGAGCTTATGAGAAAGGAGGATGTTCAAGTTATGCATATCGACGATGGTATTGAGGCGTATCAAAGACGATATGCAATAACTCGGAGATACTCTGATCGAATGAACGAAAATTATGTTGAGCATTGTTGTTGGATGAATAAGATGCAAGTTAAGTTGATGTCGATTTGGATGACGACGGTAGGAACGCTTCGGAGAATTTGAGAGTCGATGGATGTTGCTCGGATGAAATCGAAAGTGTCTGAATTGCTTCGCGGATCACCACTATGTTGACATTCTTGTCTTGAGCGAGCGCAACACCAGCCTCGCACATGCGTCACGTCAAATTTGGACGATCATTCCGCGTGAGCACTGGTATGGTGATTCATCCAGTGGGCATGATCGAACTTGTGAGGCGTGGTGAATTTGATATGGACTTGTGGTTTGATGCGAAGGTGGAATTGAGGATTGTGCGATATTGTCAACGGTAGTGCCTAAGTGACTCGAGTAGTAGCGGCGCATTAGTTGCGCATGGGATGGATAAATTACGGATTGGTAAGGTATGTCGGATTGGGTAAAGTCGTATAGGAAATATCGGGAATTGATTTGGCTCCGCGATAGGATATAGCATAGTTCGTTGTAACTGTCCCTCATTGATGATCTTCAATTATCGAGCGTAGTTTCGGGGCAGATGACCCTAGAAGACTTGACCGCCAAATCAAGTGAATGTTGAAGTCCCATAGGATGACCCTAAAGAAGTCGCGTAAGAAGGATAAGGAATGAGGTAGTGCATGTTGAGGATAAGTCTAAAAGCGAGCGAGTATCGCGTCTCGAAAGTTAGCGAGTAATAGAATCGATATGGTCAAGAAAAGTTATGTTGGATCGAGTGGATGTTGAGGAACGTGCTTAGCGTAGTGACGCGGTAAGGCGATTGCAAGAATTTTGCAATGTATGAGAGTAACGGATAGTAGAACGACCCTAAGAGTGTGTCGTAGATCGGTTGAGAAACGGTTAGGCCATGTGTATTGAGCGCGATCTATGTTACGAAACGAACTAGTCGAGATTGAAACGGGGACTAAGTAAAGGATTCGTACTCGGTCGAGTATCGGAGATAGGCATATCGTAAGAGACCTTGGGTCAGAAAGATTGTTGCCTTTGAGCATCGTAGACTCAAGTTGACCTCTTGTGTCGGGAGAGCGCGAGCATGATGTCTGGATAAGTTGCCTAGCGGGGGTAGCCCCAGACTCGATGTACGGGTAGTTCGAGAACGTGGATCGTGTTGGGATAGTTGTGTGCGAGACTTAGTACGGATGGTAGGCAAGAAAAATGGAGACATGTGGACGTAGTCCATGTCGTAGAGGCCAAGTGTTATGAATGATTGGACAAAAGACTTGGGTTATGCGAGAGATAGGAAACGGTTGGGCGAATAGGCGTTGCGGGAGCTTGTTGCGGTCGGATGCGCAATGACTTGTGCAATGCGAGTGTAAGATGGCCGGCGAGAAACTTACGAGATCGAAGTTACGGTTTGAATCAAGTTATGTGCAGAGATGTTTGGAAGACGATCGCATGTTATGGGATACTGTATACGAAGAGTATTTTGGGAATAGGCGCTAAGATATGACTAAGTCGAGTACGGACCGATGGATGCTTGAGGATTTAAGTTGAGCTTGTTAGTTGTCCCTATATCCTACAACTGAGCTTGGCTGAAATGCATATATTGGTGGGACGTCTAAAATATGTGTATGATCCAGACTGAGTTGTATGATTCAACGATAGTAACACGTGATCGTGAAGCGATCTATGCGAGGCACTTGGATTAAGTGTTGGTTTCGGTTCGAGGATGAACCTGATTTTGAGTGGTATATTATGTAATGCCCCGCTCCGCATCGGTGCATTACGATGAGTCGTTGACTCGAAGAGTTGCGTTGACCCGATGAGGTATCGATACGAATCGATGCAAGTATTGCGTTGGCCAAAGGTAAGCTTTGAGTCGGTTGGAATCTATGAATCGAATCGATGCAAAGAGTAAGTCCCGCTTGAGCAAGTGCTGATTTTAGTTGATCTGGTGTGCAGGCTATGCTTCTACGCTGGACGATAAGAGGTCGACATTTTGCCTTATGCAATGAAGTGTCCGCAAAACCAAATCGAGGCCCTGCAACGGATTGTGGCATAGGCGCGATAGGCCAAATCAACCGAGTAGTTCAAAGGAATGGCTAAGTCCAAGAGTTAGCTTTGCGATCGAGTTATGGAAGCGAGACGCTTCAATCGGCAAAATGGCAAGGCGTATCGGCTTAAGGTGGGCGGGTTCTTGACTCTCTCTCCCTATTCCTTCACGTCTTAATAGAATATGTTATGGTATGCGTAAGATGTTATCGAATTAGCGAGCGTGGCTCGGCGACGAAAGGTTTGAGTATGTGTCGAACACTAAGATAGAACATTGAACAATCGAACAATTGAAGCGACGTGCATCAAGTGCACGAGTCGCGATAGGGCATGATGGTAGAACATTGAAAGACAACATCGAGATGTGCATCAGGTGCACGGCTCCGAGAACATTGAACTCTAGGCGTAGAACATTGATTATGATGCTGAGCGTGCCTTTGTGCACTTAAGCTACGAAAAGACTAAGTAAATACGGAAGTAGGCTATGCGAATAACATTATGAACGAGACGCGTGATTATGAGTACGAGACGACAAAGCCGTTGGGCGTCGTGCATCAATATGGATGTGTTGGGGCATAACGCCGACGGAGCTCCCCATATGAATGGTGGATTATGTTTATGGCACGGGAAACTGTTTATGTGCGAGACTATGTTTATGGAATACGAGATCGGTTGGTATGCTATGGATTGTATGATATGGAACGTATTGCATGGTCAATGGACTCGGATTACCCGTGCACGGGTGCGGCTTCCCTCGAACGGTTACGCCGGGGCGCCGGGACCGTTCGTCCTATGAGGGAATTATGTGTGGTATTTATGGTGCACAACATTCGGATGGATTGCGACCGTCCAGTGCTGTGATAAGCTATGATATCCGTAAGTTTGGGATCCTTCGGATACTGGGCTAGCAACCCGTATCGAAGCGATTGTAGGCTTACACATATGAGATGCCAAGTCCATTACGGTGCGAAACACCGTGACCTTCATATAGATAGGGCCGGTGGGCTGAGTATGAGAGCTGGGTACAGACGCAGGGCCTGTCACCCATTATGCATATGTTTACGTTTATGATTGGTCGGTTGTGCGAATCGTATGTTTGCTTACGTTAAGTTCTAACCACTGCAGGCTAAGGAAAATGGGACGAGATGAGCACGAGCACTATGTTTATGTTCATATTATGGCTAACTGTATCTGCTGCAGGAACACGACGTGGAACACATTTATGAATATGTGCTATGTATAAGCGTTGCCATGAAATTTATCCTAAGGCTAAATAGAAAGATCACAAACTAAGATGCATGTTCACTAAATGAATTAAGTGTTTGGTTTGGGTGCAAGCGGGTCTTGATCAGTGCGAAGCGAGGACGAAAGCACTAAACCCCCACTAGTTTATGTGCAGGTTCAGGTTATGATCAGCTCGGGGCAGAGCTTGGCTTGGACGTGCCGAGGCATGGAGTCCTTGGTGTTCAAGAGGAGCTTCCGCATATGCGTTCGGACTTGCGACATGGAGATGTTCGGCCGAAGACTACTTGGTGGCTATAAAGAGGCATAATGTATGGAACAATGAAATCCTTTGTGAGCTAAGAGAGATCATGAGCGTTGTAGCCAATTGGCATTTTATGTTGGGCTATTCAGAGCCTTTGTAACCTTCTGTTCAATATGAATAAAAGAGATTCTTATGTTTTACTTTGTTTCCTTCCGCTGCTTATGTTATCAAATTAAGATAGTTCTATGTGAACCTGTTATCTTGCCTTGCACGAGCGCAACTCCAGGCTCGTGCGGCATCACGTCCCAGCGAGGACGATGATTCGGGTAAAATCTAGCGAGGACGAGCGATTTCCCGGGTCGGGGCGTGACATCTTCAAATCTTACTTCAAAAACTCGTCAGTGACTCTCCATTCATAATCTTTACACCATGTCGTCATTATCAGTTTCCACTTCATTATCATCAGCAGCAGCAACTGGCCATTTTTCGTGTTAAAATGCAGGAGAATGACTATTTTACGACAAACCGGAGAATGACAATTCTCCGTGTTAAAATGGAGCTCAAAACATCATTTGTTTGCGATTCTAAAATTTCGGAAGGCCGACAAACTATGAAACGATTTATTTTAGACTCCTCGAAAATACACTCCTTTTGCAACAAAGCGGACCTCGTTTTGACCTCCCAGTCAAAAGTTATGGTCCTCCAAAGTTTCAACTGGTCATTCCTCGTGTTAAAATACAGGAAAATGACCATTCTCTGTGGTAATATCACGGAGAATGACAATTCTCCATGTTAATATCACGGAGAATGGCAATTCTTCGTGTTAAATTGACGGAGAATTGTCATTCTCCGTGTTAAGACGACGAAGAGTGGCCATTCTCCGTCATTTTAACACGGAGAATGGTCATTCTCCGTGTTAAAATGAAGAAGAATGGTCACTCTCCGTGTTAAAATGCAGAAGAATAGTCATTATCCGTGTTAAAATTATGGAAAATTGTCATTATCCGTGTTAAAATCACGGAGAATGATCATTCCTCGTGTTAAAATGCAGGGGAACGGTCATTATCCGTGTTAAAATCACGAAAAATAGCCATTCTCCGTGTTAAATTGACGGAGAATTGTCATTCTCCGTGTTAAAATGACGGATAATGGCCATTCTCCGTCATTTTAACACGGAGAATTGTCATTCTCCGTGTTAAAATCACGGAGAATTGCCATTCTCCTTGTTAAAATGCAGAATAATGGTCATTTTCTGTGTTAAAATCACGAAGAATGACCATTCTCCGTTCTTAAAATCACGGAGAACGGTCATTCCCCGTGTTGAAATCACGAAGAACGATCATTCTCCGTGTTAAAATCACGGAGAATTGCATTCTCCGTGCTAAAATCACGAGGAGTGGCCATTCTCCGTGTTAAATTGATGGAGAACAGTTGACAGAAACCTAATTTGTTTTTTTTTTTTAAGAAATTTTTTTTGTTAGAAATCAAGATTCAAGAGTTTTCCGTTTTTCTTTCAAAACGATGCTAACTCTTATGGAGAAGAAGAAGATATTCTCTCCGCAATTGACCTAATAACCGAAAAACTTCAAATCTCTCTACGAAGATGATGATGAGCGATGATCGGAGTTCGACTGAAGAAAAGCACGGTGAACTACGAACGATCTTTGCGATCTCTGTTGAAGATGAGAGCAATGGAATTCAGATCTCTCGTAGAGAAGAAGAAGACGAAAATCGCAATCCAAATCTGAGTTTGTGAATTCAAATACATATATATATGACCAAATTTGTGCGAAGGGGTAGTTATGGTATTATCAAAATGACAATTTTGTAAATACAGAACATCTAAAGGGAATCTTGGAATATTTAACGTGGACATATATAATTTTGAGTATTTTATAAAACCTAACGCTTTTTCTTCGTTCATTCCTGCGAATATATCTCGTTACTTCGATTCATTTCCCGCGTAATGCTTGGCCGGAAAAGCTGGAAAAACTCCACCAGCTCATGCAAGAGATAAAAAATGACCCCCCCGAAGAGCTACGGAACGCTTGCTCAAAAGAATTCATGACCGGATTGGATCAGCTCTCATTCTCACAAGAATGGTCTGCCCCAGCGGAAAGCGTCCTGCGGGTAGGTTATTCATAGACTCTCACCCCGAAATTTGGTATTTCAGTAATTTCCAGTTTAAAAAAAGGGCCTATTGTTTTTATTACAATTTTTTCTATTTTGTTTTTGTATTTCAGAAATTTTGCTGTAGCCTTTTAGATTTTTTAGAAATTGTATAGGACGGTCAAAATTTAATAAAAAAAAAATCTCTAAGGCTACAAAACGTCACTACTACACTAATGACGTTTTGGCGTTAAAAAATGTTAGACTAAAAATGCCAATAGTAATGTTGTGTACATGCTAAAAATAATAACGGATTATTATTTTTAGCTACCTTGTTAACACCCCTAATAATCCACTTCCTAAACGCCAATAATGACGTTTTTAAGCCAAAGGAGAATCTTATGGCGGATTATTATTATTTTTCATTTGCAATGGCTTGTTATTTTATTGGTAGCCAGGGGTTTAGAAGTCACTACAAATGAAAAAACAATTATAAATTAACCCCAAGATACCAATAAGAAGCTAGCTATGGCGAACAACAATGTAGGTTCAAATCAACGAAGACATGGTCAAGAATCAAAAATTTTATTGTAGGACACTATAATTTATACAAAATTGGCTATAACGGCATTTTTATTTTTTGATAAATTGTTAAATCAGACTCTTTATGCCAGATGTTCGTGTTTAGTTTATGCCAGACAGTCTGGCAGAAATAATGTACTTTGAACTTCTCCATATGTTCAACTGTCGGATAATGTTCAATTGTTTGAGAAATGTCATGTTTAATCAGGGGGCAGATCCAAGTGGAACTTGGAGTGGGCTCCCGTCAACACCCTTTTTTTTCTATATATTTTATTTTTTTGATTTAGTGGTCCAATTAAACCAACTGAACCTGTCTTGACCCGACTATTAGGACAGCAAACGAGCCAAGCCAAGCCAAGCCAAGCCAAGCTTTTGTAAGCTTGAGCTTGGCTTGACTAGAATTAATTGAGCTCAAGCTCGAGCTCGAGTTTGATAATTTTTTAATTTTAGAGCTTGAGCTTGACTAGAGCTTGTTTACATTAAGCTTGAGCTTGGCTTGGTTTGAGCTCGAGATTGGCTTGATAAGCAAGCTTGATTCAAGCTTAATGAGCTCAATTTCAATTTAGTTAGCTTTGAATTCAAGTACCTATAATATTAATAATTTATTTATAAAAATTTAATTAAAGAAGTTCCTTAATATGAATTATTAAGGACATAAAAATATATAATGCGTGCGCACGCGCGCAAAGAATTTAACAAAGAACAAACGAGCTCCTAAACGAGCTTCTAAACGAGCCAGCTCGCAAGCTCATAAACGAGCCAGCTCGCGAGCTAATACGAGCCGAGTACTTCCAAGCTTGAACTTGGCTCGTTTATTTTACGAGCTCGAAAATAAGACTTGAGCTCAGCTTGTTTACTAAACAAACCGAGTTCAAACGAGCTTTTATCAAGCCGAGCTTCGAGTAGCTTGCGAACGGCTTGGCTCATTTGCAGCCCTACCGACTATTTAAACTAAATCGAACGAAAACTTTGGATATTTGATAATTTTCACCAAACCGTCTAGAAAAAAAAGGATCGGCCTTTGTAATTATCCAAAAAGTTACGGTTTTGACTAACGTGACTAATGTTGTATAACTATAATATCCTACAGTAAATTTTCTGTAAAAGAATTGTAGAACTGTTCACTGTGCTATAGACGCAGTACTGTGCTGGAAACACATTAGAACTGACGTCATAGAAACCGTTAGGAGCCATTAGAAATGACGATTTCTGTATACAAACGCTAGTATTTAATAGCATTTTTTCCCTCCTAATTGAACTTTTGACTGCTGACCACTCCCACCCCCACAGAAAAACTAAAAAAAAAGGAAAGAAAAGAAAATGCCATTAGAAATGATATTTTTTTTGACTTGAAACGCTAAGGCTTGTTTGGTTCAAAATCAATTCTATTATATTTTTCATGAAGATGGAAAAGTATAATTTAATTCATATTTTTTTTCATGTGTTGGTAAAATAAGAAAAATATTTAAGGAAGACTATTTAAATTTTTTTTTCCAGTGCTTGGTTGTAAGAAAGAAAATAAAAAATATATCAATATTTCAATAATATTCGATGCCAACATAATTATGGCCAACAGAATACGAAAAATTAATTGGTAGAATAGATAATAACTCAAGGTTATTTTTGTCATAATTTTTTTAATTAATGCTGAAAAATGTCGAGGAAAAATGCAAGGACGGACCAAGGCAGGGATGGGATCGGCTCCAACCTACCCAAATATTTTTTAGTTTTTTTTTTCGTATATAATTTATTCTTTGGTATATTTTTGTGAGACAGTCTATATGTAGCCCATCCTTAGAGCATCCACAGTGGGACTAGTATCAAGTGCTATATTTGGTCTTTAACTAAATTTTGTAGCACTTGATGGCTCCAATGGACTCTTGTCCACACTTGAAAAATGGTTGAAAGGTAAGAGACTCTCCAAATTTTGAGAGTCCACTAGCTGAGCTATATTACTTGCAGGCCCACCATATTTATTTTTCTCCTTCATTCTTTTTTTGAAGTGTTGCCACTTGTCAATTATGAAAGAAAAATAAGGAGGAAAATAAATGGAGTGTTGCCACTTATCAATTTGGAGTGTTTATTTAGACTATACCATTGTGTACAAACATGAAGGAAATACTCCAAAATTAATTATTGGAGTATGGTTTGAAGTGATTTGGAGTATGGATTGAAGTGTTGCCACTGTGGATGCTCTAACCTAACCTAGGTCATAATTCTAGTTCCGCCCTTGGGAAAATGAATAACATGAGTTCTGAGATAAACACGAGTTCTGAGATAAACCATTTTTACTCCATTTGTTTTTCGAAAACTACTTTCCAAGTTCATTGGTACCAAAAAAAACATCTTTTCTTTCCGAATTCCTTAAATCTATGAACCAATCGGGCCTAATATTAATGACATTTTCCTCTCCTTCTTTACATGCCATTACATTTGGCATTTTGTACCTTTAGGCCTCCTTTGGTAAGCGAAATCATGGAATTGGGAAAAAAAAAAAGTCATTACTTTTTCGTGTTTGGGTGCAAAAAGAATTGAGGAAAAAAATTAAGTAATTCCTAATGAAAAAAAATTAAAAAAAAAAAAAATTGGGTTACATCCAAGGATTCACTTTCCCACATTTAAGTATTCACTTTTCCTTAATTTTCTTGACATTTTAAAATACCGGAAAGAAAAATCAATCAGAACTATAATTTCATAAAAGGGAATACCAAGAAATTATTTTCCTTTCATTTTCATTCTGCGAATCAAACGAGGCATTAGATTAAAATTTCTAAAACTTTGACTGTTCAAAAAAAAAAATTCTTGACAATTTTTTTTTTCAAAAGACACAATCCAAAGGCTACAAAATCCGAACTGCAAAGCCACGTGTCACTTTTCTATTGACTGAAACAAATCCAATGTCGTTAGCCGCCCCACTAATATAGGCAAAAAAAATCGTCTAATTAGAACCGGACGTGTGGCATGCGGTTTAGGTTTTTGAGTTGCCCTCACTTATCTTATCATAATTTATGGTATACCCCACCGAATTACTATAATACATAAAATTTTTCACTTCTAACAGAAATAGTCAATGACTAGATCCTTTGACCTACATAAATAAATAAAAAATTGAGTTATACCCCACTTATTTTATCATAATTCAAGGTGCACCTTGTTTATTTGAGGGTATTTTGGTCATAATTTAAGGTACAATCCACTTAAATGGGGGTCAAAGGAGTTGATCTTTAGTCATTGATGATTTAAAAGTGAAAAGTTTCATGCATTATGATAATTTGGTAAAGTGCACATTGAATTATGTCACAACAAGTGGAGGGCAACTCAAAATTTCTCTTTTTTAATAGCATTTGAAATAGGGTTTTTTATAGGACACATTTTAAGGATAATTAATGCATAGTTTTTCACTTTGAAAAGTATGATCAACATCCAATAAATATTAAAATAATAGTTTTTGTATTAGAAATATAACCAAGATCCAATACAATAATTTTTTTTTTTGAATAAATTTTGATAACAATTTTCAATGAAAAAAAAAACTACTCTTTAAATATTTATTAAATATTGATCATAATTTTTTATAAAAAATATGTATTAATTATCCTTAACAGTTAACATGTGGCTAAGGACACATGTTAACAAAAAGGTTATTTCTATGGGCACTACCAAAATTGCTAGGGGACATCAATTGCTAGGGGACAGCCCATGAATGTGGAAAAATTGCTAGGGGGCACCCAAAAATTGCTAGGGACAGCCCAACCCCCCCAAACCCAAAAATTTCATTTCATTTTCATTATTGACTCTCTCTCCTCAAGAAGAAAAGAAAGAAAGCTCTCTCCCTCTCCCTCTCCATCTCCTAAACCCTAATTTCTTCTTCTCCATCACTCCATTCTCAATCCCTTCACGAAGATTCTCGAAGAGATGACACGCAAGTCAAAGTAACCGAAATCCAGGTACGTTCTACCCTAATTTCTTCGAAATTTTTTTACATTATATTCGAAACCCTAGAATTGGTTTCATTCTTGAAAAAGTTTTTGTAAAATAGGTTTATAATCTCTTGCACGTTCCCTTCCCTTATTTTCGAACACAAGAAACCCGAAATTTATGTTGAAACCCTAATCCTAGAACACGACAAAATAGGATTTCGGTATTGGAGTTCGGGTTCACGACAGTAGGACTGCCAGGAGTGTGGTAGTCCTAATGAAAATTAGGACTGCCACAGTCCTGGCAGTCCTATTCTGAAAGAGGACTGCCAGGGTCCTGGCAGTCCTAATTTTCATTAGGACTGCCACATTTCCTGGCAGTCCTACTTGTTATGACATATATGAGTTGGGTAAGTGCATGCTGTTTCTATTACTTAATAAGTGTATGTTGTCATGCAGTCCACCGAACAAAAGAATACGGCCCACCGCGTCAAAGCGGAAGGAACGTACGGAACGTCCTCGCGAGCGTCCGATAACAATTACCGAACCGGCGCCCGAAGCTCGGTCTCGGACATCGCCACCGGCACGTCAAGCTCGGTCGAAGCAACGAGCTCCTACTCCTACGCCTCCTTCCGACGACGACGACGACGACCTGCCAATTGCCCAACTCCTATCACGTCAAGAGGGTTCTGCTCCATTTGAGGAGGGCGGTCCTTCTGAGGAGGTCGGTCCTTCTGAGGAGGCCGGTCCTTCTGAGCCGCCTGTCCGTCCGTCCGTCCGTCCGTCCGGTTGCTCAATGTTGGTTTCTTTTGAGAACCACATTGCGTATGAAATATGGAAGAACCCGGTATGTACATGATGTTTGTAAACTACCAGTTTAGTATACTTTTCAAATATGTATTTCATAATTGATATGTGTTTTGTTGTATACAGAGGACATATCGTATCCTTAGGGCTGTGAGTCACGGAAAGAAAATCGTGTCCTGACAGTTTACAAGCTTATCCGAGGCCGTCCGGAGCAAAATTATACCGAGCGGCTTGCACAATTTGGCACAAAACGCTTACCGAACAATGGATAGTGCCCTCATATCCGCCTTCGTAGAGAGATGGCACCCGGAGATGAACACATTTCATCTTCCAGCAGGGGAGATGACCATTACACTCGACGACGTCTACCAGATATTGCAGCTGCCAGTGACCGGGCGTGTAATGACCAAAGAACATTGCACGAATGAGAAATCCGTGAAATGGTACGAGAAGATCGTCAAGTTCGTCTCAGATCACCTTGAAGTTACGGCTACGAGTTTTACAACTCTACCAGGCTTCAAGAAGTCGTACGGAATTCCTCTATCATTTCTGGTGGACCAGTTCATGGATATGGAGGTGGATGACGATGACGAAGACACGGTCGACGCGGTGGCTCGTGCGTATATGTTGTTCGTCCTGGGAACGGTCGACATTCCGGACAAGTCCGGTACGTCGATACATGCTCGGTATATGCTAAACTTATCTGAAGTGGATGACTTCATGGAGATATCCTGGGGAAGCGGTATCCTGGCCAACCTTTACCGCGAGCTCGGCATCGCATCCCGTATCGGGACTAAGACTATGGCCGGCTGTCAGACTCTGCTACATGTAAGAAAACTTCTAACAATTTAATCTTGTATACTTAAATTTGTTATTTTAATTTTTACTATTCATTTATAAATTGAATAGGCATGGATATACGAGCACTTTCCGATGCTTAGACGGGCTGACAAAAATCCAGCGTATCGTGAACACCTTCCCCGAGTGTGTCGATGGAGGCCATTCCAGCTGGAAACAAAAAATTGGCAGACCTTGGCTTCCATTCGTGAAGTATTAGACAGTTTGGTGCTAGAAGAGGTACTATTTTTTGACTAACTTTTTCATGTTAATTTTGTATTGTTGTTAACTTTATTCCTACAGATTTTTTGGAATCCGTACCGGGATTTACGTCAGTTGAATCGTGAGGTCCAACCAGTTTCTTTATTTCATGGCATGATCACATGCTATGAAATCACGGAGCCGTACATGACCGACAGAGTACTTCGTCAGTTTGGCTTCGTGCAAACTGTGCCGAAGCGCACATTACGGCTGTTGGAGCCTCCGCACGGAACCCAACCTTTAAGTTACAAACCGGCAGAATTCGACTGGGTGACCGACTTTTACTCGGAGTGGCAACGACATGTACTTCGAGAATCTGAGAGACGACCGGTCACCGAGATGGCCGACTGCAGCGAGGACTACATGCAGTACTTCCTAGGGGTCGGACATCCTAAGTTGTCGAACCCTACCAACCCGGGTCCCGTGACCGTCGGAGCAGTTGGAGCTCTTCCTTCCAAGAATGCCTTGTATGTTGGGTTGGTGAGAATGGTGAGTTCCGTATTTCTAATAAGACTGAGATTTTCATGTTTGTAGACTTAATTCATTTATACTTTCATTTTCAGTCTCAAAGGGTGAAGGAGTTGGCGCAGACACTCCGGAGAGGTTGCCAAAGTGATGAGTGTGTCGCCGTCGCCAACGAGCTTGAGCGCATCGACGACGTGGTCGACTTCCCCTTCATGAACAATCGGGAGTCTCGTTCCAAGGCCCGACATGATATGTAGATGGATTTCGATATTTTTCATGATTCAAACTTTAGTTGGCTGTGGATTAGTAACGTACATTTGACTTATTATTGTGGATATTTTCCTTATTTGAAACTTAATTTGGATGTGGAATGTTTGGGACTAAGTAGTTGTGATGAATTATTATATTTGTGATGATTTTAACTCTTTGTGGCAATTTGAACTCTGTGGCAATTTGAACTTTTTGGCAATTTGAACTCTGTGGCAATTTGAACTCTGTGGCAATTTCAACTTTTGTGATGAATCTTAACTCTGTGGCAATTTGTGATGAATTATAACTCTGTGTGTTGAGTCCCACAAAGAAATCATCACACAGAGACTCAGTATCAGGACTGCCCAACCCATGGCAGTCCTACACTGAAGTAGGACTGCAAGGATGCTGGCAGTCCTATCCAAAACTTGCTGTAGCAAGTTTTGGATAGGACTGCCAGCAACCTGGCAGTCCTACTTCAGTGTAGGACTGCCTTGGTTGTGGCAGTCCTAACTATGAATCTCTGTGTGAATTTCATTCACACATAAATTCATCACAGAGACTCATAGTTAGGACTGCCACAAGCATGGCAGTCCTACACTGAAGTAGGACTGCCAGGGTCCTGGCAGTCCTATCCAAAACTTGCTGTAACAACAAGTTTTGGTTAGGACTGCCAGGACCCTGGCAGTCCTACTTCAGTGTAGGACTGCCATGGGTTGGGCAGTCCTAAGTATGAGTCTATGTGTGAATTTTATTCACACATAAATTCAACACAGAGACTCATAGCTAGGACTGCCCAACCCATGGCAGTTCTACACTGAAGTAGGACTGCCAGGGTCTTGGCAGTCCTATCCAACATCAAGTTTTGGTTAGGACTGCCAGGACCCTGGTAGTCCTACTTCAGTGTAGGACTGCCATGGGTTGGGCAGTCCTAGCTATGAGTTTCTGTGTGAATTTCATTCACACATAAATTCATCACAGAGACTCATAATCAGGACTGCCACACTCATGGCAGTCCTACACTGAAGTAGGACTGCTAGGATGCTGGCAGTCCTATCCAAAACTTGCTGTAACAGCAAGTTTTGGTTAGGACTGCCAGGACCCTTGCAGTCCTACTTCAGTGTAGGACTGCCATGGGTTGGGCAGTCCTGATACTGATAAGACACAGGTTGGGTAGGCACATATAACACAGGCTGGTCCGGCACATATAACACAGGTAGACACAGGTAAACATATATAACACAGGCAGGCACATATAGTACACAGGTAGGCACATATAACACAGGTACGCAAAATCAAGCACATATAACTCAAAATTTACTCTATATATATTACTGGACTTCATATTTCACTGTATACAAAAGTGGTCCTCCATATACAAAATGTTAGACTGTAAATATATCTATACTTAGTCGATTTCGACGTCGTAGTGGTCAGCAGGTAAGTCTCTTGGCTCCTCAATCTTCAACAACCTCTTACAATGGTTGATCTGCTCAACGAAAGGTGTGGTCCAAGCGATGGCTTCGACCGGTGCTCTTTTGTACCAAACTGTTGAAGGTGGAAGAATCGGAGAATGAGTGATCATCTTTAGTACAACGAAGTGATCCACGATCAGACCTATAGTACATAGGTTAGACACTCCGTGGTCCGTCGGAGGAGCGCACATCGAAAAGAATATATTGTTAATATCCGGCGAGATAAGTACAACAGGTATCATGTACCTATTAGCAAATAAATAGCCGGCAGACGGGACTGACATGTAGTGGTCTGTCCCGGTAACACTACCGGTGCAAGGGATACTTAACAACAAACTTGCAACCGTTTCTTCGCTTAGGATGCGGGAGTAGAATGGAAGACGAGTCTCTAACTCCTTGTACAGCTCCTGCCTCACCCGTCTCCATCCGTCTTTGTCATCATAACCAAGATGCATTGCAAGGACATAAAATCCGCAATGGCCATCACCGGGGACATCGACAATAGACCAAATGTAACTTCGAAGCGCAGGTTGAAATTTGTCAATATACAAACTCGTTGTTTGGCATGCAACTGTATCTTTTCTTGGGAGATCTATTTTCTCCTTTTTTCGGCGAACGATAAGCTTGCCCTTCCGTACAGGCGAAGGTTGCTGTAAGCTTCGTTCAACATGCTCAAAGTGCGATGGATCTCTCCTAGTTGACTCCAGCCTTCTCTTCTGTGAACTAGTCAATCTTGTGTGAGGCCTGCCTTTAGGATTGGAAACAACGGTCGGCTCATGCATTGTAGTAGTGACCGGACATGCAATTTCTTGCATTTTAAGCTCAATAGACTACCGCTCCGCTGCTACTGAGGCTAACCACCTTGCGTGGAGAAGTTTCAGTTGTGGCAAAGAGAAGAAATCATCGTCCTTCTTTACCACAGGCATCATAGACAACTGCCTCCAACGTTGATCGACTGCTTCAACTGGAATATGAATGGATTCACGGCGATATTCATTAATCTGATGTGCACAAGGGAGGCCCAGTGTATGTCGATGTACACACCCGCAAACCTCGGGATCAAGTCCGACAAACTTTGATCTTTCAATCTCATCAGCTATTAAGGCCAACGCCTTGTGAGATACCACGCGCATTAAAGCATCTAAGAGTACTTCTTTTCTATGCTCATGCTTGACTATATTCAAACTCATCTCAAATGATGCCTTAATTTCATTCACCGTCCGGTCTACTGATAAATGTATAGCTTGCCAAACAGAGACGAAGTTGTCGAGAGATGATTTTAGGTGCCTCTTCAATAAAGAGTGTGCTCCTTCGACACGGTTGGTAGTTGTCGTGCCGTAATGCTTCACCACATTCGACCATGCTAAGACGAATTGTTCTTTGTGAGGTTCAAGCCATGTATCTTTGATGTAAGAAATGTATGCCGGCTCCCTCGCCTTCCACTTTTGCTTGAACAAGTCCCATGCGGCGTCGTAACTGGCAATCGTAGATGCTCGCCACACACAATTCCAATCATTGTAGAATTCGTCAAAAATTTGCATGTCGATTTTACCATCCTCTTTCCGAAACTTCAACTTACATTGGGCTTGAATATTACGATTGACATGCCAAGTGCATAGCAATGTATCGGCTTGAGGAAAAACAATGCGAATAGCATTAATGAGGGCGTACTCTCTGTCGGTAACAAATACTGACGGCTCTGTATGACCAGTGTAAAGTGTTTTCAGTTTCTCCAACGCCCATGTGTAGTCTTCAAGCTTCTCACTCTTCATGAAGCAAAAAGCTACTGGAAATGTTTTCCAAGTAGAGGTGAACCCGACAACATGAAAGAGAGGCATCTTGAACTTATTTGTCTTGTACGTGCAATTAAGGACTAACACGTCGGCAAAGGACCCGGCCAAATTTGTGCAATCAGGATGAGCCCAAAAGAGTGATAATACTTCATTACTCTGGGGATGTCTTCTATGGAATTAAACATAATGATTATCGGCAAGCAACTTGAGCACTTCTTGCATCGCCATTCTTGATTTCGTCCGGACAGCGCTTGAAGAAGCTTGGGCATTGTATATTGACTTCATTGTAGACATGTTCTTCTCATCTTCATGTCGTATGACGGAATATATTTGTCTCGGTGCAACTCCGGAGGTGGACAAGTCTTTGACTATCTTCTTCTCCGTATTGTTCAACCGTCCGACATACGGATGACCCAATAGTGTCTCGGCAATCTCATGGTTGTGGGTTCCATTCTTCACTTCTACTGTCCATTTCTCCTTTTCTTCGTTTCTGATATGTATCGTGAATGGACAACCACATTTCCTCGTTCCAACATTTCTTCTTGGAACTTTACTTTGGATAACTTCTACTGTATTTTTCTTGTGCGTCCTGAACACACCACCTCTTTCACAGCCCACCACCAAAGTTTGTCGTCCCGGTCGATTTTGGGCCGATCTGGATATCACTAGAACAATGTTGTTTTCCCGTCCGACTTCTCGACACCAATGTACCGCACCCTCGCTTGATTCAAAACATAGATCGGTCCAAAATAAATTGGCTACATTGACTGCAATTGGAGCCGGTACCGCAAAATCAGAAGATCTCAAGTCCTACAATAAATGTTCTTTGGTTAGTACAATTAGACAAAATCCTAAAGTAAATAGGTTTCATAGATTAGGCCCGTGCATAAGATTGGTGTCCATAAATAGCAAATTGTGTTAATAGCAAGATCGTCTTCTGTGAAGGACTGCAATAAAACTCTGCATTCTAGTATCATAGACTAGGACTGCCAGAGTGTTGGCAGTCCTTCACAGAAGAAGGACTGTCAGGACCCTGACAGTCCTACATATTTGTAGGACTGCCAGGGTCCTGGCAGTCCTTCTTTTGTGAAGGACTGCCAACATTCTGGCAGTCATAGTCTATGATCTGGACTGCCAGAGTGTTGGCAGTCCTCTGTGTCACAGCACGATTTTAAGTCCGAGCTCAAGTTCAAATGTAGTTACCAAGAGAGCTTCCGATGCATCAAAGTTGTCTTCGGACGTGGCGGGGACGTGTTCTTCGGACGTGACGGGAACGTTTGATGATCCCGGTTGATCCATGTTCAATATTTTTCTATATTTAACACATAATTCAACTTTAATATGTGAAATTCTTGTTTAAAATATGAAACATATTATAGTTCGATGACTTACCAAAAATTTGGAGAAGTCAATGACCTAGAGTTGAGGGAGAGAACAATTTGCCAAAAATGTAGGGAGAAAAGAAAAGAATTAGGGTTTTAATTCTTTGACCTAAGAGAAGAGAAAGAGGGAAGAAAATAGTTGAGGGAGAAAAGAAAAGAGAAGAAGGAGAGAGAAAATGAAAATTGGTATTTATAGGTGTGCTTGGACTAGCCCCTAGCAAAATTTTTGGATGGCAAACTTGTAATAAATTTGAAAAATTTTGGGCTAGCCCCTAGCAAAAAGGGTGGTGCCCTTAGAAAAAACCTAACAAAAATCCTTTGACATATGGAAGCTCTTCCTGTACTTGCAAAGTAGAGTTTGTTGTTTCAGGTGGGCAATTGAAAACTTGAAAATATTGGAACCGTCTCTCGTAGTTTTCACATCTTTATATGTTGTCCGAGCTCTCTAGTCTAGTGATATTAGAGCGGACACCAGGAGGGACCGACGACAAGATTCGAGTCTCCCAATTGTATGTGTTAGTGAGATTTCAAAAAGAAATAAAATCTTTATATGTTTAATTATTAGCTGTGGGGAAATTCTATAATTTCACAAATCTCAAAAAATAAAAAAAAACCTATTTCGACATTTGGAACACTTCTGTTCAGAAGCTTGGGCAAAAGAACAAACTGCATCTGTACAATCGGGATGACATGAGAAGAAGAAAGACTTGTTCAAGCAAAGCCAACAAGCTGCTGTAAAGAGTGCGCATGAATAAATGACAGCATATATAATTAAAGAATATATATACGCCTAGTCCATTTCAATAGCTACAAAAAAATTCCAACTGTAGAATGATCTCAGAAATGTGATAAACTAACTAATAGGTATAGATGTTTACAATCCCTACAATTACAAAAAATAAAAATAAAAAATTGATAAATTTTGGCAGTTTTTTTTTTAAAATTTACTGTTGTTCACGACAATCTAATAGAACATAAGCAGAGATTAATTAACTTCTTGAACTATATTTTTATTATAACAAAGTTAAGATTGAAAGGAGCATTATTATTATTATTTTGAACATGATATCGACTTTGGCAGTTATGTATATTGTCATATATTATTAAAAAAATGTTGCATTCACTGAGGACTCTTGTGTCCTTCTGAAACCACAAAAAGAAGAAAACACTTGTGATTTCAAAAGATAATGATGCAAGTCAGAGAGTCTATCATCAATACGATCATTCAAGTTATTGTAGATTCATGAATATATAAGAATATTCAGGTTAATTACCTTCAATATAGAGATACAAAATTCAGGTAATTATTCGTAGACGCAAATGAGTATATAAAAAAAAAATCAGGTTAACCTACAATATACAAATACAGAAATTCAAATGACCATAAGAATTCCAGTTAAGCTTCAATATACAAATACATAATTTAGTTTATTTCTAGACCCAAATGAATAAATAAGAAATCAGGTTAAGCTTGATATTCGATCTTTCGGGTTATTGTAGATTCATGAATATATAAGAATTCAGGTTAAGTTTCAATATACAGATACGTACAAAATTCAGGTTATTTCGTAGACTCAAATGAGTATGTAAGAAGAAGAAAAAAAATCAGGTTAACCCCCAATTTACAAATACATAAATTCAAACAGTGCGAATTAAGGTTAATCTTCAGTGTACATATACACAATTCAGGTTATTGTAAAAATGAATACATAAGAATTCAGGTTACGCTTCAATATATAGATACATATAATTCAGGTTATTGTCAGAATCAAATGAATTTATAGGAATTCAGGTTAACCTTCAATATACAAATACATATTTCATGTTATTTGTAGACTCAAATGATATATAAGGAATAATTCAGGTTAAGCTTCAATATGCAGATAAAAATTATTAGTTATTATAAGCATAATTCTGGTTGTTCAGCATCTGTTGACACAACTTGGCAATGGCCTTCTTCCCCGTTTAATACCAAATACTCCCAATTTCTCAAGCCCATACTCAATTTCTCTTCTCAACAATGTTCACTTTTTTTTTCTCAAGTTATCTTCCTGTTGGGAACCTTGTGTGATCCGAACCGGAGTTGATCAATGAGGTACGATATTGGACTAGGCCCATATACCTTAAAAGGAAATTTCTGTTGGTGCTCTTGCTCCATGACATGAAGAGAGCACTACACCAAAATATGGTTTTCCTAACACAAGTTTTTTTCAAATTCTAACAGTTTTTTACCGTTACAATTTTCTAACAGAAAAAAAAACTGTTGGAAAATGTAAAAAACCGTGAGTATAAATACAAAATAATGAATTTTACAATTAGTAACGCATAATATTTTTTCCCAAAGGTTATAGCTGTTGGTAAAATTTATTTTATGTCATGTGGCTTTCACATGATATTTACTAAGTGTTATAAGTGTGTTAGTGAGGGAGCAGGATATCAATTGCTCACTTCTCACCCCCGAGCCTTCTCTTACCAAGCCCTAGAGCAGCTCTCACACCCCTCTCCTCTCCTCTCCTCCGTCACCAAGTCAGCCCTAACCCTAACCCCCACTGCCTCCATATCGGGACCCCTTATGGCCTTATGCTAGTGCTTCAGTTCGTCATCCCCCAAACCCTAGAATCTCCTCCTCCCTAATCTCCCCAAACCCTAGAATCTCCTCCTCCTCCACGAACTTGATACCGATGGCCTCCATGTGCTCATTTCCCCAAACCCTAGCCGCCATAAGGAGCTTCGGTGGCTCGAGCAGGACCTCCCTTACTTGCTCCTCGCTGATGGTCGCATCGCCCCCTGTAAGCCCTAGATTTTTAAAATATTATTTTTATATAATTTTATAGCTTAAAATATCAATCTGCAATTATTTAATATCAATTTATAATTTATTAAATTGTTTTAATATCAATTTGTAATTTACTGAATTGTTTTAAACTCAGTTTGCAAATTATATTTGCATACTGAGAGGCAGTGGAGTTAACTGTAAAACCCCAAACTTGGGGGACCTAACTGTAAAACTACCCATTCCCCCCCACGATCTTTCTCTCTCCTCTCTCACCTACGACCGACGACCACCGCCCCGATGACCCGGCCGACCTAACCCTAATTCAATCGACTTTCTGACCCTATAAATCGACCCCGACCCCAAACCCTAACCCTACACTATTTTTCGACCACCCCAGCACGCCCTGACCCCTTTCTTCTCCGACCACCACTCGTCGGAGTTGAACTCAGACTCATCGCCGCCGTTCCAGCCCACGCCACCGCCTCCAACCACCGCCATGTTGTTCGCCACGACGTGACGAACTCAGCGCCACTTTCCTCCGTCGACCACGACGCTTCCTCCGCCTTGCCGCAGCTTCGACAGCCCGCTCGACTGGACACGTAGGTGTCGTCTTGTTCCCTGTGTCGCCATGTGTCTCGTATTTGCGACCCTAGACTCGCCTAGACACGAGCAGTACATGAGTGTGCTCGGACACGAGAAATTCGTATCGTGTGTGTCGTACACGCCTTGGACACAGGACTCATGTGTCTTCGTGTCCCTAACTGTCAGGACACGAAGACACAGAACCATTGGGCTAATATGGGTTTGGTTATCTGGTTTGGGTTGTTTTCCAACCCGTTATTCTATTTCACTATAAAATTAACTCAGCCCTAACCCTAACAGCAAGCTCGAGTTAGCCCCCTGGTCAGCCGAGTGGCGCTCAGACCCACCCCCTGTCCCAGCGGGCCGAGTTCGAGCCCCTCTTTTGTTGTTCTTTTGTTTTATTTTTTGTTTTAAATTGTTTTATTTTATATATATATATATTATATATATATATATATATATATATATATATATATATATATATATATATATATATATTATATAACAGTATATATATAATAATATATATGTATAAAAATACATATATATGTATTTATATATATATGTATATGTATTTTTATACATATATATTATTATATATATACTGTTATATAATATATATATATATATATATATATATATATATATATATATATATATATATATATATATATATATATATAAGAAAAAGATGCTTCCCCCTCCAGAGCTCTCCCTCCCTCCCTCCCTGGGAAGCCCCTAGGGCTTCCCCTCTCCTGCTCTCCCCCGGCGTTCGGTGCTTGCCAATGGCCAAGCCTTGGCCAGACGAGTGCGTAGAGTTGATCCGTCGTCTCTACGCTTCCCTCCCTCCCCACCTCTCCGATCCTCTCCTATCCTCCATACCAGGCCCTCCCCTCCCTCTCCATCCTCGCTCCTCAGCCCAGGCGGCCGAGATCCCTAGCTTCCAGCTCCCCACTCCTCTCTCCGCCCCCTGCTCGGTCTCCCCCCCTCACTTTCCCCTGCCTCCTTCGCCTCCGAGCTCGCGGCTGGCCTACCAGATCCCGTCCTTGCCGTCCGTCCCCACCACCATCTTCAGCCACCTCCCGCCATCCCATCTCTCCTTTCCTCGTCTGATTTAATCGGAGCAGCCCCGTCCTCGGGGGGGGGGGGGGGTCCCCCACCTGCGGTGCAGGCCTGGGTGGCCCTCCCGCCCACCCGCCCCTTCTCGCTCACGTTCGATTTTCGAACGGACTGGTTTCCCGCTCGGGAGTAGCTCCCTCCTGCTGTGCAGGCTCGGGAAGCTTTCCCCCCTCGGTAGTCGCTCCCTCCTGCAGTGCAGGCTCGGGAGTCTCTTCATTCAGGCACCACGTGGGCGGGTCGGCTCCCGTACCCAGCGTGGCTAGCCTCCAACTTTACGCTACAGCAGAGGATTTCCCCTCTACACTGGGTTACTCCGGTGGACCCCACCCCTATATTGACTTTTATGCTCCCAGCAGTGTGTCCCTGGGCTCTAGACGGGCCCACCCGGACCCTTCTCGTGCCACGCATGTTGAGCCTGCACAGCAGCTAGCGTACGCCAAACTTTTTCCTCCCTCTACTGTTGCCGGGACCACTTCGGTTCCCCCTTCTTCTTTTTACGCCAAGGACTCCTCCCTTCCCCTACCAACTTTTTACGCTCAGGACTCCTCCCTTCCCCCATCAACTTTTTACGCTCAGGATTCATCCACCTCCCGCGCATACGCCCAATCCATACTCCCCCCTTTTCCTAGTGGGCCCCGCCCCCCTATCGCTGATCAGGCCCCCCTTTACGCCCTCTCTCCCCTCATCCCTTCCGCAGCGTCCCACGCCCATCACTCCCCCCGGCCATATTTGCTCGCCGATCCTTCCTTCCAGCCCCCCTCCATCTCGCCTCGTCCCACCCCTCCTATTTCTCCTTCCTCCCCTCCCCCTCTTCCAACCCCTTAGCAGGCCCCCCTGCCCCCCCCCCCTTTGTAGCCCTCCCCTCCTCTTGTCCTCGGCTCCCTCGAGCTTGGTTCCCCCGCGGTGGTCGCCTCGATCGTCGCCGTTGGCCAGGCGGCGGATCCGCCCTCTGCGAGCGAGTCTCACCCCTTCCCAGGGTGGCCCCTCCCGCCCACCCCCCAGCCTTCGGGCATCCCCCAGTCAGCCCCCGCAGCCAACTCGCTCCGCCCTGAGCGGATAACCTCCTCTCCAGTTCCCCTCACGGCTTGTGATCGTTCTCCGTCCCATGCTCTGGCAGTCCCCCCCACCGACATTCACAGACAAGCTGCGATCAGATCTGGCGCCAGCCAGAGCCCCTCTCATCCCAGACATCACTCTCTCGGATATCGAATACTCTCAGGACTCTCCGGTGCCCTCGGTTCCGTTCACCGACAAGGAGATTTCATCTCTATCGAACTCATTTCCCCACACGTTCATCCTCAAATTTTTATCCGACTGTCCCAAGCTCTCCCGGGTGCAGGATACGATTGCCAGCTGGAGACTCTCAGCGGAGTACCGCATTGCTCCCCTCGATCCCAAACACATTCTCCTCCACCTTTCCTCTGAATCAGACCATAAGACTGTCTGGTCCAAAGGCACATGCAGGATTGATGCACACCAGATGAAGATCATCAAGTGGTCAGCTAGTTTTAGTACCAAAGAAGACTCAGCGACAGTCGCCGCCTGGATCACCTTGCCTAATCTACCCCTCATCTGCTTCGTCCCAGCAGTCCTCAGGCATATCGCCAACTCCTTCGACACGTTAGTGGCATTGGCCCCTGAAACCAGCAACCTCACCAAAGCCTACTACGCTAAAATTTGCGTGGAATTAGACCTCACCACCGAACCACCCAATTTTATCAACATCGAGCTGGACAACCGGACCCACACCCAACAAATTCTCTACGATAACCACATCCTATTCTGTAATCACTGCCACTTAAGAGGTCACCTCCCAAAATACTGCCACCGACTTCAACCAGAACTAAAGAAGAAACCACCCAGAAAGGTCAGCAAGCCAACCGAGGAGAGGACCCCCTTGCCACCCATCCTCCCTCGCCCAAATTCGCACACTCGATTCGGCTCCGGGGACGACAAGTCCGACAGAAGCGAATCTCTTAGCAAAGCATTAATTCCCTACAGCGACCAAGACCTCACCCTATCCAATCAGCTCGAAGCTCTTGAATCGGTGGACACAGTTGACCTGGTGGAGACATCTGCTCCACCAGCTGACCGAGCACTCATCGAAATGCCCCCCTTATCGGACGACGAGGAACCGGCCGTCGACGTTAACGAAGCTAGTCAACCCACTACTACCGAAGATCCAGAGGTTGAGGCCCTAGCTATTCTAGGTCCAGACCAAGTTCGGAGAGGGCTCCAGGTCCTAGCCGCGGGTTTCCCGCTTCAGCAACCCAATCTCCTGACAGAGAGCACCTGCGACTCCATATCCATCCCACCAGAGATCCCCATCCTTGACTCTGCTGGGGAATCGGTCAGTCGGCCACCGGCCACGATGGAGCAACCAAATCTTGACCCCCCCTCCCTCAACAGAAGAAGGACCTTCTACTTCGAGAAAGGCCATCACCATCCATGGACCCTCCGAAATTGCCACCATCCAAACCATATCTGCCGCCAAGCGAAACAAAAACCTCCCCAACAACCCCCTTAATGCTTAACATCCTATCTTGGAACGTCCGCGGACTGGCTAACAAACCGACGTTAAGGAGAATAACCAACCTGCGGAAAATCCACAAGATAGACATCCTCATCATCATCGAACCCAAAATCCCCCCCCAAAAGATTAAAGTCCATCCAATTGCAACTAAGCTTTCCCACGACCTTAGCCGACAAACATGATATTTGGTTCCTCGGCACGCAGGACGTCAAATTAGAGGTCATCCAAGACTCCCGGCAGGCCCTCTCCTGTTGGCTTGGCCACCCTAGTCTTCCCAATCGCTCTATCCTTTCAGCGGTCCACGGCAGCTGTGAAATTTCGGAGAGGAAACAACTCTGGATCGACCTCCTCGACATCCATCACCTTCACACCAACTCCCCCTGGCTATGCATTGGGGACTTTAATACGATCACATGCAGCGCAGAAAAAACTGACGGTCGACCCCCACCAACCACGGCCATGCTTGACTTCAACAACTTCATCTTCAATGCCCACTTATCCTCCCTCCAGTTCACTGGCAATGCATTCACCTGGTGCAACATGCAGGACGCGATCGCCGTCAATACTCTAGACTTGACAAGGCCCTCACGAACGCCTTCTGGCATGATATGGGGATCAACACCAATCTATCCCACCTCAACTCCACAGAATCTGACCATAACCCCCTGCTGGTTGAGATTAATAATAAGACTTCTTCATCCAAGAAGAATTTCCAATTTCTCGACCTCTGGACCGGGCTCCCACAGTTCATAGGCATCGTTGCGGAAGCATGGAACCGCAAGGACTCCCCCAACCCCCTTACCCGGGTGAGCAACAAGCTTAAAGCCACCAGGAAAGCCCCGTCAGCTTGGAGCAAGCTCGCCTACGGGGACATCTTTCAAGCCGTTCGTGTAGCCGAGGACGACGTCACCCGTGCCGAAGCCCTGGTCGTCACGGACCGCTCGCCAGAGGCTAGAAGAGCCCTCAACCTCACTAAGGCCACGCTTAAATTCAGAATCAAAGTGGAGACCGACTTCTGGAAGCAGAAAGCGAGGTTGAAATGTGTCACGCCCCGATTCTGTAGAATCGATAGTCGTTCCCCGGGCGTGATGCCGTGCAAGCCTAAGTTGCGCTCGCACAAGGCATAGTCATAAGGTTATCCGAAACACAACAACAAGAGAATGCGCAGAGTAAATTGAACACACATTATAGAGAAGGAAATTTAAGCTTTATTGATAATGAACATCATTTTACAGACTCGATACAAAGGCGCCGTACTGGCTTTTTACAAATTGACTCCATTACAAAATAAACGTCGACGAGATAGCCATTCCATACATTTTATCCCTTGATTACAACCAGAATTACAAAAACCACCTGGGATGACGGGAAGTCGCTCCATTTGTCTTCTGGTCTTCGACAGCGGAGTCTTCAAAAGGGATTGGATCCAAACTTCGACCACACGGACGAAGCTTCAAAACATACGAGCGTAGCCTCCTTTCACGCGGCACGCTCCTCCTGATTTATCGCACCTGTAGAGAGAGCGAGGATCAGTATAATCAACATGTACTGGCGAGTGGCTAATTAGTTTCCAAGCTCTCATTTGGTTCAAGAATTTAGTTAAGAATTTACATAACTTGCTTTTCGTGGTCTTTCTAACCATCCTAGGTATTTTCATACGAAGCATGTTGACGAAACATAAACCAAGCAAGTTACACCAGAATTTCCCTTGGCAGAGCGTGCCATGCAACATAAAACTTACCATCGCCTTCCCTGTTAGTTGATAACAATTTATATCAAGTGTTTGATGTGGAGGTCACTGGCATTAACTAGCCATCTTGGACATAGCCTGGTAATACGGGACCCTTGCAACGCAAGTAGCGAGCTCCGATGCAAGTCCCCGTCTTACCGATTGCCTATTACCCAGCTCGGCTATAACCTGTTTCTTCCTAGGCCGAGTCGGTCCCGTGGCCCCGGGTTGCCGCTCGAAGAAACCATCGCCCTTGTCGACAAGTTGTCCATGACCTTGATAGGTTAACAAGGTATATTTGGGGTACCGTTGGGGCTTGTTATGTAATCGATTCATTTACTTGATTATTTTGTAGGCCTAAAATAATTCTATCTCTTTTCTACACAACTCATCTTTTTCCCTTCTAGCACATAGGACTTGTATTCTTCAAGCGATTCATTCAAATTCGATATCATTACCCGAGTTCTCATTTTGAAATAGAGGGTCGAGACGAAGGAGGTCAGCCACTCACCTTGAGTTTTTACTTGAGGCGAGAGACTGGTTGGCTGCGCTAGACGTCGCCTACGCGATCACCTGAAATCGCACAAGCAACCGATTAGAATACTGTATTAGGCAAGAAATTTGATAGGAAATGCGAGTTCGAAATGTAAGCCATGAAAACCATCGAAAACATTCATGAAAACGCATTCAGAAAACCAAAGCCAAAACTAACGCAAGTGGCGTAAAAAACAGAGCAACGGGAGGTCTCTCCCGACTCAGCCGCAGAGTCAATCCTCGAGGCGCTACCCGCTGAATATGGGACTTGGTTCCGAAGAAGCCATTCCATAACGTGGAATGGATCTTAATTCAACCGTTCCCGTTCGATCGATTCGATCGATCCTGACCTGTCGGTCCCGACCGAGTCGATAGCGACAGTGTTCCTTGCTCGTGCACCCCGTGGACAAAGAACGGGGCACGATGTAGAGACGGGGCACTACACCATAACCAACAAAGAAAAAGTTTTGTCCTCGAAACTTAAGGACAGAACCTACCTCTATAAAAATAATGAAGGGAACTTTTCTTTCATCTCTGACTCGAGTTCCCATGTCGACTCTTCCGCCGCATGGTTCCTCCAGAGTACACGAACAAGAGGGATCACTCGACTTCGCAGCAGCTTATTCTTGCGTTCTAAGATTTGAACTGGCTCTTCAACGTAGGATAAGTCAGACTTTAGCTCCAGTTGGCCAAAATTCACCACGTGGCTAGGGTCGTGCACGTACTTCCGCAGCTGAGAGACGTGGAAGATATTGTGTACACCTTCAAGTGCCGGCGGCAGGGCAATTTTATAGGCTACTGGGGCGACCCGTTCGAGTATTTCGAACGGCCCAACGAATCTCGGACTCAGCTTTCCCTTCGCGCCGAACCGAGTAACTCCTCGCATAGGCGATACCTTCAGGAACACGTGATCGCCCACCTGGAACTCCAGCGGTCTTCGATGGGTGTCGGCGTAGCTCTTTTGCCGACTCTGTGCAATCTTCAGTCTTTCCCGAATTAGCTTGACCTTTTCCACAGTCTGTTCCACCAGCTCCGGGCCGAGTATCTGCCGTTCCCCGACTTCATCCCAACAAATGGGTGATCTGTACTTCCGACCGTACAAGGCTTCATACGATGCCATTTGGATGCTGGATTGGTAGCTATTATTGTATGCAAATTCTGCCAACGGTAGGTGGACGTCCCAGCTTGATTTGAAGTCAATTGCGCAGAGCCATAGCATGTCTTCGAAAATCTGATTAACGCGCTCCGTTTGGCCGTCGGTCTGAGGATGGTAAGCTGAGCTGAACTGCAACTTGGTACCCAGTGCCGACTGAAGGCTACTCCAGAATTACAATATGAACCGTGAATCCCGATCAGAGACGATGGATACTGGAACTCCGTGCAGCCGTACTATCTCATCAAGATAAATCTGCGCCAGGCGATCAACGCTCCAAGTAACTTTGATGGCGATAAAGTACACTGACTTGGTTAATCGATCGACGATGACCCAGATGGCGTCGTTCCCCCGTGGTGTCTTCGGCAGGCCAACAATAAAATCCATAGTGACGTGATCCCACTTCCACTCGGGAATAGCGAGGTTCTGCATCTCCCCGTCCGGTCGTTGATGCTCAGCTTTCACCTGCTGACAGGCCATGCATTGCGACACGAAGAGCGCCACATCTCTCTTCATCCCGTGCCACCAGAAGGTCGTACGGAGGTCCTTATACATCTTGGTAATGCCTGGATGCAAGGTATATTTTGCATAATGTGCCTCCAACATTATCTCCTTTTGCAGTTCTGAATCATCCGGAACACATAGTCGGCCATTCAATCTCAGCACGCCGGTCTTGTCTTCCGCAAAGTCGGTCGCACTACCTGTCGAAATTCGCTCACGCATTTTCTTCAGGTACGGATCATCCTTCTGAGCGGCCATGATCTTTTCCAGCAAACTCGACTCTAATTGCAGCTGCGCCAACCGTACATCCCTGAATCGAACCCGGAGATCGATGCCCATTTCTTCTAGATCTTGTAGTAGTCTGCGGTTGATGGATAGCGAGGCAAGATATTTTTGACTCAGAGCGTCCGCCACCACATTTCCCTTTCCCGGAGTGTAGTCGATCGTCAAGTCATAGTCTTTGATCAGTTCGAGCCAGCGCCTCTGTCGTAAGTTCAATTCCTTCTGGGTGAAGAGATACTTGAGGCTCTTGTGGTCGGTATAGATTGCGCACGCCACGCCATATAGATAGTGACGCCACAATTTCAATGCGAACACAATTGCCGCTAACTCCAAGTCGTGCGTAGGATAGTTCTTCTCGTGCAGCTTTAACTGTCTGGAGGCGAAGGATATCACCTTGTTTCGCTGCATGAGCACACATCCCAAGCCCTGGCCTGAAGCATCACTGAATATCTGAAAACCCTCTGGCCCATCCGGAAGTGCGAGTATAGGTGCCGAAATTAGTCGCTGTTTTAGCTCCTGGAATAAAGCTTCACAGTCATCCGACCACTCATACACGACGCCCTTTTGAGTGAGGCGAGTCAATGGCGATGCAATCTTCGTGAAGTCCTTCATGAAGCGTCGATAGTATCCCGCCAAACCAAGAAAGCTTCGAATCTCACTAGCAGACGCAGGCTGCTTCCAATCAGCAACAACTTCCACTTTCTTCGGGTCGACTGCAACGCCTTCGAACGAAATGATGTGACCAAGAAAGGATACGCTGCTTAGCCAAAATTCGCACTTACTCCACTTCGCAAACAACTCATTCTCTCGAAGTATTTGGAGCACGGCCCATAGATGTTCTGCATGCTGCGCCCTATCCTTTGAGTAGATGAGAATATCGTCAATAAAGACTACCACAAATTTATCAAGAAAGGGTCGAAATACCCGATTCATTAGATCCATGAAGGCGACAGGGGCGTTCGTCAGGCCGAATGACATCACCAGGAACTCGTAGTGGCCGTACCGAGTGCGAAAGGCAGACTTTTGCACGTCGTCTGACTTGATCTTGAGTTGATGATAGCCCGAACGGAGATCAATCTTCGAAAATACCGAGGCACCTTACAGTTGATCGAATAAGTCGTCTATTCGGGACAATGGGTACTTGTTCCGGATGGTGGCCTTGTTCAGCTCTCGGTAATCGACGCACAGACGCATGGACCCATCCTTCTTCTTCACAAACAACACGGGCGCTCCCCACGGTGAAACACTAGGCCGAATAAATCCTCTATCGAGTAACTCTTGTAACTGGACCTTAAGTTCCTTCAGTTCGGCGGAGGCCATTCTGTACGGGGCCTTGGAAATCGGTCGGGTATCGGGGAACGTATCGATGCTGAACTCGATTTCTCTGTCGGGGGGCATACCAGGTAGCTCGTCTGGGAACACATTAGGGAATTCTGCCATAACGTCGGTCTGACCCGCATTTGTACCATCCTGTCGTATGTCTCGGACGGACGCCAAATAGCCTTCGCACCCAGAATACAGCATCCTCCGAACAGAAATTGCCGAGATCAGTATGCAGGTCGACGACGCCTTACCACACGAAAAGCAGAATTCAGGCACTCCTGGTATGCGAAAGGTGACCGTCTTTCTGGCGCAGTCTATGGTTGCGTTGTACGACCCGAGCCAATCCATTCCCAGAATGATGTCAAAGTCCTTCATATCTAAAACTATCACGTCAAGACCGATCTTTTGACCGCCGATACAGATAATCCCGTCGGTGCAGGCTAAGTTTGTGAGTATTGGTGTGCCCGAAGGTGTGCTTACGCTAAGGTCGAGATCTAATAATATTACAGGAAATTTGTGCTCGGCCGCAAAGTTCGCCGATATAAAACTATGTGAAGCACCTGAATCAAATAGTACACGAGCAGGCACATTATTGAAATTTAGTATACCTGTCACGACCGTATCTGATGCATACACTTCATCTCGAGTCCTGGCGTAGACGCGGCCCTGGGCATTGGGGCGACGGTCTTGGCCATTTTGCGGTGCGAGTTGATGGGCTCGAGGCGCTGGAACTTGATTCCCTGGACGGTGCTGTTGGGGCGCCATTGGACGGTGCTGTTGGGGCGCCATTAGGTTCGGCCTTCTGGTTGGACACTCAGCACTAGTGTGGCCCCTCTTGCCACAGTTCCAGCATCCATCCTCTGGTATCTGGCAATCGTCGATCGTGTGACCGATATTATGACATCGGTTGCAGTAAGGCCGTAGATTACGCCCTTGATATCCGCCTTGGGGCCCATTGTTCGGACGCTTGGTCACGTTGTTTCCTCTCGCGTGGCTAGGGCATTTGTGATTATAGGTATGTACAGCGTCGGCAGCACCTGGAGGGTATTGGCGTTCAAGACGGAGGGCGTGGTTAAGAGACTCCCCCATCGTTTGGTATTTGGGAACAGACACATGGGCGTAGATAGCTGGTCGTAGGCCCACTTCGAACCGTCGTGCACGACTCGCCAGAGAGGGCAGGAATTCTCCAGCAAACTTGGCTAACTTGTTGAACTCTGCTGCATACTATCGCACCGTCATATTTCCTTACCTTAGCTGTATAATTTTATTCTCCTTCTCTTGTCGAACGACTTTGGGAAGGTACTCGATCTCAAACGCCTCTCGAAAGATGGCCCAAGATATTGCCGCTGTCTCGTTGTCGCGTCTGATTGCTCGTTTTTGCACGATCCACCAGTCGTGCGCGTTCAATCGGAGTAGAAGTTGAGCGCATGCGACTTTCTTGGACTCATCGACACCCAAAAGCTCGAACCGGTCTTCTAACTCCTCCAGCCAATCGATCGCCAACGAAGGGTCTTCAGTACCGCAAAAGGAAGTATGAAAGCTCTTTGCGAATTTTGACACGTCGAAGTTGAAACTTTTCGGTGCCGCAGGCATAAGCTCAGGTACCTCCGGTTCGACTTCACTTTGTCTGGCCGCAGGCTCGGTCACGACAGGAGTTGTCGCGGAGTTGTTGTTGTTGGCCACCACTGTCTGAACAATCTGCTGAAGAGTATCAAGCTGCTTCTGCTGCAACTTGAATTGTGCATCAAATCGGGCCTCGAACTGGGTTTGGCGTGCCTCTACCTCCCGTCGATGTGCCTCTGTCTCCCGTCGATGTTGCTCATTCAGGCATCGATTCTCCTGAGCTTGTTGTTGTTGTGCTTCCAGCATACGCAACATCCGTTCCATGGCATCATTAGAGGGTCCGGGCCTCGAGCTACTCGAGCCGCTCGAAGCACTATCTTCGATCGCCGCCACATTCACCGCCGCACCTTCTGGGATTTTGAAGGTAAAAATACATTAGTCACAAAACTTATTACGGACTCCCTCGTATGGAACGACATATCTCATCGACACGAGACCAACGATTTGAGACTGGAAACTCGACACTAGAGGCCAAGGACGTAAAGTCGTGCTCTGATACCAATATGTCACGCCCCGATTCCGTAGAATCGATAGTCGTCCCCCGGGCGTGATGCCGTGCAAGCCTAAGTTGCGCTCGCACAAGGCATAGTCATAAGGTTATCCGAAACACAACAACAAGAGAATGCGCAGTGTAAATTGAACACACATTATAGAGAAGGAAATTTAAGCTTTATTGATAATGAACATCATTTTACAGACTCGATACAAAGGCGCCGTGCGGGCTTTTTACAAACTGACTCCATTACAAAATGAACGTCGACGAGATAGCCATTCCATACATTTCATCCCTTGATTACAACCAGCATTACAAAAACCACCTGGGAAGACGGGAAGTCGCTCCATTTGTCTTCTGGTCTTCGACAGTGGAGTCTTCAAAAGGGATTGGATCCAAACTTCGACCGTACGGACGAAGCTTCAAAACACACGAGCGTAGCCTCCTTTTACGCGGCACGCTCCTCCTGATTTATCGCACCTGTAGAGAGAGCGAGGTTCAGTACAATCAACATGTACTGGCGAGTGGCTAATTAGTTTCCAAGCTCTCATTTGGTTCAAGAATTTAGTTAAGAATTTACACAACTTGCTTTTCGTGGTCTTTCTAACCATTCTAGGTATTTTCATACGAAGCATGTTGACGAAAGATAAACCAAGCAAGTTACACCAGAATTTCCCTCGGCAGAGCGCGCCATGCGACATAAAACTTACCATCGCCTTCCCTGTTAGTTGATAACAATTTATATCAAGTGTTTGATGTGGAGGTCACTGTCATTAACTAGCCATCTTGGAAATAGCCTGGTAATACGGGACCTTTGCAACGCAAGTAGCGAGCTCCGATGCAAGTCCCCGTCTTACCGATTGCCTATTACCCAGCTCGGCTATAACCTGTTTCTTCCTAGGCCGAGTCGGTCCCGTGGCCCCGGGTTGCCGCTCGAAGAAACCATCGCCCTTGTCGATAAGTTGTCCATGACTTTGATAGGTTAACAAGGTATATTTGGGGTACCGTTGGGGCTTGTTATGTAATCGATTCATTTACTTGGTTGTTTTGCAGGCCTAAAATAATTCTATCTCTTTTCTACACAACTCATCTTTTTCCCTTCTAGCACATAGGACTTGTATTCTTCAAGCGATTCATTCAAATTCGATATCATTACCCGAGTTCTCATTTTGAAATAGAGGGTCGAGACGAAGGAGGTCAGCCACTCACCTTGAGTTTTTACTTGAGGCGAGAGACTGGTTGGCCGCGCTAGACGTCGCCTACGCGATCACCTAAAATCGCACAAGCAACCGATTAGAACACTGTATTAGGCAAGAAATTTGATAGAAAATGCGAGTTCGAAACGTAAGCCATGAAAACCATCGAAAACTTTCACGAAAACGCATTCAGAAAACCAAAGCCAAAACCAACGCAAGCGGCATGAAAAACAGAGCAACGGGAGGTCTCTCCCGACTCAGCCGCAGAGTCAATCCTCGAGGCGCTATCCGCTGAATATGGGACTTGGTTCCGAAGAAGCCATTCCATAACATGGAATGGATCTTAATTCAACCATTCCCGTTCGATCGATTCGATCGATCCCGACCTGTCGGTCCCGACCGAGTCGATAGCGACAGTGTTCCTTTCTCGCGCACTCCGTGGACAAAGAACGGGGCACGATGTAGGGACGGGGCACTACAAAATGGGACAGCGAGGGGGATAAAAACTTGAAGTACTTTCATGCTTGCGTGAACGGGCGCAGGCAGAAGCTCTCGATTCACAGGACTACCGATGACAATGGTAACATCATTACCGACCAGAAGAGAATCCAAGAGGCAGCAATAGAATTTTATTCCAAACTTTTCTCCAAAGAAACTGTTCATAAAGACAGAGCCTTCCTTGATCAAATCCCCCGTCTCATTAATGACACGGACAATGCCCAGTTGCACCGTCCTCCCTCTGCTCAGGAGGTCAAGGACGCGGTATGGGCCCTCAACGAGCACAGTACGCCTGGCCCGGACAGATTCTCAGGAGTATTTTTTCGTACTTGCTAGGATATCATCAAGCATGACATCATCGAAGCGGCTATCGCCTTATTTGAAGGAGCTATATATCCCAGAGCCATCTCGAGCGCCAACCTGATCTTTATCCCTAAAAAAGACAACCCGGAGTCATTCCGTGACTTTTGTCCCATTAGTCTGTGCAACTTCACCAATAAGATCATATCCAAGGTTATTGCTACCAGAATGGCTGGTCTTCTTCCCAAGATCGTCTCGGAGGAGCAAAGCGGGTTCGTTCGCGGAAGAAACATCCAGGACAATATCATGCTGGCCCAAGAACTTATCACTTGCATAAAATTCCCTGTGCGGGGAGGCAACATAGCCGTTAAAATCGACATGGAGAAAGCTTATGACAGGCTGGATTGGCAATTCATGATCTGGGTTTTCAGAGCGTTCGGATTCTCGGAATCTTGGACCAATATTGTCTGAAGATCCATCAGCAACTCGTGGTTCTCCACGGTCATCAACGGCCACGCTGAGGGTTTTTTTAAATCCTACCGAGGGGTGAGACAGGGTGACCCCCTATCCTCTACAGTGTTCATCATTGCAGCAGACGCCCTGAGTAGGAACCTTAACAACATGGTCAACACCTCCAACTTCCAGCACTATCATACATCTAGTGGATGCCCTATTATCACCCACCTAGCTTTCGCTGACGACTTACTCATCTTCTCCTCCGGGAACGATGGCGCGGTGGAGGTGGTTCACAATACCCTAATGAGGTACTCCAGATGTTCCGGCCTGAAGATCAATCATTCTAAGAGCGTTATCTACGCCCACCACAACACCAACAGAGAGCACGCCGACAACCACTCCAACCTCACATCCTTTACGGTTGCTAGGCCCCCGTTCACCTATCTAGGGTGTCCCTTAGTGTACGGGAAGTCCAACATCAGCATCTTCGAGGACTTGATCGCCAGAATCAGGAAGAAACTGGAAGGGTGGCATAACGCCACTTTATTCCCAGGCGGCAAGATGATCCTCATCAATCATGTGCTTTCCTCCATCCCAATCCATATCCTAGCTGCGTGCTCGCCGTCCATTAAGGTTCTGTCATCGATTGAACAGATCTTTTGTAATTTCTTCTGGGGGCATAGCAACGGCCATGATAAGCACCACTGTGCCAGCTGGGACTCTATGGCTCTCCCTACTGGCGAGGGGGGTCTGGGATTCTCCAAACTCTCTCACATTGTTAAAGCCTTCTCGATGAAACTATGGTAGAACCTTCGTTCGAGCAACAACTTATGGAGTAGGTTCTTGAAAGCCAGATACTTCAAGCACATCCACCCCTCGATGGCGATTTCCAACAGCTGTAACACCCAGTTTTCCAGAAGAGGGTAATTTTAAAAATTGTAATTATATTTATTAATTAATGATATTTATTTCATATTATGATTTTAGTGATTTTTAATTATTTTTAAACTATTTAAATTCATGACTAGAGATTTTAGGTGTTTAGCTAGTGAACCGTAGAGACTGCCTACCCTAGAGACTAGCCATGTGATTAGGGTATTTAGACATTTTGGGGGTTATTTGATTTTATTATAATTTATTAGAATTTATGGGAATTTTTAGGAATTATTTTGGAATTGTTTAGACTAGTTTGATTTTTGACTAGTATTGACTCATGTAGACCAACCTAGGAGCTAACCCTAGTTAGTTGGCCTTGGTTAGGATTTGTGACTCTAGTCTAACCTAGCCCAACCTATGGTTAGGTCATTAGAACTTGTTTAGCTATAGAAATTAGAAAGCCATAAGCCATGACTTATGACTTAGAGTCTTTATTAATTAAATCTACCTTAGCCATAGCCTATAGGACTTGGCCCAAAGCCCAAATTAGCAACACAAACATTTTGTCCAGCCAACCTAGGGATTCCCCCACTATAAAACCCCTCCTAATTTCTAGGGCTAGCCTCCTTTCCATAGGAATCCATTTCAAGAAGAAAGAGGTGAGCTCCCATCTTTAGAAATTCATAATAAATCCATTTTAGGTTCTTTTTCCCTCAAACTAGTTGCATTAGATCCTAATATCAATATTCTTGCTGTTGGTATTGATTGTTTGTAGGGAAACAACAATTTGTGAGATTTGGGTGGTTGTGGAAATCATTCCATTTGGAGATTTTTCACCCATTGTTCATCAATAGGTAACTTTCCCATTTCTCTATGGATTTTCAATTAGTCTTCATGAATAGGAAGCCCTAAGGGTCCCCCTAAGGTCTGGATAGTTTTTGTGTCGAGTATCAGTGGTTTCGTGTCCGTTCTGGACACGTTTCAGAAGCTAGGACAGACTGTTTGTCGAAATGCCTCAAAGGGCATTTCGATCGGGTTTGTCCAATGTTTTTGAATAGGAAATATGATTTTGATCTTGTTTATGGGTTCCTGTCCTTGTGTCGTAGTTTTCGTGTCGTTCTGTGTCAATTTTGTGGTGTGGACACGCGCGTACAAACGTTCGTGCGCGTGCTACAGTGCTCCCCTGCCTATCGGGGTCTGTAGCGGACACAACACGACACATTTTGGGCTGAAACTTTGGTGGCACTTGGGACTCGTGACTGACATGTCACAGACAAAATTTCAGCTCGTCTTATCGAGCGGTTTGAGAGAAATCTCAACCGCACCGATTTCCCAGTGCACTGTACAGTGTGGGTTTTTGCCACTGATACGGGTCTCGTGTCCGACCCTGACACATCGTGGACACAGGCCAGTGGGCCCATGAGGTAGCCCTATAGGTGGGCTACCCATGTGTATGACCACGAGATCCTCTCGTGTCTTATGTCGTGCACACGACACAAGTGCACGTGTGCACGAGACAGTGCACTGACAGTGCACTGTGTGTGTCATTTTGATGTTCTTGATGTGGACACGCCGTGTCTGGCCTTGGGTGACACGAAGTGAGTTGTGGGGCTTGTGCACATGGGGTTTTCCTGTTACCAACCTATGGGTTTGAGTTTTAGTCGAATTTTCATTGAACTCTCAATAATGTCTAACTGATACTGTTGTTTGAATTTACCTATCATTTCCTGTATTCTAAAATTGAGTTTTGTCATTAAATTAATCCATTACATGCTGTTAATTACCTGTATTAAAAACCTAATGTGGTACCCCTATGTATTTCCTAAGTGTGTGTCAATTTGTAGGAGTTGGTGTGAGTTTGGTTCACTCCTGAGAATACCTGGGACTGAACTGGTGTAGGAACTATGGACTGATTTCCTTTTTCCCTGTTATAAGTGTTATTCAATTTGTGAAGGAGAATCAACCTGGGTTGATATCCACAGAGATTGAACTAAACTTGAAAATCTGGAACACTTGGGGACTGTCTAAGTAGGTTTAAATGAAATGTGATGTTGCATTGTTGTCCTAAAATCTGAACATGGGTTTAAACCTGGACTTTGGGTTAGGGTATATGTTGCACTGTCATACCATGCCACTGTTTTGCACTAGTTAACTCTTTACATTGTTCTTCCTTATTTTGTCAACATTTCAAATTCAAGTTTCTATGTTTAAACCTGAGATTAGGAAGGACAATGAATTGCTTTCCTTTTCTTTTCTTCCTAACTGAGATTTGTTCTCAAATCTGAGATTACACAAACGTGAGAATTCAGTGAGTGTCAGCTGTTGATTTCATTTTCATATATGAGATGTAAACCTGAGTTTTAGGTGAAGTTCACATTTGTTTTGAGATATAAACCTGAGATTGTATAAAACTGTTTTGGGATTTAGGTGGAATCCTGAGTTGTTGATTGGGGAAAGACTGAATCTGGACTGAACCTTGTTCAGGAAATTCCTGAGTGGTTGTTCACTGAGTTTGAACTAGTT
Organism: Iris pallida; assembly: GCA_029216955.1. Taxonomy (NCBI): domain Eukaryota; kingdom Viridiplantae; phylum Streptophyta; class Magnoliopsida; order Asparagales; family Iridaceae; genus Iris; species Iris pallida. The sequence continues at coordinate 5,258,781 of JANAVB010029818.1, read as the reverse complement.
ATAAACTGAGATTGAGGGTAGGAGCAATGAGTTAATTTCCTTTTCCTTTCCTGCGTGTTTCCTTCACTGTTTGGGTGTTCCTGCACATATACATGGACACTGGTTCACACACTCCCTGTTTGATGTTGCACTATTTTTTTTCTACATCACTGATTTTTTTGTGATATTAGTGTTAGTTTAGATTTACCTTCATGTGTGCTAGGAATGGTCATGTTAGATTGAAGTTTGGATAGATTGAAGTTTGGTTAGATTGAAGTTTGGATAGTTTAATGATTTCAATTCCTTGAATTTCCCTTTATTCACTGTCATTTGCTATTAACTGAGATTTCCCATATAAATCTGAGATGGATTTACACTGTTGGGTAAATCTAAACATGTCACTTGGACTGGACAAAATCTGAGAACAAACTCTCTACACACACATATACATGACACTCACAAACTCATATTGCTATGAACATACACACTTTAGCATGTATATGTGACACCCTTGAACATTTTCCCTTTTTCCTTTTCTCTACATATATATATATATGTATTCTATATTAGATTGTGTGGTATGGCTATATAGGTATGTGTGATATGTATTTAGTAGCCTATAGGCTATGTATATTTTAAGTTAGGTTATAATATATCTTTATGTGTATTAATTTAAGTATAGATATATTGTCATGTGTGAAATGTTATGGTTTGGTTGGTTCATTAGGCATGGTATTGCCTAATTAGCCTATGGCCTATCTGTGTGTCAGTGTAGAGTCTGGTTTAGACCTGTGTAGTCTTGTTAGACTTAGAATAGGCTAGTTAGACTAGTATAGACTAGTTTGACTTAGATTTGACTTGGTTGACCTAGTTTGACTCCTAGGGTTGACCAGAGTTGACCAAGAGTTGACTTTGGCCTAGATTGACCTAGAATCATGTAGAATGCATAGTAGGACTTCATTATATCATTTTAGACTTGTTGTGACTTGTGCTATTCTGATTAGGAGCCAGACACCTCTCCTCGGACAGTACATTTACTTCAGACATTCAGATACGAGGTGAGTACATTCTCTGATCATTTTATATCCTGCTTAGAATTATTTTCCTGCATTAAACTTTAATTGATACTGGTACGTTGGTCACACGGATTAGTACAATATGGATCCCACCCTGAGATGTTATCCCTTCAAGGAGCATCAGGTACTCTATGTTCTGTGCGTTTCACTTACATAGCGTATCATATGCTTCCGTGGTTCTTTGATCACTTGTGACATATACCCATATGATCACAGAGTCTTCTTTGAATCCTTATCCCATTTGTGGGACTACTATGTATCACCTTCGGAGTCTATTACCTTCGGGGTCTATCACCTTCGGGGTCTATTACCTTCGGGGTCTATCACCTTCGGGGTCTATCACCTTCGGGGGCTTATCACCTTCAGGGGCTGTTACATAGAATCATAACATAACCTGGTTGGATCCTTGTGTATTAATTGGGGGTACGGAGGAGTATAAATAGCCATGTGAACAATTCCAAAGTAGAATAGCCATGTACGCCTCTTTAGTATAGCCATGTACAAATCAAGCCGTTCACATGTCGACTTTGTGCTCTAAATTACTAGTCACTGGTAGCTCTTTATTTATAGTAGATATTTCTATTACAGTTCTCTCTCTGTTTACTTACTGCATTTCTTCAGTATCTATATCTTACTTTACTGCATGATTATATTTTCTAACCTGCTATGAACTGTTGAGATGTACTATACTCGCTCCTATTCTGACTGGACCTGTTGAAAATATTACAGAGGACGAGGAGGAGGCCTGGGAGGATGCCTTCCATGGGACAGCTCTAGCTGAGGACATCACCCCACTGCCTAGACTAGTTTAGTTAGGCCTTATCTTATTTTCATGTTGTCTTGAGACATGTTTAGCTAGACTTACTCTGAGTTGTATATATTCTTTCATTCTGTATCTGAGACCTTGTATTGCTGGATATTGCTGGGATTATCTTAGACTACTTTTTATCTATTTATTTCCTTGAGTTCTATTTCATATCGTGCTATCTCTTCCTTAGTTGTGATTGAGTTTTATTGCTATGTCACCCCCATTCGGGGAGTATAAACTGTTTAGATATATATATTGTTAGATGTTGTGACCTAGGACAGCGTTCTACCGCCGACACTGCGGTGTAGGCTGGGCGTTGTTACGTTCTCGTACCTTCACAGTGGGTGCGGGTCGTGACACATTTTTAGTGGTGGCCCATGCAGGTCGAGTTTATGTAGTGGTATTCGAACTAGAGTATCACTACAGCCTGCAGTAGGATTAGGATATATATTTTGAAGGTACTCAATCACAGTTAGGATTCCTTGAAAGATTCCTGGGATGACCCTTGAGAATCTCATTGAACTTCGATTTGAATCATTCCCTTGCTTTGTTGCTCTCACTCCTTGATTATTGAATTTGATTTTGTTGGATCATTGTTGATTTGAATTTTCCTATCGAGATGAATTTTTATGGCCTGAGTTACGATATTTTTCTGATAACATATGTCGACGGGAATACAGGGATGGTAAAACGTCTACTTGGTTATGGAACCTAGAGTTTATCGCAGCTATATTAGCTGGCGTGGCGGAAACATAGAGACCTGACTTCGGATGTACGTATCTTGGTTATGAGATTTGGAATTTCTCGCAGCTATACTAGTCGGCATAGCGAGAATTCCAGACGACATGATTATAGAGGTGCATGCCCCTGTTATGGACTCTACCGTTTATCGCAGCCTTGCTTACTAGCGTGGCGAGGACTCTGAGTATCATGATTTTTGGACAGACGCATATGATTATCAGATTGTATCTTGGAAAGGTTCTTAAATATATCGTCTCTATCTTCATTCCAGTATTATAAATTGTTTCCATCATCAAATAATTTAGGAGTAGAGATCTTTTAGCTTTATAGAGCTTATGCATATGTAGTTCTTCTTAGTGTAATAATTTTATGACTTGTGATTAGGCCCTTGTCTTAGGATGATAGTATAGCCTGGCTTTAAATAGTGATTCTTGTAGCTAGTTCTCCTTTGTTGATATTTACTAGTTTTCAGCCTTGATGATTGATTTATTTTCTTTTCTTTTCTTTTTCTTTCAGTATGGCACCCATGACCCGAGCCCGTCGCCTGAGAGCAGCTGCAGCTACTGAGGGTGTGCCTCCACCTCCTACTGTTCAGGAGGTAGTTATCCCTCTATCTGATCAGGGGGTGGTGGCACCTCCTGCCATTGAGGAGATGGTTATAGCCTCGCCAGAGAGTCTTCCTTCATCTCCTGTCGTTCAGGAGAGAGCTGCGGATTTGCCTGAGTCCGAGAGCCCTTCCCTACCCTCTGTACTCCCTACTGTACCACCCGGAGGTGTGCTACTTGACGCAGCCCAGGTGTTTGCTTTTTTCCAAGAAAAGTTGTTGGAGTTACAGAGAGTTCATGAGGAGGCCATGAGGGAGAAAATCCAGAGGTTGCTACGTCAGCGGGACTCTGTGCTTCTGGGAGAAGAGCCTAGCTCCAAGAGGGCGAGGAGCAGTACCCAGTCCTACCCAGAGTTTGAGGAGTACCCATTTATCCAGCCGATATCATCATACCCAGCCCAGTCTCCTGTCCAGCAGAGGCCAGCTGAGCCAGAGCCTATCTGTGCCTACTGCAAGAAGTCTGGACACAAGTGGAACAACTGTAGAAAGAGACTAGGATTGTGCCTAATCTGTGGTTCAGCTGCACACTGGGTGCAGCACTGCCCTGCTAAACCTGCCCCAACCAGGGCCCTGCTTCCAGGAGGGAGTTCTGGTTCTCAGACCTAGCTGGAGGTGAGTTTTGACCTAATCTTAGTTTTCCTTTGTGAATTTTGATGCATCCCTTGCTTGTATGTTTTGATACCTTGTGATTGCCTAGTACTGTAGCATGGTTGGTATAACCAGAAGAGACCCCAGACTGATATTGGATGCCATGACCCCATAAGTTATACCTTTCAACTGTATGATTTAAGATAAATTCTGAGACTATGATTGCTGGGGGTTTAACCTAGAAGGCCTGCTACCATCTTAATTTCGAGGACGAAATTTTTATAAGGTGGGTAGGATTACAACACCCAGTTTTCCAGAAGAGGATAATTTTAAAAATTTGTAATTATATTTATTAATTAATGATATTTATTTCATATTATGATTTTAGTAATTTTTAATTATTTTTAAACTATTTAAATTCATGACTAGAGATTTTAGGTGTTTAGCTAGTGAACCGTAGAGACTGCCTACCATAGAGACTAGCCATGTGATTAGGGTATTTAGACATTTTGGGGGTTATTTGATTTTATTATAATTTATTAGAATTTATGGGAATTTTTAGGAATTATTTTGGAATTGTTTAGACTAGTTTGATTTTTGACTAGTATTGACTCATGTAGACCAACCTAGGAGCTAACCCTAGTTAGTTGGCCTTGGTTAGGATTTGTGACTCTAGTCTAACCTAGCCCAACCTATGGTTAGGTCATTAGAACTTGTTTAGCTATAGAAATTAGAAAGCCATAAGCCATGACTTATGACTTAGAGTCTTTATTAATTAAATCTACCTTAGCCATAGCCTATAGGACTTGGCCCAAAGCCCAAATTAGCAACCCAAACATTTTTTCCAGCCAACCTAGGGATTCCTCCACTATAAAACCCCTCCTAATTTCTAGGGCTAGCCTCCTTTCCATAGGAATCCATTTCAAGAAGAAAGAGGTGAGCTCCCATCTTTAGAAATTCATAATAAATCCATTTTAGGTCCTTTTTCCCTCAAACTAGTTGTATTAGATCCTAATATCAATATTCTTGCTGTTGGTATTGATTGTTTGCAGGAAAACAACAATTTGTGAGATTTGGGTGGTTGTGGAAATCAATCCATTTGGGGATTTTTCACCCATTGTTCATCAATAGGTAACTTTCCCATTTCTCTATGGATTTTCAATAAGTCTTCATGAATAGGAAGCCCTAAGGGTCCCCCTAAGGTCTGGATAGTTTTTGTGTCAAGTATCAGTGGTTTCGTGTCCGTTCTGGACACGTTTCAGAAGCTAGGACAGACTGTTTGTCGAAATGCCTCAAAGGGCATTTCGATCGGGTTTGTCCAATGTTTTTAAATAGGAAATATGATTTTGATCTTGTTTATGGGTTCCTGTCCTTGTGTCGTAGTTTTCGTGTCGTTCTGTGTCAATTTTGTGGTGTGGACACGCGCGTACACACGTTCGTGCGCGTGCTACAGTGCTCCCCTGCCTATCGGGGTCTGTAGCGGACACGACACGACACGTTTTGGGCTGAAACTTTGGTGGCACTTGGGACTCGTGACTGACATGTCACAGACAAAATTTTAGCTCGTCTTATCGAGCGGTTTGAGAGAAATCTCAACCGCACCGATTTTCCAGTGCACTGCACAGTGTGGGTTTTTGCCACTGATACGGGTCTCGTGTCCGACCCTGACACGTCGTAGACACAGGCCAGTGGGCCCATGAGGTAGCCCTATAGGTGGGCTATCCATGTGTATGACCACGAGATCCTCTCGTGTCTTGTGTCGTGCACACGACACAAGCGCACGTGTGCACGAGACAGTGCACTGTGTGTGTCATTTTGATGTTCTTGATGTGGACACGCCGTGTCTGGCCTTGGGTGACACGAAGTGAGTTGTGGGGCTTGTGCACATGGGGTTTTCCTGTTACCAACCTATGGGTTTGAGTTTTAGTCGAATTTTTATTGAACTCTCAATAATGTATAACTGATACTGTTGTTTGAATTTACCTATCATTTCCAGTATTCTAAAATTGAGTTTTGTCATTAAATTAATCCATTACATGCTGTTAATTACCTGTATTGAAAACCTAATGTGGTACCCCTATGTATTTCCTAAGTGTGTGTCAATTTGTAGGAGTTGGTGTGAGTTTGGTTCACTCCTGAGAATACCTGGGACTGAACTGGTGTAGGAACTATGGACTGATTTCCTTTTTCCCTGTTATAAGTGTTATTCAATTTGTGAAGGAGAATCAACCTGGGTTGATATCCACAGAGATTGAACTAAACCTGAAAATCTGGAACACTTGGGGACTGTCTAAGTAGGTTTAAATGAAATATGATGTTGCATTGTTGTCCTAAAATCTGAACATGGGTTTAAACCTGGACTTTGGGTTAGGGTATGTGTTGCACTGTCATACCATGCCACTGTTTTGCACTAGTTAACTCTTTACATTGTTCTTCCTTATTTTGTCAACATTTCAAATTCAAGTTTCTATGTTTAAACCTGAGATTAGGAAGGACAATGAATTGCTTTCCTTTTCTTTTCTTCCTAACTGAGATTTGTTCTCAAATCTGAGATTACACAGACCTGAGAATTCAGTGAGTGTCAGCTGTTGATTTCATTTTCATATATGAGATGTAAACCTGAGTTTTAGGTGAAGTTCACATTTGTTTTGAGATATAAACCTGAGATTGTATAAAACTGTTTTGGGATTTAGGTGGAATCCTGAGTTGTTGATTGGGGAAAGACTGAATCTGGACTGAACCTTGTTCAGGAAATTCTTGAGTGGTTGTTCACTGAGTTTGAACTAGTTATAAACTGAGATTGAGGGTGGGAGCAATGAGTTAATTTCCTTTTCCTTTCCTGCGTGTTTCCTTCACTGTTTGGGTGTTCCTGCACATATACATGGACACTGGTTCACACACTCCCTGTTTGATGTTGCACTGTTTTTTTTTCTACATCATTGATTTTTTTGTGATATTAGTGTTAGTTTAGATTTACCTTCATGTGTGCTAGGAATGGTCATGTTAGATTGAAGTTTGGATAGATTGAAGTTTGGTTAGATTGAAGTTTGGATACTTTAATGATTTCAATTCCTTGAATTTCCCTTTATTCACTGTCATTTGCTATTAACTGAGATTTCCCATATAAATCTGAGATGGATTTACACTGTTGGGTAAATCTAAACATGTCACTTGGACTGGACAAAATCTGAGAACAAACTCTCTACACACACACACATATACATGACACTCACAAACTCACATTGCTATGAACATACACACTTTAGCATGTATATGTGACACCCTTGAACATTTTCCCTATTTCCTTTTCTCTACATATATATATATATATATATATATATATAAAAAAAAAAAAATATATATATATATATATATATATATATATTTATATATATATATATATATGTATTCTATATTAGATTGTGTGGTATGGCTATATAGGTATGTGTGATATGTATTTAGTAGCCTATAGGCTATGTGTCACGCCCCAGTTCCAAATAATCGGATCGGGAACACGTGGCATGCCAGCTGTACAATCTAGCATAGCTAAACCCAATTTAATGGACTATGATTCGATTGTAGTACGCTGAAGTATAACTAACAAGTAACATCACAGGCAGGTAAACTAGTCTCATCCATAAAATAAAGTAATAGATAACTGAATGGAAAATAATCAGTGCCACAGAATCCAAATGTCAACTATGGCTAGAGGAGAACAATCCACTAAAAGTAAATGAGTACATTTGGAATGAAATGAAGTAGCAAAAAGAAATAAACAGAATACTGGAAATGGAACCCACGTTTGAAGATGTAGCTAGCCTCCAGAGGATCAAGGCTGCGGCTCCACCTCAAAGTCGTCGTCAACAAGTCCCTCTACTCCGTAATCAGCCGGGAATAAGTGCTCGTCAAGCTCTGGAAAAGATACCAGGTCCTCAGAGGGACATAACAAATACACAGGAAAATGACATGCAAGAATATACTGAGCAGTAATGTAAAAGTAACTAATAAGAATGCCACCCAGTATTTCCCTAACCAAACAAGGACAGGAAATACAAGGAAGCAATACAGGTGTTCTAACCATCTATGTGTGAATGCACTCGAGACATCTCTAGTGGCACATGAGAGGGGGAGAAGAAGAAGAAACTGCCACCAAGCGTTCTACGGTTTGAGAAACGAGGGGCTACGAGCATCCAGCGTACATTGGAAACAGAAATTCTCATACACCACTAGTAGACTCTCCCCACCCAATGTACTCGTACCGTATATGCGGTACGAACAATATGCGAGACGTCATAAATATAGTATAACTAAACCAAACTGCTAACAGACTCAAGATCATATGTTAAGGGCCAGTCAACACAGAACCTCTGCACTCAACTCACTCATACGTGATACGTGTCTGAGTCAGTGTCAAGTTTATACTAACTCTATACAAGGTAGTCATCAATGGAGACGAGTGCACACAATAGTAATAACTAGTCAAATATAAATACTGCATAGTAAATGTCAAGCAAGGTGTACTTGCCTGTGTCCAGCAACTGAGTGTCCGGGTCCAAAGTAGAGTCCGAGTCCCGAGAAGCAAATAATCCTAAACAAGATTTATCTCTAATTAATTACTATTTAAACAAATTAAACAATTCATTTAATTGCTAAGTAATCTTTAATTTAAATTAATCTATTACTACTAGCTAACTAGTATCAATAATTATGAATAATAATTATACAATAATAAGTATGTAAACCATACTTATTATCATACCATTTATATTCTGAAATTTATACACAACCAAATATTTAATCATTAATTGATTAATTAATTATAATTAATTAACCAACCAATTTAATACACATATGTACACACAATTCCTAATAATACTAACAAAAATAGTAAAAAAATCCTTAAAAATCATTTTTAGTCTATTTTAATAATAAACTAAATAATATCAGAATAATAAATATATATTATATATATATTTTACAGAAAATGAATTATTACCATTAAACTATTTATTAAATAACTAGTTGGCGGATAATAACAATAAGTACTTAATAATTCTAAATAAATCCAAATAAATCACCACAAACCTTAAATTTAATCATTAAAACTAAATTCACAGTAGTAACACAAAATTAATAATTATTTAAATCAATAAATAATTATTACACAATTTATTACATAAACCTAAACATGATTTTCCAAATTACTTTTAAGTCTTAAAAATTCGTAAATATATTTAAAATACATAAAATAAATTCCTAAATACCCTATTTACACATTTTTAATAGAATCTTATCACTTCACAAAATTACAACATTTATATAATTAATAACAATTAATTATATAATATATTCAACTTATGGAATAATCTAGAAATTACCCAACTAAATCTAAATAATTATAAATAATAATAAATAAATATTGGAATTATTTTTCTACAGAATAATATACTATTACAAACATTTTCTATTCAAACAGTATTATTTAATTACTAACCAATTAAATAATATAAATTGAAAACGATATTTAATAATTAGTTTGATTAATACAAAACTTCCAAGAAAAATCTAAATAAAATATTTTAGAAACCAATAAAATACTGGAAAAATTTCCATAATTTACTTTATAATTAAATCTATATTTTCCATATAAATTATATTATTTAATTATTTACCAATTAAATAATATGCATCAAACGGAATTAATTAAACAGTTTTAATTCACTGTTTTTCACATAAAATAATTATAAATTTAATTCTAAAAATTCTGAAAAAATTATTTTAAAATACTATATTAATTACACAAACTTTATGTGTATTATTTTAAGTATAGATATATTGTCATGTGTGAAATGTTATGGTTTGGTTGGTTCATTAGGCATGGTATTGCCTAATTAGCCTATGGCCTATCTGTGTGTCAGTGTAGAGTCTGGTTTAGACCTGTGTAGTCTTGTTAGACTTAGAATAGGCTAGTTAGACTAGTATAGACTAGTTTGACTTAGATTTGACTTGGTTGACCTAGTTTGACTCCTAGGGTTGACCAGAGTTGACCAAGAGTTGACTTTGGCCTAGATTGACCTAGAATCATGTAGAATGCATAGTAGGACTTCATTATATCATTTTAGACTTGTTGTGACTTGTGCTATTCTGATTAGGAGCCAGACACCTCTCCTCGGATAGTACATTTACTTCAAACATTCAGATACGAGGCGAGTACATTCTCTGATCATTTCATATCCTGCTTAGAATTATTTTCCTGCATCAAATTACTTTAATTGATACTGGCACGTTGGTCACACGGATTAGTACAATATGGATCCCACCCTGAGATGTTATCCCTTCAAGGAGCATCAGGTACTCTATGTTCTGTGCGTTTCACTTACATAGCGTATCATATGCTTCTTTGGTTCTTTGATCACTTGTGACATATACCCATATGATCACAGAGTCTTCTTTGAATCCTTATCCCATTTGTGGGACTATTATGTATCACCTTCGGGGTCTATTACCTTCGGGGTCTATCACCTTCGGGGTCTATTACCTTCGAGGTCTATCACCTTCGGGGTCTATCACCTTCGGGAGCTTATCACCTTCGGGGTCTACTACCCTTCGGAGGCTGTTACATAGAATCATAACATAACCTGGTTGGATCCTTGTGTATTAATTGGGGGTACGGGAGAGTATAAATAGCCATGTGAACAATTTCAAAGTAGAATAGCCATGTACGCCTCTTTAGTATAGCCATGTACAAATCAAGCCATTCACATGTTGACTTTGTGCTCTAAATCACTAGTCACTGGTAGCTCTTTATTTATAGTAGATATTTCTATTACAGTTCTCTCTCTGTTTACTTACTGCATTTCTTCAGTATCTATATCTTACTTTACTGCATGATTATATTTTCTAACCTGCTATGAACTGTTGAGATGTACTGTACTCGCTCCTGTCCTGACTGGACCTGTTGAAAATATTACAGAGGACTAGGAGGAGGTCTGGGAGGATGCCTTCCATGGGACAGCTCTAGCTGAGGACATCACCCCACTGCCTAGACTAGTTTAGTTAGGCCTTGTCTTATTTTCATGTTGTCTTGAGACATGTTTAGCTAGACTTACTCTGAGTTGTATATATTCTTTCATTCTGTATCTGAGACCTTGTATTGCTGGATATTGCTGGGATTATCTTAGACTACTTTTCATCTATTTATTTCCTTGAGTTCTATTTCATATCGTGCTATCTCTTCCTTAGTTGTGATTGGGTTTTATTGCTATGTCACCCCCATTCGGGGAGTATAAACTGTTTAGATATATATATTGTTAGATGTTGTGACCTAGGACAGCGTTCTACCGCCGACACTGCGGCGTAGGCTGGGCGTTGTTACGTTCTCGTACCCTCACAGTGGGTGCGGGTCGTGACAACAGCAGATCCTCAGCGGCTTGGCGTCGCATCCTTACTGGTCGCGACCTTGCCGTGCCGGCGATAAGACTCCAGCTGGATGCAGGAGACTCGCACCCATTCCTAGAGCGATGGGTGGGAGACAGCCTGATCCCGAGTCTTACGGAGACCCCGAGAGAATGTAGGATCAGGGACCTGTGGGACTCCACTACCGACGACTGGAATTGGGACCGGATTCGAGATTGGTCCGATAACGAAGCGGCGGACAGCATCCGCGAACGAGGGTTACGCATAGGTGGCGGGGCAGATGCGCTATGTTGGATCTTCGAGACGTTGGGAGTTTTTTCTGTGAGGTCGGTGAGAACCGTAATCAGGGGCAACGGTAGGCCGTACCTACCCATGGCCTACTACTGGCATTCCTGCATCCCCAAAAAATGGTCCTTCCTATTATGGAGAGTCCTCAGAAAGAAGCTGCCGACAGACGACATCCTTAACACCATCGGGATCAGCTTAGCTTCTGCTTGCTCCTGCTGCTCTGACCGCCAGACGGAGACCATTGATCACATATTCCGTCAAGGGGAGCTGCCGGACAGGACTTTGACTACCCTGAACCTGCTCTTCGGATTGGAGCAGAGCGACGGATGCTTCCACGATCTTTTGGCTTCCTGGGCTCCTGCTTCCCACGGCCATCAGATCGTCGCAGCGGCTGCCACTTGGGTCATTTGGAAGAATCGCAACAAAGCGAGATACGAAGGTCACCAATACTCGGCGAACCAGCTCATTCGGGAGATCTCCAGACAATGTCGTAAGCGTAGCGCCCTATGTTCCTACAGTTCATCTGTATTTTGGTCGGTGCTACCCCTGTAGCCCCTGGCACATGTTTCGCTCGCTTCTCCCTTCTTTTTTTGGTATACCTGTACAGGCTTTAGCATTTTACGCCTTGTAATCGGTTTTTGGTTGCGGCTTTTGGGGCCGTCTTCAATAAATGGAGGGGGTTTTTGAATATATATATATATATATATATACATATATATATATATATATATATATATATATATATATATATATATATATATATATATATATATATACATATATATATATATACATATATATATATACATATATATATACATATATATATATATATATATATATATATATATATATATATATATATATACATATATATATATATATATATATATATATACATATATATATATATATATATATATATATATATATATATATATATATATATTATATATATAAATATCTATATATTTATGTATATATATAAATGTATTTGTTGTATATGTATATATATTTCAAATACAATTTTGTGCAAAATGTTATTATGTATAAATTCACAAGTTATTTTATATAATTTTATGACTTGTATATTTTAATACTTTAATATATATTATTAAAATACTTTAATATATATTTTAATATATGAATTATTGTATTTTATTAATCATGGCCATTTGGTGTCCAAATCTAGCATGGGTTTTTGGGCCCAAATGTGTCTAAATATATTCGAGGTCTGTACAAGTCATATTGGACTTGATTCATGGCTTTGGTTCCGTATCTGGACTCCAGTTCAATTTCGTATACGTGGATAAAATAGTAAATAATTAATTATTTATTTTCCAAAAATTGTAACTTGCTATTTTTGAATTTTTATATATTTTTAGTGCTGCAAAATTATAAAAAAAATTATATTTAAATACTATGTTAATTTAGCTAATTAATATAATTTTTCAGGATTTAATAAGTACTTTAGTCATTTTATAAAAATAGGAAAACATAGCTAATTTTCAGGGTACTTATGTTTGCTGATTTTTAATAAATAGTTATGTGAGTTTATAAATTCCAGAAAAATTAGTATAAATTTCTATAATTAACAAGAATTATTTTGGTACTTTATTTTATGTATAATTAAGCCTTTTTTTCTCTTAAAAATTATTGGAACACAGTGTACAGTCTGATTTATTTATTAAATAATTATGACTTAGGATGTATTGTATGATTTTTGGGATATTGTAGTATTGGACCTCACTATACCATAGTGTAAAGGCCCTATAAAGTTAGTTTAGGTATTATGTCACCCTACATTGGTATCCTATGCTAAAGTTCACCATTTGGCTAGGTGTCCAGTCAGAAAGTCGTGTCGCACAACTAGTGTCCTAGTGTTTAACTTAGTATGAAAACTAAGTTTATGTATTATTTCTACAGTGACGAGTCACCAGACATGTATAGTATTTCCTTCACTACCTTGCTTTGCTAGAGGCAAGTACCTCTACAAACTTTGTTTACAGCATATAATGAATTGTGTATAAACCATGCTAAAATACCGATATCTAAACTGCAAGTCATATATCACCATGTTTCATATGCTTTATACTGCTCTCGGTATCCACCATGTTTTATATACTGTTCTCGTATCACTCACATGTAATAAAACGGGTTAAGAAGAAACTGTTAGTAGAGTACGTGATCATGCCCCCTTCTCCGTATGTATTTACCGCGCACGGTAACATTCTATATGTAACTTTGTCGTAGGTCTGATCCTGCGTTTGTGTAGGGTTATACACCGATGTCGTTTAGTGTACGTATGTATACTTCAGAAAAACTTGATATGTACCACTGTATATCCTATTTACCTATTGACCGATCACGTACATGCTACAGTTTTAAACTTTAAAACAAACATATGATGCCATGATAGTTTGTGATATGCTATAATTTCTACACTCCTGTTCATTTCATGTTTCGTATATTTAGTTTGCTAGAATCAGTACTTGCTCTCGTCCTGACAGGATAACATTGTAGGTATACTTACCGATGAGGAGTTGCTATGTGATTCCTATTAGGGAGTTGCTATCGAGGATCAGGCTTTATCTTACGAGGATGTACCTGCGAGGAAACTCGTCTAGTTTGTTTATTCACTTGGGACTGTTGAGAGTAGTCATGTTTTAGACTATGTATTTTGTAACTGGACCTGTATCCAGTTTTACATTTTGGCCATGTACTCGAAACATATTTATATACGAGATGATTTTGTGTTTGGATATATTCTGACTCAATATTACATATAGAACTGTTAGCACACTTTGGTTTTATCTTATTTGTCTTTAGAACAGCTTACTACGCTTTATCTCAAGCGTAGGCTGGACATGACTCGGCCCGGCCCAACAATTTGGGTAGCGGATCGTGACATATTTTTAGTGGTGGCCCATGCTGTAACGCCCCAGTTCTGGAATACGGGGACGTACACGGCCAGCTACACCGTATAAGGTACGAATATGCTATACGGTGATGACGGCTGTCCAGTCTGGTTGGGTATCCTAGCATGCAATCAATCTATGGCCTAAATCCGATCTCATATCCACAGGTAAATCACAATGAAACAATATCAAGAGAGATAATCATATGAAAAACAGGAAATACTCATATAAAAATCTGGAATCTACAGTAGAGGATAATAATGTAGACAAGTATACCTTCCCACAGTTCCTAGCATGGTCTGGAACTGAAGCACACCCTCCAAGTCAAGTCTGGAAGATCCACCGGGTCGGTCTCAGACAATCTGGAAACAATCCAGGGTTGGTCAGGCCAACCGCAGTAAGTACCAGAAAGGAAGGCTCAAGGACGGGCGAAGAAAACCAGCAGGATAAAATATGACGAGAATAACATCTAAAAAACAGTAAATAAAGGTAAGGGATCGTGCGGTACCAACGCACGATAACAATCCACAAGTATAGTGAAGCTAACACAATCACAATCTTCCTAGCATCCACTAACACCTGTATTGCCAGCTGGAAATCAATATCAGCTTGCCAGCAGGCAACAAGCCAAACAACACCGAAGGACAAGCGGCCACACAATGCCTACGGCTTGCTATTATTAGCTAACTAGGGTTATCACAGGCCTAATTACTAACAAGATGCAGTGAGACTTCAAAGTCCAGCTCCTGCTTGCTACTACCCGAATGGCCCCAGCAAAAGAAAAAGATAGATATAGCAGGCACATTGCAGTAAGATACATGTGCCCTAAAGAAGTGCCACACTCGACGGAGGGCTGGGAATGCGCTCATCTCGACGGATAGCAACAAATCCCTAGTATATATAGAGATACATAGGGCCGGGGTCAGACAAGCAACAGGTCACTGGGAAGTCCCCATGAACTACATGATTAATCTAGTTATTAGCCTAGTCAGTTTCATTATGGATCCCTGACCGTGGTACTCAGGGATCCATGTCCTAGACATGATGCAAGACAAGATGGACTGGTGGCTTATACAAGCACAATCAAGAGAAATCAACCACGGTGTCAAGACGGGGTCATGCTGAGCAAGTCAGGACTGGCTATCGCAACAGCAATCAAGAGTAAACATGCCATGTCGAGAGTACTAGTCAGGAGTGCGCCACCACGGGCCACTATCAAGAATCAAGAGTATACATGCCAGGTTTACTGTCAAGTCCAGAGTGCTAGTCAGGAGTGCACCTCTACGGGCCACTAATCAAGAATCAAGACAGGTCCAGGTCATCATGTAATACCAGGAACGAGGTCAAACCTATCAGTCACGAGAAGTCACATGCCCAAATCGTGACATGGATAACAAGTCGGGTACAAGATCAAAATCCCCACTATAATAGTCTGTCAAGTACACATGGGAACCTACAGCTCAAATCATCAAGTCGATCCATCCACCTTATCAAACTATCAGGAGTCTCCTATCTACGATGGAAATCAATATCATGTCATGAAGGTCAATAACCAAATACCAAGCTAATCACTATAAGCAACGCTAGGCCCTCTGGCTCACAAGAATCCTCCAAGTCAATGATCACCAGCCACTAGAAAACGAGCCCCTCAACTACCAAGACATAGCAATCAAACCAGGTTCCCCAGCTACCGGAATACACAAAGGTACCAGGTTTTGGGCGTTTGGGAAGTCGAGTAAAAATCATATAATAATACCCTCGATATTCTCCTCGTTCCACAAAATATTCAAAATCACCAAAATCCAAGAATCCACATAGATCCACCAAGTCAATATCCCGAGATCGTACTCTCCATAATACTCAATCCTCAGTCATATCCACAAGTCACAACTCCCAATACATAGGACAACTGTCAGCTCTATCTGACTAGACTAGGACAACCCCTAGGAAGAAAGGTCAGGGGACAAGAGTCCGGTAATAAATATCGCCGGAAGTGGCAAGGATTACACGGACCGCTCTGGAGCAAATCCACAACCCTTAAACCAAACAAGGACCAGGGTTGCTGACCGTCTCCCGAGTGGAACCGCTCTCCTTACGCTATCCGATGGACAAGACAGATCAGGAGCTAGGTGACTGATCTAGTCTGGAGTCTACCTAGCAAGCAATGGGATCAGGTATACTATACCAAGGTGAACAGGCATGAGCCCAGTCCAGCAAACCAAAGGAATGGTTCTGTCCAGTCCTTCGAACCAAATTCCCGATCGGGAATTTTGGAAGAATCCGGCAGAGTCTCCTCTGTATTCTGGACAGGAGCTCCCAGCGAGTTGGGGCTAAAATCCACTCGGCGTAACCCGCCACGGAATCGTAGAATCGCAGACTGAGAACACTAGGTCTCAGCTACCAGCAGCACTATGATGCGTACTGGGAACAAGTCGATAGCCGAGAACACTAAGCCCCGGCCTCCAGCAGCGCTACGAGGCGTACTGGGAAATCAATCGAACCCGAGACCACTAATGTCTCGGCCTCCAGCAGCACTACAATGCGTACTGGGCGCCAAGCCAACATGCATAATAATAAAATAACTGCCTCGCAGGGCGCACCACAACACATGCCCATAAATCCCTAACCCAAGCACAATCACCGCCACAAGTAAAGTTAGCCAAAGCCGTTACCCGACCGCGAGTCGGACACGGGGCACATGGGGACAATCCGTACAAGTGAGTCGTGCCCGTGTCCTCGGAGGTGTGGATGACCCATCCGAGTCGTCTGATACGGTCTATCACAGTATCGGACCAAGCTAGTCTAGGTTATCATGGCAGTTCTACTGCTAAGCTACACTACTCATGATTATACAATTTTACAATAAATTAAATACAATAAAATCCAGGAGAGATGGCAAGAGCCGCCGATGAGCAAGGGATACTTGTCTAGAGGGCTCGGCTAGGTAAGCAAGTCTTCGGCAGTCGTGATCCAAGCTAGCACGCCAATCGAGATCCTCAGAACACACAATAAACAACCATTAGCACCAAACAATAAAATAATAGGAAAAATCACCGGAGATGGAAGAAGGCTATACCGTGTGGGTCCCACAAGCAGTGCAGGGATCTGGCACGGAAACTGAGGTACGCGGATCGATACGGACACGTAAACCGAGACGTGTACGTATATCGAGACGCGTACGAGAATCAAGATGACACGAATATCGAGATGACACGAATGTTGAGATGAACGGGAAACACGTGTACGTAAATCGAGACGTGTACGTAGATCGAGAAAATTACGAATATCAGAACGGTCCACGAATCATGCGACGCACAAATCGAGACGAACACGTAAATCGAGACGACCCAGAGTCCAAGGAGCACGTAAATCGATACGGCACACAAATCGAGGTGTGCACGCAAATTGATGCGGTGCGGAGTCCAATACGGCACACAAATCGAGCTATGCACACAATCGAGGTGGGCACAAAGATCGGGGCACAAAAATCGAGACAACGCTCAAATCAAGACGGTACGGTGCCCGCGGCAGCGCGGGGCTCGAGGCATCCCGCTGTCCAAGGCAACACGTAGATCTAGGTGCACGAAAACCAAGAGGGCACACATAACGAGGTGCACGTGTCCCAAGAGGCTCGTGCCCCAAGGCAACACACATACCAAGGCAACCCAAGTCAAAGTGGCTCGTACACCGAGGTACACGTAAATTGAAACTGATCACGTACACTGAGGCGCACGTGTCCCGAAGTGCACGGGGAAGAGGGCACACATGCCGAGGGGGCTCGCTGCTCGAGCAGCACGGGGCCCAAGGGCGTCCCGCCGCTCGAGGCTGGCGCTGTCCCCGAGCACGACGGCTCGCCGGACAGAAGGAAAGAGGGAAAGGAGGAGCTGGGGTGAAGCTCGGCTCACCGGGGGAAGCTCGGCCAAGTCGGGTCGAGATCGGTCGGCCGCCGGCGGGGACGAAAGACGACTGTTACGGCAGCAGTGGCTGCGGCTGCGGCGGAGGAGAGGGAGGAGGAGAAGGAGACGGTGGTGGCGCCGTTGGCTATGGATGGCGGCCACGGGGGCTGGTCGCTGGAGATCGGGCCGGGAAGAAGGACGAGGGGGCGATGGTGGAGCCGACAGTGGCGGTGGCGGAGATGGCGACGACGATGATGATGGTGGCACTGAAGATGGCGATGATGGTGGCAGCGGTGGTCGTAGCGACCGACGGAGGAGAACGGAAGAGGGGGAAGTGGTGGTGGCACCGGATATGGAGGCGATGGTGGCGAGGGAGGCGACGGCGACGATGGTGGTGGTCGTGAAAGTGGTGGCGGTGGCTGAAGATGGTGGAGACGGCGGCGGGGGCGTGGCCGCGACGGAGCTGGCCGAAGGGGAGGGAGACAGCGAGCGAGAGAGAGGGAGATGAGAGGCCGAGGGAGCGGGAGAGAGGAGAGTACAGGAGAGAGAGAGTGGGAGAGGGGCTGAATGAGCGGGAGAGAGGATTGGTGGGGCAGCTGTTCCATGGAAAGGGGGAGAGAGAGAGTTAGGTTTAGAGAGATGGGGGGGTTTAGATATTTAGGATTTAAAATAATAATAATAATAATAACAATAATAATAATAATAATAACAATGATGATGATAATTAATAATAATAAAAATAATTTAATAAAAGCTAGCCATGTTAACCCCTAATAATAATAATAAAATAATATCAATAATAATTAAATAGAGACAATAATCAAATGTCATGCCTAAACAATTAAGGCTAACCAAAGTCCGAAAAATAAATTAATTTTTTTTAAACAATTACGAAATTTGAAAATAACCCCTATACGATCATATACCTATTACCAAAATAGGGATATGACATCCTACCCACCTTACAAAAATTTTGTCCTCGAAATTTCAAAATTATCAAAATAGGGTTTTCAAAAGTAGTACATATATATCTGCCATGAAAACTCTACCCACCTTACAGAAATCAAGTAATACAATAAGAAACGAACAAAATCTCAATATGAAAACGTCAAAGGGAACAAGGTCTAGCTAAATAAATCAGCTCGCAAGGTAAACCCAAAACATCGAAAGAATCTCGAAAATCAAATTCTCGCACACACGAAATAACCCCATAAATCAAAACAAGTACAAAATATCGAAAACAACGTCCAAAAACGTAAAATCCCAACTGCATAAAAAAATAATAAATTCGCATAAAATCATAAAATACAGGATATCTGTCTCGAACTGATGACCGTAGTTTTCTAATATCTGAAAAATGTGTGCCATGGTCATTCCCTGCCACGCCATCCATAATGGCTGCAAAAGATTCACCATGACACTATAATCGAGCGGCTGTAACTTTCGTTACCACACCGTCAAGGTATACTAGGGTCACCCAGTACTCTCGACAAATACCCAAAACGAATCAAACCCATAACCCAAATATCCAATTCACTAAAATCTCTAACAATGTAATGAGAGTCCTAGAAAACAATCAAAATCCAAAATCTAGGTGATTCATAACACACATCCAAAATATCTTCAATAATAACCACAAGATAGTTTTTCTAGGAAAATACTCCATATCCGTAGGAAAATACCCCAAACCAAGAATCCATATCAAACATAATGTATAGAAAGTATATCTATAAAATAATATATGAAACAGATAATCATGAGTGCGAAACTGTCCGAAATCAAGGAAGCCAAATCGATACAAGAATATCCCTCGGATACTCAATAAATGTTAAAATATCCAATCTCGAAGTCCAGATGAAATCTTCATTCCGCAGCAATCCAGCCAACGCTCGAAGAGGGCGATAATGAAACTAAGTCAACACAAAATCAACACACGAAATAGATAACAGGAAATCAAACAAGGCGAAACACCGGTAGAGAGTACAAAACCCAAGATAAATAATCATGTAACCCAAATGATAGAGATAAGATAACATCTCATCAAATAAGGTGATCGACATGACCAACTATAGGATTATATCTATCAAACAAGGATCAGAGGTAGATAACACGAATAAGACATGGCCAAGCAAGATAGGTCCAAGTAGAGATGAGGACCAGTTCACAGGTTCAAGGAAGGGAAGGACAAGTGTAACAAGTGGGAATACCAAGGAATAGTGGACTGAGATCAATAATCATGTGATACCCAACAAAATCTCAAAACGAGACCTGCATGGGCCACCACTAAAACCATGTAATGCCCCAGTTCTGGAATACGGGGACGTACACGGCCAGCTACACCGTATAAAGTACGAATATGCTATACGGTGATGACGGCTGTCCAGTCTGGTTGGGTATCCTAGCATACAATCAATCTATGGCCTAAATCCGATCTCATATCCACAGGTAATCACAATGAAATAATATCAAGAGAGATAATCATATGAAAAACAGGAAATACTCATATGAAAATCTGGAATCTACAGTACAGGATAATAATGTAGACAAGTATATCTTCCCACAGTTCCTAGCATAGTCTGGAACTGAAGCACACCCTCCAAGTCAAGTCTGGAAGATCTACCGGATCGGTCTCAGACAATCTGGGAACAATCCAGGGTTGGTCAGGCCAACCGCAGCAAGTACCAAAAAGAAAGGCTCAAGAACGGGCGAAAAAAACCAGCAGGATAAAATATGACAAGAATAACATCTAAAAAACAGTAAATAAAGGTAAGGGATCGTGCGGTACCAATGCACGATAACAATCCACAAGTATAGTGAAGCTAACACAATCACAATCTTCCTAGCATCCACTAACACCTGTATTGCCAGCTGAAAATCAATATCAGCTTGCTAGCAGGCAACAAGCCAAACAACACCGAAGGACAAGCGGCCACACAATGCCTACGGCTTGCTATTATTAGCTAACTAGGGTTATCACAGGCCTAATTACTAACAAGATACAGTGAGACTTCAAAGTCCAGCTCCTGCTTGCTACTACCCGAATGGCCCCAGCAAAAGAAAAAGATAGATATAGCAGGCACACTGCAGTAAGATACATGTGCCCTAAAGAAGTGCCACACTCGACGGAGGGCTGGGAATGCGCTCATCTCGACGGATAACAACAAATCCCTAGTATATATATATATATATACATAGGGCCGGGGTCAGACAAGCAACAGGTCACTGGGAAGTCCCCATGAACTACATGATTAATCTAGTTATTAGCCTTGTCAGTTTCATTATGGATCCCTGACCATGGTACTCAGGGATCCATGTCCTAGACATGATGCAAGACAAGACTGGACTGGTGGCTTATACAAGCACAATCAAGAGAAATCAACCACGGTGTCAAGACGGGGTCATGCTGAGCAAGTCAGGACTGGCTGTCGCAACAGCAATCAAGAGTAAACATGCTATGTCGAGAGTACTAGTCAGGAGTGCACCACCATGGGCCACTATCAAAAATCAAGAGTATACATGCCAGGTTTACTGTCAAGTCCAGAGTGCTAGTCAGGAGTGCACCTCTACGGGCCACTAATCAAGAATCAAGACAGGTCCAGGTCATCGTGTAATACCAGGAACAAGGTCAAACCTATCAGTCACGAGAAGTCACATGCCCAAATTGTGACATGGATAACAAGTCGGGTACAAGATCAAAATCCCCACTATAATAGTCTGTCAAGTACACATGGGAACCTACAACTCAAATCATCATGTCGATCCATCCACCTTATCAAACTATCAGGAGTCTCCTATCTACGATGGAAATCAATATCATGTTAGAAAGGTCAATAACCAAATACCAAGCTAATCACTATAAGCAACGCTAGGCCCTCTGGCTCACAAGAATCCTCCAAGTCAATGATCACCAGCCACTAGAAAACGAGCCCCTCAACTACCAAGACATAGCAGTCAAACCAGGTTCCCCAGCTACCGGAATACATAAAGGTACCAGGTTTTGAGCATTTGGGAAGTCGAGTAAAAATTATATAATAATACCCTCGATATTCTTCTCGTTCCATGAAATATTCGAAATCACCAAAATCCAAGAATCCACATAGATCCACCAAGTCAATATCCCGAGATCGTACTCTCCATAATACTCAATCCTCAGTCATATCCACAAGTCATAACTCCCAATACATAGGACAACTGTCAGCTCTATCTGACTAGACTAGGACAACCCCTAAGATGAAAGGTCAGGGGACAAGTGTCCGATAATAAATATCGCCGGAAGTGGCAAGGATTACACGGACTGTTCTGGAGTAAATCTACAACCCTTAAACCAAACAAGGACCAGGATTGCAGACCGTCTCCCGAGTGGAACCGCTCTCCTTACGCTATCTGACGGACAAGACAGATCAGGAGCTAGGCGACTGATCTAGTCTGGAGTCTACCTAGCAAGCAATGGGATCATGTATACTATACCAAGATGAACAGGCATATAATGTCCCAAATTCGTGATACGTATTTAGTATACGTATACGTGTTTTAGACCCATATTATATTTAGTCATGATTAGTTATCTTGGTTTATTTTGCATTGGCTTAGTTTTATTAGCATTGATAGTTCAAATTGGTTTTAATGGTTCATTGGTTTATTTTGGATTAGTGAGGCTTGGTTTATTTCATGATTCATTGCTAGAGAGAGAGTTTATTAGCCTTGACTTGGTTCACCTTGGTCTATCTTGGCTTGGTTTATTCTCGGGTTGGTTCGGCTTGGCTTGGTTTTGCTTTGGAGAACCACCTACCTACCACCACCACCACTACCATTTATTAACCCCACTTCCTTCTCTCTCTTCATTACTCTTTTTCCATTTACTTCTTCACCTACCAGAGAGAGAGAGAGAGGTCTAGGCAAGTGCAACTTGCTTCATGAAGGAACTCCAATTTTATTGCTTCATTCTCTTCCTTACAGCATTTTAACTTACTTTAGTACTTGGCATTTTCACTTTCCATGGCTAGATTCTAGTAGATCTAAGTTTATTTTATTTTCGAATTTCCTGGGTTTTGATCTACTTAATCTTGTTATTTCTGAGGTTTGATGGTTCCATATTGTAGAGCATTTCGTTCTGCCCTATTTTGACCTATGGAAGTTCGAATTTGGACTCTAGATGAAAGGTTCATGGAGCTTGGGAGCCATGGCTTGAAGAGTTCTTCTCTTCGGAAGGATGGAGAAGAAGAACTGTTCACAGCCGTATGAACTTAGCCGCATAGTCTTTATGCGACAAGTTTCCTTCCTGCCGTATAAGACTTGCTGCACTGTTTAGTCGCAGGGCCTATGGCGCAGGGACTAACTCCTCAGTCGCATGAAGGTTTAATCCTCGGCCGCATGAACTTTCAATCCCAGCCGCATGACTTAGGATCATTATTTTAGCCGCATGTGACTTAACTCGGGACGCATGGACTTGATTGGTTCTTTAGCCGCATGAACCTGATTGAATCCTAGCCGCATGAAGACCCGCCCATTTCCAGCCGTATTGGACTGAGCCGCATGTGCCCTGTTTTGCCTGGCCGCATGGGGACTAGTCCTTACCCAGCCGCATGAGTTGATCCTGTCACATATTGTTCCCCAGCCGCATGAGCTAGTCTCTATCCTGACACCATGAGAAATTATTTTTTGGCCGCATAAGAGTTCACTCTTGGCCGCATGAGCCTAATCTACCTGAGCCGCATGGGCTCGATTCTGACCCGCATTGATCCAGCCGCATGGACCGATCTTCCTGAGCCGCATATACCTGTTCTTCCAGAGCCGTATGCACTCCTTCTGGCCGCATGAGCCTTCCTTCCTGACCAGCTTATACCCGAGCCGTATGGCTCTTCCCTGACTTGTATTTTTATAATTTAATTATTATTATTATTATCTCATGCCTTGTGACTCTCTGTGTAACTGGGTCCCTTGACAAGTATGCTTGCACCATGATATCCTGCACATGTACCATGAATACGATAGTGACCCGTAGTGGTGCACTCTTGACAAGAAACCTGACATGACATGATAGTGACCCATAGTGGTTCACTCCTGACAAGTATACCTGACATGAATATCTCGAATAGCTGTTGCGACGGCTACCTGACATGACCTGACCTGTATAAGTAACCCGGACACCGTGGGCGATTGTTCTTGTACAAATGATCCAGTCGTGTCTTGCATCATGTCTAGGAGGGGACTCCTGAGTACAACGGTCAGGAGTACCTACTGAAATGGACTAAGGTTAATGACTAGTATAATTCACTAAACATGAAGAGATGTTCCCCAGTTACAGGCGATCCCGTTATCCTGGCCGCAAATGTTTGGACTTGTAGCCTGCCGACGAGTAGGGCACTTTTCCAGCCTACTGTTATGTGGGGCACCCTCTATTGTCACTTTAATGATTGAACTCTATTGTCACTCTAATGATTGAACTCTCTAAATTGTCACTATAGTAATTACCTGGATAATCTGGATAGCTGCAGGGCCTGTGACTACTTGGAGCATCTTATTGCATCTTGCTAGTAACTAGGATTGTGATAACCCTAGTTAGTTAATATAGAAAGCCGTAGGCAATGATTGGTCGTGATTGATTGGATGGAGTCTAGTCCAGTATAGTATTGTCTAGAAGTGATTGATTGCAAGATTGTACCAGAATGATTGAATGATTGTCACTCCTGATTGTTACTATAATGATTGTACTCTATTGTCACTCTAGCATATTGTACTCTTCATGGTCACTTTTATCATTGTACTCTCTCCTTTTTACCTTAATGATTGTCACCTTTAGTAATAAATGATCAGAGGCTAAGTTCTGTTCAGACGAAGGGTTACAATCTCGGTCCTTGTTTGGTTTAAGGATTGTAACCTGGCTTCTGGAATAGTACCCTCGTTTTCTCTTCATATATTGCCCAGCTATATTTTATTTAGCATGATTCTCCAGTTATCTTGTGTCAAAATGCTTCACTTAATTATTTTCTCTGATTGGGGCCAGTACATTGGTACAGCACAAAGCTCAATCTGTGATGCTTATTATTGTTTTCTTACATATTGAATGCTAATGATTTGCTGGTTTTAGTTTCTAAGTGAAGCCTCCTTTGTGGCACTTGCTCTTTCTGGGGTCTGACCCAGCTGGTTTTGTATGGTCAGATATCGGAACAGCACCAAAGGATCTCCCTGTTTTCCAGCCCGATGGTGGTCACCAGGGTAACCATGGCATCGAGTGGGTTTCTTTTTGTTCACCCACTGTAATATTGTAAATTATTCTTTTGAGGCGTTTAGCCGACGAACAAGTGTTAGCTCGATTGCGGTTTACTTATTGTCTGCCTACGGGCTGTATCATGATTGACAAACCCCGGAGGTTGATCATGTATGACTGAACTCTTGCTAGTCCTCACATTTTGCAACGACTAGCTTCATGATCATTCCGAATATATAATGTATGAGATGCCTTACTATTGTGTATTTGGTGGTCTGACATCTTGTAACTATTATTAGTTGGTTGAGATTGAGACAATAGGCTATTTTATGACCTTAAGAGACTGATGGATTGTAGTGAAACCCTCACATATCTAGACAGCCATGACCGTATAGCGGTGTGGATTCCATTCCGTTATACGTAGCTGGCTATGTCTGTCCCCGCTCTCCAGTATTCTGGTTCTGGGGCGTGACAAGGCACGAGCCCAGTCCAGCAAACCAAAGGAATGGTTCTGCCCAGTCCTTCGAACCAAATTCCCGATCGGGAATTTTGGAAGAATCCGGCAGAGTCTCCTCTGTATTCTGGACAGGAGCTCCCAGCGAGTTGGGGCTAAAATCCACTCGGCGTAATCCGCCGCGGAATCGCAGACTGAGAACACTAGGTCTCAGCTACCAGCAGCACTATGATGCGTACTGGGAACAAGTCGATAGCCGAGAACACTAAGCCCCGACCTCCAGCAGCGCTACGAGGCATACTGGGAAATCAATCGAACCCGAGACCACTAATGTCTCGGCCTCCAGCAGCACTACAATACGTACTGGGCGCCAAGCCAACATGCATAATAATAAAATAACCGCCTCGCAGGGCGTACAACAACACATGCCCATAAATCTCTAACCCAAGCAAAATCACCGCCACAAGTAAAGTTAGCCAAAGCCGTTACCCGACTGCGAGTCGGACACGGGGCACATGGGGACAATCCGTACAAGTGAGTCGTGCTCGTGTCCTCGGAGGTGTGGATGACCCATCCGAGTTGTCCGATACGGTCTATCCCAGTATCGGACCAAGCTAGTCTAGGTTATCATGGCAGTTCTACTGCTAAGCTACACTACTCATGATTATACAATTTTATAATAAATTAAATACAATAAAATCCAGGAGAGATGGCAAGAGCCGCCGATGAGCAAGGGATACTTGCCTAGAGGGCTCGGCTAGGTAAGCAAGTCTTCGGCAGTCGTGATCCAAGCTAGCACGCCAATCGAGATCCTCAGAACACACAATAAACAACCATTAGCACCAAACAATAAAATAATAGGAGAAATTACTGAGGATGGCAGGAGGCTATACCGTGTGGGTCCCGTAAGCAGTACAGGATCTGGTACGAAAATCGAGGTACGCGGATCGATACGGACACATAAACCGAGACGTGTACGTATATCGAGACGCGTACGAGAATCGAGATGACACGAATATCGAGATGACATAAATGTCGAGATGAACAGGAAACACGTGCACGTAAATCGAAACGTACACGTAGATCGAAAAAATCACGAATATCAGAATGGTCCTCGAATCATGCGACACGTAACTCGAGACGAGCACGTAAATCGAGACGACCCAGAGTCCAAAGAGCACGTAAATCGATGCGGCACACAAATCGAGGTGTGCACACAAATCGATGCGGTGTGGAGTCCAATATGGCATGCAAATCGAGGTGTACACGCAACCGAGGTGGGCACAAAGGCCGGGGCACGAAAACCGAGACAATGCTCAAATCAAGACGATACGGTGCCCGAGGCAGCGCGGGGCTCGAGGTGTCCCGCTGCCCAAGGCAACACGTAGATCTAGGTGCACGAAAACCAAGAGGGCATACATAACGAGGTGCACGTGTCCCAAGAGGCTCGTGCCCTAAGGCAGCACACATACCAAGGCAACCCAAGTCAAAATGGCACGTACACCGAGGTACACGTAGATCGAAACTGATCACGTGCACCGAGGCGCACGTGTCCCGAAATGCACGGGAAACGAAGGCACACATGCCGAGGGGGCTCGCTGCTCGAGCAGCGCGGGGCCCAAGGGCATCCCCCGCTCGAGGCTGGCGCTGCCCCCAAGCACGGCGGCTCGTCGGACAGAAGGAAAGAGGGAAAGGAGGAGCTGGGGTGAAGCTCGGCTCACCGGGGGAAGCTCGGCCAAGTCGGGTCGAGATCGGTCGGCCGCCGGCGGGGACGAAAGACGACAGCAGCGGCAGCAGTGGCTGCGGCTGCGGCGGAGGAGAGGAAGGAGGAGAAGGAGACGGTGGTGGCGCCGGTGGCTATGGATGGCGGCCACGGGGGTTGGTCGCCGGAGATCGGGCCGGGAAGAAGGACGAGGGGGAGATGGTGGAGCCGGCAGTGGCGGTGGAGGAGATGGCGACGACGATGATGATGGTGGCGCTGAAGATGGCGATGATGGTGGCAGCGGTGGTCGTGGCGGCCAACGGAGGAGAACGGAAGAGGGAGAAGTGGTGGTGGCGCCGGAGATGGAGGCGGTGGTGGCGAGGGAGGCGACGGCGATGATGGTGGTGGTCGTAAAAGTGGTGGCGGTGGCTGAAGATGGTGGAGACGGTGGCGGGGGCGTGGCCGCGGCGGAGCTGGCCGAAGGGGAGGGAGACAGCGAGCGAGAGAGAGGGAGATGAGAGGCCGAGGGAGCGGGAGAGAGGAGAGTACAGGAGAGAGAGAGTGGGGGAGGGGCTGAGTGAGCGGGAGAGAGGATTGGGGGGGGCGGCTGTTCCATGGAAAGGGGGAGAGAGAGAGTTAGGTTTAGAGAGATGGGGGGGTTTAGATATTTAGGATTTAAAATAATAATAATAATAATAACAATAATAATAATAATAACAATAATGATGATAATTAATAATAATAAAAACAATTTAATAAAAGCTAGCCATGTTAACCCCTAATAATAATAATAAAATAATATCAATAACAATTAAATAGAGACAATAATCAAATGTCATGCCTAAACAATTAAGGCTAACCAAAGTCCGAAAAATAAATATTTTTTTTAAACAATTTCGAAATTTGAAAATAACCCCTATACGATCATATACCTATTACCAAAATAGGGATATGACACATGCAGGTCCTGACTAAATTGTTTGGTTATGTTCACTACAAAAAAGTGTCTTTTTGGGACGACATTATAAGGAACCCTAGTCTAACAAGTCCTAAAAGTATAGTTCTAGGGACGACTATATTTTTAGTAACAAAAAGTTGTATTTTTTTCGGACAGATTGTGAAAATGGATAACCATTTGGGACTAATGAAAATTTTTGTTCCAAATAATACACATTACCGTCCCAAATAGATCGACGGGAATATCACACATTTGGCGGCTAATTGCCAAATTTTATGGGGAGAACTTTACCTCCACGTGTTTCCATCTCAACCGTTCGATCGGATGGATTAATCCAGACTGTCCATCCCAAAACATTCAGAACTTAGTCGATGAAAACACACTTCTCAATATCAAAGTAACCTAAAAAATTTCTCTCTATCTCTCTCTTTCCGATCAAAAAACTGGGTGATGCTGCTCTCTCTCTCTTTCTCCGACCTAGGTGCTCCAGTACTGCTGCTCTTTCTCTCTCCGACCATTATTCCGACCTAGGTGCTCCAGTGCTACTGCTCTCTCTCTCCAACCATTGCTCTCTCTCTCTGTCCGACCTTTCAACCCTAGGTTCTCCATTGCTGCTGCTTGGTATATTATCCCCAATCTTTAGAATTTTTTACCAAAATTTTTTAGTCTTTACCCTAATTTTTGGATGCATGTTATTTTGTTCTAGATTATTTGCTTGAAATTTGAGTATTTTATACTATTTACATGCATTCATGTAGGAATTACTATAATTATTCGTGAGAAATTGGATTTTTGTGAAAAATTGGAACACATTTGCATGGACAGGAACATCAGTTTGAACATGGCTATGTTCTTTGCAGATTTTAATTTATCAAATTATTGTGATTATACGTTCATGTAGGAATTACTGTGATTGTATGTCCTAAAAATCAAGTTGCATTTATCAAATAGGCAGAGAATTATCAACTGTGCACCCTTCAAATAGACTGCACAGGAAACAGATTGCGCTAAAAATCGAACGCGCGAGCTGAACTGCGCTACCACCAGAGCGCGCTACGCTGACGTGGCAATGCCATCATTACCTGACAAAGATCGGATCTTCTGATAGCCTGACAGCCCGAAAAACGAGGAGTCCGTTCATTTTTTGTGCAGCACAACGCTCAAGAACAGCTGTACAACCGCAGCACAGTTTGCCAGTCCAACCTCAGCACAGTTTGACCAAGCCTGAATCCCAGCGCTTTCCAGTGACTAGAAGGAAGCGCAGTCTAAAGCTAGCGCTATTCAGTTAGCACAATTCATCGAATAACTGACATTTATTACGTGGCTTACATGCCATTAATTGTTCGCCACGTGGCAACCGCCTGTACAAGACCAAGCGTATTTCAATCAAATAATGTCACGCGTCTGAATACAGTTAGCCCACGACCGAGCAACTGCCCAATAGGCCAGCACAGTTTGCAGTCTGCGCAGTCTGTCGCCAGCGCAGTTCATCATGCGCAATCCAGAATAACTATAAATTAGTTATTTCTAGAACTCTATAAATAGAGTTTCAAGTCCTTCATTAAAGATGAGATCATTATTATCATCAGAGATCAGGAGTTCTTGTCCAAGTGCTGCTGCATTCTTTAGAGATCATCTTCAAAGTTCACATCGTCCAAGGGATAAAGCGATCGTCTTCAGATCAGATTCCTATAGTTGTACTTTTCCAGAATTCAATTGTAATCTTCTTACAAAGTTTGTGAAATAAAGACATTTGTTTTTGCAAACAAAATGGCGACTCTGCTGGGGACGACTTTCTCCTCCGACGAGGAAGTGACAACTCAATGTGACGTTGCATCTATCGAAAAGACGCAGAAAATGCTGGTTGTGAAGGTCAACTAGACTGCCTACGAAGCGATGATCAACTCTGGGACTACTCGTCGCACTGTGGCCTCTGCCAAGAACAGGGTCTGTTCAGTGTGGACTCCGAAGTCCTCTGCACAATCCTCTGTGCAGTCATCTGCGTTACCTGTTGTCTCTGCTACCAAGGAACCAGTAGCCTCTCATGTCCTTGCACAAAACATCACCTACGCTGCCAAAGCATAAACCAGAGCTCCTACTATCCATGCACAGTGCACTGCTCCTCTTGCTGCAGCGCAATCCACAACCTATACTGCTTTGGCAAAATCCAAAACCCCTCTTCCTCTGGCGCAATTGGCGAAGTCTTTCCCTCCTGTGCAATCCACTCCTCCTTCAAACAGAGCGCAACTCAAGCCCTCTGTTGCCAAAGCTTCACTTGTTGCTTCCTCTAAAACACAAATTATACCTCCTGCTTGTTCTATGGCCAAGGAACCCTCTGTCATCATCTCCAGAGGGCAAGTTGCAGCTTTTTCTGTTCCTGCACAACCCATAGGGGGTAGTCTTTTGACTGTCCCTCCTCCGTCTCAGCATAAACAGAAAGGCCCTTTGATCTTTTCTTGATCTTCCGCAGTCCAGAACTCGGAAAACAACAGAGGGAAACGCTCTTTAGCCAACCCTTCGTTACAAAATAAAGGAAAAGGCCCTTTGGTCTCTTCTCAGTCTTCTTCGGTTTTTACTGCAGAAGATCCATCTGAATGTGCCTCGACACTAAATAGTACGAAAACTTTCCCTGCTAAAGGGAAGAACATTGATCAAAGAGGCATCTTGCCTACTCCAGTTGCACATTTCCAAGATCTTCCAACTCTTCGGATGTCCCGCTCAAAACAGGGAAAATTACTGGTGTCTCAGACAGAAACCCCTGGGGGTGAGTTTGCTGATCTACGGGTTTATCTCAATAGACCTCGGTCTACATCAACTTCGGCGAAACGCAAGCAGCCAATGCCGAAGATGAACCTGCATCAAAAGCAAACTTCCAGGATAAAAAATCCTGACACCTATGCTAACGAAGTGAGTACTTCCCTGTATACTCACGGGACAAAACATCTGAAGAGCCGGAACCATGTTCCGAATGTTGTCAAAGAATACGTCCTTCCAACTTCTTTTCGTCCCATCATTGTTCCTGACCTCCGAGAGCACCTCAAGCAAAAGCGGGACAATATCTCAACACCTCCAGTTCAACCACTTGAACGCCATTGTAATCACAAGGTTGTCATCAAGTGCTGTTGCCAGACAATAAAACGATCTATCTTCGATCGTCTGAATTTTGCAACTTCTGAACCAATGTCAGAAGACGAAGACGAAATGTTGTATGCTTCCGTCAACATGGCTTCTCGAGACACTGGGGGTAGAAAGTGCTCCAAATACGGCAAGCCTCGCTGGCCCAGCCAGCGGTACTTAGATTTACTCCAAGAATCTTCTGAAGGAGTATTTCGACACACCAGATCCCGAAGTCGAGACACAATCGGTCAAAGGAATCTTCTCCAAGATTCCTCTGGTCATCTCCCTATTTCTTATTCAGGAGATGATTCCTTCTCTGATTATGATACATACAGTGAAAGCTCTGAACAGACAGTGTCTTCTACTATGCCCAGAGAAGTGTCAGCCTACGTTGTCAATGAAGATCCAGATGCTTCTAGTTCGGCAAATCAAGAACAACGAATAGCTGTACTGGAGGATAAGCTGAAGACCATGGCTGAAATGGTCACAAGTATGCATTTTATCATCGTAACCCAACATATAGTACCACCGACCGTACCTGCTGCAAATCCTGAGATTATAGCATTGTCGGTGCCTGTCAATGTAGGTCTGGGGGTAGTATCTCCTCAAATACCACCTATACAAATTCAACCCACACCCAGTCAGTCAGGAGCTGGGGGTAGTACTTACCACGCTGTTCCTCCCCCTAACACTATAATTCAGCCTGCTCCTGCTTCATTATCAGAGGATGCTAATGAAGCTGTCAAACTTTTGTGTACTCAATTCGAGGCTTTTAAAGAGAAGGACAATTTACAGAGATTAGGGATCAAATAACCCTATCCGGTTGAATGGAAGGAAGTCCTATTCCCTCCAAAGTACAAGATTCCCACAATTTCGCTGTTTGACGGCAGCACTTCTCCTAGTCAGTTCATTATCCACTTTGAGGTAATGACTGTTCAACTTCAGCCAAATGACGCTCTTCTTACCAGGGTATTTGTCGGCTGTTTAGACGGTATAGCATACGATTGGTACAAGAGCTTGCCTGATGGCTGTATCACCTCTTTTTCGGGTTTTAAACAAATCTTCTTGGAGCGATTCTACGACGGAATCAACGATATGACCATGTCGGCCCTCAACAAGATCAAACAAAGACATAATGGAACCGCTGAGAGTTTTATTGAAAGATTCTGCCGAGAAGCATTAAAGATGCCTCCTGGAACTCCGGCCGCTGTAACTATAGATACCTGCAAGGCAAATCTTTTGCCTATTATCAGCATGTGGACGGGGTCAACTCAATTTCAAGACTGGCCATCATTTATTGTCAATGCTAAAGCAGCTGAAGTTAGCGCTGACAAGTTCAAGTAGTTGGGGGTACACATGTCTAACCCCGACCGGGATGAACACCCGATATCTAGCAGCGGTAATCGCCAGAACAACCGTAAGGGTAAAGAAACTTTGAACATCAATTTGAAGAGCAAAGAATCTCTGGCTGTCAACGTGGCTCCACCTATGTCTACTTCTACTCCTTCTGCCCCTCAACCAAGGGAACCTCGTCCGAAAGTAGGGTACTCCTTTGACGAGAACGATACCGTGAGCATCTTCGATTGCTTGATCAAAAGCAATAAACTCCAACTCCCAGACCCGAAGAAGCCTGACGAGGTCGGTAAGACTGATCATCCCAAATATTGTGTTTATCACAGGTTTATTGGTCATCCCACTCGAGCATGTTATGTGCTCAAAGGCAAGATTCAAGAGTTAGTCAACGCTGGTGTTGTCACCCTTCAACAAGATGAGAAGACTGTTACCACGAACATGGTCTCAGTACAGTTTGGTAACTTCCCTCCACAGATGGTACAGTATGGTGTCATCCCTATCCCCAAAGCCACTCTTAAGATCAAGAATCTCCCTCCTCCACGGAGTGAAGGTCCCGTCCCCTTATCCCTTGATAACGGTGAGATTATGTGGATCCATCCTGACCTTGTTGCAGACTTCGAGGCTCCTTCTTCGTCTAAGCAAAAAGACCGCTCTAAGGGCAGAACAAAGATCTGCAATATGGTATCTTTTGACCCCATAGTTGAAGAGGAAATTCTGCTGGACACCAGGTCAGGGAAAGCCTATTTACGGGAATTTCTCGAAACTCAAGAAAACCCTGCTTCTTTTTCTGAGTCTGCTCCAGTACAGCCTGTCTCGACAGAAGTCATCCCTTCTGCATCCTCACCGGTTGTAGAACCCATTCCTCCTAAACCGGCAGCAGCCGACAAAGGCAAATAACAAGTCCGCTTCGACAAAGTTTTGAAGAAGTCATCCCCCTCTGGACTTGAAAAGCCATATAACTTTGATATATTGGCTCAACTGGCCAACACACCGGCTAGGCTGTCCATCTTCGAGCTCTTACGCCTCTCTAAAGAGACTCAAAAAATACTGAGTGAGGCTTTGATACAGGCAGACACTTGCCTAACTCTTCTTAAGAAACCTGAATCAGAACCTGTCTCTTGTCTTCACTGTCACAGTGTGCTGGAATTAATTCCAAATATTACCTTCACACAAGATGATATGTTAATGGAAGACAATCGACATGACCGTCCTTTCTACTTTACAGGTTATGTCGACTCCATGAAGGTCGATCGTATTCTGATAGATCCAGGGTCAGCACTCAGCATCATGCCTAAGACAATGTTGGATGCTCTGAAGATTCCAGTGCATAGCCTCTTCGGTACTATTACCACCATTCTGGGATTCAATCAAGGAAGAAGTGAACCTTTAGGCAAGATACGCCTAAAACTCCAAATCGGCAATCTTCGCACGAAGGTGACCTTCTATATTATAGACAACTATGGTTGTTCCTACAATGCTCTTCTGGGGAAACCATTCCTGCATGAACACAACATTATTCCTTCTACTCTCCATCAATGCTTCAAATACGTTGATGACAAAGGAGAAGTCCAAAAAAAAGTTGCGGATCTCTACCCGTTTAAAGGCGTTGAAGCATATTGCAACGACACTCGCATGTACAAAGAAGAGTTCATGAAGGTGGTATTAGCCATGGATGGTGAAGAAGAACAGGAAGCAGTGCCCAGTGACACTCTCATCATACCTGTCAAAGGGCGTGTCTCTCATCCTCAATCCACCAAACCACTAGCTATTCATCTGCCAGCCCAGAAGCAATCGACTGGTGATAATCAAGATCAAAGGGAGCTCACCTCTTCTGAGCTACTGGTTATCGACTTACGTCGTAACAATGATCAAAAGGAGCTCATCTCTTCTGAGCTGTTTGTTATCGACCTCCGTCGTAACAAAGATCAAAGGGAGCTCACCTCTTCTGAGCCGCTTGTTATCGACCTCCGTCGCAACAAGTCCAATCCTTCTCGTTCTTCTTCTCCTCCTCTTGTAATCGATCTGACCAAGCCAGCTAAGGCTAAAGGTCCTATTGTAAATATGGATGTACAAATCAATGAAAAAGTATCTACTTTCCAGTATACAGATGTCATTTATTATACTAAATGCTATTTAGACATGCTAGACAGCTTTCAGTCATTTACAATAGGAGTCGTATAATCCCTTCAGACGGAAGTATTATTTGAACATCCAGATGACTCATATTTTGTTGTCCCTTCTCGAAAGAGAGGTGAGAGGCCAATACTTTTTAGTAAAGGGCCATAACAAAAATTCAGCTATATAGATGATAGCAAAAATAACGATATGGGATGTCTCCAACTTCGTCGTTATAGTCAACAATCAAAAGACATCATCTGAAAGATGGGTTATGACTTCAAGAATGGCCTCAATTACAGTAAGGGTAGACGAACTCCTATCCGTACGGTTGTTCCAAAAGGACAGTCAGAGATGTATTATAGCAGGACGAAAAGAGGTCTCGGATATACTTCACCTCCGGTTTTATCTCCAGCAGCCTTCGAGTCTGATAGTGAGGAGCACTCTAACTCTTCTGATTCCAGATCTTAGGATTCTGACACCAGTATCGGCCAAGTTCATCGATTGATGGTATCTTCTAACATGGTCTCCGCTGAACTTCCAGAAGGTTATGACGAAGATATCAAAGAAAATCCTGGAACAGATCCTTGGGCTCGACAAATGGATACCCAATGGGAACTCCGATTCGAACAACGGAAACCTCCTACCGAAGATCAATTGGTTCAAATTAACGTGGGAGAAGACGGGTCACCTCGTCCGATATTCATCAACAAGAACCTTCCAGAGGCAGATAAGCAAAAATTAATTCTTCTTATTCGAGAATACATTGATGTCTTCGCTTGGAGTTATGAAGACATGCCAGATTTAGATCCCAAAATTGCCACTCATAAATTGAATATTTTGCCTAATACAAAGCCAGTCAAACAGCAGCAGAGACAGTTCAAGCCAGAAATGATGGACGCGATTGATGATGAAGTCAAAAAGCTTATAGCTTGTGGCTTTATTCGAGAAGAACAACATCCAGATTGGGTAGCCAACGTTGTTCCAGTCTTGAAGAAAACTGGCAAAGTTCGAGTTTGCATCAACTTTTAGGATCTTAATGAAGCCTATCCAAAAGATGAGTTTCCTCTCCCTATTACAGACGTCATGATCGATAATACTTGTGGGTTCGAAAGGATATCCTTCATGGATGGATTCTTCGGATACAATCAGATTCAGATGAAACCTGAAGATGAAAAACATACTTCTTTCCGTACTCCTCGCGGAGTCTACTGCTACATAGTGATACCATTTGGTCTCAAGAACACTGGTGCAACTTACCAACGAGCTATGAGTACCATCTTTCGAGATCATCTGCGCAAGAATTGCTGTCAAGAGTCGTCTAAAGGAAGATCATATCCAAGATTTAAGAACTATCTTCAATCTAATGCGCCAATATCAACTTAAAATGAATCCCACCAAGTCATTCTTGGGTGTCTCTAGTGGTAAATTTCTCGGCTTCGTCATTACCTCTAAGGGTATACACGTAGATCCCGAGAAGATCAAAGCCATTTAAGAGATGCGTCCTCCACGCAACTTAAAAGAGCTACGAGGATTTCAAGGTCGACTTACGTACATCAGGAGATTTATTTCAAATCTGTCTGGACGCTGCAGACCATTTACCCAGTTAATGAAGAAGGGTGTATCTTTTATTTGGACTGAAGAATGTCAACGAGCATTTGATGATATAAAGCAATATCTCATAAACCCACCAGTCTTGGTGCCACCAATTTCAGGCATACCATTCTTAATGTATGTTCGTGCTATGGATCATTCATTGGGTGCTTTACTTGCCCAGAAGAACAAAGAAGGCCATGAACAAGCCATCTACTATCTTAGTCGTACTATGATTGGTGCTGAACATCGTTATAGTCCGGCTGAGAAAGAATGTCTAGCTCTTATGTTCGCTGTTCAAAAGACTCGACATTATATCATTGGCCAAACCATTCACGTCATTTCCCGAGTTAATCCTCTTCGGGTACTGATGAAGAAGCCCAGCACACTCAATTCTCGACTGGCTATATGGGCCATTCTGCTAGCCCAATACGACATGGTTTATGTTCCGCAAAAGTCTGTTAAAGGTCAAGCACTGGCTGACTTTTTAGCAGTTCATCCTGTTCCGAAAACATCTAAGCTTTATGATGAGATTCCAGACGAAACATTGGAATCAAACATGATCTCTGAAGAATTTCCTATCTGGCGTCTATTCTTCGACGGAGCATCCCGGATCGAACCCAATAGGACCATTATCGCAGGAGTTGGGATTGTACTAGTCTCTCCAGAAGGATTAGCTATCCAAAGAGCTTACTCCTTAGATCAGCCATGCTCTAACAATGTGGCTGAATACAATGCTTTGCTTATCGGACTCCAGTTAGCTAAACAATTGGAGGTCGAATATCTTGAAGTCTATGGCGATTCTAAACTGGTTGTTAATCAGATTAGAGGAACATACGAAGTCCGCCATCAAGATCTAGTACCCTATCATGAAGCTGCGATTTACATGGCTACATCATTCGAGGCCTTTTTTATTGAATATGTTCGACGAGCTTGCAACACTGAGGCAGATGCTTTAGCTAATCTCGCGGCAGTCTTAACAATTCCTGTCAAAAGACAACAAGTGGTTGTTGTTTCCAATAGAGAGTTGTTCTGTGTAGAAAACAATCGTAATATTGAGTTCAGTAATTTTGTCAAAGTCAATGTTATCGATGAAGATTGGAGAGCTCCTTTCATTGACTTCGTAGTTCATGACATACTTCCTGAAGATCCTAAGGAGGCTACGAGTATTCGTCGACGATCTCTTCGATTCTACTATAATCAGACCACCAAGACTCTCTATCGACGGACTTATGACGGCCTACTCTTGCGCTGTCTTGCTGGTGATGAAGCGAAGGAAGTATTGCGTGAAGCTCATGATGGTGTTTGCGGAGCACATCAACCCGGTCCTAAACTACAAGATCGTATCCGACGAATGGGTTACTATTGGCCTTCTATGGTATCTGATGCTATTGAATATGCAAGGAAATGTCGAGCCTGTCAAATCCATGCAGATTTCATCTATCAACCGCCGGAATTTCTTCATCCGACTGCGGCTTTCTTGCCTTTTGAAGCTTGGGGCATGGATATTATAGATCCTATCAATCCTCCTTCTTCTAAAGGATATCGGTTTATACTAGCCATAACGGATTATTTCTCCAAGTGGGCCGAAGCTATACCTTTGGCTGAAGTCAAAACCAGCAGTGTTATCAACTTTGTCAAACATCATATCATCTACAGGTTTGGTGTGCCTCGACGAATCATTCATGACAATGGACCTCAGTTCATCAGTCAAAAGTTCACAAGGTTCTGTGACAATCATCGGATCGACAATGTCGCGTCGACAGCTTACAATCCTGCGCTAATGGCTTGGCTGAAGCCTTCAACAATACTATCATCAAGCTCCTTAAGAAGTTTGTGTCTACTAATAAACGAAACTAGAGTAAAAAGCTTGGAGAATGTCTATGGGCCTACCGTACTACAGTCCGTAACCCCACAGGCTGTACACCTTTCTCTCTGGTGTATGGTTGCGAAGCAGTTCTGCCTTTGGAACTTCAAATTCCTTTCTTGAGGATTGCCATCGCTAACGAACTTACGACAGAGAACAATGATCTTCTTCGACTTCAAGAACTGGAGGCGCTCGACGAGAAGCGACTATTGGCTCAATAATACATAGAGTTATATCAAGCCCGTATCTCGAAGACTTTCAACCGCAAAGTTAAAGTCAGAGCCTTTCAGAAAGGAGAACTCGTTCTTACAGTCAGACGTCCCATGACTATGACTCACATGAGCAAAGGCAAGTTCGATACAAAATGGGAAGGGCCTTATATCGTGAGTAAAGTCTTTTCAAATGGAGCTTATCAACTCACAGAGCTAGATGGTCGAGTTGCAATGATGCACATCAATGGCAAGTTCCTTAAAAATATTATGTATGAATGTAAAAAAGATTTCTTGTAAATATGATCAGACAGTTCATAAATAAAGTTTGATTTTATTTCATCATAAACGATGTTACACAATATCAAGGACGAGAATCACTATCATCCTTCTTGAAGACAGGACGAGGACCACTACCGTCCTTTTCAAAAATGTAGTCGGCAAAAGAGCCGAGAACATCCTTGCCCGATTTCACTAGAAATGCGCAAGCGGCCACCCTCATGGCCTCTTCTTTTTCGGTCTCCCCTGGGTCAACCAGGAAGTCCAAGATGTCCCTTGGTGGCTTGGGCGCAGACGAACCTTCGCCCGCTTCCGTCTGTTTTGGCTGGTTTGGTTCGGCTAGACGTTCCTCTGTGATTTCTTCAACCTTGGGACAATCTCAGCCTTCTTGGATGCATCTTCAGACGACATTTTTGTGTTGAAAAGTAAAAGTGATCATTCCATCTAAATTCTTGTTCTATTTATAGGCAGAGATTCTTGAAACATCGAAGCGACGCGTTCTTCGCAACATTCATTCCATTCATTCGACGATTCACCCGTTCATTACATTCATTCAACCGTTAATCCGTTTATTATATTCATCTGACGGTTCACCTGTTCATTCCATTCATCTGACGGTTCATCCGTTCATCCCGACGATTCATTTTTGTTCATACATTCTGACGGTTCATCCGTTCATCCCGACGATTCGTTTCGTTCACACATTTTGACGATTCATCCGTTCATCCACATCAGTGACTTATCATGTATTTATTACCTCTGATTAAGTTGTCTACCGAAATAATAATATTCAACAAATTATATTCTGCCATGTCCACATTACCTCTGAGCAGATATAATGAATATAATTATTTTCTAAATCAAAAAATATATTATGTCCTGAACCTCTGAATATATTTTCTATCGCTATTATTTATATCCGTAATGGGATATGCAATAAATAATAGAGCCACAAAAATAATATCTTTTCAATGATCAAAATAAAAGGCATTACAAAAAGACATATAACAAAGGAGAAAGTACAAAAGATTTTCTCTCACTCAATCGGTGGGGTCATTAGACTAGCTATCTACTGCTTCAAGGTCTGAAGTCGTTCTTCACGAGAATCTAGC
This sequence comes from Iris pallida, assembly GCA_029216955.1. NCBI lineage: Eukaryota > Viridiplantae > Streptophyta > Magnoliopsida > Asparagales > Iridaceae > Iris > Iris pallida. The sequence goes on along the minus strand of JANAVB010029818.1, from coordinate 5,218,501 downwards.
ACCCGCTTTCTAGCTTCCCCTATTCCAGATTTATCATCAAATGTCAGCAAGGTCACTAGTCGGCGAGCAATTTCATCTTGATGAGACGTGACAAACTCATTCTTCTCATGGATCAGAATGTCTAGTTGCTGAACTGCAGCTTGATGCTGTGTAGTCTCTTCCTCAAGAGCAAGTTGAACAATTCTCAACTCTTCCTGAAGTCGAGCAAACTCTGCATTCAGTTCAGCAACCTTCTTTTCTTTCTCCCCAGCAGCAGACGCTAATATCTCCATCTGGGAGTCATACTCTGAAGACTTTGTAACGAAAGTGTCCAAGAAAATCTTGAAATTAGCTTTCGTAACTTCGGCTTTTCGAGTCATCCTTTCAAACTCAGCATTCACCAGGGGCTCTACCTCCCCCCGATTAAGATCTTTGTAAATCTTAATTGATTCCTCCAGCTCATCCAGTATATGTTCAAGATAGGCAGCTTGAGCTTCATTACCCTGACTTCGGATAGCACCGATCAGATAAGTATTCAGAAGTGTAACAGTCACCTCCAATTGCGTCACAAAAGATGGAGCTAATTCCTCTAAACGCGTAATCAAAGCACAACTTGCGCAACTTGATTTTAAATTTAAAATTCAAAGTATTTCAAAACTTTGAATCTTTTCAAATTTTGAAAACTTTGAAGGGGGTCTTGTATGTCCTAAAAATCAAGTTGTATTCATCAAATAGGCAGAGAATTATCAACTGCGCACCCTTCAAATGGACTGCGCAGAAAACATATTGCGCTACAAATCGAACGTGCGAGCTGAACTGCGCTACCACCAGAGTGCGCTACGCTAACGTGGTAATGCCATCATTACCTGACAAAGATCGAATCTTCTGACAGCCTGACAGCCCAAAAAACGAGGAGTCCGTTCATTTTTTGTGCAGCACAGAGCTCGAGAACAGCTGTACAACCGCAGCGCAGTTTGCCTGTCCAACCTCAGCGCAGTTTGACCAAGCCTGAATCTTAGCGCTTTCCAGTGACTAGAAGGAAGCACAGTCTGAAGCTAGCGCTATTCGGTTAGCACAATTTATCGAATAACTGACATTTATTATGTGGCTTACATGCCATCAATTGCTCGCCATGTGGCAACCGCCTGTACAAGACCAAGCGCATTTCAATCAAACAATGCCACGCGTCTGAATACAGTTAGCCCACGATCGAGCAACTGCCCAATAGACCAGCGCAGTTTACAGTCTGCGCAGTCTGTCGCCAGCGCAGTTCATCATGCACAATCCAGAATAACTACAAATTAGTTATTTCTAGAACTCTATAAATAGAGTTTCAAGTCCTTCATTAAAGATGAGATCATTATTATCATCAGAGATCAGGAGTTCTTGTCCAAGTGCTGCTGTATTCTTCAGAGGCTATCGTCTTCAAAGTTCACATCGTCCAAGGGATAAAGCGATCGTCTTCAGATCGGATTCCTATAGTTGTACTTTCCCAGAATTCAATTGTAATCTTCTTACAAAGTTTGTGAAATAAAGACTTTTGTTTTGTAAACAGTGATTATTTATGAAAATTTAGATTTTTTTTGTGAAAAATTGGGACACATTTGTATGGATAGGAATATGTTTTTGTACGAACACGAATAAGACACAGAGTGTATTTCCAGAATGATTCTCGGACACAGATTCTGGTCCGAAATGGTTGAAGCCTATTGGTGGTTTTGGCCCGTACTTTAAACCTTGGATAAACATGTGCCACTTTGGTGGCATATACCTGTTGGATGGTTGATGAGTAGAGAGACATCTGAGTCTTGTATTTATCTTATGAAAGGGCATAGTTTGTGAAAAAAATATAGGAATCGACGAAGAGAAAGGTGAAAGAAAGCAATGGAGGAGATCCCAACTCTGAACAGAACCTCTGGCTGCTTCTCGAATCTCTCAGGAAAGAAGTCGACCACCTCGCCAAAAGTGTACGATTCTTCTTAAAGTTTTTTTTTCAAAATTAGAATAATTGGCTTCTCCGTGAGATGAAAAATCTTCTATTCAATCTTTATTGTTCTTCTAATTTATTCGATTGAGGAGTTATTTCAATTAAGTCCTTTATTTTATTTGAGTGGCGATTATCTAGGTCATTAGTCTATATATTGAAGTAAAAATCATGCCAGTTTGATTTTGTGATTTTCTATGGAAAATAGTTCTCGTCTTAGTATGGTCATATACCATATTTATTTGTAGAAAAATTTGGGTATGATTTCAGTAAAGATATACAGTGTTATATGTTCTGTTTTAAACACACGCTTACGACAAGGGATAAAACATTTGGAGAACAGAAGTAGTTTTGACCCATAGTTGCAAAAAGCTTTGGTTAACTATGATCTTGTTCTGCCTCTAACATCGAGGTAAATATTATCTTAACAAGTGTTGGCTTATGTCTGGATCTTAATGATCTTACCATGCAAATATATTAACTACTGTTGCAATCACCAAGCGAGGAGGATGCCATAAAGTTGAGGCTTACAGTATTGGCTACAGTTACTGAATTCCTATCTTTTGATACTTCAGTTGTGGCAATTTTTTTGGAAAAGTTGTTTGCTTGTGTGAATGTACGTCTGATTTGGTTTATTGATTATAATGATGCATGAAAACAATATATATGAACTTGAGAGACTTGATGTGGAACTGAGCATACTGAAAGTTTTCTGCAAACTTGGTAAGAACCACCAAAGCAGAATTTAAATAAGATATTTGGACATGCTTGTCTCTTTCAAATAGATAATATGTGTTAACATTAACATGTTCTTGATCTTAGAGTTATGAATTGTGTATCTGTGCATTGACAGCCAAATATTATAAGCAAGATTTCCACTTATATGATATTGGCCTAGTGAAAACTAATAATTCCTATGTTAGGTAGACTGTATTTTCAGTAAAAATCATTTACGAAGTAAAGCTGCAAGAAGATTTGAAGGATTTTTCTAGTTGTAGCAATATATAGAGAAGTTTTAGAACTTGGTAAAATTACTAGTTTTAAAGATTTCATGGATTTTTATATTCTAATTTTTTTTTATCAAAAACTCCCATATTCAGGACCACTGTGATGCTCTTTACTTAGTTGGGTAAAAGAAGAGTACAACAATCTGTATTATTGTGTTCTAATTGTTCCTATGAGGCCTCTTGAGGCTTTAATCAAGGAATATTTATTTTATAACCCTTTCAATGTACATTCAAGTGGACCCAAGTGATATGCTCTTCTAAGTGCATAGGCACCTTGGTGCACTAGCTAGTACTATGCAGCAAGAAGACATGGTAACAAGATGAGGAAGAGAAAAAGCAAGAAGTAGAGGAAGGAGAAGAGTGACACTAGGCAGAGCAGTGTAAATCTGGGAAAAAAGAAGTGGAAGGTGAAGAATACGAGGAAGAGCCAAGTAGGAAGAAGAGTGGCTATTTTGGATATCATTATGTTAGAGGGGAACAAAATCAAGTTTATTTCAACATGCATAACTGCAAATAATTCTTTAAGTTGATCCTAAATATATATATTAGATATCATTATGGATCATCACCTTCTACTCGATTGCTAAGTGCCCTAGCATCAAAGATCTCAAATTTAGCCGGCTCCTTTGATGTGGTATATATGCTTTCAATACTTGCACCTGTGTTATATTCTTGAACATTCTTCAATATATTTGGTATACTTTAGCATTTCATTATATAGATCACCACACGATAAAGATCAACTTGGCATGCTTTGTTCATCTGAATCTCTCTTAACTCAGAGAATTTAACCTTGCAACAACTTATCACAAACATAAAAATGTGGGCAATAACTTATCATTTTCTTCTTCCACTCATATTATTCGGAATGAAGATATCAAATGCCAATGATGGTCATCCTCCCGATGACCCTAAACAATTTTAGGATAAGTAACCGTTAAAAGTTATCAAAATATACCTCAACTAGTTTCGGGTACACAAAATATAATATATACCCAAAATTCATCTTCTATTGATCCAGCTCGTGCCACTATGTATATATTCACCTTTTTTTAATTTGAATAAAGTTTCTTTTTTCCACAAGAACATTATTAATTTTTCATTGGAATATAGGATTTCTACTACTGGCAAGGGTAGTAGCTGTGACACTTTGCATGACCTTAACCGCATCCTTGGCTGCATACCATGGATCGATCGTTATGGCTGCATTCCAGATCTGCTTGCAGCTTTGGTTGGCAACATCTCTTCTTGCCGATGGACTAGCTGTTGTTGGACAGGTATTACAAACTTCCCTTATAATCCCGTATGTACGCTGTATAACCTTTTCAGTCCTGAATTTATATATAGTTGGCGAAACTTTTGCCTAGTTGATTAAGGTATTATTAGTTGCTTTGTAATTTGTATGTGATAGCATTTACCTCTTTGTTGTTTCCTTTTATTCTTTTATAATGGTGACATAATAGGACTGAGAGTTGTGATCTCCTCCATTGCTTTCTTTCATCTGAGTCTTGTGTTTATCTTATGAAAGGGCATAGTTTTCTTCACAAAGAGCATGAGGAGCAAGAGGCCCGGCACAAGAAAGAGCTTGAGGCGGTCAAAAGTGAGCTTAGGACTGAGCTCAAAGAGGAAGTTATGGCCATCTTCCTTAATGCTCAACTTCTTTGTCAACAATCCAATACGTCGTCCAGGTAATTTGCCAACTATCAACTTATTACATTGGTTTTTCTCTGGTGCCAAAGATTGTGAAAGTCCTTCGAACATGAGTACACGATAATGCTAATATTAAGAAAGTAAAATTGTAAAGTTTTGTAAGATGTAACCTGAGAATGAAAACCTGATAACAAATACAGAGATTGTCACTTTACCTTGTAAGTTAGTACTGAATTATTTGGATTGGGGTAGAACTAATTATCGTAAGGACATGAAAGAAAGTGAACTATTAGGCCTTGATAAGTATGAAAATAGACAATCTAGATGTACCTACTTGATGAGAAATCCACCAGGCTTACGGTTGCATATTTCGCAGTGCCATGCATCCTGAAAAATTTTATATTCATTAAAAGTACTATATGCAAAGAATCGTTATCAAGCATTGAAACTTGTGTAAAGAACCAGCCTGACTGTAAAAACACTAGCAAATATTACAAGCATAAATTTGTAGGAACATGAGAGAGACGTAATCAACCTAGCTCAACATAGACTAGCAATGGCGATATCCTAGCATACCTGAGGGAAAACACCAGTACTTTGTCGTCCGTTCCCATACTGAAATATGCATTATCTTTTTCTTGCAAGGAGAAAAGTACATGGCAACAAACTTTCTACAGAACTCAATATTGTTATCCTACAGTAGGTAGAATTACAATAAGCAGGAGAAAAGAAGCATGACAACGCAATGCCCCTGCACCATTACAAAGAACAAAAGCTCACATAAAGCTTGTGCTACTGATGGTACATATAATGGGTTAGCCTCTGAGCACACATTCCGGGCTCGTACTGGTTTGGCTTTGCTGCCTGAGTCGGCCTCGCGAGAAGGCTCTGATGCTGCAACTGCAATCAATTGTTGATTTACAAAAATAATTTGATTTACAAATTACATGGTTCACCATCAGTTTACAACATCCAAGCCTTTATCTCAAAATTATGGAATCAGTTATTTGAATTCTTTTCTTCCATTAAGCTTTGTTGTCCTTTGTAACATACACGTTCACCTCATTTTGGATAACTAAATCAACTAGTAGGATAGTCAACAAAAAATAACTCATAGATATGCATACATATATGGTTTCAAGTTTCTGAAATTGTCAATTCAAATTAGAGTGACATGCAGTTCTTTCGGGTGTAAGTGCGTTGAACAGTTATTAATATCATATCTTTTGTCGGTTGATATATGCAACTTTGTTTCTGTAGAACAAAAGACCACAATATACAAGTTATGTTCTCTTCTTGGAAAGAAAAACTGAAAGATAAAATTGATCTGAGCCAATGCAAAATAGAGAGTTATTTTGGTTGCTAAAAAGGAGGTTAAAAGTCATCAGACAACTTGCCTTGTGGATTGCATCAATTCTTGTCTCTATGTCGCTTATCTAAGCCTCCATTGTCTCTTCAACTTGCAGGAGAAGCTTCATGTGTGATGCTTCTGTTCATTTAACAGTAATGACAGAATCAAAAAAGAAAAGTCAGTTTCTAGTAAAATTCGGATTAAAGACTGGTTCCAAGTCACACAACACTGGGTAAGCTTTGTTCGTAATTCAAAAATTCATAATCAACTTGATTATGCTTGAACTTCTTGTCAACAAATATAACTTAATATAAACAAGCAATTTTAATAAAATGACTTAGTGTCAGATAGCTTACCAAAAGATCCACCCATGTGTTGCTTCCAATAAGAACAGAGGAAGTCGGAAGAACCTGAAACATAGAAAAGATAAATTATGGAGTCCTTAGCAAGTAGACGACACATTCTTGATTCTAGTATAATAGATTTTTGGATTTTAGCTATATTTGCCATGACTAGATATACAGAGGTACTCGTCATTTTTTTAAATATTGCATAGGCCAAATTGAGTTATAGCTAGGTTCCAAATTTATATTTACCATGCATTACAATAAATTTTTGTTAGAATTTGGAAATACTGATTCACAAAACCATGCTGCTTCAGACCAAAAAGTAAAGCATTACATTGTTCTAATGCATCCAGCACCATGAGTATCCATTTAGCACATGCTAAAGCATGGATTTTGCTGATTCCATTGTCATTCTCCATTCTTAAACAACATACAAAGTTTTAACTCAAGTTTGGGGAATATAAAAAATATGAAAGGAATCTTTATATTTTTATAGACAAATTCTTCCAAGTATAACATATTATAAAAGGTAAAAAAGTGGAGGAAATTACAATATCAGTTCACGGATACATTTACAAGCAGCCAAAGTTATGCAAAGACTCTACCTGGCAGTACTGAACTATATCAAAAAGATTTGGCAGCCGGAGTTCCAATAGAAGACTATTGACCTATGTTTAAAAAATTGTGATCTTTTTAGCTGGCTAAAAAGATCTAGTATACTTGAGCATTACAACTGTAAATGATCTGTTTAGAAAATGCTACTAATATAGTGCAATAACAGGTAGCGAATCACCTCTAGATGGATATAACTCGAACATCCCTTCGGAGACAAAATCTGGTACTTTTTCGACTTCTAAAAGAATCAGGAATTTTCCATAGGAAGACACGATCGAGCCAATATATCTCAGTGAACAACTGTAAATTAACCTGACAGTGGATCGGCAATTGTGACAACACAGTTCAATAAAAAGTTGCATGATAGCAAATGCATCTACTGCAAGGGGTTGCATAATGGCTGTGATCGATGAGAAAATTGATAGCACATGTGCACTGCATGCACCACACTGTGAAGAAATCTATAAGGAGTGCATCTACCAAACTATTTTAGTGCCACTGTTGGTGTTATTGCTATTTTTGATTAAGTTGGATGCTGCCAGAGATGATGTTCCTTCTATTTATTACATATTTGCATATACTTTTACATAAATAGTTTTTAACCTTGCAATTTTCCTAGCTAGATATCAAATTATTGAGGGCTTTGTGTGACAAATGTCATGTCACTTCTTATGTTATCTATCATCAACCACTGCCATATGCTTTAATGCCCAGTCCGAAAAATTTGGTTTCCCTAAGATATTTATACAAGCATTGACAACTAGTGGCAGTTAGTTAAAACGTGCAAGTGTCAGTAGTATAGGTCACATATGTATTACTTAAATTCTATTAACTTGACCAATTAGTGTGTGGATTGGCATTTGATGAAGGAATAAGTAAAATGAGGTCTTGAGCTTGTCTTTGCTTTGGTTCCTTCCCATGCATGTCCAGGGTGTCATGGGGTTAATGACAACCATCAGACATTGGGACAAAACCTCAAGGGAGGACCACAACTTCCTAGATAATTTTACTTATTCCTGATAATTTAATATTATCAGGAATAAGTAATTTCACTTTCTTGTGATATAATAGAATTCTCTGTTTTTACTTTTTCCTGGACTGAACTTTGTATATTGTCTGTACAGATTTTAACTTTTACATTGGTTTTTTCTAGCTTGTTACTGTAATTCTTGCTAGAATAATTGTAGTTTCCATTTAAAATGTTTCCCAATTTTTTGCGTCTTCACTTAAAGCTTCATTTTTCACTTAAAGCTTCCTTTGTCACTTGAAGCTTGTTTCTGTATATTGTTTTTTCCCAATTTTTTTGTAAGCAGGTCTGTACAATTTGGAAGAACTATTAGCAGGTCTGTACAGATGGATTGATCCTTTTGTTCTGTTTTAAACATTCACAAACTAATGTAGACTACTTTGTACAATTTGTAAGAACTTGTCTTTCTTTTTTGGTTGTTTGTGTACAGTTAGCAGGTTGCTAATATATTGGCATATCTTCATTTGCAGGTCCTTCAAAAGTATTCTGAATATGCTAAAATGATGGGCGACGATCTAGTGATGGAAAAAAGTTTGGGTTAATTTTTTGGGTTCGTGTTGGATAGACTAATGTTCAAAAATATGGTATAGTGCTTAATGTTTTGAGTTCAGAATTTTGTATGTAATGGTGGAGACAATGGGTTCATTTTGTAACTGATGGTGTGGGTGATATATTGTGTTTTGGATTTATTTTGGAAATGGTGGTTGAGGATGCTTAATGTTAAGCTTTTTGTTGTTTATCAATTGAACATATAGTTATATATGGATTTTATTGTCTTCTACTTAATGGTAAAGAATGCTTGATGTTGTTAAGCTTTCTTTTTTGTATTGGAGCTCTGATACCTGGAGATAGATCTGAGGACAAACTTGACAACAGTCATGATCATATGAAATATATTATGTGTATTTAAATTGTATGTTTTATAGCTGGAAAATACAAACAATAATTTCATAAGTATTACTTTTGAGACGGTTATGCAATTGTCCTAGATATAAACGACATCCTTTTGTAATGCTGGCAAATTTGTTTATGACGGATGTTATTCGTCACAAACTCTTTTATTTTGGGACAATTTTGTAAACCGTCATAAACATATAATAATTCAAACTCTTTTGGTACTGTTAGCTTTTTCGACCCTAAAACCAAATTAGGACGGTATTTTTTGTCCTAAAACTTTTTGCCACGCCACCCTAATAGCACTGTTACTTACCGTCCTAAAATTTGTCCCAAACTATAATTTAGGACTGATTTAGGTCTTTTTAAGACGGATTTTTGACGTCCTAGAAAGACACTTTTTTTGTAGTGGTTATTGTACCAAGCATGCCTGTAATTAGGAACTTAAGATAACTAGACAACACTAGGAATAAACATTTAGAACACCTAGAGGGTTACTAGGATTGCAACATATGAAACGCATCACATCATATGTTCGTTATTATAAATTAGACTTTCTTGTTGTTTATGATTGTTTACTTAAAAGAGTCCTTATAAGTTCTTTTATTTATTAGATGGTGCTCACCCGCTCATCCCAGTATGCCACACCTGAGAATGGCACACTTCCTATCTAGTCGGTTGACCAGTTGACCGATGTACCTCCACCTCCACCCACCATACTCCCCCACTCCGCAAATCCACCAACCCAGATGCCTCCACCACCTTCCACATCTCAGTCCCAGCAGGACCCGATACTCCCACCACCACCTATTACTATACCTGTCCATGCTTCCGTCACCCTCGACGGGAACCAACTGCTCACTCTGATCCAGGGGTTCCTAATGACCCATCAGGAGCAGACCACCTTACTCCGCCAGAGCATGGAGCGTTCTGAGGAGCGTACCATGGTCCCACCACCGGTAGAGCCACGATAGAGAGCGGGGAACATCAAGGACTTCATGGGTTTGAACCCAGGGAGTTCATGGGGACTGAGGGCATCATAGTAGCAGATGACTGGCTAGACTCGGTAGAGAGGAAGCTAATTGGAGCTAGGTTGCCGTGTGACCTCCGGGTCGAGGCGGCAGGATTTCTGCTGACAGACTTGGCAGGAGTTTGGTTCAGAAATGAGCCGCCATTCGTGAGAGGGAGGGCCACTTGGGATCAGTTTAAGATCCAGTTCAAGAAAAAATTCTTCTCGACCACCACTAGGGTAGCCATAGGGCTACGATTCCAGAACAACCAGCAGGGGAACCGTTTTGTTGACGAATATGCAGCAGAGTTCAGCCGTCTGAGTCATTTCGCTCCTAGTCTGGTTGCAGACCCAGAGGAGATGACGCGTAGGTTTTGCCATGGTCTAGTTCCAAATATTGGCATTCTCCTAGTGGCAAACGGGACGACTGACTACTACCAGAGCCTAGAGTTGGCCCAGAGCATAGAGGAGCGTCTTCTGTCTTGCAAGAGGCCGACTTCCGTACACCACGAAGGACCCTCCAAGCGTCAGGCTTTCCAGCCGAGAGCACTGGCGCCACACCAGTAGACATACCGTCCTTCCACACCACATCACCCAATCCTGCCAGTTAGAGCTCCGGGACCACGGCAGCAGAAGGGAGCTGTGTGTTCATTCTATAGGAGGCCAGGCCATGACTCTTTCGTCTATAGGAAGAGGTTGGGGTAGTGTTTAGCTTGTGGGTCTATCGTCCATCAGCTTTGGGACTGCCCAGTAGCGAGGGTACCAGGTGCCGGACTACTATCTAGAGGACCGCCGCTCTTGACTCAGCAGCAGAGGTTTGGACAACATCTACAGCAGTAGAAGGGACCCCAGGGGAAGGCTTATAGTCTGGCTCTTGAGGCGGAAGGAGCAGGTTTTGAAGTCAGATTATTTGGACGACGTCATCACAGGTCATGTTTATTTGCATACTTTTCTAGCTATATACTTGTTTGATTCTGGAGCATCGCATAGCTACCTGTCATTAGAGTTTTTGCATAAACACCACTTAGTAGCTACACCTACCAAGGAGATGAGTAGAGTAATGACGGAAGGCGGACCAGTACCCATCAGGGATATCTATAGATGCTCTATTACTATAGCTGGGAGAGAGTTTAGGGGACGATTCTTTATGATGCCACTCCCCGGATATGATATCATATTGGGGATGGATTGGCTTAGCTATGCTCACGCAGCTATAGACTGCCATGTGGGTAGCATTCTGTTCAGTCTTCCAGGCACGGCACCATTCAGTGTCAGGAGGACAGGACCGGAGATCAGCCTAGAGCCGAACTATTGTGCGACAGTTGGGGAGTTAGCACCGCCACACCCTATCATTAGAGAGTTTATGGATGTATTCCTAGAGGATCTTCCAGGACTTCTGCCTGACAGAGATGTGGAGTTTACTATAGATTTAGTGCCGGGTTCATCACCAGATCCCGGGCTTGCTATAGAGTGAATCCCAATGAGGCCGTAGAGATGAAGGTGCAGATTGATGACCTGTTGAAAAAGGGTTTCATTCGATCTAGTTCTTCTCCGTGGGGAGCGCCAGTACTTTTTGTTCCCAAAAGGGATGGTACAGTCCGGTTGTGCATTGACTACCGGGCGTTGAATACCATCACCATTAAGAACAAATATCCTCTGCCCAGGATAGATAATTTGTTCGACCAGTTGAGTGGGACGAATATATTTTCCAGGATAGATTTAAGATCCGGTTACCACCAGGTGAAAGTTAAGGCTGCAGACATCCAGAAGACGGCGTTCAACACGAAGTACGGGCAGTACGAGTTCTTGGTGATGCCATTTGGTCTCACAAATACGCCAGCTGTCTTTATGAACTTGATGTATAAGATATTTTACCAGTATCTGGATAAGTTCGTCGTAGTATTTATCGACGACATCCTGATATACTCGAAGACACCAAAGGAGCACGCAGAGCACTTGCGGACAGTTTTGGGGATTCTGAGACATGAGAGGTTGTATGCCAAATTGTCGAAGTACTAGTTCTTTTTAGACCGAGTAGAGTTTCTCGGTCATGTAGTCACTGGAGAGGGGATCTCGGTAGATTCCAGGAAGATTACTATCGTTGAGACATGGAAGGCTCCGACGTCAGTTTCAGAGATCAGAAGCTTCTTGGGATTAGCAGGCTATTATAGAAAGTTCGACCAGGACTTTGCTAGGATAGCTGAACCCATGACGAAACTGACACGGAAGGACGCAGAGTACATCTGGTCAGAGGATTGCCAGACAGCATTTGAGGAGCTAAAGAGGAGGCTGACGACCGCTCCAGTTCTGACATTACCTTCGGGATCTGGTGTCACGCCCCGCTCCCGTAGGAGCGATCGTCCTCGCTAAGGCGTAATGCCATACGAGCCTAGATTGCGCTCGTGCAAGGCAGGTTCTATAACGGCCGATTACAGCAGTGGCGACGGGATCGTCGCACAGAAGTTCCAAGCAAATATATTGAATACGCAGTAAAAATTTAGAACATGCACACATGAACACAAGTCATTCAAAAGAAACTCTTTTTATTGATATTGAATACAAGATTACATTTGTGGGCGCAAGGCCAAATTATAAGTCACTCGTGCTCACTTTTCTCTCATTTTTACAATTCACTCTGCTCTCTCTCATCTCTCGATACAATGCTTGAATCCAGCGGAAGCTTCGGATGGCGATGTCCATACATTATGTTCTGTATAAGTCTTCAATTCGCACGGCCGCACGTTTCGAGACGCCAAGGAACTCTGTGCCTCGACGCATCCAAACGAGCTCCGCGCCACGAGCTTCTACCTGTGCCTGCACATGAATACTGTGTGGGTGTCAGTACTCAACTGTACTGGTAGAGTAAGCTTCTCGCCCACCCATACATAATCGACATGTTCATTTACTTTGTGCAGTTTAAACCCTTTCGATTGTCTTTCTAATCTTGTCTTAGGATCAGTTTTAAGACTTGACGTCTAACCAACTCGACGTGCAACGACATGGTCATGCTACAATACCAACGTGTATTTCGATCGAGGCAGTGCCTCATCGTACATGAACTTGACCAAACTTGAACTCGGGACGGCAGGGTCGTGCCATACTCTATTCGGGACCTTAATGTATTCAAGACTGTGCTTTGCCGAAGAGCAACTTATGTGGACTCGGCCGTGCCAAGACTTTTACTTAAACTCAAGTTCACTAGGCTAATTCTCGTGCCAACGATTCAAATGCCAAAGACAACAACGGGACGACTCGTGCAGGTCGTGCCTCTAGACCTTGCTTAGACTTGTTCGTGCTTCAAGATTGAGGCCGCGCCTCACAACATATCAAGACTTATCATGCTACCGCCTTGCGGCCTTCCTGATCGACTCATTTGCTAACTTAGACAAGACTTGTGAAACATAGTATTGATTCTATGAATATCCCGATGCCATCTATCGTGCCAAGCACGGTGCCTATGTTGCAGCCCATTCTTAGGCCCAGACCTTGTGTTACCGACTAGACCTGTATTCAAGCTCTAGACCTGCATTCAAGCTCTAGACCCAAATCCAAAGGCATATACACGATGTGCCGCTATTGCCGACACATCTACATGAGTGGTCACTGGCAATGTCAAGCTATCTCGGACTGGCTCGTAGGATATCGGTCTCGTCCCTACATGGGTAGCTAGCCCGGAGGCGTCGAAGTCTCCCATGCGGTTATCCAGCATCCTTCTTTGAGCCGCAATTCGCTTCCCCCGGGCAGAATGATCCTGGCTCCCCGGCTATCATTCGAGAAGACTACACCTTGTCGACAAGTTGTCCAATGACCATGCAAGTCTCAACTCGATCTAACCAATCCTTCCTTAACATGACCATGCTTTTCTTCTTTCTATCGGAACTTAACGAGACTCCCAAGTAGCGGGATCGATCTCGGCGACAACAAGTCACGTGGACTTCCTTTGTTCGTGGCAAGCTTTTTACTAAACCGACTGTAGCTCGTGCCTTAGACAGACCTGGTTCTATAGGCGACGCTATCGCTCAAGTCATATACTTATACGACGAACCTTGTTTTTAAGGGATTACGCGACTTGACAACCGCAGATAGAGCGGGACAGTGCTAGATATGGCTTCGATAGCCCAGCACAACTCTCGTCTACTTATTCGGGCAACGAGTCGACGATCAAAGGCTACGTCGAGCTACGCATCGAGAAGAATATATCGTACATGCGATCGACTTGAACAACCAAGTTCTCGGGTGCCTAGACTTAAGCCAACAAGCCGTGCAAGATGACTTAACTTGCGGGACGTGCGAAGGCTATGCCAAGCCTTGCGGGACAGGACCATGCATGCTTTATCAAGCATTCATACGGGCGACGCCTATGACTTAGGCAAATTCAAGTGTTGGGACAAAACGACGGGACCGTGCATGCTTTACCAAGTATTCACGCAGGCGACGCCTATGACTTAGGCTATTTCAAGTGTCGGGGCAACTTAACAACTTAAGCCAACTTCCTTCTCCCAAGCCACGGGATCGAAGGATCGAGTGTCATTTGAAAGCACGTTGAGCCGACTTCTATGAAGACCGTGGGACCATTTTCTATGTTCTAAGACATTCCGACGGGTCAGAATTATTCCCTTAGCTATGTGCATTCGTAGCTTTTATATTAGCCTACTTGTGCAAGTTGAAAATATGGGAGTTATTAGGTGAAGGCTAAGATGAGGCAAGTTCACCGAAACTACCCCACCTGAGCGAGGAGTCGCCTCGGACGAGCGAGCCTTCGAGCAGCCGTTGCAAGGCTAAGTCCAAACGCCGTCGACGTTTCGATTTCTCCGATTAACTTTGCGGGATGGGGCACTACATCTGGAGGTTTCATCACATACAGCGATGCTTCGGGAAAGGGACTAGGATGTGTCCTACAGTAGCACGGGAAAGTGATTGCTTATGCATCTAGGTAATTACGGACTCATGAGCGGAACTATCCTATCCATGACCTAGAGTTAGTTGCGGTGATCTGTGCACTCAAGTTGTGGAAACACTACTTATATGGAGAGCGAGTGGAAATCTTTACTGACCACAAGAGCTTGAAGTATGTGTTCACGCAGAAGGAGCTGAACATGAGGCAAAGACGATGGTTGGAGTTGATGAAGGACTTCGACATCGATTTACAGTATCATCCCGGGAAGGCGAATGTGGTGGCGGATGCGCTGAGCAGGCATCCGATGGCATGATATCTGATGATAGATCGACATTTGCGAGAAGATCTGGAGTAGCTCGGTATAGAGATAGTTCGGCCAGGATTAGTAATACAGATGATGGCACTAGATGTCCAGTCAGGTTTGATGGAGCAGATCAAGAAGGCACAGTCTACAGATGAGAGCCTCCGCAAACTCAGGGCCCAGGCTTTAGTTGGATTGCTAGATGACTTCACCATAGCAGATGATGGATCCTTGAGGCATGGCAGCCGGTTATGCGTGCCGAAGGGAGAGATGATAGAGGCAGTCTTACAGGAAGAGCACTGATCGCGATATTCTATTCACCTTGGTGCCAACAAGATGTACCGTGACTTGCGGGAGCATCTTTGGTGGCACGGGATGAAGAGAGATGTATCACGTTTCATTTCGAGATACCTAGTTTGCCAGCAGGTCAAGGCGGAGCGTCAGAGGCCAGCTGGTCTATTGCGGTCGTTACCTATTCCCAAGTGGAAGTGGGAACACATTATGATGGACTTCGTCTCAGGGCTTCCTCGTTCCCAAGGAGGTAAGGATGCCATTTGGGTCATCATTGACAGGCTGACGAAGTGTGCGCACTTCATACCCTTCAAGGTGGGGCTCTCCATCGAGAAGTTGGCAGAGCTATACATGCAGCAGATAGTTTGCTTACACGGAGTACCAGTGAGCATCGTATCGGACCGTGTCACTACCACATTTCTAGTTTGAGGGTATTTTTGTCATTTTTGGGGTTATTTGAATTTATTAGATTTTATTTGAATTTAATATATTTTATTTAGGAATTTTTAATGATTATTTAAATGGTGTGATTAAATCCTAGTTAATTGTTTGCCATGTGGTTTTGGTTAGCCTAACCTAGATTGGACCTAACCTAGATTAGTCATAACTAATTTTAGTTAGCCACTTTGAGAATTAGATGGTTTGGTTAATGGTTTAAGTCAAGTTTAGTTAAGTGATTTTGCAAAAGACTAGGATAGAACCCTTTGTTCTAGGCCATCCATTAGTCTAGATTCATTCCTAGCCCTAGGATGTAATCTAAAAACCCTAACCCTAACTAATATGACCAGCTAAGACCCACCCCCTTGCCTATATAATGTCTCCATAGGTTTTTGTGCCTCTTTTTTTTAATTAGTTCTTCATTTCCTAAAGAATAGGTAAGCCTTCATTTAATTTTCTTCATAGTTTAATGAATAGGACTCCATTTTAGTTGAGATTTCTTCCATTGTGATCTAATCCCTGTCCTCTTGCTGATTGTGGAGTAAAATCACAGATTAGAATCAATTTGAGAGATTGGGTGACTTGTGGAGATTCCCTCATTGAAGAGTTTTGTGTTGGAAGAACACATAGAGGTAAAATCCTATCCCCTCATTAAAACTAGAGTTTCCTTGCATTAACACCTAGCCCTAGGTGTCCTGATTCTGTAGGATTAGGTTTCGTACCAATTCGTGTCCTGTACGTGTCCGTATCGGACACGTATCAGTGACTGTGCACTAGTGTTTGTGGAAATGCCTCAATGGGCATTTTGTTTTGGTTTTCGAATTGTATTTAAATAGAAATTATTATTTTGTGGTCGCTTACACATTCGTGATTGACTGAGGTAATTTTGGTCTGGTGTCGTGTCTGTTTGGACACGGGGACACGTTCGCGCGCGCTCGGGACTGCCTGCCCTGCTGTTCGGGGGCTGTGCAGGACACGACACGCCTTGTTTCGACACAAAATTTTGTGGACTCGAGGGGGCATGCACTGACATCATGCCCCCAAAATTTCATCGAGTCTCGTGCGCTGGTTAGGGAGAAATCGACCGCGCACCGTTTTAGCACTGTTCTGTGCACTGCTGTTTAGAGCCACTTACACGCTTTATAATTCGGACATGCGACACTTTGGACTCGATACAGGCGTATGGACACGTGCACCTAGACCTAACCTAGGTGTGGGCACAACCACGTGTCCCAGTTTGTGTCGTGTCGGGTACACGACACGCGTGCACCTGTGCACGAGACAGTGCACTGTGCAGTGTCTGTGAGTGCACTGTTTCGAGTTTAATTTGTGTGGACACATCGTGTCACATTTCAGTGGACACGAGACATACTCTAGGACACGTATACAATGTATATGTTTGTTACCAACCTTTTGTTTGATGTCTTAACTTGATTTCGATGGTCAAATCTTTTTTACCCCTAAAATCTGATACCTATTTCATTTACTGTTTTTTTTTCAGTTTTTGAATGTGGTTTTTGACACTCATTTGATTAATCTAATTACTATTAATGTTTGGGTTAGAGTCCCTAAATGGGTTCTCCTATGTATTATCTAACCATGGTTAAATTTTTGGGTTGTTTGGTGAGAATGTGATTTCGAATTTTGGCTTTTGGGATAGGACTAAAAACAAGTCCAGTTTTCATGATTTTTATGCATTGTTTTCCTTCCTTTCCTTTACAATTTAGAACTGAATTGAAGTGATGTTGTTTGGTTTTTCAATAGATGAAATCCGGGTTTGATTATGAACCTGAGATGGGGTTTGGGATGAACTATTTTTATATGAGAAACTGGGAACACACAATCCTGTGTTTCCCTTCAAACCTGAGAATGCATTCCTATTATGTTAACTAATGTTAGGGACTTGAGGCTCACATGGTATGTGGTTTGGACACACAAGTTGGCACTGTACACTGTCTCTTCATTCCTGTACTATTGAAAATTCAGTCACATAATTCCTAGTTCCTGCTAACCCCTACACACATTCACATTCCTACCTATTTCCCATTTCCTGTCACATGTTTCAGCCCACTCATAACACACACATTTGTAAATCCTGTACACACACTTGGTTCCTATCTCTCACCCACTTTCACACACACACATAGCCCTCTTTATATATATATAAATATATATATATATATATATATATATATATATATATATATATATATATATATATATATATATATATATTAAATGCCATGTTATATATATAGCTAATGTGTAGTGATGCATGCCTATATATATATAGTTAGTTCTTTTATGTATTGTTCTTGAATGCCTAGTATAGATAACTTGAATATTGGACAAGTATGACTTATGAATGTGTGTTGGCTTGATTTAGGCTTGGATAGCCTTAAAGTGGTGTGTACTAGCTAGTGTAGGCTTGTGTGACCTAGTATAGACTAGTTTAGACTTGATAGCCTAGTTTAGACTTGGTTAGACCTAGTTTGACCATAGTTGACCTAGTTTGACTTCTAGGGTTGACCAGAGTTGACCAAGAGTTAACTTTGGCCTAGATTGACCTAGATTCATGTAGAATGCATTGTAGTACTTATCTTTACCATTCTGGACTTATTGTGACTTGTGCTGTTCTAAATAGGAGCCAGACACCACTCCTCAGACAGTACTTTCATATTGGACACTCAGATACCAGGCGAGTACATTCTCTGATCATTTCATATCCTGCTTAGAATTATTTCCTGCATTAAATTACTTTACTTGTTACTGTCACGTTGGTCACACGGATTGGTACTATATGGATCCCTTCTTGAGATGTTATCCTTAGGGAGCATCGGGTACTACATGTTCTGTGCGTTTCACTTATATGGCGTATCACTATGCTTTATTGGTTCTTCGATCACTTGTGACATATACTCTTATGATCACAGAGTCTCCTAGAATCCTTATCCCATTTACTGGGTATCCTAGAATCTCCTAGAATTCCCATTTATGGGACATCCATGTATCACCCTTCGGGGGCCTTTGCATGGAATCATAACATAACCTGGTTGGATCCTTGTGTATTGATTGGGGGTACGGGAGAGTAGAAATAGACATGTGAATACTATCCAAGTAGTGTAGCATCAGAATCTTTCCATAGTGTAGCATCAGAATCTCCTATGCCATTTACATGTCTATATTGTACTCTGACTCACTAGCCACTGTTAGTCTCTATTTATAGTAGATATTTCTATTACAGTTCTCTCTCTGTTTACATACTGCACTTCTTTCAATACTTGTATCTTACTTTACTGCATGATTATATTTTCTAACCTGCTATGAACTGTTGAGATGTATTGTGCTCGCTCCTGTCCTGACTGGACCTGTTGAAAATATTACAGAGGACGAGAAGGAGGCATGTGTGGATACCTTCTACGGGGCAGCCCTAGAAGGTATCAGTCAGACCCCAGGATGGGGTAGCTGGGCAGACTTGGGAGGAGTTTAAAGGCTTCTTCAAGAAGAAGTTCTTTCCAGATTCAGCACTCAGAGCCTTGGAGTCGCAGTTCGAGAGCCTAGTCTAGGGGAGCCTTTCAGTGGAGGAGTACGCATGGGAGTTCGGCCGCCTCGGCAGGTTCGTAGAGGGCTTGAGCGAGACGGTGAAGGCCCAGAGGTTCCGGAAAGGTCTGGTCAAGGAGGTCAAGTCCCTGACCAAGGGCAACAGGGATGCCACATTCGAGAAGATCATGACGGGAGCCTTGTTGGCAGAGAATGATCTTGAGCTTAGGCTCAAGAGGGGGCGAGACCCAGTTGGGGGCAGCAGCAGCGGAGGCCAAGCCAAGAGGCCCCACTTTCAGCCCCAGCAGCTGAGGCAGTTCCAGCCGCAGCCGATCCAGCAGAGGCCAGTTCACCAGTATCAGCAGCCGAGACAGCACCAGCAGGGTCAGAGACAGGGTGTTACTTGTGCCTACTGCAAGAAGCCTGGGCATGTCTTCAATGAGTGCCGGAAGAGGCTGGACCAGTATCTGGTGTGTGGCTCAGCAGACCACCAGATGAGGGAGTGTCGCATGGGACGAGCAGCTCAGGGGGCAGCGGTCAGAGCTCCAGTAGGCCAGCAGAGTGGACCAGCCCTGCAGACGCAGCAGCAGAGGTTCGTCCAGCACCAGCAGCAGACCAGGGGAGGCCAACAGGGGCAAGGATTTGCCATGGCAGCAGAGGATGCGGAGGCCATCGGAGAGCTGATTGCAGGTTCAATTCTTCTCGACTCCAGTCCAGCTTTTGCATTATTCAATTCCGGTGCTTCGTATAGCTTCATATCAGTATCTTTTGTGATTAGACACGGTATCGTAGCTGAATCATTGCCTAGGACTTACAAGATCACGACCGGGGGTGGCATTATCCTCGTGAGTGATGTTTGTAAGGGTCGAAGAGTAGTTTTGGGAGGCCGTTAGTTGGAGGTGAGCCTGCTCGTAATGCCATTGCCGAACTACGATATAGTACTAGGCATGGATTGGTTGAGCAGGCACCACGCCAGCATTGATTGCAGAGGGGGTAGAGTTCTCTTCAGAGCGCCGGGGGAGCCAGAGTTCGAGTACTCCAGACGTCAGGTAGAGCAGAGCAGCGGAGTCTTCTGTGGAGTCTCGGTCGAGGAGCAGACGATTCCATACCCCTTGATAGCAGAGTATATAGATGTTTTCCCAGAGGAGTTGCCGGGATTGCCACTAAACAGAGACATAGAGTTCTCGATAGACTTGGTTCCAGGAGCGGAACCCATCTCTTAGCATGTCTATCGGGTGAACAACAGTGAGCTGGTGGAGCTGAAGAAGCAGGTGGATGAGCTACAGGACAAGGGCTTCATCCGTTCGAGTTTATCGCCATGGGGTGCACCAGTGTTGTTCGTACCGAAGAAGGATGGGTCAGTACGGATGTGTATTGACTACAGGGCACTCAACAACCTCACGATCAAGAACAAATACCCACTGTCGCGGATCGACGATCTTTTTGACTAGTTGAGCGGAGCTCAGGTATTTTCCAAGATTGATCTGAGGTCGAAATATTACCAGGTGAAGGTGAAGGGGAAGGATATTCCCAAGACCGCTTTCAGGACGCGGTACGGGGAGTTTGAGTTTTTGGTTATGCCGTTTAGGCTAACCAATGCACCAGCAGTGTTTATGAACCTTATGAACAAGGTGTTCCCCCAGTATCTGGATCAGTTTGTGGTGGTGTTCATTGACGACATCTTGGTATATTCCAAGACTGAGGAGGAGTACGAGGAGCATTTGAGGATCGTGCTGGAGACTCTCAGGAAGGAGCAGCTTTACGGGAAGCTCTCCAAGTGTGAGTTCTTCTTGGACCGGGTGGACTTTTTGGGGCATGTGGTGACTGGAGATGGTATCTTAGTTGACCCCAAGAAGATTGTAGCAGTTGAGACATGGGCAGCGCCGACTTCAGTTGCAGTGATCAGGAGTTTCCTGAGGCTGGCAGGATATTATCGGAGATTTGTGCAGGATTTCTCCCGGGTTTTAGAACCGTTGACTCGGTTGACCCGAAAGGATACTGAGTTTGTTTGGTCAGAGGAGTGTCAGGCAGCTTTTGATGAGTTGAAGAAGTGGCTTACGACAGCTCCGATTCTGACATTGCCTTCAGGATCAGGTGGATTTACTATTTATAGTGATACTTCAGGAAAGGGGCTGGGTTGCGTCTTGCATCAGCATAGAAAGGTGATTTCCTATGCTTCCAGGCAATTACGTCCCCATGAGAAGAACTACCCTACCCACAACCTGGAGCTGACAGCAGTAATATTTGCTCTGAAGTTGTGGAAGCATTATCTGTATGGTGAGAGGGTGGAGATCTTCACAGATCACAAGAGCTTAAAGTATGTGTTCACTCAGAAGAAGTTGAACATGAGGCAGCACAGATGGCTAGAGTTGATGAAGGACTTTGACATCCTACTTCAGTATCACCCAGGGAAGGCCAACGTGGTTGTCGATGCCTTGAGTAGGTTTCCGACAGCCATGTGTTTGACCATGGATCGGCATTTGCTTGCAGACTTAGAGAGCCTTGGGATTGAGGTGATCGTGCCCGGAGTGCAGATACAGATGTGGGGCATGCAGATTCAGTTAGACTTGGTGGAGAGGATCAAGACAGCACAGTTTGAGGACGTTGCTCTGCGGTGTCTCCGAGAGCAGGTTCGAGTAGGATTGTTGGAGGGCGAGTTTTCTCTTGCAGAGGATGGTGCCTTGAGGAACGATTCCAGATTATGTGTGCCCAGCGGAGAGCTCAGGGAGCAGGTTATGCAGGAGGCCCACAGATCTCAGTACTCCATCCACCCGGGTGCCAACAAGATGTACCGAGATCTGAGGGAGCATGTTTGGTGGTCAGGGATAAAGCAGGAGGTGGCTTGCTTCGTGGCTAGGTGCTTGGTCTGTTAACAGGTCAAGACAGAGAGACAGAGGCCCGGTGGATTGTTGCAGCCGCTGCCTATTCCCGAGTGGCAATGGGAGCATATCACTCTGGACTTCGTATCAGGATTGCCGTGCACACCAGGAGGAAAAGATGCGATTTGGGTCATCGTTGACAGGTTGACCAAATCGGCCCACTTCTTGCCATTCAAGGTGGGCACGTCTACAAAGAGGCTGGCGGAGATGTATATGCGGCAGATAGTCAGGATTCACGGAGTTCCGGTTAGCATCATCTCAGATCGGGATAGTCGCTTTACTTCCCATTTCTGGAGGAGTCTGCAGACCAGCTTGGGCACTCAGCTCAAGTTTAGTACTGCATACCACCCCCAGACGGACGGACAGTCAGAGCGGACTATTCAGACACTTGAGGATATGTTGCGGACGTGCGTCCTGGACTTTAGAGGTTCCTGGGAGGATCATCTTTATTTGGTGGAGTTTGCTTACAATAACAGTTTCCAGGCCAGCATCGAGATGTCACCTTTCGAGGCTCTGTAGGGGCGTAGGTGCCGTACACCCTTATCATGGGATGATGTTGGTGAGCGAGCTTTACTGGGGCCAGAGATGGTTGTTGACGCAGCCGAGAAGGTGAAGCTCATCAGGGACAGACTTCGTATGGCGCAGGACAAACATCGGCACTGGGCCGATAGCCACCGAAGGCCGTTGGAGTTTGAGGTACAGATTAGAGAAGGATTAGTTTTAGGTTGATTGTTTGTATTTTATTAATCATGTTTGTTTATTATAATTAATTGAGACCTTGCTTGTGATTAGGTCAAAGACCAGGTTTTCTTGAGGATATCTCCGACTCGTGATACGATACGTTTTGGTGGAGGTGGAAAGCTTAGCCCGCGCTTCATCGGCCCTTTCGTTATCAGCGGGAGAGTCGGTGACGTTGCATACAGGCTAGACTTACCGCCTGTACTAGTGGGAGTCCACAACGTATTCCATGTATCACAGTTGAGATGGTACGTGGCTGACCCTAGCCATGTACTTGATCATTCGGAGATTGAGGTTGGTCATTCTCTCAGCTATCCAGAGCAGCCAATGGAGATTCTGGATCGACGGGAGAAGGTTCTGAGGAACCAGGTGATACCCTTGGTATGCGTCGCATGGAGGCATCATTCTCCAGGAGAGTCTACCTAGGAGCGGGAGGATGAGATGCGCGAGCGTTACCCATATCTTTTTGGACCGTGAGGTATACTTTCTATCCTTCTCATCAGTTGCATTTCGCCTTTCAAGTTCGAGGACGAAATTCTTTTAAGGAGGGTAGATTTGTCACTACCATATTTCTAGTTTGAGGGTATTTTTGTCATTTTTGGGATTATTTGAATTTATTAGATTTTATTTGAATTTAATATATTTTATTTAGGAATTTTTAATGATTATTTAAATGGTGTGATTAAATCCTAGTTAATTGTTTGCCATGTGGTTTTGGTTAGCCTAACCTAGATTGGACCTAACCTAGATTAGTCATAACTAATTTTAGTTAGCCACTTTGAGAATTAGATGGTTTGGTTAATGGTTTAAGTCAAGTTTAGTTAAGTTAAGTGATTCTGCAAAAGACTAGGATAGAACCCTTTGTTCTAGGCCATCCATTAGTCTAGATTCATTCCTAGCCCTAGGATGTAATCTAAAAACCCTAACCCTAACTAATATGACCAGCCAAGACCCACCCCCTTGCCTATATAATGTCTCCATAGGTTTTTGTGCCTCTTTTTTTTAATTAGTTCTTCATTTCCTAAAGAATAGGTAAGCCTTCATTTAATTTTCTTCATAGTTTAATGAATAGGACTCTATTTTAGTTGAGATTTCTTCCATTGTGATCTAATCCCTGTCCTCTTGCTGATTGTGGAGTAAAATCACAGATTAGAATCAATTTGAGAGATTGGGTGACTTGTGGAGATTCCCTCATTGAAGAGTTTTGTGTTGGAAGAACACATAGAGGTAAAATCCTATCCCCTCATTAAAACTAGGGTTTCCTTGCATTAACACCTAGCCCTAGGTGTCCTGATTCTGTAGGATTAGGTTTCGTACCAATTCGTGTCCTGTACGTGTCCGTATCGGACACGTATCAGTGACTGTGCACTAGTGTTTGTGGAAATGCCTCAATGGGCATTTTGTTTTGGTTTTCGAATTGTATTTAAATAGAAATTATTATTTTGTTGTCGCTTACACATTCGTGATTGACTGAGGTAATTTTGGTCTGGTGTCGTGTCTGTTTGGACACGGGGACACGTTCGCGCGCGCTCGGGACTGCCTGCCCTGCTGTTCGGGGGCTGTGCAGGACACGACACGCCTTGTTTCGACACAAAATTTTGTGGAATCGAGGGGGCATGCACTGACATCATGCCCCCAAAATTTCATCGAGTCTCGTGCGCTGGTTAGGGAGAAATCGACCGCGCACCGTTTTAGCACTGTTCTGTGCACTGCTGTTTAGAGCCACTTACACGCTTTATAATTCGGACATGCGACACTTTGGACTCGATACAGGCGTATGGACACGTGCACCTAGACCTAACCTAGGTGTGGGCACAACCACGTGTCCCAGTTCGTGTCGTGTCGGGTACACGACACGCGTACACCTGTGCACGAGACAGTAAACTGTGCAGTGTCTGTGAGTGCACTGTTTCGAGTTTAATTTGTGTGGACATGTCGTGTCACGTTTCAGTGGACACGAGACATACTCTAGGACACGTATACAATGCATATGTTTGTTACCAACCTTTTGTTTGATGTCTTAACTTGATTTCGATGGTCAAATCTCTTTTACCCCTAAAATCTGATACCTATTTCATTTACTGTTTTTTTTCAGTTTTTGAATGTGGTTTTTGACACTCATTTGATTAATCTAATTACTGTTAATGTTTGGGTTAGAGTCCCTAAATGGGTTCTCCTATGTATTATCTAACCATGGTTAAATTTTTGGGTTGTTTGGTGAGAATGTGATTTCGAATTTTGGCTTTTGGGATAGGACTGAAAACAAGTCCAGTTTTCATGATTTTAATGCATTGTTTCCCTTCCTTTCCTTTACAATTTAGAACTGAATTGAAGTGATGTTGTTTGGTTTTTCAATAGATGAAATCTGGGTTTGATTATGAACCTGAGATGGGGTTTGGGATGAACTGTTTTTATATGAGAATCTGGGAACACACAATCCTGTGTTTCCCTTCAAACCTGAGAATGCATTCCTATTATGTTAACTAATGTTAGGGACTTGAGGCTCACATGGTATGTGGTTTGGACACACAAGTTGGCACTGTACACTGTCTCTTCATTCCTGCACTATTGGAAATTCAGTCACATAATTCCTAGTTCCTGCTAACCCCTACACACATTCACATTCCTACCTATTTCCCATTTTCTGTCACATGTTTCAGCCCACTCATAACACACACATTTGTAAATCCTGTACACACACTTGGTTCCTATCTCTCACCCACTTTCACACACACACACACACATAGCCCTCTTTATATATATATATATATATATATATATATATATATATATATATATATATATATATATATATATATATATATATATATATATATATATATATATGTATATATTAAATGCCATGTTATATATATAGCTAATGTGTAGTGATGCATGCCTATATATATAGTTAGTTCTTTTATGTATTGTTCTTGAATGCCTAGTATAGATAACTTGCATATTGGACAAGTGTGACTTATGAATGTGTGTTGGCTTGATTTAGGCTTGGATAGCCTTGAAGTGGTGTGTACTAGCTAGTGTAGGCTTGTATGACCTAGTATAGACTAGTTTAGACTTGATAGCCTAGTTTAGACTTGGTTAGACCTAGTTTGACCATAGTTGACCTAGTTTGACTTCTAGGGTTGACCAAAGTTGACTTTAGCCTAGATTGACCTAGATTCATGTAGAATGCATTGTAGTACTTATCTTTACCATTCTGGACTTATTGTGACTTGTACTGTTCAAAATAGGAGCCAGACACCACTCCTCGGACAGTACTTTCATATTGGACACTCAGATACCAGGCGAGTATATTCTCTGATCATTTCATATCCTACTTAGAATTATTTCCTGCATTAAAATACTTTACTTGTTACTGTCACGTTGGTCACACGGATTGGTACTATATGGATCCCTTCTTGAGATGTTATCCTTAGGGAGCATCGGGTACTACATGTTTCTGTGCGTTTCACTTACATGGCGTATCACTATGCTTCATTGGTTCTTCGATCACTTGTGACATATACTCTTATGATCACAGAGTCTCCTAGAATCCTTATCCCATTTACTGGGTATCCTAGAATCTCCTAGAATCCCCATTTATGGGACATCCATGTATCACCCTTCGGGGGCCTTTGCATGGAATCATAACATAACCTGGTTGGATCCTTGTGTATTGATTGGGGGTACGGGGGAGTAGAAATAGACATGTGAATACTATCCAAGTAGTGTAGCATCAGAATCTTTCCATAGTGTAGCATCAGAATCTCCTATGCCATTTACATGTCTATATTGTACTCTGACTCACTAGCCACTGTTAGTCTCTATTTATAGTAGATATTTCTATTACAGTTCTGTCTCTGTTTACATACTGTACTTCTTTCAGTTCTTGTATCTTACTTTACTGCATGATTATATTTTCTAACCTGCTATGAACTGTTGAGATGTATTATGCTCGCTCCTGTCCTGACTGGACCTGTTGAAAATATTACAGAGGACGAGAAGGAGGCATGTGTGGATATCTTCTACGGGGCAGCCCTAGACGACACTTGCGAGCTGGACTCTCAGGAGGACCCAGCTCTAGCTGAGGACATCACCCCCATTGCCTAGACTAGTTTAGTTAGGCTTATCTTATTTTATGTTGTCTTGAGACTGTTTAGCTAGACTTTACTTCTGTTCAGAGATTTGGAGTTGTATATATTCTTTCATATCCTGTAGCTGGGATTTGTACTCTGGATATTTGCTGGGATATTATCTTAGACTACTTTATCATCTATATTTCCTTGAGTTCTATATCATATCGTGATATCTCTTCCTTAGTTGTGATTGAGTTCATTTACTGCTATGTCACCCCCATTCGGGGAGTATAAACTGTTTAGTATATTACTGCTAGATGTTGTGACCTAGGACAGCGTTCTACCACCGATACTGCAGCGTAGACTGGACGTACCCATGTCTCGTGCCCTTATTCTAGGGTGCGGGTCATGACACGTTTTTAGTGGTGGTCCATGCAGGTCTAGATTAGAAGTGTAGTGGTATTCGAATTAGAATATCACTACAGCCTGTAGTAGGATATAGGACATTAATTTTTAAGGTACTCAATCACTTTAGGAAAAATTCTTTTATTGCCATCTAAATCCTTATTGTCAGCTGATCCTTTGAATTTTAATTGTCCGCCCTTGTTATATCGCTTCTTTCTCAGAAATTGATACTCTTGTTTGTCTATCTTCAGGATGGTAGAGACTCGATCGCAGCGTACCATTCATGGGGATGCTATAGAGGAGACTGCTACCTCTCAGCCAGTACAGCAGGGCCAGGGGACTGCAGCTCCTGCCACCTCTGCTCGTATTGAGACCTCGGCAGTAGCAGCATGGGGTATGCTTCCACCGGCTCGGAGGCAGGACCCAGTCATCGCAGAGGAGCCCTTCCAGCAGCCGCCGCCTCCAGGATACGTGGATGCAGCACAGATGTTCGCATACTTCCAGCAGTTCATGGACCGGCAGCAGGCTCGACAGGACAGGGGCATGGAGTTGGCCCTTACGACGGTCGCATCTCGACCAGTGGTTCTGCAGTCGAGGACACCAGGGATAGAGCAGTTCCAGAAGATGAGCCCCAGAGACTTTCTGGGGACAGAGGGGATTCTATATGCCGATGAGTGGATCGAACATATAGAGGAGATCTTTCGCCAGGCCCGGATACCAGCAGATCTCCAGATTGAGGCCGCAGCTAGCCGGATGCGAGATCTTGCTTACACCTGGTATCAGTCAGACCCCAGGGTGGGGGTAGCTGGGCAGACTTGGGAGGATTTCAAGGGCTTCTTCAAGAAGAAGTTCTTCCCAGATTCAGCACTCAAAGCCTTGGAGTCGCAGTTCGAGAGCCTAGTCCAGGGGAGCCTTTCAGTGGAGGAGTACGCAGGGGAGTTCGGCCGCCTCGGCAGGTTCGTAGAGGGCTTGAGTGAGACGGCGAAGGCCCAGAGGTTCCGGAAGGGTCTGGTCAAGGAGGTCAAGTCCCTGACCAAGGGCAACAGGGATGCCACATTCGAGGAGATCTTGACGGAAGCCTTGTTGGCAGAGGATGATCTTGAGCTTAGGCTCAAGAGGGGGCGAGACCCAGTTGGGGGCAGCAGCAACGGAGGCCAAGCCAAGAGGCCCCACTTTCAGCACCAGCAGCTGAGGAAGTTTCAGCCGATCCAGCAGAGGCCAGTTCACCAGTAGCAACAGCCGAGACAGCACCAGCAGGGTCAGAGACAGGGTATTACTTGTGCCTACTGCAAGAAGCCTGGGCATGTCTTCAATGAGTGCCGAAAGAGGCTGGACCAGTGTCTGGTGTATGGCTCAGCAGACCACCAGATGAGGAAGTGCCACATGGGACGAGCAGCTCAGGGGACAGCAGTCAGAGCTCCAGCAGGCCAGCAGAGGGAACCATCCCTGCAGACGCAGCAGCAGAGGTTCATCCAGCACCAGCAGCAGGTCAGGGGAGGCCAACAGGGGTGAGGATTTGCCATGGCAACAGAGGATGCGGAGGCCATCGGAGAGCTGATCGCAGGTTCGATTCTTCTCGACTCCAGTCCAGCTTTTGTATTATTCGATTCCGGTACTTCGCATAGCTTCATATTAGTATCTTTTATGATTAGACACGGTATCGTAGCTGAATCGTTGCCTAGGACTTACAAGATCACGACCGGGGGTGGCATTATCCTCGTGAGTGATGTTTGTAAGGGTCGGAGAGTAGTTTTGGGAGGCCGTGAGTTGGAGGTGAGCCTGCTCGTAATGCCATTACCGAACTACGATATAGTACTAGGCATGGATTGGTTGAGCAGGCACCACGCCAGCATTGATTACAGAGGGGGTAGAGTTCTCTTCAGAGCGCCGAGGGAGCCAGAGTTCGAGTACTCTAGACGTCAGGCAGAGCAGAGCAGCGGAGTCTTCTGTGGAGTCTCGGTCGAGGAGCAGGCAATTTCATACCCCTTGATAACAGAGTATATGGATGTTTTCCTAGAGGAGTTGCCGGGATTGCCACCAGACAGAGACATAGAGTTCTCGATAGACTTGGTTCCAGGAGCGGAACCCATCTCTCAGCATGTCTATCGGGTGAACAACAGCGAGCTGGTGGAGCTGAAGAAGCAGGTGGATGAGCTACTGGACAAGGGCTTCATCCGCTCGAGTTCATCGCCATGGGGTGCACCAGTGTTGTTCGTACCGAAGAAGGATGGGTCAGTACGAATGTGTATTGACTACAGGGCACTCAATAACCTCACGATCTAGAACAAATACCCACTGCCGCAGATTGACGATCTTTTTGACCAGTTGAGCGGAGCTCAGGTATTTTCCAAGATTGATCTGAGGTCGGAATATCACCAGGTGAAGGTGAAGGGGAAGGATATTCCCAAGACCGCTTTCAGGACGCGGTACGAGCAGTTTGAGTTTTTGGTTATGCCGTTTGGGCTAACCAATGCACCAGCAGTGTTTATGAACCTTATGAACAAGGTGTTCCACCAGTATCTGGATCAGTTTGTGGTGGTGTTCATTGACGACATCTTGGTATATTCCAAGACTGAGGAGGAGCACGAGGAGCATTTGAGGATCGTGCTGGAGACTCTCAGGAAGGAGCAGCTTTACGGGAAGCTCTCCAAGTGTGAGTTCTTCTTGGACCGGGTGGACTTTTTGGGGCATGTGGTGACTGGAGATGGTATCTCAGTTGACCCCAAGAAGATTATAGCAGTTGAGGCATGGGCAGCGCCGACTTCAGTTGCAGAGATCAGGAGTTTCCTGAGGCTGGCAGGATATTATCGAAGATTTGTGCAGGATTTCTCCCGGGTTACAGAACCGTTGACTCGGTTGACCCGGAAGGATACTGAGTTTGTTTGGTCAGAGGAGTGTCAGGCAGCTTTTGATGAGTTGAAGAAGCGGCTTACGACAGCTCCGATTCTGACATTGCCTTCAGGATCAGGTGGATTTACTATTTATAGTGATACTTCAGGGAAGGGGCTGGGTTGCGTCTTGCAGCAGCATGGAAAGGTGATTGCCTATGCTTCCAGGCAATTACGTCCCCATGAGAAGAACTACCCTACCCACAACCTGGAGCTGGCAGCAGTGATATTTGCTCTGAAGTTGTGGAAGCATTATCTGTATGGTGAGAGGGTGGAGATCTTCACAGATCATAAGAGCTTAAAGTATGTGTTCACAGATCACTAGGCCGTTGCTAGTCGCAGACCGATGGAGTTCGCCGACGGAGATATGGTATTGGTGAAGATATCACCCACTAGAGGGACGATCCGGTTCGGACGAGGCGGCAAGTTGATCCCCAGATACATTAGGCCGTTCGAGATACTTGGCAGGATCGGAGAGGTAGCTTACAGGGTTGCACTTCCACCCTACCTAGCAGGAGTTCACGATGTCTTTCATGTGTCTCAGCTAAGGAGATACGTTTCAGACACCAGCCATGTGCTAGATCATTCAGAGTTGGAGATCGGACCGAGCCTTACAGTTACTGAGCAGCCAGGGGAGATATTGGACAGGAGGGAGAAGAGGCTGAGGAACAAAGTTATACCCTTGGTCCGAGTAGCTTAGAGTCGTCACTCTCCGGAGGAATCTACTTGGGAGAGGGAGTCGGACATGAGGGAGAGATATCCTTACTTGTTCGACCCAACAGCCGCGAGGGAACCACCCGTTCCCGCTTGATACCCTAGATGTTAGTCTTAATAGTAGCCTTAGTCATTGTTTGCATTACTTGTTATTAAATGTTTGTAGAGTCTTCTATCCTTATGAATTTCGAGGACAAAATTTTTCATGGAGGCAAGATTTATAAGCCCTAGATTTTTAAAATATTATTTTTTTTATAATTTTATAGCCTAAAATATCAATCTCTAATTATTTAATATCAATTTGTAATTTATTAAATTATTTTAATATCAATTTATAATTTACTGAATTGTTTTAAACTCAATTTGTAAATTATATTTGCAAACTGAGAGGCAGTGGGGTTAACTGTAAAACCCCAAACTTGGGGGACCTAACTGTAAAACTAACCATCCCTCCCACGATCTTTCTCTCTCCTCTCTCACCTACGACCGACGACCACCGCCCCGACGACCCGGCCGACCTAACCCTAATTCAACCAACTTTCTGACCCTATAAATCGACCCCGACCCAAACCCTAACCCTACACTATTTTTCGACCACCCCAGCACGCCCTGACCCATTTCTTCTCCGACCACCACTCGCCGGAGTTGAACTCAGACCCATCGCCGTCGTTCGAGCCCACGCCACCGCCTCCAACCACCGTCATGTTGTTCGCTACGACATGACGAACTCAGTACCACTTTCCTCCGTCGACCATGACGCTTCCTCCGTCTTGCCGCAGCTTCGACAGCCCGCTCGACTGGACACGTAGGTGTCGCCTTGTTCCCTGTGTCACCATGTGTCTCATATTTGTGACCCTAGACTCGCCTAGACACGAGCAGTGCGTGAGTGTGCTCGGACACGAAAAACTCGTGTCGTGTGTGTCGTACACGCCTTGGACACAGTACTCATGTGTTTTTGTGTCCCTAACTGTCAGGACACGAAGACACAGAACCATTGGGCTAATGAGTTTGGTTATCGGGTTTGGGTTGTTTTCCAACCCGTTATTCTATTTCACTATAAAATTAACTCAACCCTAACCCTAACAGCAAGCTCGAGCTGCCCCCCTGGTCAGTCGAGTGGCGCTCAGACCCACCCCCTGTCCCAGCGGGCCGAGTTCGAGCCCCCCTTTTGTTGTTCTTTTGTTTTATTTTTTGTTTTTAATTGTTTTATTATATACATATATATGTATTTATATATATATGTATATATATATGTATATGTATTTTTATACATATATATTTTATATTAAGTATATATATATATATATATATATATATATATATATATATATATATATATATATATATATATATATATATATATATATATGGAAACGGATCAAAAGCCCCTACTAGAAAGCCCCCCAAAAACCTCCCTCACTCTAATCCGTAATTTAATGTTAATATTAATGTTAATATTAATGTTAATATTAATGTTAATGTTAATATTAATGTTAATATTAACATTAAATACTAAAATTAACATTAAACTTAACATTAAAATTAATATTAACATTAACATTAATATTAACATTAATATTAACATTAACATTAACATTAATATATAAAAAAATTAAAAAAATTTAATTTTAACATTAAAATTAATATTAACATTAATATTAATATTAACATTAATATTAACATTAATATTAACATTAATATTACGAATTAGAGTGAGGGGGGTTTTTGGGGGGCTTTCTAAGGGGGGCTTTTGATCCGCTCTCTCTCTCTCTCTCTCTCTCTCTCTCTCTCTATATATATATATAATCCTCTCTCTCTCTCTCTCTCTCTATATATATATATATATATATATATATATATATATATATATATATATTTTTTTTTTTTTTTTTTTTTTTTTTTTTTTATATATATATATATATATATATATATATATATATATATTTATGTATATATATAAATGTATTTGTTGTATATGTATATATATTTCAAATACAATTTTGTGCAAAATGTTATCATGTATAAATTCACAAGTTATTTCATATAATTTTATGACTTGTATATTTCACTACTTTAATATATATTATTAAAATACTTTAATATATATTTTAAAATATGAATTATTGTATTTTATTAATCATGGCCATTTGGTGTCCAAACCTAGCATGGGTTTTTGGGCCCAAATGTGTCTAAATACATTCAAGGTCTGTACATATCATATTAGACTTGATTCATGGCTTTGGTCCCGTATCTGGACTCCGATTCAATTTCATATACGTGGATAAAATAGTAAATAATTAATTATTTATTTTCTGGAAATTGTTACTTACTGTTTTTGAATTTTTATATATTTTTTAATTATTGTAAAAATACAAGAAAAATTGTATTTAAATACTATGTTAATTTAGCTAATTTAATATAATTTTTCCAGGATTTAATAAGTATTTTTTCATTTTATAAAAATAGGAAAACAGAACTCATTTTCAGGGTACTTATGTTTGCTATTTTTTAATAAATAGTTATGAGAGTTTATAAATTCCAAAAAAATTAGTATTAATTTCTATAGTTAACAAGGATCATTATGGTACTTTATTTTATGTATAATTGAGCTTTTTTGTCTATTTTAAAAATTGTTGGAACACAGTGTACAGTCTGATTTATTTATTAAATAATTACGACTTACGATATATTGTGTGATTTTGGGATATTGTAGTATTGCACCTCACTATACCATAGTGTAAAGGCCCTATAAAGTTAGTTTAGGTATTGTGTCACCCCACATTGGTCTCCTATGCTAAAGTTTACCATTTGGCTAGGTGTCCAGTCAGAAAGTCGCGTCGCACAACTAGTGTCCTAGTATTTAACTTAGTATGAAAACTAAGTTTCTATAGTGACGAGTCACCAGACATCTATAGCATTTCCTTCACTACCTTGCTTTGCTAGAGGCAAGTACCTCTACAAATTTTGTTTACAGCATATAATAAATTGTGTATAAACCATGCTAAAATACCAATATCTAAACTGTAAGTCATATATCACCATGTTTCATATGCTTTATACTGCTCTCAGTATCCACCATGCTTTATATACTGTTCTCGTATCACTCACATGTTATAAAACGGATTAAGGGAAAACTGTTAGTAGAGTATGTGATCATGCCCCCTTCTCCGTATGTATTTATCGTGCACGGTAACATTCTATATGTAACTTTGTCGTAGGTCTGATCCCGTATTTGTGTATGGATATACACCAATGCCGTTTAGTGTACGTATGTACACTTTAGAAAAACTTGATATGTACCGCTGTATATCCTATTTACCTATTGACCGATCACGTACATGCTACATTTTTAAACTTTAAAACAAACATATGATGCCATGATAGTTTGTGATATGCTATGGTTTCTACACTCCTGTTCATTTCATGTTTTGTATATTTAGTTTGCTATAATCAGTACTTGCTCCCGTCCTGACAGGATAACGTTGTAGGTATACTTACCGAGGAGGAGTTACTATGTGATTCCTATTATGAAGTTGCTATCGAGAATTAGGCTTTATCTTACGAGGATGTACCTGTGGGAAAACTCGTCTAGTTTGTTTATTCACTTGGGACTGTTGAGAGTAGTTATATTTTAGACTATGTATTTTGTAACTGGACATGTATCCAGTTTTACATTTTGGCCATGTACTCAGAACATATTTATATACGAGATGATTTTGTGTTTGGATATATTCTGACTCAATATTACATATAGAACTGTTAGCACACTTTGGACTTATTTTATTTGTCTTTAGAACAGCTTACTACGCTTTATCTCAAGCGTAGGCTGGACATGACTCGGCCCGGCCCAACAATTTGGGTAGCGGATCGTGACACCCCCAAATCCTCTCGTAGGAGCTTTGACGTCAATGTCGTGAGTGAGTGAGATCTAAGTTGTTATATTGTTCTTTCGGTGTTCCTTTCGGTTTCGGTAGAGTTTCTAAGATTTTTTTAGCATTTTGACATAGTGACTTTTATTGCATAGACACGGACACGACTCTGATATTTGTAGTATATGTGATTCCTCATTTAAAGTAGAAAGAGGTTATTCTTACTCTCTCTTTTTCTTATGTTTACTAAAAAT
The DNA here is from genome assembly GCA_029216955.1 of Iris pallida. Lineage (NCBI taxonomy): Eukaryota > Viridiplantae > Streptophyta > Magnoliopsida > Asparagales > Iridaceae > Iris > Iris pallida. The sequence goes on along the minus strand of JANAVB010029818.1, from coordinate 5,183,348 downwards.
CTTAGTTCATTGATTGGTTGATCAGTTGAGCGAGTTGTCGTTGGTTCAAAATATGGCACCAGATTTTAAGGTGGAAGCAGTTTCGAGCAGGAGTTCATCAAGGTATAAGCATATGGGGTTTGATTTATATTATTGTCTTCAATTGGTATTGTTTCTGATTATATGATGTATATTCTTCTCAAGTCATATTTCGTTTGGTTTATGATTTCTATTCACTTTGAAAATTCAATTTCATGTACATGATATGTTAATTATTTATGTTCTTTTTGCAATTTAATAGTGCATTAGTCATTCAGTTACTCATATTGAAGTTGTCTATTCAAACCTAAGTAGTCGTACACTTGTCTTCCTGCTATCATGGTTGACACTGATTTTAGAGTAATTCAAACCACTTGAATTTAATCACTTGTTATTGAAGAAGCGTAAGAAGCGTGGGAGGAAGATGAAGGAGAAATACCTTCCGATAGAGAAACTAAGGTCTTGCCTTTTTGTTTGATAGCTGACAAGAAAGTTACTGGAATTTCTGGAACCTCCACATATTACAAGAGATGTTCTACTTGCTGACAAAGATAAGTTTTGTCTTTGCACTTGTCTTCCTGCCATCGTGGTTGACACTGATTTTAGAGTAATTCAAACCACTTGAATGTAATCACTTGTCTTATTTTATTGAAGAAGTGTAAGAAGCATGGAAGGAAAATGGAAGGAGAAATGCTTTCTGATAGAGAAACAAAGGTTTTACCTTTTTGTTTGATAGCTTGTTCGTTAAATTACTAAGTTGTTGCACCTCCAAAATGAACTTGTTATCAATATTTTCTTTGGTTGTTTAGTTTTAAAAATATATGAGCGCTGCAATTTCTTCTTGAATTTGTTGTTCCCTCACAATTTTGTCTTCACCTTCTCATAGTTAGAATAGTTGGATAGAGTCACTTTTTTTGGGGTCCACTTTACCAGAAAATTGTCCTTCAAAACCTCGCCCCACAAGTTAGTTAACTAGTCATCAGTGGTGTCCTTCAAAACCTCGACGCACTTTACCAGAAAATTGTTCTTCAAAACCTTCCTGCAGTTTCTTTAACTTTTTATTAAATCATTCTGTATAGGTATACATATCAACAGGGGTTTGGTGGCTCTTGGTAATGTGATAAGTGCATTAGGTGACGAGAAGAAACGGAAGGAAGGAGGTCACGTCCCATATCGTGATAGCAAGTTAACACGTCTCTTGCAGCAAGTAAATTGTGTCCTCTTCTGCCTTCTACTATTTTGTTGTTAAAGATAATAAAATGTTGCTCGAAAAAATTAACTGAAATATTTGATACATGAACATATCAATGTGCCAAAATTTTAAAACAACTTTTTTCTTTAACAATATGCAAATTGATAATTATAACTAACCGAACTTGGTCTTTTTTCTCAAATGTGATATACTATCATAATTGTAATACGGCATTATCTTATTAAATTTTCCAGTGAAATTTTTGTTTATTTTGTATTAGATTTTTCACAACTTATCATATAAACGTAGATGTATAAGTTGTGCATGAAATAATCGAGTCTTATAGTGACTATATGAACCTTCAACACGATCTGCTTTCTGATTATATTTCAAGTTGTGACTGATATTCTATATGAGTTGGCCAAAATTGGGATCTTTAGCGTATTCATCATATATTGTTAAAATGCATTTACTTTCCTCAGGTAAATAGGATAAAAAGCTATTAAAAATTAATTACCATCTCTATATTTAAATGTTTGATCCAGAAGATCAAGGCTCTATGTTATATTTAAAAAGAGTGATGAAACCTTCCTCCATTTCTTAACTGTCGTATTATTAGATGATATAAATTTAGTAGAAATTGCATTTGTTTTCTTTTGTTTTAACATATGAGAGCTCTTTTGGTATTCCAATGTAGTTGAAGCTAAGAATTGGAAGACTAACTAAAGAGACACGTGTGTGTGTGTGTGTGTGTGTGTGTGTGTGTGTGTGTGTGTGTGTGTGTGTGTGTATACATTGGAATATGTAAATTGATAACTAACCTTATTGGAATACCAAAAGAGACTAAATAGGTTAGTTATCAGTTTGGAATACCTACTAGTTACTGGATCAAACATTTACGGGAAGCTAACCTATTTAGTCTCTTTTGGAATATGTGAACTGATAACTAACCGAAAGAATAACTAGTAGGTATTCCAATATGTTTTAACATGAAGCTACGAATTGGATGACTAACTTGACACACACACACACACACACACACACACACACACATATATATATATATAAACTGATAACTAACCTTACTGCCACTTCTGAAGTTATCCAGCTTTGCATCCATTCTTGTTTAATGAATTGAATATTGTTACCAAACTACAGTTTGGCAATGGATCCTCCGGCCACACAAAATCAATTTCAATGTGTTTCCACCTTCCTTACATGTAGTAGAATACTTAGCAGCCTTATTTACATGTATAGTTTTTATCTTTACTGCGAGGATGTGGCATGATAATTCATTCTTTGTGATACTCAGAAATGTCGATTATATTTGGTGTAGTTCAATAATATGCTTTGCTTGGTTTTTTCTTTAGTGAACAAAGTTGTCATTGATGTTCTGGAGGGAAATCTGAGGCTCATCTATTTGTGCATGCTGATGAAAATATTAGGGTAATGCCTACACCCCGCTAATTATTCAGTTGTTTTTTCTTCTACAATGGTCGCCTTTGTACCTATTTCTAACCTTTGCGCCTATTGAGATTGACAAGTGATAAATTGAGCTGTCTACTATTTCAAGTTTTCCATTCCTTGACCATTAAAATATCTAGATGTAAATTAATGCTTTGGTAACTTTAGAAACACGTATTCAAATTTTTAATAATATATGTTATTTTGCTCTCCAATAATCTTGTTTAATTTTACCTACTAGTTTCTCAGATGACTTTTTCTTGTTCTTTTTTCTTAGATAATTCCATATCTCAACACATTATTTAGAGATAAATGCAGTCAATTGTACTCACTAGTGAAATTATAAAGTTAATTCTTCTGACTAAATCCATTTGTCCCTTTTCCAGGTTGCGACATCAATTTTACTCACCAGCAGGTAAGGGGATTCTTGCAACTGATGAGAATACTGCTGCTACAATTGACAAACGCCTGGCAAGCAATAACGTAGAGAGTGTCGGAGAGTAGTTGTGCTTGCCATTGTGTTCCTCTCTGGTGGGCAGAGTGAGGAATTTTGAATTTGAATGCTTCAATTTTGGTTGGTTCTACAAAAAAAAATTGGTTGGTTCTATACAACAGGTCGTCCTATAAATTTTTGTTGGTTCTATATAACAGTTTGCCCTATAAATTTTGGTTGGTTCTATACAACAGTTCGTCCTATAAATTTGGGTTGGTTCTTTTTCTTTTATGTACCACAAGAGGTTATGTAATGGATATGATGGAAGAATAATTGTACCTGTGAATATGTTTGTTTATAAATGCAACTAATGATATTATTTATTAATTTTGAATGTGTATCTGGGAATTGTCTTGTGTAAATTATATTCTCATAATAAATATTGGTTGATAATTGAGAGCTGAAGATTTAGCCTCAAGAGAGCTACCTATTTTTAAAAAGAAATTCTATTTATAACGATAAAAAAACTGTTAGGAATTTCAAAGCTTATGTTAAGTTTTCATATTACCAATGCTTTTCTATCGTTAGAAAATTTTATTTACCAAAATTTTTTACTGTTAGAAAATTTTATTACTAACACTTTTTAACCATTAGAAAATTTTATTTGCTAACACTTCTTTACTGTTAGAAAATTTTATTCACTAATAGTTTTTTACCGTTAGGAACTTTTTTTTCCTGACGGTAAAAAACTGTTACAATTTTCGTTATGAAAATTCCCCACACCAGATTTACAACGGTAAAAAACTGTTAGGAAATTTTTTCCTAACGGTTATAGTCGTTAGGAAACGACTGTTTTGGTGTAGTGGAGCTTGCTCTCAACATGCCTAGTAAAGTTTAGTCCAAACGGAAAGTGCACCATGAGCTATCTCAACATATATACTTGTATGTGTTGTTGGGATATGCACATGGGGTGGTGACCCTAAGGAGGGAACCATGTAGGTGATTTTACTAGGAGGTAAGGATAAGGCTCCAAGTAAAGCATTCATCTTTTTGCTCTTGGAAAATTAATTTTCAATGGGACTAAGCCCCCTAGGGGCTTAGCGACTCGGACTCGGACTCGGGCTCATGAGGCATAATGTGGCATTTTATTGGCGTACATTACACTTCAATAGGTGCAACACACGCAGATTGTGGTTGTCCACATTCTGACTAATTCGTAACGTGCGATAACAGATCCTAAAATTTTGGATCTGACATCAAGTCGTTGCTTACATCTCGGATCTGGACGTTTACAACAGTGGCTATATAATTAGAGCCTCTCTTCTCTCTCTATATACTTCTTAGACCTCAGAAAAAAGATTTCCAGAGAGAGAAGAGAGAGCTGCTGCGCACCTTGTTCCTCCTCGCGCAATTGGAGTTCTGTCCTTGTCTTTTCGAGCAGTCCGTCTTAGAGCAGATTACCAGAGCGTTCCAGAGTTCTTTTGAACTTGCTGGTTCCTGGAAGCTGACCGTGTGGACGGATCTAGCTTTGAGCACTGGTGTTCTTGACACCCCAGCAGGTCGCCTTTTTTTCTTCCATACTTCACCAGTCATCCTCGTTGCCTTTAGCAAATCGATTAGTATCTTCGTAATACTATCGTTTGCTACGTTTACAAAATCTTTTTAGATTTTTGTATTCCAGAATCCTTCTAGGACCTCTGTTACGCACCTTCCTTAGAGCGTTGCGTTGGAACGTTGTTTTTACAACTGTTTCATTCTCTCAGTTTTCTATTGAAAATTGTGCCCAGGTTCTAACAATCTCAAAGCTAGACCTAAAAAGATAGAAAACTCTCATGCCTCTCTCCTCGATACCATCTTTAACAAACTGGAGAAGTTCGACGGAGAACACTTTCAAATCTGGAAGAGAAAAATCACCCTCAATATTCAACTCATGGACGTCGATCATGTGTTGATTGAGATTGAACCAACGATTCCAGAAGGATCGACGACTCCAGAAGGTGGTACAGCAGATACCATTGCTGCTGCACAAGTCAAACTGACCAAATGGAAAAGAGATAATAGTCTTTGTAGGCTATTTATTCTGAATGCAATGGAGGACTCCCTGGCAGAGTCATACTCCAAGAATACTTCTGTCAGGGACATCTGGGAGTCCTTGGGAAAGATGTATGAAGACGACGACAATAGGTCAAAAATCTTCATAGTCGAGAAGTACCACAAGTGGCTCTTCGAAGACGAAAATGCAATGTTTCCACAGGTGAAAGAGTTCTTGAAGTTGCGCCAGAAGCTAGAAGACGAAAAAATGCCCATCGTTGACAAGTTTGTCGTTGGAGGGATCGTCTCGAAACTTCCTGCTGGATGGAGTACTTTCTATGCAAGAATGCATCGGAAGAAGCTGGACATTAGCTTGGAAGATCACCTACAAGAGATCCATGTTGAGGATGAGATGCATTCTCAACAGAAGATGGACACTCTGTCCAAACAATTGGCTAAGGCCAATCTGGTGCAGACAAAATAGTCCAAAGGGAAGCAGGCGGCTTCTCATCACAAAAAAAAAGACTCCACTAATCTGAAAGTGAAGGGTCCTTCGTTCAAGCATCAGAAATCCAAGTCCCACGTGACTTGTTTCAATTATGGCAAGAAAGGCCACTACAAAAGTGAATACTGATCCAAGCCTAAACAATCAGAGAAAGGTGAGCCTAGTAAGGTTTCCTTGGTTTCTAATACTGTTGCTATGATCGCTCAGATCACAACTGTGAGGGCTGACTCTGACTGGTGGATAAACACCGGTACGACGTGCCATGTCAGTTCTGGCAAGGAATGGTTTGTCACGTACCAGCCAACGTCTGAAAAAGTTATCATGGCGAACCAGGCCCAAGCTAAAGTTCTGGGGATCAGGACTGTGGAGCTGAAACTCACTTCCGGGAACACTCTGACGCTCCAAGGAGTGAAGCATGTTCCGGTGATTGCCAAGAACCTAATCTCTGGAAGCATGCGTAGCAACGCAGGCTTGAGGATGGACATTAATGCTGGTCAGATGGTGATGTGCAAGAAGGGAACATACTTCAGAAAGGCTTATCAAACCGAAAGAATGTTTAAAATTCATCTTGTAAACCAGTCAAATAAAATTAATGCAGTCGCTTTTTCTGATTATTCTCTTGAGTTGTAGCATAATAGGCTAGGACATGTTCATTATAAAAGAATAAACAAAATGTCTAGTCTAGGACTTATCTCCAAAAATGGGGTTAAGGTAGAGAAGTGTGAAGTATGTGCTCAGACGAAGATCACAAGAAAACCTTTTCATCGGGTCAATCGAAGCACAAATCTTCTGGAGTTGGTGCACTCCGATATCTGTGACTTCAAACAATTCTCTACAAAAGTCGATATGAAGTATTTTATAACCTTCATCGATGACTTCTCTAAGTACGCATTCGTCTACTTGCTCGAATCTAAAGATGAAGCATTCGAGAAGTTCAAGGAGTTCAGGGCCGAAACTGAACGGCAAACTGGACAACAACTTAAGATGTTGAGAAGTGATCGAGGTGGAGAATATCAGTCTTATGAATTCGCATCGTTCTGCAAAGAATATGGAATCATCTGCAAGACTACTGCTCCGTATTCTTCTCAATCTAACGGAGTAGCAAAGAGGAAGAACCGAACGTTGACAGAAATGAACTCAATGCTGCTAACTGTATGTCTTCCAAAATGCTATTGGAGAGAAGCTGTATTAACGGCCACTTTCATTCTGAATAGAGTGCCATATGCAACTTCTGACATAACTCTCATGAACTCTGGTTCAAAGTCAGACCTAACTTGAATGTCATTCGAGTGTGGGGGTGTCTGGCTTATGTGAAACTTCCAGATCTGAAGATTCAGAAGCTAAGGACAAGGACTACGAAGGCGATCTTTTTTGGGGTATGCCTAAAAGAGTGATGCTCGAAGATTTCTTGACATTGAGTCAAATCATGTTATCGAATCTCGCGATGCTGAATACTTTGAAGACAAATTTTTAAGGCACAAAAACATTATTCTTTCAGACATTCCGGTGAATGGTGAAGGTGCAAATGAGACTGAGATCTCATATGAGCCAGTAGTCCAAGACGATATTGTTGGTGGGGAAACAATAATTGAACCAGAACTTGCTGAGCCGCCAACGAAGCGAGCAAGAAGGCCGAAGAGCTTCGGAGATGACTTCGTCACCTATCATGTGGAAGCAGATCCGCTTACCTATGATGAGGCGATGAAAACCAAAGATGTTGTCTTCTGGAAGGAGGCAATAGACAACGAAATTGACTCAATTATCTCCAATAACACATGGGTGTCAGTTGATTTACCTAAAGGAGCAAAACCCATCGGATGCATGTGGATCTTCAAGAAGAAGATGAAAGCTGATGGAACCATTGACAAGTGTGTAATGCCTGTGGTTCGTATTACGTATTTCTGGAATATGTGTACGTATTTATTCTTGTATTGCATGATTTCCTTGCTTAATTTTCTCCCTGGGCTTGGTTTATTCTTGTTTCGGGTTGGCTTAGTTCGGTTTGGGATTGCTCTTGGTTCATCATGAACCAAGGGGTGAACTCCCTACCTACCACCACCACTACCATTTATTAACCCTTCTTCTTTCTCTCTCTTCATTTATCATCTTCTCCACCATTACTTCCTTACCTACCAGAGAGAGGAGAGAGAGGTCTAGGCAAGTACAACTTGCTTCATAGAGGAACTACAATTTTATTGCTTCATTCTCTTCCTTACAGTATTTTAACTTACTTTAGAACTTGGCATTTTCACTTTCCATGGCTAGATTCTTCTAGATCTAAGTTTACTTTATTTTCGGATTTCTTGGGTTTTGATCTACTTAATCTTGTTATTTCCGAGTTTTGATGGTTCCATGTTGTAGAGAATTTCGTTCTACCCCATTTTGACCTATGGAAGTTCGGATTTGGACTCCGGATGAAGGTTTCATGGAGCTTGGAGCATGGATTCTTGGCATTCTTCTTCTCGGAAGCTTGGAGAAGAAGAACAGTGCTAGACTTGACCGCAGGAATACTTCATGCGGCAAGTGATTTCGAGCCGCATGAGCCTTCATACGACAGTCCTGGCCGCATGGGCTTGACTTGACCGCATGAACATTTCATGCGGCACGTGCTCTCTCAGCCGCATAGGCCCTGATCCTCGAGCCGCATGAGAACCCCCAGACCCAGCCGCATGGACTTCTTAGTCCGAGCCGCATGGCCCTGATTAATCCCAACCGCATATGCATCCTTTATTTCCTGTGCGCATGGGCTTCTACTAAGCCGCGTGCGCCTGGCCCAGATCCAGCCGCATGGACTTCTCTTCCGCTAGCCGCATGAGACTCACCTAATTGGGCCGCATGCGCCCTCGTCCCCCTGAGCCGTATGCGCCCTCGTCCTTCTGAGCCGTATGCGCCCCTCTTGTCTTGGCCGCATGGGTTCCAGTGACCCTGGCCGTATGCGCTCACCTAATTGAGCCGCATGTGTCTTATCCTCCCCTGGCCGCATAGGCCTGAGCCGCACGACTTTCTAATAACCCTGTGTATTATTATTTATCATTAATTACCCATATTTTGTAACTCCTTATTGTATATTTTTATGCCCATTTTATACCCTTACGCCTTTTTTCTGAACTTAAAAATCATAAATTTATTTGATATGTTTGGAATTGATAATTGAGCATGACGTGATAGTGACCCGTAGTGGTGCACTTCTGACATAATAACTTGACATGACATGATAGTGGCCCGTCGTGGCGCACTCCTGACAAGTAGACCTGACATGATATATCTTGATAGGCTGTTGCGACGGCTACCTGACATGACATGACCTGTATAATTAATCCGGACACCGTAGGCGATTGTGCTTGTACAAATAAACCAGTCCTGTCTTGCATCATGTCTAGGAGGGGACTCCTGAGTACCACGGTCAGGAGTACCTATTGAAATGGACTAAGACTAATAACTAAATTAATACACTAGTCATAAAGAGATCTCCCAGCTACAGGTAATCCCGTTACCTGGGCACGCCTTGGGATCTGTAGCCTGCCGTCGAGTAGGGCACATTTCCAGCACACTGTCATGTGTTGTACCCTTCAAGCTACCTAAGGGTACATGCGTTTCCTGGACGATGTACCCACCTGTTCAACTCTAATTCTTTTAACCCGGGTAACCTGGATAGTCTGCAGGGCTTGTGGCTGTGGAGTAATCTCACTGCATCTTGTTAGTAATTAGGCTTGTGACAACCCTAGTTAGTTAAAGTATCAAGCCGTAGTTCTTGCTTGGCCGTGAAGTGATTTGATGGAGTCTAGCCAGTCTAGTCTTGCCCTGATCATGTTCCAGATTAATTGACCTGAATGCTTGTATTTATTTTACCGATAAATGGTGAGAATTCCAAGTTCTGTTCAGACGAAGGGTTACAACCCCGGTCCTTGTTTGGTTTACGGGTTGTAACCTGGTTATCTGAATAGTTCCATGGTTATCTCGTCGTATATCATCCTGATGTATTTACTTTAATTCCAGTTTTTACTTTATTTTATACTTTTGTGCTGATTGCTGGTTTTAGTTCCTAAGTGAAGCTTCCTTTGTGGCACTTGCTCTTTCTGGGATCTGACCCAGCTGGTTTTGTATTGCCAGATTTCGGAGCAGCTCCAGAGGATGTACCGTTTTTCCAGCCCGATGGTGAACACCAGGCGTAACCAGGGCAACGAGTGGGTTATTTTTAGCTCTCCCACTCTATTGTAAAAATATTCTTTTGAGGCATTTAGCCGACGAGCACCTGTTTAGCTCGATTGCACTTACTTACTGTCTGCCTACGGGCTGTAACATGATTGACAGATCCTAGGGTTGATCATGTATGACTAAACTCTTGCTAGTCCTGACATTTTGTAACGACTAGCTTCATGATCAGCTGAATATCTAATGTTTGGGACGCCTTACTATTGTATATTTAATGATCATACATCTTGTAACTTTTACTTACTTGCTTATGATTGAGACAATAGGCTTGTTCATGACCTTAAGAGACTGATGGCTTGTAGTTAAACCCTCATGTATCTAGACAGCCGTGACCGTATAGCGAGATGGATTCCATTTCATATACGTAGCTGGCTATGTCTGCCCCCGCTCTCCAGTATTCTGGTTCTGGGGCGTGACATGGTTTAAGTGGTAGCCTATGCAGGTCTTGTAAATCAAGATATGTGAGGGTTTACCGAATAGATGTCTCAATCAGTATTCGCCCTTGATCTCTGCTCGTATCTTCTAAATCCCTGGATTCTTGTCCTGATCATATGCTTGTATCGTTGATCTGTCCTGGTCCTTCCTTATTGTCCCTATGTCGTCTTCTTCAGCGGCATTGTTCGTGGTCCTACCGACCAGCAAGGCGGAGCACTTCCCGCGGATCAGCAACAACCCGGAGATCAAGCCCAGCATTCCGGAGTAGCCTCCAGAGTCGTGCCTTCTGGCGGAGAGCCACCAGTCCAGCCAGTTTCACCTGTAGAACATGATGAAGACACTTTGGTAGGACTCGTCAGGACATTGATAGCTTCTCAAGATCATCGTGGAAATGCCTTGTACCAGGCAGTGATGGATGCTTTGACCCGGGGTGGTCATCAGGATAATAGCACGGCCAACAGCTTCAAGCGCTTGAACCCTCCATTCTTCGACGGCAGTGAAGATGCGATCGTCGCAGATGCTTGGCTTCAGGACACAGAGGTGATTCTAGAAGCAGCCAGGACCCCAGAGAACGAGAAGGTAGCTGTGGTGTGCCTGCAGTTGCTAGATCTTGCCCGCAGCTGGTGGGCAGCTCAGGCCGTTGGATTAGCAGCACCCATTGCTTGGGGAGTATTCAGAGAGAGATTCCAGACCAAGTATTTTGATGCTGTAGCTCGATACGATCTACAGACGAGGTTCACCAATCTGAAGCAAGGAGGGAGGACGGTCGACGGATATACGGCCGAGTTTTCGAGACTCAGTCGGTTTGCTCCCACCTTGGTGGCAACCGAGTATGATAGAGCCCAGCGATTTCAGCAGGGGCTTCACCTGGAGATTTTGTTAGCAGTCGAACAGTTTGAGCATCAGACTTTTGATGCAGTCTTGAGAGCAGCTAGGAGGCATGAGTATACCTCCCAGAGGATTGTGGATAGGGCCGGAGGTCGAAAGAGATCCCACGGCCAGATGAATCAGTCTTCATCCCCAGCCCCGGCAGCCAGGGCTTTGACTATTGGAGCTCCGAGGCGAGCGGCCTCAGTAACGTCGGTTCAGCATTCCACTCCGACGTACCCTCAGCAGCAGCAGAAGCAGAAGCAGTCTTCCGCAGTGGGATGTTCTTATTGTGGAAAGCCATGCCATGTAGTGGCAGAGTGCCGCAGGGCACAGGGATTGTGTCTGGCTTGTGAAGCAGCAGACCATAGGGTTGGATCTTGCCCGAATAGGGGTGGTTCATCATCATCCAACCTTTCTAGCTCTTCGATGAGAGGACCAGCACCGGTCCAGCAGCAGCAGCAGTATCCATTACCGAGGCCCTTGCCGCCTCAGACCCAAGTGTTCCAGCAGCAGAACCTCCAGCAGTATGCACAAGCCCAAGCCCAGAGTCATAGCAGGCAGCGAGGATTTCAGCAGAGGGGACCAGTACCCCGAGGGCACGATCAGGCTATGGTGATGACCGTGGAGGAAGGATTGGCACCAGGAGAGGTAGTGGCAGGTACTATTCTCGTCAACTCCTTTCCAGCTTCAGCTTTACTTGATTCTGGTGCATCGTATTCTTTTATGTCTGCACGATTCGCGACACGGATAGGATTGGAGCCCAAGTCATTATCAGTAAGGCTCAATATACTTACTGGTAACAGACTTGTGGGAATAGATAGAGTATTTTCCTCGTGTCGGATCGTAGTTAGCGGTAGAGAATTCCCCGCTAGATTGATAGAGTTCCCGATGGCCGATTATGATGTGGTCCTAGGGATGGATTGGTTGAGGAACCAGTATGCTAGAATAGACTGCCACATTGGCATGGTTGTTTTTAGTATTCCAGGTGAGCCGGAGTTTTCCTTTTCCTGAGGTGAAGTTATCTCCTCCGCTATTGCGGATGGCAGTAGCAGCAGTTCAGTTGCCCAGGATAGTCGAGGAGTTTCTAGATGTTTTCCCAGAAGAGCTTCCAGGTATGCCTCCAGAGCGGGAGATCGAGTTCACTATAGACTTGATTCCCGGGACAGCCCCAGTGTCAGAGAGAGTCTACAGGATGGCGCCTTCAGAATTGGAGATATTGTACAAGATAATTGAGGAACTTCGAGCCAAGGGATTCATTCGTGCTAGTGGATCGCCTTGGGGAGTCTCGATGCTTCTTGTGAAAAAGAAGGATGGTACGTCCAGGTTATGTGTTGATTATCGTGCCTTGAACTCAGTGACAATCAAGAACAGATACCCTCTCCCGAGGATAGATGACTTGTTTGATCAGCTCAAAGGGGCATCAGTATTCTCGAAGATCGACTTGCGCTCAGGATATCATCAGATCAAAGTCAGAGAGCAGGACATCCCAAAGACAGCTTTTAGATCGAGATATGGGCATTGGGAGTTCCTTGTTATGTCATTTGGAGCGACCAATGCGCCGACGGTATTCATGGATCTCATGAATCGCATCTTCATGCCTTACTTGGATCAGTTTGTGATTGTGTTCTTGGATGACATCCTGGTCTACAGCAAGAGTGAGGCGGAGCATGAGCATCATCTCAGAATTGTTCTTCAGATTCTTAGAGAGCACCAGTTATATGCCAAGTTCAGTAAATGCGAGTTTTGGCTCGATCACATTTCGTACTTGGGTCATATCATCACCAGAGGTAGAATAGAAGTGGATCCCCAGAAGATTGTGGCTATTGAGTCTCGGCCAGTGCCCAGCACAGTTGCAGAAGTTCGTAGTTTTCTTGGATTGGTCGGCTACTACCGACGGTTTGTTTCAGATTTTGCTCGGATTTCGGCGCCATTGACCCAGTTGACCCGCAAGGATGCACAGTTTGCTTGGACAGCAGAGTGTCAGGAATCATTTGAGAAGTTAAAGCGAGGCCTGATAACAGCTTCCATTCTCACGCTTCCAGATGGTACAGGAGGATTCTCGGTATATTGTGATGCTTCAGACAGAGGCCTAGGATGTGTTCTGATGCAGCATGGAAAGGTAATAGCTTATGCGTCACGGCAACTTCGTGATCATGAGAGGAATTACCCAACCCATGACTTGGAGCTGGCAGCAGTAGTGTTTGCACTTAAGTTATGGAGACACTACTTGTACGGAGACAGGGTAGAGATTTTTACCGACCACAAGAGCCTGAAGTATGTTTTCATCCAGAAGGATCTTAACATGCGTCAGAGAAGGTGGCTGGAGCTTCTTGTGGATTATGATGTCAACTTGCAGTATCATCCCAGGAAGGCCAACGTTGTTGCAGATGCATTGAGCAGGAGAGCCGAAGTTTATTTCCTAACAGCGCAACCAGAACTGTTAGCCGATCTTCAGAAGATGGGTATAGAAGTTGTTCTTCCTTCCAGTGTGGCATTAATGGCCAGTATGCAAGTTCAGTCCACTATAGTCGAGAAGATCCGGATGGCGCAGTCGGCAGATTCCAAGCTTCAGCGACTCAGAGCAGAGTGTGAGGCAGGACGAAGACCAGAGTTATGCATTCATAAAGATGGTACACTTCGACATGGTAATCGTCTTTGTGTACCCGGTAGGGATATCCGACAGGAGATCATGTCAGAGGCTCACAGTTTTCAGTATTCCATCCATCCTGGTAGTACGAAGATGTACCGAGATATCCGTCAACACTTTTGGTGGAATGGCATGAAGCGGGAGATAGCTCGGTTTGTCTCTCGGTGTTTGGTTTGCCAATAAGTTAAAGCTGAACATCAGAGGCCGGCTGGACTTTTTCAGCCCTTGCCGATTCCAGAATGGAAGTGGGAGCATGTGACCATAGATTTTGTGACTGGACTACCTAGATCCCCAGCTGGTAGAGATGCTATCTGGATTATAGTTGATCGGCTCACGAAGGTAGCTCACTTCCTCCCGTTCAGAGTTGGTCAGTCGACAGCTCAGTTAGCAGAGATATACCTCAGGCAGATTGTCAGATTGCATGGTGTGCCAGTCAGCATCACCTCGGACCGAGATTCAAGATTCACTTCGTACTTTTGGCGTAGCTTGCAAGAGAGTTTGGGAACTCGCCTCCAGTTCAGCTCAGCGTATCATCCGCAGACAGATGGTCAGTCGGAACGCACGATCCAGACTCTTGAAGACATATTGCGGTCCTGTACACTTGACTTCGGTGGTTCGTGGGAAGATCACTTGCACCTGGTGGAATTCTCGTACAACAACAGTTTCCAGGCCAGTATCCAGATGGCACCGTTCGAGGCGCTGTATGGCAGAAAGTGCCGATCCCCGCTAGCATGGGACGATGTCGGAGAGAGGCAGATGCTCGGTCCAGAAATGATTGCCCAGACAGTTGAAGTGGTTAGAAGAGTCAGGGATCATCTTCGAGTTGCCTAAGATCGCCAGCGCCATTGGGCCGATTCTCATCGGCGCCCTCTCGAGTTTTCTGTCGGTGACCATGTATTCCTGAAGATTTCGCCTAACCGTGGCGTCATTCGTTTCGGCGTGCGGGGAAAGCTTAGTCCTAGGTATATAGGGCCGTTCGACATTCTAGAGCGAGTAGGAGATGTATCCTATCGTCTCGCTCTTTCGCCGTCGCTAAGAGAGGTGCATGACGTGTTCCATGTATTCCAATTACGACGGTATATCCCGGACCCGAGCCACATCCTGGATCATTCGAAATTGGTTGTTGGTACCAACCTTTCGTATGAGGAGAGGCCCGTGTCTATATTGGACCGGAGAGAGAAGACACTCAAGAACAAGACTATCAAGTTAGTCCGAGTTGCTTGGGGTCATCACTATTTGGGTGAGTCAACGTGGGAGCGTGAGGACGATATTCGATCGCGATATTCCGATTTGTTTGACTCATGAGGTATAATATCCTTCTTATGCCTCATGCCTTCGATTCCTTGCTTGCATGATTGATTGCTTGATTGATTGTCTAGTATAGCTTGCCTGTGATTAGTGTAGCTTATTCTTGTCTCTCTAGCCTCTTAATTAAATTCCGAGGACAGAATTCTTTTAAGGTGGGTAGAGTTGTAATGCCTGTGGTTCGTATTACGTATTTCTAGAATATGTGTATGTATTTATTCTTGTATTGCATGATTTCCTTGCTTAATTTTCTCCCTGGGCTTGGTTTATTCTTGGTTCGGGTTGGCTTGGTTCGGTTTGGGATTGCTCTTGGTTCATCATGAACCAAGGGGTGAACCCCTACCTACCACCACCACTACCATTTATTAACCCTTCTCCTTTCTCTCTCTTCATTTATCATCTTCTCCACCATTACTTCCTTACCTACCAGAGAGAGGAGAGAGAGGTCTAGGCAAGTGCAACTTGCTTCATGGAGGAACTACAATTTTATTGCTTCATTCTCTTCCTTACAGCATTTTAACTTACTTTAGAACTTGGCATTTTCACTTTCCATGGCTAGATTCTTCTAGATCTAAGTTTACTTTATTTTCGGATTTCTTGGGTTTTGATCTACTTAATCTTGTTATTTCCGAGTGTTGATGGTTCCATGTTGTAGTGAATTTCGTTCTACCCCATTTTGACCTATAGAAGTTCGGATTTGGACTCCGGATGAAAGTTTCATGGAGCTTGGAGCATGGATTCTTGGCATTCTTCTTCTCGGAAGCTTGGAGAAGAAGAACAGTGCTAGACTTGACCGCAGGAATACTTCATGCGACAAGTGATTCCGAGCCGCATGAGCCTTCATACGACAGTCCTGGCCGCATGGGCTTGACTTGACCGCATGAACATTTCATGCGGCACGTGCTCTCTCAGCCGCATAGGCCCTGATCCTCGAGCCGCATGAGAACCCCCAGACCCAGCCGCATGGACTTCTTAGTCCGGGCCGCATGGCCCTGATTAATCCCAACCGCATATGCATCCTTTATTTCCTGAGCCGCATAGGCTTCTACTAAGCCGCGTGCGCCTGGCCCAGATCCAGCCGCATGGACTTCTCTTCTGCTAGCCGCATGAGACTCACCTAATTGGGCCGCATGCGCCCTCGTCCCCCTGAGCCGCATGCGCCCTCGTCCCCCTGAGCCGCATGCGCCCCTCTTGTCTTGGCCGCATGGGTTCTAGTGACCCTGGCCGCATACGCTCACCTAATTGAGCCGCATGTGTCTTATCCTCCCCTGGCTGCATAGGCCTGAGCCGCATGACTTTCTAATAACCATGTGTATTATTATTTATCATTAATTACCCATGTTTTGTAACTCCTTATTGTATATTTTTACGCCCATTTTATATCCTTACGCCTTTTTTCTGAACTTAAAAATCATGAATTCATTTGATATGTTTGGAATTGATAATTGAGCATGACGTGATAGTGATCCGTAGTGGTGCACTCCTGACATAATAACCTGACATGACATGATAGTGGCCCGTCGTGGCGCACTCCTGACAAGTAGACCTGACATGATATATCTTGATAGGCTGTTGCGACGGCTACCTGACATGACATGACCTGTATAATTAATCCGGATACCGTGGACGATTGTGCTTGTACAAATAAACCAGTCCTGTCTTGTATCATGTCTAGGAGGGGACTCCTGAGTACCACGGTCAGGAGTACCTATTGAAATGGACTAAGGCTAATAACTAGATTAATACACTAGTCATAAAGAGATCTTCCAGCTACAGGTAATCTCGTTACCTGGGCACGCCTTGGGATCTGTAGCCTGCCGTCGAGTAGGGCACATATCCAGCACACTGTCATGTGTTGCACCCTTCAAGCTACCTAAGGGTACATACATTTCCTGGACGATGTACCCACCTGAATTCAACTCTAATTCTTTTAACCCGGGTAACCTGGATGGTCTGCAGGGCTTGTAGTTGTGGAGTAATCTCACTGCATCTTGTTAGTAATTAGGCTTGTGACAACCCTAGTTAGTTAAAGTATCAAGCCGTAGTTCTTGCTTGGCCGTGAAGTGATTGGATGGAGTCTAGCCAGTCTAGTCTTGCCCTGATCATGTTCCAGATTAATTGACCTGAATGCTTGTATTTATTTTATCGATAAATGGTGAGAATTCCAAGTTCTGTTCAGACGAAGGGTTACAACCCCGGTCCTTGTTTGGTTTACGGGTTGTAACCTGGTTATCTGAATAGTTTCATGGTTATCTCGTCGTATATCATCCTGATATATTTACTTTAATTCCAGTTTTTACTTTATTTTATACTTTTGTGCTGATTGCTGGTTTTAGTTCCTAAGTGAAGCTTCCTTTGTGGCACTTGCTCTTTCTGGGATCTGACCCAGCTGGTTTTGTATGGCCAGATTTTGGAGCAGCTCCAGAGGATCTACCGCTTTTCCAGCCCGATGGTGAACACTAGGCGTAACCAGGGCAACGAGTGGGTTATTTTTAGCTCTCCCACTCTATTGTAAAAATATTCTTTTGAGGCATTTAGCCGACGAGCACCTGTTTAGCTCGATTACACTTACTTACTGTCTGCCTACGGGCTGTAACATGATTGACAGATCCTAGGGTTGATCATGTATGACTAAACTCTTGCTAGTCCTGACATTTTGTAACGACTAGCTTCATGATCAGCTGAATATGTAATGTTTGGGACGCCTTACTATTGTATATTTAATGATCATACATCTTGTAACTTTTACTTACTTACTTATGATTGAGACAATAGGCTTGTTCATGACCTTAAGAGACTGATGGCTTGTAGTTAAACCCTCATGTATCTAGACAGCTGTGACCGTATAGCGAGATGGATTCTATTTCATATACGTAGCTGGCTATGTCTGCCCCCGCTCTCCAGTATTCTGGTTCTGGGGCGTGACAAAGTTCAAGGTCAGGCTAGTGGCCAAGGGGTTTTCTCAAAAGTAGGGGATCGACTACTTTGACACATATGCTCCAGTAGTACGGATGACAACCATCAGATTGTTGATTGCTCTAGCGACAATACACAAGCTGGTGATACATCAGATGGATGTGAAAATAATATTTCTGAATGGCGAGCTGACCGAGGAGATTTATATGCAACAGCCAGAAGGATTTGTCGTCAGAGGCCTAGAAGACAAAGTCTGCAAATTGATAGAATCTCTGTACGACTTAAAGCAAGCTCCCAAAATGTGGCATGAGAAGTTTGACAAAGTTATAAGATCAAACGGCTACAGGGTCAGCAAAACAGACAAGTGTGTCTATACTAAATTTGCTGACGGAAGAGGAGTCATCATTTGTCTGTACGTGGACGACATGCTAATCCTAGGTACGGATATAAGCTGTGTCACTGAGACAAAGAAGTTCCTCTCGACAAAGTTCAGTATGAAGGACTTGGGGATGCTGATGTTATCTTGGGACTCAATATCATCCGAACAGACACTGGATTGGCACTGTCACAATCTCATTACATTGAGAAGATGCTCACTCGATACGGGTATCATGATCTTCCTATAATTGATACGCCGTACCGAAGTGATCAGAAGCTGGAGCCAAACTCGAAGGAAAGCATCAGGCAATTGGAGTACGCTAGCGTTATCGGGAGTTTGATGTACGCTACTACTGCCACTAGGCCTGACATAGCTTTCGCTGTAGGAATACTGAGTCGATTTACAAACAATCCAGACGTTGAGCACTGGAAAGCTGTGAAGCGTGTTATGAGATATCTCAAGAAGACTCAGCCATATGGACTGCACTTCAACGGAGAGACGCCGGTAGTGGAAGGCTTCAGTGATGCCAGATGGGGCTCAGAGTTGGAGAGTGAGAGGTCCACTGGTGGATTCATTTTTATAATGGGTGGAGCTACTATATCGTGGAAGTCGAAAAATCAGACTATGCCATCGCGGTCTTCTATGAAATCTGAGTTCTTTGCACTTGATACCGCAACAGATGAAACAGAATAGCTTCGGGTGCTCATGTATGATCTTCCAGTTGTTGGAGAGTAGATACCGGCAATTCTGATATACTGCGACAACCAGGCGACTACGGCAGTGGCATCAAATGATCTCTTCAACGGAAAGAAGAGAACTGTACGGTTAAAGCACAGGGCAGTGAACGATCTCATCAAGAGAGGTATCATTGCAGTAATCGATATTCGGAGTCAGGAGAACCTGGCGGATCCATTCACGAAGGGCCTCAAGCGTCAGCTGGTTATTAGTTCAAAGAGAAATCTACTAGACATCTAACTTTCGATTCAAGGGAGGACCACTGACTGAAAAACAATCAGGTAACAATGGATACTTGTTCTTGAGAACATGGAAGGGTTACGAACCTATAACCACTGTTGTCTACTATGTGTTTTCTACGAAAAATGGATCATGTGTTGAGGTTGGCTCAAATGCCTTAATAAGTTCTCAGGCAGAGTGAATGTCTGGTGTGCTTTACAGGAAGCACAGTAGCGCAGCTGTCATGCCCCAATTCCGTAGAATCGATAGTCGTCCCCCGGACGTGATGCCGTACGAACCTAAGTTGCGATCGCACAAGGCATGGTCATAAGGTTATCCGAATCACAACTTCAAGTTAGAGTACGCAGAGAAAATTGAATGACACATTAAAATAGAAGTAAACTTTTTTATTGATAATAAAACTTCATTTACATTGACTCCATTACAATCATTGCCGCGCGGGCTACAATATGACTCGACTTACAAAACGAACGCTGATGAGATAGTCGTTCCATACATTATATCCCTTTTTACAAGCAAAACTATTACAATTTCTACCTGCTATCGAAGGAAGTCGAGCCGCCATTTGTCTTCCTTTGTACTGAGTGCGGAGTCTTCAAAAAAAGGATTTCAGAACAAGCCTTCAACACGCGGACGAGGCTTCAAAAGGGTTCACGTCGCCTTGAGTTTTAAGCGGCACGCCCTTCGTGATTCGGGGTACCTGCGGGGAGAGTGAGGATCAGTACATTACACTTTGTACTGGTGCGTGGCTATTTAAGTTCCAAGCTCTCATTTGGTTGAAGAGTTTATATGACTTAGTTCATGAATGTTTCTAACCATCCTAATGAATTTCAAACAAGCATATGACAAGCATAATATAAATTACGTTAGAACTTACCCAAGGCGGACCGCGCCGTGCCTTATGAGACTTACCATGTTATTCCCTGTCAATTGTTATCATTTTTTATACCAAGTGCAATATTATGTGTGATTGGTCACTGGCATCACAAGCCATCCTGGACGTATAGCTTTGTTAATCGGGGTCCTTTCAACGTAAGTAGCTAGCTCCGTTGCAAGTCCCCGCTTAACCTGTGCTGAAACCTTATGCACGACTATACCATGTTTCCTCCTAGGTCGAAACGGTCCCGTGGCCCTGGGTTGCCGCTCGAGAAAACTATCGCCTTGTCGACAAGTTGTCCATAACCGTGTAAAGACATATTTCCTTTTAGTTATTAAGACAGCCTACATTCTCTTTGAAAACTTAATCATTTTCCCGTGTTCGTGCCCTTGCATTTATCCTTGCATTCGTAACAACATTATCGATTTACCTAGGAAGGGGAAGGGGGTCGAGAAGAGAAGGGTCAGTCACTCACCTTGAGTTTACTTCAGGCGAGAGAACTTGTTGGTCGTGCTAGACGTCGCCTACCCGATTACCTAAAATTGTACAAGCAACCGATTAGAACACTGCATTATTCAAAAAGTTCGATAGAAAATGTGAGTTCGAAATGCAAGCCATGAAAACCATCGAAAACTTTCACGAAAATGCATTCAAAAAAAAGCCAAAACCAACGCAAGCGGCGTGAAAAGCAGAGCAACGGGAGGTCTCTCCCGACTCAACCGTAGAGTCAATCCTTGAGGCGCAACCCGCTGAATATGGAACTTGGTTCCGAAGAAGTCATTCCATAACGGGAAATGGATCTTAATTCAACCGTTCCCGTTCCATCGACTCGGTCGATCCCGACCTATCGGTCCCGACCGAATCGATAGCGACAGTATTTCTTTCTCGCGCATCCCGTGGACGGAGTACGGGGCACGATGTAGGGATGGGGCACTACACCATAACCAACTAAGAAAAAGTTTTGTCCTCGAAACTTAAGAATATGACCTACCTCTACGAGAACAATGAAGGAAAATTTTTCTTCATTTCTGATACAAGCTCCCACGTCGACTCTTCGACCGAATGGTTTCTCCAGAGGACGCGGACGAGAGGAATAGCATGGTTGTGGAGAAGTTTATCCTTGTGCTCCAAAATTTGCACCAGCTCTTCAACATATGACAAGTCCGCCTTCAGGTCCAGCTTACCCAAATCCACCATATGGTTCAGATCGTGCACGTACTTCCGCAATTATGAGACGTGGAAGACGTTATGTACCTCTGACAATGTCGGTGGCAAGGCGATTTGGTAAGCTACCGGGGAGACTCGCTTTAATATCTCGAACGGACCAACAAATCTTGGCTCAATTTCCCCTTCGCACCGAACCTGGAAACTCCACGCATGGGTGCTACTTTCAGGAATACATGGTCGCCTTCCGAGAACTCGAGGGGGCGTAGGTACATGTCGGCATAGCTCTTCTACCGGCATTGTGCTATCTTCAATCTCTTCCGTATTAACTTGACCTTCTGCACGGTCTGCTCCACCAGCTCCGAACCAAGTATCTGCCGTTCCCCGACTTCATCCCAGCAAATGGGCAATCTGCACTTTCGGCCGTACAAAGCTTCATACGGGGCCATTTGGATGCTGGACTGATAGCTATTATTGTATGTAAACTCGGCCATCGGTAGATGAACGTTCCAACTTGACTTCAAGTCGATCGCACAGAGTCGTAACATGTTTTCGAGGATTTAGTTCACTCGCTCTGTTTGGCCGTCAGTCTGAGGATGATAAGCTGAGCTAAATTTCAACTTAGTCCCCAATGCTGAATGAAGACTACTCTAGAAGTACACTACGAACCGTCCATCTCGATCTGACACGATAGATACTGGGATCCCGTACAGCCAAACTATTTCATCAAGGTATATCTGGGCAAGGCGGTCGACGCTCCAAGTAACTTTGATGGCGATGAAGTACGCTGACTTGGTTAGTCGATCGACGATGACCCAGATGGCATCGTTCTCCCACGGCGTCCTTGGCAAGCCAACAACGAAGTCCATAGTGACATGATCCCATTTCCACTCTGGAATGGCAAGGTTCTGCATCTCCCCGCCCGGTCTCTGGTGCTCGGCTTTGACTTGCTGACAGGCTATACACTTTGACACAAAGAGCGCTACGTTCCTTTTCATACCGTGCCACCAAAAGACAACACGAAGGTCCTTGTACATCTTGGTGCTACCAGGATGCAAAGAGTATTTTGTATAATGCGCCTCCGACATTATCTCCTTTCTAAGTTCTGCGTCATCCGGAACGCATAGCCGTCCCTTCACTCGCATCACTCCCGACTCGTCTTCTGCAAAGTCGGACGCTTTTCCTGTCGATATCAGCTTCTACATCTTCTCCAGGTATGGGTCGTCCTTCTGAGCAGACTTGATCCTCTCCAGTAGGCTCGGTTCCACCCGCAGTTGCGCCATTTTCACGTCTCTGAAATGAACTCGGAGTTCAATGCCCATTCCTTCCAAGTTGTGCAGCAGTCGATCGTTGATGCATAACGAAGCTAAGTACTTCTGGCTCAGCGCATCCGCTATAACATTTCCCTTGTCCGACGTGTAGTCGATTGATAAGTCATAGTCTTTGATCAATTCGAGCCATCGCCTCTGTCGCAAATTTAGTTCTTTCTGGGTGAAGAAATACTTGAGGCTTTTGTGGTCCGTATAAATCCTGTACGCCACGCCATAGAGATAGTGACGCCACATCTTCAACACAAACACAATCGCCGCTAATTCTAGGTCGTGCGTGGGGTAGTTCTTCTCGTGCGGCTTCAACTGCCGGGAAGCAAAAGATATCACCTTATCCCACTGCATGAGCACACACCCCAAGTCCTGGCCAGAAGCATCGCTGAAGATTTGAAATCCCTTCGTACCTTTAGGAAGAGCAAGTATCGGGGCCGAAACGAGCCGTTGTTTGAGCTCCTGGAAGGAAGATTCACAGTCGTCTGACCATTTGAATACGACTCCTTTCTGGGGCCGTTTCAAATCAGCGACCGCCTCAACTTTCTTTGGATCGACTGCGATGCCCGCGGTGGAGATGATGTGCCCAAGGAATGAGACGTTGTTCAGCCAGAATTCGCACTTGCTCATATTCCCATACAATTGATTCTCTCGAAGGGTTTGGAGTACCGTCCGCAGATGCTCTGCATGTTGCGTTCGATCCTTCGAGTAGACGAGTATGTCGTCGATGAAGACTACTACGAACTTGTCAACGAACGGACGGAACACCCGATTCATTAGATCTATAAAGACGGCAGGGGCATTTGTCAGACCGTACGACATTACCAAGAACTCGTAGTGGCTGTAACGAGTATGGAAGGCAGACTTCGGCACGCCATCTGGCTTTACTTTGAGTTGGTGATAACTCGATCGCAGATCAAACTTCAAAAACACCGTTGCACCTTGGAGCTGGTCAAACAAGTCATCGATGCGGGGCAAAGGGTATTTGTTCCGGATGGTGGCTTTATTCAATTCTCGATAGTCGATGCAGAGCCGCATTGATCTATCCTTCTTCTTCACAAATAGCACGGGCGCACCCCACGGCGGGACACTCAGACGGATAAACCCTCTGTCGAGTAATTCCTGTAGTTGTGCTTTTAGTTCTTTCAATTCTGTAGGGGCCATTCTGTACGAAGCTTTCGAGATCGGCCAGGTGACGGAGAATGTGTCGATGGTGAACTCTATTTCTCGATCGGGCGGCATACCGGGTAGCTCGTCCGGAAACACGTCTCGGAATTTTGCCACAACGTCGGTCTGACCCACGTTTGCCCCATCCTGTCTCATGTCACGAACGGACGCCAAGTAGCCTTCGCATCCGGAATACAGCAACTTTCGAGCCGAGATTACCGATATCACCATGTAGGTCGGCGATGCTTCACCACACGAATAACAGAATTCGGGCACTCCAGTTATACGGAAGGTGACCTTCTTTCCTGCGCAGTCAATGTTTACGTTGTAAGGACCGAGCCAATCCATGCCCAATATGATGTCGAAGTCCTTCATGTCTAGAACTATCGCATCAAGACGGATCTTTTGACCCCCAATACATATGGTACCTCCCTCGCAGGCTAAGTTTGTGAGTAGTGGCACGCCCGGAGCCATGCTTACGCTAAGATCAAGGTCTAACAACATTACAGGAAATTTGTGCTCGGTGGCGAAGTCCGCCGATATGAAAGTATGCGAAGCGCCTGAATCAAATAACACACGAGCAGGTACATTATTGAAATTCAGTATACCTGTCACAATGGTATCGGAAGCGAATACCTCGTCTCGAGTCAGGGCGAAGACGCGCCCTTGAACATTAGGACGTCGTTTTTGGTTGTTTGGTTGAGTGGGCTGAGGAGGTATGGACTGAGGAGGTCGGGGCTCCTGTCCTAGGTTCTCTTGACGGTGTTGTTGTGGTGGTGCATTAGGATGATTTGGTCTACGGGCCATGCAATCCTGCTTGAAGTGACCCTTCTGTCCGCAAATGAAGCATCCCCCTTCGAGGACAAAGCACTTGCTCGTCTCATGCCCAAAGTAAAGGTACTTGGCACATCGCGATGATAGGTTATGTCCCTGGTAACCGCCATGGTTTTGATGCTTTGACGCATGATTGTTGCCTCCCGTATAGCTAGGACGTTTGTGATTGGAGTAGTGCACAACGTCGTCAGCACCGGAAGGATGCAGGCTCTCAAGATGGAGAGCGTGATTCAGAGCCTCGCCCGTGGTCTTGTACTTCGGGACCCCGACATGCGCACCGATAGAGCGTCGCTGACCCACTTCGAACCGTCGCACACGGCACTCCTCTGTAGGCAGAAATACACTAGCAAATTTGGACAACTTGTTGAATTCTGCGGCATACTGTTCTACTGTCCGGTTCTCTTGCTTTACATGAACCCATTTTCCTTCGCTTGACGAACGGCTGACGGAAGGTACTCGACTTCAAAAGCTTTGCGAAACGTAGCCCAAGCGATCGGCACTGTTTTGTTGTCTCGTCAGATTGATCGCTTGTGCACGGCCCACCAGTCGTACGCGTTCAACTGTAGCTGAAGTTGTGCGTAGGCGACTTGCTTTGATTCTTCAATGCCGAGGAGCTCGAAGTGATCTTCCAGCTCTTCCAACCCGTCGATTGCCATAGAAGGGCCTTCGGTGCCGCTGAAGGAAGTGCGGCACACTTTCTTGAATTCTGACACTTCAAAGTGTACTTTTTCGATGCTGCCGGTTGACGCTCGGGCTCCTCCGTGTCGACTTCAATGGGTTGGACCGTCGGCACGGTGGCAGTAGGTACGGTGACGGTAGGTGCAGTCACAGAATTTCTGTAGGCCACGATTGTCTGGACGATCTGCTGCAGAGTATCCAGCTGCTTTTGTTGAAGTTTAGCTTGTGCGTCGAAGCGAGCTTCGAACTGGGCCTGTCGTGCCTCTGTCTGTTGATGTCGGGTCTCGGACTTGTTCCGCTGCGCCTCTATCATGCACAGCATCCTTTCGATGGTACTGTTAGAAGGTCCGGCCCGCGAACGACGTGAACTACTAGAGCCGCTAGAAGCGCTGTGCTCTTGCCCGGCCGTAGGTTCCGGCACTTCTGCAATACGAAGGCAAACACATCAGTCACAAATTATTACGGACTCATTGTATGGAATAACTTATCTCATCGATGCGAGGTCAAAGGTTTGAAACTCTAGACGCGAGGCCAAAGGATGTAAAGCCGTGCTCTGATACCATTATGTCATGCCCCGATTCCGTAGAATCGATAGTCGTCCCTCGGGCGTGAGGCCGTGCGAACCTAAGTTACGATCGCACAAGCCATGGTCATAAGGTTATCCGAATCACAACATCAAGTTAGAGTACGCAGAGAAAATTGAATAACACATTAAAATAGAAGTAAACTTTTTCATTGATAATAAAACTTCATTTACATTGACTCCTACAATCATTGTCACGTGGGCTACAACATGACTCGACTTATAAAATGAATGCTGATGAGATAGTCGTTCCATACATTACATCCCTTTTTACAAGCAAAACTATTATAATTCCCACCAGCTATCGAAGGAAGTCGAGCCACCATTTGTCTTCCTTTGTACTGAGTGCGGAGTCTTCAAAAAAAGGATTTCAGAACAAGCCTTCAACACGCGGACGAGGCTTCAAAAGGGTTCACGTCGCCTTGAGTTTTAAGCGGCACGCCCTTCGTGATCCGGGGTACCTGCGGGGAGAGCGAGGATCAGTACATTACACTTTGTACTGGTGCGTGGCTATTTAAGTTCCAAGCTCTCATTTGGTTGAAGAGTTTATATGACTTAGTTCATGAATGTTTCTAACCATCCTAATGAATTTCAAACAAGCATATGACAAGCATAATGTAAATTATGTTAGAACTTACCCACGGCGGACCGCGCTGCGCCTTATGAGACTTACCATGTTCTTTCCTGTCAATTGTTATCATTTTTTATACCAAGTACAATATTACGTGTGATTGGTCACTGGCATCACAAGCCATCCTGGACGTATAGCTTTATTAATCAGGGTCCTTTCAACGCAAGTAGCTAGCTCCGTTGCAAGTTCCCGCTTAACCTGTGCTGAAATCTTATGCACGACTATACCCTGTTTCCTCCTAGGTCGAAACGGTCCCGTGGCCCCGGGTTGCCGCTCGAGTAAACTATCGTCTTGTCGACAAGTTGTACATAACCGTACAAAGACATATTTTCCTTTTAGTTATTAAGACATAGCCTACACTCTTTGAAAACTCAATCATTTTCTCGTGTTCGTGCCCTTGCATTTATCCTTTCATTTGCAACAACATTATCGATTTACCTAGGAAGGGGGTCGAGAAGAGAAGGGTCAGCCACTCACCTTGAGTTTACTTCAGGCGAGAGAACTTGTTGGTCGCACTAGACGTCGTCTACGCGATTACCTGAAATCGTACAAGCAACCGATTAGAACACTGCATTATTCAAGAAGTTCGATAGGAAATGCGAGTTCGAAATACAAGCCATGAAAACCATCAAAAATATTCACGAAAATGCATTCAAAAAACAAAGCCAAAACCAACGTAAGCGGCGTAAAAAGCAGAGCAACGGGAGGTCTCTCCCAACTCAGCCGTAGAGTCAATCCTTGAGGCGCAACCTGCTGAATATGGGACTTGGTTCCGAAGAAGCTATTCTATAACGGAGAATGGATCTTAATTCAACCGTTCCCGTTCGATCGACTCGGACGATCCCGACCTATCGGTCCCGACCGAATCGATAGCGACAGTGTTCCATTCTCGCGCACCCCGTGGACGGAGTACGGGACACGATGTAGGGACGGGGCACTACACCATAACCAACTAAGAAAAAGTTTCATCCTCAAAACTTAAGAATAGGACCTACCTCTACGAGAACAATGATGGGAATTTTTCCTTCATTTCTGACTCAAGCTCCCACGTCGACTCTTCGACCGAATGGTTTCTCCAGAGGACGCGAACGAGAGGAATAGCACGGTTGCGGAGAAGTTTATCCTTGCGCTCCAAGATTTGTACCGGCTCTTCGACATATAACAAGTTTGCCTTCAGGTCCAGCTTACCCAAATCCACCACATGGCTCAGATCGTGCACGTACTTCCGCAATTATGAGACGTAAAAGATGTCATGTACCTCTGACAATACAGACGGTAAGGCGATTTGGTAAGCTACTGGGGCGACTCGCTTCAATATCTCGAACGGACCAACAAATCTTGGGCTCAATTTTCCCTTCGCACCGAACCTGGAAACTCCACACATGGGCGCTACTTTCAGGAATACATGGTCGCCTTCCGAGAACTCGAGGGGGCATCGGTGCGTATCGGCATAGCTCTTCTACCGGTTTTGTGCTATCTTCAATCTCTTCCGTATTAACTTGACCTTCTGTACGGTCTGCTCCACCAGCTCCGGACCAAGTATCTGCCATTCTCCGACTTTATCCCAGCAAATGGG
The DNA here is from genome assembly GCA_029216955.1 of Iris pallida. Lineage (NCBI taxonomy): Eukaryota > Viridiplantae > Streptophyta > Magnoliopsida > Asparagales > Iridaceae > Iris > Iris pallida. Next base: position 5,155,137 of record JANAVB010029818.1, on the reverse strand, counting down.
TGATCTGTACTTCCGACCGTACAAAGCTTCATATGGCACCATTTGGATGCTGGACTGATAGCTATTATTATATGCAAACTCAGCCAGCGGTAGATGAATGTCCCAACTTGACTTCAAGTCGATCGCACAGAGTCGTAACATGTCTTCGAGGATTTGGTTCACCCGCTCTGTTTGGCCGTCAGTCTGAGGATGATAAGCTGAGCTAAATTTCAACTTGGTCCCCAATACTGAATGAGGACTACTCCAGAAGCGCGCTACGAACCGTCCATCTCGATCCGACACGATAGATACTGGGACCCCGTGCAGCCGAACTATTTCATCAAGGTATATCTGGGAAAGGCGGTCGACGCTCCAAGTAACTTTGATGGCGATGAAGTGCGCTGACTTGGTTAGTCGATCGATGATGACCCAGATGGCATCGTTCCCCTGCGGCATCCTTGGCAAGCCAACAACGAAGTCCATAGTGACATGATCCCATTTCTACTCTGGAATAGCAATGTTCTGCATCTCCCACCCGGTCGCTGGTGCTCGGCTTTGACTTGCTGACAGGCCATACACTTTGACATAAAGAGCGCTACATCCCTCTTCATACCGTGCCACCAAAAGACAACGCGAAGGTCCTTGTACATCTTGGTGCTACCAGGATGCAAAGAGTATTTTGTATAATGCGCCTCCGACATTATCTCCTTTCTAAGTTCTGCGTCATCCGGAATGTATAGCCGTCCCTTCACTCACATCACTCCTGACTCGTCCTCTGCAAAGTCGGACGCTTTCCCTGTCGATATCAGCTTCCGCATCTCCTCCAGGTATGGGTCGTCCTTCTGAGCAGACTTGATCCTCTCCTGTAGGCTCGATTCTACCCGTAGTTGCGCCAATTTCACGTCTCTGAAACGAACTCGGAGTTCAATGCCCATTCCTTCCAAGTCGCACAGCAGTCGATCGTTGATGCATAACGAAGCTAAATAATTCTAGCTCAACGCATCCGCTACAACATTTCCCTTGACCGGTGTGTAGTCGATTGATAAGTCATAGTCTTTGATCAGTTCGAGCCATCGTCTCTGCCGCAAATTCAGTTCTTTCTGGGTGAAGAGATACTTGAGGCTTTTGTGGTCCGTATAAATCCTGCACGCCATGCCATAGAGATAGTGACGCCACAGCTTCAACGCAAACACAATCGCCGCTAATTCTAGGTCGTACGTGGGGTAGTTCTTCTCCTACGGCTTCAACTGCCGGGAAGTAAAAGATATCACCTTATCCCGCTGCATGAGCACACATCCCAAGCCCTGGCCACAAGCATCACTGAAGATTTGAAATCCCTCCGTCCCTTCAGGAAGAGCAAGTATCGGGGCCGAAACGAGCCATTGTTTGAGCTCCTGGAAGGAAGCTTCACAGTCGTCTTACCACTTGAATGCGACTCCTTTCTGGGTGAGGCGAGTCAACGGCGATGCAATCTTCGCGAAGTCCTTCACAAAGCGTCGGTAGTATCCCGCCAAACCTAGAAAGCTTTGAATTTTGCTAACTGATGCGGGCCGTCTCAAATACGTGACTGCATCAACTTTCTTTGGATCGACTGCGATGCCCGCGGCGGAGATAATGTGCCCAAGGAATGAGACGCTGTTCAGCCAGAATTCGTACTTGCTCATCTTCGCATACAACTGATTCTCTCAAAGGATTTGGAGTACCATCCTCAGATGCTCTGCATGTTGCGCTCGATCCTTCGAGTAGACGAGGATGTCGTCGATAAAGACTACTACGAACTTGTCAACGAACGGACGGAACACCCGATTCATTAGATCCATGAAGACGGCAGGGGCATTTGTCAGACCGAACGGCATTACCAAGAACTTGTAGTAGCCATAATGAGTACGGAAGGCAGACTTCGACATGTCATCTGGCTTTACTTTGAGAATTGGTGATAACTCGATCGCAGATCAATCTTCGAAAATACCGTTGCACCTTGGAGCTGGTCGAACAAGTCGTCGATGCGGGACAGGGGTATTTGTTCCAGACGGTGGCTTTATTCAATTCTCGATAGTCGATGCAGAGCCGCATCGATCCATCCTTCTTCTTCACAAATAGTACGGGCGCACCCCACGGCGAGACACTCGGACGGATAAACCCTCTGTCGAGTAATTCCTGTAGTTGTGCTTTTAGTTCTTTCAATTCTGCAGGGGCCATTCTGTACGGAGCTTTCAAGATCGGCCGGGTGTCAGGGAATGTGTCGATGGTGAACTCTATTTTTTGATCGGACGGCATGCCGGGTAGCTCGTCCGGGAACACGTCTGAAAATTCTATCACAACGTCGGTCTGACCCGTGTTTGCACTATCATGTCTCATGTCACGAACGGACGCCAAGTAGCCTTCGCATCCGGAATGCAGCAGCTTCTGAGCCGAGATTGCCGAGATCACCATGCAGATCGGCGATGCTTCACCACACGAATAGCAGAATTCGGGTACTCCATGTATACGGAAGGTGGCCTTCTTTCCTGCGCAGTCAATGTTTGCGTTGCAAGGACCGAGCCAATCCATGCCCAATATGATGTCGAAGTCCTTCATGTCTAGAACTATCGCATCAAGACGGATCTTTTGACCCCCAATACATATGGTTCCTCCTCCGCAGGCTAAGTTTGTAAGTAGTGGCACGCCCGAAGGCATACTTACGCTAAGATCAAGGTCTAACAACATTACAGAAAATTTGTGCTCGGCGACGAAGTCCACCGATATGAAAGTATGCGAAGCGCCTGAATCAAATAACATACGAGCAGGTACATTATTGAAATTCAGTATACCTGTCACAACGGTATTGGAAGCGAACGTCTCATCTCGAGTCAGGGCGAAGACGCACCCTTGAACATTAGGACGTCGTTCTAGGTTGTTTGGTTGAGTGGGCTGAGGAGGTATGGGCTGAAAAGGTCGGGGCGCCTGTCCTAGGTTCTCTTGACGGTGTTGTTGTGGTGGTGCATTGGGATGATTTGGTCTACGGGCCATGCAATCCCGCTTGAAGTGACCCTTCTGTCCGCAAATGAAGCATCCTCCTTCGAGGACAAAGCACTTGCTTGTCTCATGCCCAAAGGAAAGGCACTTGGCACATCGCGATGATAGGTTATGTCCCTGGTAACCGCCGTGGTTCTGACGCTTTGACGCGTGATTGTTGCCTCCCGTATAGCTAGAACGTTTGTGATTGGAGTGGCACACAACGTCGTCAGCACCGGAAGGATGCAGGCTCTCAAGGCGGAGAGCGTGATTTAGAGCCTCGCCCGTGGTCTTGTACTTCGGGACCCCGACATGCGCACCGATAGAGCTTCGCAGACCCACTTCGAACCGTCGAACACGGCACTCCTCTGTAGGCAGAAACGTAGTAACAAATTTGGACAACTTGTTGAATTCTGCGGTATACTGTTCTACTGTCCGGTTCCCTTGCTTCAACTGCATGAACTTATTTTCCTTCGCTTGACGAACGGCTGACGGAAGGTACTCGACTTCAAAATCTTTACGAAACGTGGCCCAAGAGATCGGTGCTGTGTTGTTGTCGCGTCGGATTGCTCGTTTGTGCACGGCCCACCAGTCGTGCGCGTTCAACCGTAGCTGAAGTTGTGCGCAAGCGACTTGCTTTGATTCTTCAATGCCGAGGAGCTCGAAGTGATCTTCCAGCTCTTCCAACCAGTCTATTGCCATAGAAGGGCCTTCGGTGCCGCTGAAGGAAGTGCGGCACACTTTCTTGAATTCTGACACTTCAAAGTTGTGATTTTCGGTGCCGTCCGTTGACGCTCGGACTCCTCCGTGTCGACTTTAATGGGTTGGACCGTCGGCACGGTGGCAGTAGGTACGGTGACGGTAGGCGCAGTTGCAGAATTTTCGTTGGCCACGATTGTCTGGACGATCTGCTGCAGAGTATCCAGCTGCTTTTGTTGAAGTTTAGCTTGTGTGTCGAAGCAAGCTTCGAACTGGGCCTGTCGTGCCTCTGTCTGTTGATGTCGGGTCTCGAACTCGTTCCGCTGTGCCTCCATCATGCGCAACATCCTTTCGATGGTACTGTTAGAAGGTCCGGCCCGCGAACGACGCGAACTACTAGAGCCGCTAGAAGCGCTCTGCTCTTGCCCGGCCGTGGGTTCCGGCACTTCTGTAATACGAAGGCAAACGCATCAGTCACAAATTATTACAGACTCATTGTTTGGAATAATATATCTCATCGATGCGAGGTCAAAGGTTTGAAACTCTAGACGCGAGGCCAAAGGATGTAAAGCCGTGCTCTGATACCATTATGTTACGCCCCGATTCCGTAGAATCGATAGTCGTCACCCGGGCGTGATGCCGTGTGAACCTAAGTTGCGATCGCACAAGGCATGGTCATAAGGTTATCCGAATCACAACATCAAGTTAGAGTACAGAGAAAATTGAATGACACATTGAAATAGAAGTAAACTTTTTCATTGATAATAAAACTTCATTTATATTGACTCCTCCGTACGGGCTACAACATGACTCGACTTACAAAACGAACGCTGATGAGATAGTCATTCCATACAATATATCCCTTTTTACAAGCAAAACCATTACAATTTCTACCTGCTATCGAAGGAAGTCGAGCCACCATTTGTCTTCCTTTGTACTGAGTGCGGAGTCTTCAAAAAAAGGATTTCAGAACAAGCCTTCAACACGCGGACGAGGCTTCAAAAGGGTTCACATCGCCTTGAGTTTTAAGCGGCACGTCCTTCGTGATCCGGGGTACCTGCGGGGAGAGCGAGGATTAGTACATTACACTTTGTACTGGTGCGTGGCTATTTAAGTTCCAAGCTCTTATTTGGTTGAGGAGTTTATATGACTTAGTTCATGAATGTTTCTAACCATCCTAATGAATTTCAAACAAGCACATGACAAACATAATATAAATTACGTTAGAACATACCCACGGCGGACCGTACCGCGCCTTATGAGACTTACCATGTTCTTTCCTGTCAATTGTTATCATTTTTCATACCAAGTACAATATTACGTGTGATTGGTCACTGGAATCACAAGCCATCATGAACGTATAGCTTTGTTAATCGGGGTCCTTTCAACGCAAGTAGCTAGCTCCGTTGCAAGTCCCCGCTTAACCTGTGCTGAAACCTTATGCACGACTATACCCTGTTTTCTTCTAGGCCGAAACGGTCCCGTGGCCCCGGGTTGCCGCTCGAGAAAACTATTGCCTTGTCGACAAGTTGTCCATAACCGTACAAAGACATATTTTCCTTTTAGTTATTAAGACATAGCCTACATTCTCTTTGAAAAACTCAATCATTTTCCCGTATTCGTGCCCTTGCATTTAACCTTTCATTCGCAACAACATTATCGATTTACCTAGGAAGGGGGTCGAGAAGAGAAGGGTCAGCCACTCACCTTGAGTTTACTTCAGGCAAGAGAACTTGTTGGTCGCGCTAGACGTCGCCTACGCGATTACCTGAAATTGCACAAGCAACCGATTAGAACACTGCATTATTCAAGAAGTTCGATAGGAAATGTGAGTTCGAAATGCAAGCCATGAAAACCATCGAAAACATTCACGAAAACGCATTCAAAAAACAAAGCCAAAACCAACACAAGCGGCGTGAAAGCAGAGCAACGGGAGGTCTCTCCCGACTCAGCCGCAGAGTCAATCCTTGAGGCGCAACCCGCTGAATATGGGACTTGGTTCTGAAGAAGCCATTCCATAACGGGGAATGGATCTTAATTCAACCGTTCCCGTTCGATCGACTCGGTCGATCCCGACCTATCGGTCCCGACCGAATCGATAGCGACAGTGTTCCTTTCTCGCGCACCCCATGGACGAAGTACGGGGCACGATGTAGGGACGGGGAACTACAGCAGCACTACAAGGAGTAAAACTCCATGCTACAGTGGGATGACTCCACCATGAGGTTCCCAGGTAGGGGTAATGCCTCGGCTTTGCAAGCCAAGTCATAGCGACGTAGCACCGCAAATAGACAGGTAGCATAATGTTGTATGATGAAATTAAAGAGTTGTAGATAGCACTACAAAGGGGAGGGTGACCCCATGTTACAGTAGCACGACCCCATGTCGTTGCGGCGTAACACCACAAGGAAGCCTTAGGCTTCATGCTAGATAGAATGACACTACAAAGAGGCTGTGACCTTATGCTGCAGTAGTATGCACTACGATGAGGTTCCCGGATAGGGATAATACCTCAACTTTAGGCTATGTCATAACGGTATAGCACCGCAAGGAAGCGCAAGGCTTCATGTCATGTCTCTTTAATAAAGAACTTACCTATAGTGTATGGAAAGAGATATCAGGCCATCTCTTGAGGGTAAACTTGTAGACACCCAAAATTGTACACTGAAACCAGGCTGGCATAGGGCCTTTAATGTGCATCCAGAAGCACATGTAACTACACTTTGTGAGTGGGAAGAATTACATTGGGTTGCACGGTTGCGCGGGTGCGCGGGCGTGTTGGTTGCGCCAGCTCGCGTAGGTTGCGCTGGTTGCGCCGTGTACGCCGCGTGCGCAGTATGCGCTGTTTGAGCTGATGGCTTGCGCGCAACTCGTTCAATAGTCGCAACACTCACAGATTGTGGTTGTCCACGTTCTGACTAATTCATAACGTGCGATAATAGATCCTAAATTTTCGGATCTGACATCAAGTCGTTGCGTACATCTCGGATCTGGGCGGTTACAACAGTGGCTATATAATCAGAGCCTCTCTTCTCTTTCTATATACTTCTTAAACTTCAGAAAAAAGATTTCGAGAGAGAGAAGAGAGAGCTGCTGCGCACATTGTTCCTCCTCGCGCAATTGGAGTTCTGTCCTTGTTTTTTTCGAACAGTCCGTCTTAGAGCAGATTACCAGAGCGTTCCAGAGTTCTTTCGAACTTGTTGGTTCCTGGAAGCTGACCGTATGGACGGATCTAGCTTTGAGCACTGGTGTTCTTGACACCGCAGCAGGCCGCCTTTTTTTTTCAATACTTCGCTAGTCATCATCGCCGCCTTTAGCAACTCGATTAGTATCTTCGTAATACTATCGTTTGCTACGTTTACGAAATCTTTTTAGATTTTCGTATTCCAAAATCCTCCTAGGATCTCTATTGCACACCTTCCTTGAAGCGTTGCGTTGGAACGTTGTTTTTATAACTGTTTCATTCTCTCAGTTTTCCATTGAAAATTGCGCCCAGATTCTAACAATTTCCATGTAACGCCTTATGATCTCACTTCCTATCCGATGTAGCACTAAATCCGAAAACGATATACAATCCAACAATCTCTACCTTAACTCATTTTCACTGACTGAGCAACCTAGCACATCCGGCTATCTTTTGTTCGTTCCCGCTGACTGAGCAACCTTTGGTTGCCCTTGCCCTTGACTCCAGAAAAAGATATAAAAAATTACAACAAGCTGAAAGTTATAAATGTTGTGCCCAAGGAAAATAAGATCAACAATTTTTGATAAACGCTAAGAAGTTAGTTGTTTCCGGTTCTGATGGCGACGTAGGGAATTGCCACTTCAACTGACATTGAGGACTTTGGGTGGACCGCAAATGCTCTATTGGCGAAGAGCATGGAACTTAGGGGCCTTGGGGGTTTGTCCTAACCAGGGGGTTGCCGAAGCCACATGATACCACTAGGATAATTTAGCCTTTATTTCATATACTTTATGATGTTAAATTACTTTATATAAGTACTTAAGTAATTCACAATTAGTAATAAACTAGTTAATTATTAGTAGTAACTGTATTTGTGTATTTGTCTGCTTATTAATAATTACTATAGTTGATTAGTGAAGATAATGTAAGTAATATTTCCTACTAATAGTATTCCTATAGTTGATTACTAAAGATAATGTAAATAATATTTCCTACTAATAGTATTCATTTTCAAATAATTGTTACTTAGTAATTAAATAATTGTTAGCTAGTACTAGATTAGAATAATACTAATTAATAAATCAGTGGAGATACTTAAGTAATGTAAATGAAGTTTGAATAAGTAATTAATATTTTTAATTAAAAGTTTTTAAGTAACTGATACGGTTTAATATTGGTAAGGAAGTAAGATATTTAATTACTATATAAATAGACAATTAATTAACAAATAGTTAATTATGAAAAGTAAACAAGGCTGTTGTCACAATAAGGGATTTAAAATTCTGGAAATTACTGAGAAACCCAATTTTGGGGTTGGTTTTTATGAAAAATCCACCCGCAGGATGGGTTTTATGAAATGCCCAGAATTATATATTTTTACGTTAAGTATTCCAAGATTTTCTTTAGATGCTCTGTATTTACAAAATTAATACCATAACTACCCCTCCGCACAAACTCAGATTTTGTCACGCCCCAGAGCCAGAATACTGGAGAGCGGGGGCGGACATAGCCAGCTACGTATATTGAAGTGCAACCCACCTCGCTATACGGTCACGGCTGTCTAGATACATGAGGGTTTAACTACAAGCCAACAGTCTCTTATGGTCATGAATAAGCCTAGTGTCTCAATCACAAGCAAGTAAGCAAATGTCACAAGATGTAAGATCACCAAATATACAATAGTAAGGCGTCCCAAACATTACATATTCAGCTGATCATGAAGCTAGTCGTTATAAAATGTGAAGACTAGCAAGAGTTTAGTCATACATGATCAACCCTAGGATCTGTCAATCATGTTACAGCCCGTAGGCAGACAGTAAGTAAAGGTGCAATCGAGCTAAACAGGTGCTCGTCGGCTAAACGTCTCAAAAGAATATTTTTACAATAAAGTGGGAGAGCCAAAAATAACCCACTCGTTGCCCTGGTTACGCCTGGTGGTCACCATCGGGCTGGAAAGTCGGTAGATCCTCTGGAGCTGCTCCAAAATCTGGCCATACAAAACCAGTTGGGTCAGATCCCAGAAAGAGCAAGTACCACAAAGGAAGCTTCACTTAGGAACTAAAATCAGCAATTAACACAAGAGTATAAATAAGTAAGAACTGGAAATATGAAAATATCAGGATGATATACGACGAGATAACCATAGAACTATTCAGATAACCAGGTTACAATTCGTAAACCAAACAAGGACCGGGGTTGTAACCCTTCATCTGAATGGAACTTGGTTTCCCACCATTTATCGACAAGATAATATAAGAAAATCAGGTCATGTAACAATCTGGTACAGGATCAAGACAAGACTTAGACTGATCATTCCCCATTCAACAATCACGGCCAAGCAATAAGTACGGCTTGATACTTTAACTAACTAGGGTTATCACAGGCCTAGTTACTAACAAGATGCAGTGAGATTATTCCACAGCCACAAGCCCTGCAGACCATCCAGGTTACCCAGGTCGAATATTATGGGTTGAATTCAAGTGGGTACATCGTCCAGGAAACGCATGTACCCTTAAGTGACTTAGAGGGTGCAACACATGACAGTGTGCTGGAAATGTGCCCTACTCGACGGCAGGCTACAGATCCCAAGCGCGCCCAGGTAACGGGATTGCCTGTAGCTGGGAAATCTCTTCATGACTACTGTGTTATTCTAGTTATTAGCCTTAGTCCATTTCAGTAGGTACCCCTAACCGTGGTACTCAGAGGTCCCATCCTAAGCATGACGCAAGACAAGACTGGTTCATTGTACAAGCACAATCGTCTACGGTATTCGGGTTATTCATAATTGTCATGTCATGTCACGTTAGCTGTCGTAACAGCAATTCAAGGCATATCATGCCAGGTTTACTTGTCATGAGTGCGTCACGATGGGCCACTATCATGCATTATCATGTAGTGCCCATGTATCGTGTCAGGTTCATGTATCATGTCGTGTTTATGCCACAATTATTCTATATTACAATAAGGATCAAGAGAAACAACACGGATAAGGTAACAAGATTTGTCATGGCAAAACAAATGGTACAAGGGATCAAAAGGGGTGTCAGGGACAGTATGCACCAGCAAACAGCATGTGCCAACAAACAGCATACGCCAGCAAACAGCCAGCAACAGCATGCGCCAGTAAAACAGCATGCTCCAGGAAACAGCATGCGCCATGAAACAGCATGCGCCAGCAAACAACATGCGCCAGAAAACAGCATGCGCCAGGACAGCATGCACCAGCAAACAGCATGCGCCAGGACAGCATGCGCCAGCAAACAACATGCGCCAGGAAACAGCATGCGCCAGGACAGCATGCGCCAGTAAACAGCATGCGCCAGGAAACAGCATGCGCTAGGACAGCATGCGCCAGGACAGCATGTGCCAGAAATAGCATGTGCCAGCAAACAGCAGGCAACAGCTTTTTGCCAGCAAACAGCATGCGCCAGGACAGCATGCGCCAGCAAACAACATGCGCCAGCAAACAGCAGGCAACAGCTTTTAGCCAGCAAACAGCATGCACCAGAAAATAGCATACGCCAGGACAGCATGCGCCAGGATAACATGCGCCAGCAAACAGCATACGTCAGCAAACAACAGGCAACAGCTTTTTGCCAGCAAACAACATGCGCCAGAAAATAACATGCGCCAGGACAACATGCGCCAGCAACCAACATGCGCCAGCAAACAGCAGGCAACAGCTTTTTGCTAGCAAACAGCATGCGTCAGGAAACAGCATGCGCCAGCAAACAACATGCGTCAGCGAACAGCATGCTCCAGCAAACAGCAGGTAACAGCTTTTTGCCAGCAAACAGCATGCGTTGCTCATCTTCTCCAACCAGCCTCCAATGGCCATGAAAATCCATGAACCAAAAGACCATAAATTACTCAAAATAAGTCAAAATTAGGACTTCCAATGGTCTAAATTGGGTAGAATCAAATTTTCTACAACATGGAACCATCAAAACTTGAAAACAAGAAGGTTTGATAGATCAAAACCATGAAAATCTGAAAATGGCTAAAACCTAGATCTACAAGAAAATATACAAAAAAATGTAAAATGACAAGAACTAAGGTGGATTAGAAAGTTGCATAGAAGAGTTTAGAACAATAAAAATGGTGGGTTCCCTTATGAAGCAAGTTGCACATGCCTAGGCTAGGGTTCTCTTGGTTGGTGGTGGAGAGTAAATGAAGAAGGAAGGAAGTAATGATGAGAGAGAAAGGGAAGGGGTTATAAATAAGGAGGGTGGTGGTAGGTAGGAGGGTCCATCCTTGGTTCATGATGAACCAAAGCAACCAAGCCAAGTCGAACCAACCCAAGAATAAACCAATCAATGAAATGCTAGAATAAATCAAGCAGAGAGACATGCAATACGGATCAAATTACGTATACGTATACCAAAATATGCAATTCGAACCACAGGCATTACAACTCTACCCACCTTAAAAGAATTCCGTCCTCGGAATTTAATTAAGTGGCTAGAGAGACATGGACAAGCTATATCAATCACATGCAAGTTATACTAGGCAATCCATCACGCAATCAATCATGCAAGCAAGGAATCGAAGCCACGAGGCATAAGAAAGACATTATACCTCACGAGTCAAATAGGTCGGGATATCGCGATCGGATCTTATCCTCACTCTCCCATGTTGACTCTCCCAAAGAGTGATGACCCCAAGCAATACGGACTAACTTGATAGTCTTGTTCTTGAGTGTCTTCTCTCTTCGGTCTAATATAGACACGGGCCTCTCCTCATACGAAAGGTTGGTACCAACAACCAATTTCGAATGATCCAGGATGTGGCTCGGGTCTGAGATATACCGTCGTTGTTAGGATACATGGAATACGTCATGCACCTCGCTTAACGACGGCAAAAGAACGAGACGATAGGACACATCTCCTACTCGCTCCAGAATATCGAATGGCCCTATATACCTAGGACTAAGCTTTTCCCATGTGCCGAAACGAATGACGCCACGAGTAGGCGAGATCCTAAGGAATACATGGTCGCCAACAGAGAATTCGAGGGGACGTCGATAAGAATCGGCCCAATGGCGCTGGCGATCTTATGCCGCGCGAAGATGATCCTTGACCCTTTTGACCACCTCGATAGTCCGAGTAATCATTTTCGGACCGAGCATCTGCCTCTCTCCAATATCATCACATGCTAACGGGGATCTGCACTTCCTACCGTATAATGCCTCGAACGGTGCCATCTGGATACTAGCTTGGAAACTGTTGTTGTAGAAAACTCCACCAGGTGTAGGTGATCTTCCCACGAACCACCGAAGTCGAGTGTACATGACCGCAACATATCTTTAAGAGTCTGGATCGTGCGTTCTGACTGACCATCTGTCTGTGGATGATACGCTGAGCTGAACTGGAGACGAGTCCCCAAACTCTTCTGGAGACTCTGCCAAAAGTGCGATATGAATCTTGAATCCCGGTCCACGGTGATACTGACTGGTACTCCATGCATCCTGACTATCTGTCTAAGGTACATCTCTGCCAGCTAAGCTGTCGACTGACCAATTATGAAGGGGAGAAAGTGAGCCACCTTCGTGAGCCTATCAACTATAACCCATATAGCATCTCTACCAGCTAGGGACCTAGGTAATCCAGTCACGAAATCCATGGTTACACGCTCCCACTTCCATTCTGGAATCGGCAAGGGCAGAAGAAGTCCAGCTGGCCTCTGATGTTCAGCCTTAACCTGTTGGCAAACCAAATACCGAGAGACAAACCGAGCTATCTCCTTCTTCATGCCATTCCACCAAAAGTGCTGCCGGATATCACGGTACATCTTCGTACCGCCCGGATGAATGGAATACTGAAAAGTGTAAGCTTCTGCCATGATCTCCTGTCTGATATCTCCACTGGGTACACAAAGATGTTTACCATATCGAAGTGTACCATCTTCATAAATGTATAGCTCCGGTCTTCGTCCCGCCTCACACTCTGTCCTGAGTCGCTGAAGCTTGGGATCTGCTGACTGAGCCATCTTGATCCTTTCAACTATGCTAAACTGAACTTGCATACTGGCCATCAATGCCACATTAGTTGGAAGGACAACTTCTATACCCATCCCCTGAAGATCTTCTAATAATTCTGGTTGAGCTGTTAGAAAATAAACTCCGGCTCTCCTGCTCAATGCATCTACAACAACGTTGGCCGTCCCCGGGTGATACTGTAGGTTGACATCATAATCCACAAGTAGCTCTAGCCATCTCCTCTGACGCATATTGAGATCCTTCTGGGTAAATACATACTTCAGGCTCTTGTGGTCGATAAAAATCTCTACCCTATCTCCATACAAGTAATGTCTCCAAAGCTTCAGTACAAACACTACTGTCGCCAACTCTAAGTTGTGGGTTGGGTAATTCCTCTCATGTTCACGGAGTTGACGTGACGAATAAGCTATTACCTTTCCATGCTGCATCAAAATACATCCTAAACCTCTGCCTGAAGCATCACAATATACTGAGAATTCCCCGACCCCATCTGGAAGCGTGAGAATGGGAGCCGTTATCAAGCCTCGCTTCAGCTTCTCAAATGAACTCTGACATTCTGCGGTCCAAGCGAACTGCACATCCTTGCGGGTCAACTGGGTCAAGGGCGCTGAAATTCGAACAAAGTCCGAAATAAATCGTCGGTAGTAGCCGGCCAAGCCAAGAAAACTTCGAACTTCTGCAACTGTGCTGGGCACTGGCCATGTCTCAATGGCCATGATCTTCTGGGGATCCACTTCTACTCCTCCTCAAGTGATGATATGACCCAAGTATGAAATACGATCGAGCCAGAACTCGTATTTACTGAACTTGGCATACAATTGGTGCTCACAAAGAGTCTGGAGGACAACTCTGAGATGATGCTCATGCTCTGCTTTACTCTTGCTGTAGACCAGGATGTCATCTAGGAACACTATCATGAACTGATCCAAATAAGGCATAAAGATACGATTCATGAGGTCCATGAATACAGCCGGCGCATTGGTCACTCCAAATGGCATAACAAGGAACTCCCAATGCCCATATCTGGATCTGAAAGCTGTCTTCGGGATGTCCTGCTCTCTGACTCTGATCTGATGATATCCTGAGCGCAAGTCGATCTTCGAAAATACTACTGCCCCCTTGAGTTGATCAAACAAGTCATCTATCCTCGGGAGAGGGTATCTGTTCTTGATTATCACTGAGTTCAAAGTACGATAATCAATACATAACCTGGACGTACCATTCTTCTTTTTTACAAGAAGCATCGGGGCTTCCTAAGGCGATCCACTAGCACGAATGAATCCCTTGGTCCTAAGTTCTTCAATCATCTTGTACAATATCTCCAACTCTGACGGCGCCATTCTGTAGACTCTCTCCGACACTGGGGCTGTCCCGGGAATCAAGTCTATGGTGAACTCGATCTCCCGTTCTGGCGGCATCTCTGGAAGCTCTTCTGGGAAAATATCTGAAAACTTCTCGACTATCCGGAGGAACTGCACTACTGCCACGGCCATCCGCAATACCGGAGGAGAAGGTTCAACTTCGCCTCGGGAAAAGGAAAACTCTGGCTCGCCTGGAATGCTAAAAATAACCCTGCCAATATGGCAGTCTATTCTAGCATACTGGTTCCTCGACCAATCCATCCCTAAGACCACATCATAATCGGCCATCGAGAACTCTATCAATCTAGCAGGAAATTCTCTACCGCTAACTACGATCCGATACGAGGAAAATACTCTATCTACTCCTACGAGTCCGTTACCAGTAAGTATATTGAGCCTTACTGATTATGACTCGGGCTCCAATCCTATCCGTGTCGTGAATCGTGCAGACATAAATGAATGCAATGCACCAGAATCAAATAAAGCTGAAGCGGGAAAGGAGTTGACGAGAATAGTACCTGTCACTACCTCTCATGGTGCCAATCCTTCCTCTACGGTCATTACCATAGCCTGACCATGCCTTCGGGGTACTGGTCCCCTCTGCTGAAATCTTCGCTGCCTGTTCTGGAACTGCTGGGGATTTTGTTGTTGAAACACTTGGGTCTGAGGCGGTAAGGGCCTCGGCAACGGGTACTGCTGCTGCTGCAGGACTGGTACTGGGGCTGGTCCCCTAACCGAAGGACTAGAAAAGGTTGATGAAGAGAAACTCCCCCTATTCGGGCAGTCCCCAACCCTGTGGTCCGGTGCTCCACAAGCCACGCACAATCCCTGTGTCCTGTGACACTCTGCCACTACATGTCCTGGCTTTCCACAATGAGTGCAACCCACTGCAGAAGCCTGCTTCTGCCTCTGCTGCTGCTGCTGCTGGGGATACGTCGGGGTTGAATGCTGAACCGACGTAACTGAAGCTGCTCGCCTCGGAGTTCCAATGGTCAAAGCCCTGGCTGTCGGGGTAGTGCTGAAGATTGGTTCATCTGGCCGTGAGATCGCTTTCGACCTCCGGTCCTGTCCATAATCCGCTGGAAGGTATACTCATGCCTCCTAGTTGCTCTCAAAACTGTATTGAAGGTCGGATGCTCAAACTGCTCTACTGCCAATAAGATCTCGAGATGGAGCCCCTGCTGGAATCGCTAGGCTCTATCGTACTCGGTTGCCACCAAGGTGGGAGCAAACCGACTGAGTCTGGAAAACTCGGCCGTATATCCGTCGACCGTCCTGCCAATCTACTTCAGATTGGTGAACCTCGTCTGTAGGTCGTACCGAGCTACAGTATCAAAATACTTGGTCTGGAATCTCTCTTTGAATACTGCCCAAGCAATGGGTGCTGCTAATCCCAAGGCCTACGCCGTCCACCAGCTGCGGGCAAGATCTAACAACTGCAGGCGCACTACGGCCACCTTTTCGTTCTCTTGGGTTATGGTTGCTTCTAGAATCATCTCTGTGTCCTGAAGCCAAGCATCTGCGGCGATAGCATCTTCGCTACCATCAAAGAAGGAAGGGTTCAAGCGCTTGAAGCTGTTGACCGCGCTGCTACCCTGATGACCTCCTCTGGTCAGAGCATCCGTCACTGCCTAGTGCAAGGCATCTCCTCGACAATCTTGGAAAGCTATCAATGACCTGATGAGACCCACCAGTGTGCCATCATCAGGCTCTGTAGGCTGAACTAGCTGGACCGGTGGTTCTCCTCCAATAGGTACGACTCTGGAGGCTACTCCAGAATGCTGGACTTGATCTTCAGGTTGCTGCTGGTCCACGGAAGGTGCTCCGTCTTGCTGATCGGCAGGGCCAGGTACAATGTCGCTGAAGAAGACGACATGGGAAACAATAAGGAAGGACCAAGATAAATCAACGATACAAGCATGTGAACAGATCAAGAATCCAGGGATTCAGAGGATACGAATAGAGATCAAGGGCGAGTACTGATTGAGACATCTATTCGGTAAACCCCCACATATCTTGATTTATAAGACCTGCATGGGCCACCACTTAAACCACGTCACGCCCCAGAGCCAGAATACTGGAGAGCGGGGGCGGACATAGCCAGCTACGTATATTGAAGTGCAACCCACCTCACTATACGGTCACGGCTGTCTAGATATATGAGGGTTTAACTACAAGCCAACAGTCTCTTATGGTCATAAATAAGCCTAGTGTCTCAATCACAAGCAAGTAAGCAAATGTCACAAGATGTAAGATCACCAAATATACAATAGTAAGGCGTCCCAAACATTACATATTCAGCTGATCATGAAGCTAGTCGTTATAAAATGTGAAGACTAGCAAGAGTTTAGTCATACATGATCAACCCTAGGATCTGTCAATCATGTTACAGCCCGTAGGCAGACAGTAAGTAAAGGTGCAATCGAGCTAAACAGGTGCTCGTCGGCTAAACGTCTCAAAAGAATATTTTTACAATAAAGTGGGAGAGCCAAAAATAATCCACTCGTTGCCCTGGTTACGCCTGGTGGTCACCATCGGGCTGAAAAATCGGTAGATCCTCTGGAGCTGCTCCGAAATCTGGCTGTACAAAACCAGCTGGGTCAGATCCCAGAAAGAGCAAGTGCCACAAAGGAAGCTTCACTTAGGAACTAAAACCAGCAATTAACACAAGAGTATAAATAAGTAAGAACTGGAAATATGAAAATATCAGGATGATATACGACGAGATAACCATGGAACTATTCAGATAACCAGGTTACAACCCGTAAACCAAACAAGGACCGGGGTTGTAACCCTTCATCTGAATAAAACTTGGTTTCCCACCATTTATCGGCAAGATAATATAAGAAAATCAGGTCATGTAACAATCTGGTACAGGATCAAGACAAGACTTAGACTGATCATTCCCCATTCAACAATCACGGCCAAGCAATAAGTACGGCTTGATACTTTAACTAACTAGGGTTATCACAGGCCTAGTTACTAACAAGATGCAGTAAGATTATTCTACAGCCACAAGCCCTGCAGACCATCCAGGTTACCCAGGTCGAATATTAGGGGTTGAATTCAAGTGGGTACATCGTCCAGGAAATACATGTACCCTTAAGTGACTTAGAGGGTGCAACACATGACAGTGTACTGGAAATGTACCCTACTCGACGGCAGGCTACAGATCCCAAGTGCGCCCAGGTAACGGGATTGCCTATAGCTGGAAAATCTCTTCATGACTACTGTGTTATTCTAGTTATTAGCCTTAGTCTATTTCAGTAGGTACCCCTGACCGTGGTACTCAGGGGTCCCATCCTAAGCATGACGCAAGACAAGACTGGTTCATTGTACAAGCACAATCGTCTACGGTGTCCGGGTTATTCATAATTGTCATGTCATGTCATGTCACGTTAGCTGTCGCAACAGCAATTCAAGGCATATCATGCCAGGTTTACTTGTCAGGAGTGCGCCACGATAGGCCACTATCATGTATTATCATGTAGTGCCCATGTATCGTGTCAGGTTCATGTATCATGTCGTGTTTATGCCACAATTATCCCACATTATACTAAGGATCAAGAGAAACAACACGGATAAGGTAACAAGATTTGTCATGACAACACAAATGGTATAAGAGATCAAAAGGGGTGCCAGGGATAGTATGCACCAGCAAACAGCATGTGCCAACAAACAACATACGCCAGCAAACAGCCAGCAACAGCATGCGCCAGCAAAATAGCATACGCCAGGAAATAGCATGCGCCAGCAAATAGCATACGCCAGGACAGCATGCGCCAGGACAGCATGCGCCAGAAAACAGCATGCGCCAGGACAGCATGTGCCAGCAAATAGCATGCGCCAGGACAGCATGCGCCAGCAAACAGCATGTACCGGGAAATAGCATGCGCCAGGACAGCATGCACCAGTAAACAGCATGCGCCAGAAAACAGCATGCGTCGGCAAACAGCAGGCAACAGCTTTTTGCCAGCAAACAGCATGCGCCTGGAAACAGCATGAGCTAGGACAGCATGCGCCAGCAAACAGCAGGTAACAGCTTTTTGCCAGTAAACAGCATGCGCCTGGAAATCGCATACGCCAGGACAGCATACGCCAGGACAACATGTGCCAGCAAACAGCAGGCAACAGCTTTTTGCCAGCAAACAGCATGTGTCAGGAAACAGCATGCGCCAGGACAGCATGCGCCAGCAAACAGCATGCGCCAGCAAACAGCAGACAACAACTTTTTGTCAGCAAACAGCATGCGCCAGAAAACAGCATGCGCCAGCAAACAGCATGCGCTAGCAAACAGCATGTGCCAGCAAACAGCAGGCAACAGCTTTTTGCCAGCAAACAGCATGCGTTGCTCATCTTCCCCAACCAGCCTCCAATGGCCATGAAAACCCATGAACCAAAAGACCATAAATCACTCAAAATAAGTCGAAATCAGGACTTCTAATGGTCTAAATTGGGTAGAATCAAATTTCCTACAACATAGAACCATCAAAACTTGAAAACAAGAAGGTTTGATAGATCAAAACCATAAAAATAGCTAAAACCTAGATCTATAAGAAAATATACAAGAAAATATAAAATGACAAGAACTAAGGTGGATTAGAAAGTTGCATAGAAGAGTTTAGAATAATAAAAATGGTGGGTTCCTTCATGAAGCAAGTTGCACTTGCCTAGGCTAGGGTTCTCTTGGTTGGTGGTGGAGAGTAAATGAAGAAGGAAGGAAGTAATGATGAGAGAGAAAGGGAAGGGGTTATAAATAAGGAGGGTGGTGGTAGGTAGGAGGGTCCATCCTTGGTTCATGATGAACCAAAGCAACCAAGCCAAGCCGAACCAACCCAAGAATAAACCAATCAATGAAATGCTAGAATAAATCAAGTAGGGAGACATGCAATACGGATCAAATTACGTATACGTATACCAAGATACGCAATACGAACCACAGGCATTACAACTCTACCCACCTTAAAAGAATTCCATCCTCGAAATTTAATTAAGTGGCTAGAGAGACATGGACAAGCTATATCAATCACATGCAAGTTATACTAGGCAATCCATCACGCAATCAATCATGCAAGCAAGGAATCGAAGCCACGAGGCATAAGGAAGACATTATACCTCACGAGTCAAATAGGTCAGGATATCGCGATCGGATCTCATTATCACGCTCCCATGTTGACTCTCCCAAAGAGTGATGACCCCAAGCAACACGGACTAACTTGATAGTCTTGTTCTTGAGTGTCTTCTCTCTACGGTCCAATATAGACACGGGCCTCTCCTTATACGAAAGGTTGGTACCAACAATCAATTTCGAATGATCCAGGATGTGGCTCGGGTCCGGGATATACCGTCGTAGTTGGGATACATGGAATACGTTATGCACCTCTCTTAGCGATGGCGAAAGAGCGAGACGATATGACACATCTTCTACTCGCTCCAGAATATCGAACGACCCTATATACCTAGGACTAAGCTTTTCCCGTACGCCGAAATGAATGACGCCACGAGTAGGCGAGATCCTAAGGAATACATGGTCGCCGACAGAGAATTCGAGGGGACGCCGATGAGAATCGGCCCAATGGCGCTGGCGATCTTGTGCCACGCGAAGATGATCCTTGACCCTTCTGACCACCTCGATAGTCCGAGTAATCATTTTCGGACTGAGCATCTGTCTCTCTCCAACATCATTCCATGCTAACGGGGATCTGCACTTCCTACCGTACAGTGTCTCGAACGGTGCCATCTAGATACTAGCTTGGAAACTGTTGTTGTACGAGAACTCCACCAGGTGCAGGTAATCTTCCCACGAACCACCGAAGTCGAGTGTACATGACCACAACATATCTTCAAGAGTCTGGATCGTGCGTTCTGACTGACCATCTGTTTGTGGATGATACGCTGAGCTGAACTGGAGACGAGTCCCCAAACTCTTCTGGAGACTCTGCCAAAAGTGTGATATGAATCTTGAATCCCGGTCCGAGGTGATACCGACTGGTACTCCATACATCCTGACTATCTGTCTAAGGTACATCTCTGCTAGCTGAGCTGTCGACTGACCAATTCTGAAGGGAAGAAAGGGAGCCACCTTCGTGAGCCTATCAACTATAACCCATATAGCATCTCTACCAGCTGGGGACCTAGGTAATCCAATTACGAAATCTATGGTTACATGCTTCCACTTCTATTCTGGAATCGTCAAGGGCTGAAGAAGTCCAGCTGGCCTCTGATGTTCAGCCTTAACCTGTTGGCAAACCAAACACCGAGAGACAAACCGAGCTATCTCCTTCTTCATGCCATTCCACCAAAAATGCTGCCGGATATCACGGTATATCTTCGTACCGCCCGGATGAATGGAATACTGAGAACTGTAAGCTTCTGTCATGATCTCCTGTCTGATATCTCCACTGGGTACACAAAGACGTTTACCATGTCAAAGTGTACCATCTTCATAAATACATAGCTCCGGTCTTCGTCCCGCCTTACACTCTGCCCTGAGTCGCTGAAGCTTGGGATCTGCTGACTGAGCCATCTTGATCCTCTCAACTATGCTGGACTGAACTTGCATACTGGCCATTAATGCCACATTGGTTGGAAGGACAACTTCTATACCCATCTCCTGAAGATCTTCTAATAATTCTGGTTGAGCTGTTAGAAAATAAACTCCGACTCTCATGCTCAATGCATCTGCAACAACGTTGGCCTTCCCCGGGTGATACTGCAGGTTGACATCATAATTCCCAAGTAGCTCTAGCCATCTCCTCTGACGCATGTTGAGATCCTTTTTGGTAAATACATACTTTAGGCTCTTGTGGTCGATGAAAATCTCTACCCTATCTCCATACAAGTAATGTCTCCAAAGCTTCAGTGCAAACACTACTGTCGCCAACTCTAAGTCGTGGGTTGGGTAATTCCTCTCATGTTCACGGAGTTGACGTGATGCATAAGCTATTACCTTCCCATGCTGCATCAAAACACATCCTAAACCTCTGCCTGAAGCATCATAATATACTAAGAATTTCTCGGTCCCATCTGAAAGCGTGAGAATGGGAGCCGTTATCAAGCCTCGCTTCAGCTTCTCAAACGAACTCTGACATTCTACGGTCCAAGCGAACTGTACATCCTTGCGGGTCAACTGGGTCAAGGGCGCTGAAATCCGAGCAAAGTCCAAAATAAATCGTCGGTAGTAGCCGGCCAAGCCAAGAAAACTGCGAACTTCTGCAACTGTGCTGGGCACTGGCCATGTCTCAATGGCCACGATCTTCTGGGGATCCACTTCTACTCCTCCTCTGGTGATGATATGACCCGAGTATGAAATACGATCGAGTCAGAACTCGTATTTACTAAACTTGGCATACAATTGGTGCTCACGAGAGTCTGGAGGACAACTCTGAGATGCTACTCATGCTCTGCTTCACTCTTGCTGTAGACCAGGATGTCATCTAGGAACACTATCACGAACTGATCCAAATAAGGCATAAAGATACGATTCATGAGGTCCATGAATACAGCCGGCGCATTGGTCGCTCCAAATGGCATAACAAGGAACTCCTAATGCCCATATCTGGATCTGAAAGCTGTCATCGGGATGTCCTGCTGTTTCCTGGCAACAGCTTTTTGCCAGTAAACAGCATGCGCCAGGAAACAGCATGCCAGAAAACAGTATGTGCCAACAAACAGCATGCGCCAGCAAACAGCAGGCAACAACTTTTTGCCAGCAAACAGCATACGTTGCTCATCTTCCCCAACCAGCCTCCAATGGCCATGAAAACCCATAAACCAAAAGACCATAAATCACTCAAAATATGTCGAAATCAAGACTTCCAATGGTCTAAATTGGATAGAATTAAATTTCCTACAATATGGAACCATCAAAACTTGAAAACAAGAAGGTTTGATAGATCAAAACCATAAAAATCTGAAAATGGCTAAAACCTAGATCTACAAGAAAATATACAAGAAAAATGTAAAATGACAAGAACTAAGGTGGATTAGAAAATTGCATAGAAGAGTTTAGAACAATAAAAATGGTGGATTCCTTCATGAAGCAAGTTGCACTTGCCTAGGCTAGGGTTCTCTTGGTTGGTGGTGGAGAGTAAATGAAGAAAGAAGGAAGTAATGATGAGAGAGAAAGGGAAGGGGTTATAAATAAGGAGGGTGGTGGTAGGTAGGAGGGTCCATCCTTGGTTCATGATGAACCAAAGCAACCAAGCCAAGCCGAACCAACCCAAGAATAAACCAATCAATGAAATGCTAGAATAAATCAAGCAGGGAGACATGCAATACGGGTCAAATTACGTATACGTATACCAAGATACGCAATACGAACCACATGCATTACAGATTTGGATTGCGATTCTCGTCGTTTTCTTTTTCTTCTTCTTCTTCTTCTTCACGAGAGATCTGAATTCCATTGTTCTCATCTTCAGCAGAGATCGCAAAGATCGTTCGTTGTTCACCATGCTTTTTTCAGTCAAACTCCGATCATCGCTCATCTTCTTCTTCTTCTTCTCCGACAATTAGGTCAATTATGGATAAAGGATCTTCTTCTTCTTTTTCATAAAAGTTAGCATCGTTTTGAAAGAAGAACGAAAACTCTTGAATCTTTATTCATGTCAAATTTCTTTCCACAAAATAAAAAATAAAAAATTAGGTTTTTGTCAACTGTTCTCCGTCAATATAACACGAAGAATAGTCATTCTCCTGCATTTTAACAAGGAGAATGACATTTTTCGTGTAAATTAAAACGGAGAATGCCATTCTCCGTGTTACTAACACGGAGAATGACATTCTCCTGTATTTTAACACGGAGAATGGCCATTCTCCTGTGTTTTAATATTTGAATGACCATTCTCTTACGTTTTAACACGGAGAATGTCATTCTCCGTATAAATTAACACGAAGAATGGCATTCTCCGTGTTATTTAATACGGAGAATGGCCATTCTTCGTGTTAAATACGGAGAATGACCATTCTCCTGCGTTTTAACACTGGAATGACCATTCTCCGTGCTAAATTACACGGAGAATGGCCATTTTCCGTGCTAAATTACACGGAAAATGGCCATTCTCCGTGTAAATTAAGACGGAGAATGTCATTCTTCGTGTAATTTAGCACAGAGAATGGCCATTCTCCTGTATTTTAACACTGGAATAACCATTCTCCGTGCTAAATTATACGGAGAATGACCATTCTCCGTGTAAATTAAGACAGAGAATGGCGTTCTCCGTGTTAGCCATTTTTTCGTGTAATTTAGCACAGAGAATGGCGTTCTCCGTGTTATTTAACACGGAGAATGGCGTTCTCCGTGTTATTTAACACGGAGAATGACGTTCTCCATATTTCTAATATAGAGAATGGCCATTCTTCTACGTTTTAACACTGGAATGACCATTCTCCGTGCTAAATTACACGGAGAATGGCCATTCTCTGTGTAAATTAAGACGGAGAATGACCATTCTCCGTGTAGTTTAGCACGGAGAATGGCCATTCTCCGTGTAAATTAAGACGGAGAATGACATTCTCCGTGTTACTAATACAGAGAATGGCCATTCTCCGTGTAAATTAAGACGGCGAATGCCATTCTCCGTGTTACTAACACGGAGAATGGCCACCATCATGCGAAATTAATATTTTTCGTGTTCTAACACGGATAATGACTATTCTCCTGCATTTTATGGTCAGTTGAAACTTTGGAGGGCCATAACTTTTGACTGGGAGGTCGAAATGAGGTCCGGTTTATCGCAAAATGAGCGTATCTTCGAGAAGCCTGAGATTAACAAATTCATTGTTAGACGGCCTTCCGAAATTTTAGAATCGCAAAAAAAATGATATTTGGACCTCCGTTTTAGCACTTTTGCCGTTTGTCTCGGTCTTTCCGAAATTTTTCGATGAGTTTTTGAAGATTTTTGAGGAGAAAATTTAGATTCGAAAGTGAGCGGCGTATGGAAGAAGATGAGGTATCGAAACGTTTTTTTTTAAGAGTAGTTTTGTGGGTGTTTTTAATAAATTAGAAGGAAGGACAAAAATGTCATTCAGAACTCTCTTTATATATTTTTTGCTAATTCTGGGCACGCGATGAAATGTTATTGCGCAGTAGTTTTTTCATAAATTTTTTTCATTTTTTTTGGCATTTCATAAATTTTTCTTTTAAAATTTTATCAGAAATGGGTAAGCCTTCCACTCCCAAAGGAAGCATATAAAATGTGATAGAGATATTTTGTTCCTCTTCTCAATCCTTCGAGGAACCTTATTTGCGATCAACAGATGACAAATTATTCTTTCGGGTCACCCCTAACACAAGGGCTCTGTGTGCAAATCCTCTTATTGTTTGGGTAGGCTACGCTATTCAAAGCATCGAGCAAGAGTCAAGAACCAATACAAGAACCCTTGTCATCTTCCTCAAGTATAGTAGGTTTCTTGTTTCGTGCTTGTAGTTCATATGAAAAGCAGCACAAAAATCAGGCGGGCCAGCAGAGATTGTGTTGGGTTTTTTAGCCTTTGTTTTGGTTTTTAGTCCCACATCGGCTAGAAAGGAATGTTTATCTCCATATATATGAGTCTTTACTCTTTATGGAGATGCACATGTAGTGCACATGGGTGTGTGCCATGTGGGATTAATTATTGATGGTATAAAGGCTTAATCAACAATTAATAAGCTGTAAGCTTTTTGCTCTTGGGAAATTTATTTTCATAGGAGCTAAGCCCCGTTGGGGCTTAGCGACTCGGACTCGGACTCGGACTCGGGCTCGGGCTCGGGCTCGGACTCGGACTCGGGCTCAAGGGCTCATGAGGCGTAATGTGGCATTTTGTTGGCGCACTTTGCAAGCAGTTCTGTCAGTATCTTCTTTTTAGAAGGCACTACTGCCAGTTTACTACGATCACGAAAATCTCTTTAGATTATTCGTGAATTACGATATCTTTTTAGATCTCGTAATTTGCAGAATCCTTCTAGATCTCTGTTGCAAAACCTTCTTTAAGGAATTGCATTTGAAACGTTATCTTTACAACTGTTTCAGTTCCTGTATTTTCCATCGAAAAGCGTGCCCCGGCGTTCCCGGCAATAACAATCTCAAAGCTTTATTGCTACGATGGAAAATATTAATGCTTCACTCCTAAACACTGACTTCTGTAAGTTAGAGAAGTTTGATGGAGAGCATTATCAAGTCTGGAAGAGGAAGGTTTATCTTACTCTTCAACTTAGAGACATTGATCACGTATTGCTTGAAGAGGAACCTACTGTTCCAGATACTGGGTCTGCTGCCGCAATCTCTGCGGCTACTAAACTTCAGGCCAAGTGGAGAAGGAAGAATAGCATTTGCAGGTTGCTTATCCTGAATGCTATGGAGGATTCTCTAGCAGAATCCTACAGTAAGAAACCAATTGCCAGAGACATATGGGAGTCTCTGGAAAAACTGTACGAAGAAGACAAGAACAGGAGCAAAATATTTGTGGTTGAAAAATATCACAAATGGCTCTTTGAGGACGAGAAGTCCATGCTGCCGCAGGTCAAAGAATTTCTGAAGTTGCGACAGAAGTTGGAAGACGAGGCTATGCCCCTCCCCGACAAGTTTGTTGTTGGAGGGATTGTCTCAAAGCTCCCCGCTGGGTGGAGCAAGTTCTATGCAAACATGCATAGGAAGAAGTTGGAGATTACCCTTGAAGATCTCCTGCAGGAAATTTATGTTGAAGACCAGATGAGGGCTCAACATAAAGTTGACACGCTTTCCAAGCAGATGGCTAACGCAAATTTGGTATCATCAAGGGAACCAAAGGAAAAGGGAAAGCGTGCAGATTTTCAGAAGAAGAAGAAGAACCCTAACAACTTGAATATTAAGGGAACTTCTTTCAAGTCAAAGAAATCTAAGGCAAAGATGCCTTGTTTCAAGTGTGGCCAGTTGGGCCATTTCAAAAGTGAATTTACAGCACCGGCCAAGAAATCAGAGCAAGGTGAGCCTAGCAAAGTCTCAATGATTACTGATGTAATTGCTATGATTGGACAGGTTGATGCTGTAGGATCTGATTCAGAATGGTGGGTAGATACTGGAGCCACCTGCCATGTCTGCTCCAGTAAGGAGTGGTTCACCACCTACACACCCACTTCTGAAGCGGTTGTGACGGCGAACCAAGCACAAGCTGAAGTGCTCGGGATCGGGACGGTGGTGTTGAAGCTAACTTCGGGGAAGTCTCTGACGCTTCAAGGCGTAAAGCACGTACCTGCTATCGCCAAGAATCTGGTCTCGGGAGGCCTACTCTGCAATGCAGGCCTCAGGATGGACATCAATGCTGGCCAGATGGTGATGTCTATCAAGGAAACATATTTCGGGAAAGCTTTTTATACCGAAGGAATGTTCAAGATTCAGCTTGTAAATCAGTCCAATGTAATTAATGTAATTAATGAAATCACTCCTTCTGCTTATACTCTTGAGTTGTGGCATAATAGGCTAGGACATGTTCATTGTAAACGAATAAACAGAATGTCTAGTCTAGGACTTATCTCCAAGTGTGGGGGTAAGGTAGAGAAATGTGAAGTTTGTGCTCAAACAAAGATCACAAGGAAACCCTTTCCTCGGGTTAATCGAAGTACAGATCTTCTGGAGTTGGTACACTCAGATATCTGTGACTTCAAACAGTTCTCTACAAAGGCCGGGATGAAGTATTTCATAACCTTCATCGATGACTTCTCAAAGTATGCGTTCGTCTACTTGCTGAAGGCTAAAGACGAAGCATTCGAGAAGTTCAAGGAGTTCAGAGTCGAAGCTGAGCGGCAGACTGGACAACAACTCAAAAGGATAAGAAGTGATCGAGGTGGGGAGTACAGGTCTCATGAATTCGCATCGTTCTGTAAGGAACATGGAATTGTCAATGAGACTACGGCTCCGTACTCTCCTCAATCAAATGGAGTAGCTGAGAGGAAGAATAGGACATTGACAGAAATGATAAATTCATTGTTGTTGACTGCTGGCCTTCCTAAGTGCTACTGGGGAGAAGCTGTATTGACGGCTACTTTTATTCTAAATAGAGTGCCTCATGCAACTTCAGACGTTACTCCTCATGAACTCTGGTTCAAGGTCAGACCTAACTTGAATGTCATTCGAGTGTGGGGGTGTCTGGCGTATGTCAAGCTTCCAGATCTAAAGATTCAGAAGCTTGGGACAAGGACTACAAAGACGATCTTCTTGGGGTATGCCGAGAAGAGTGATGCTCGGAGATTTCTTGATATTGAGTCAAATCATATCATTGAATCTCGCGATGCAGAATATTTTGAAGACAAGTTTGCAAGGCACAAGAATATTGTTCTTCCGGATGTTCCGGAGAATAATGAGGGTGCACAAGAGACTGAAGTCTTCAATGAAGATGTGGTCCAAGAAGATGTTGTTGTTGAAACAACGGTTGAACCAGAACAAGCTGAGCCGTCAGCTAAGCGTGTGAGGAGACCGAAGGACTTCGGAAGTGACTTTGTCATCTATCATGTGGAAGCAGATCCGCTTACCTATGATGAGGCGATGAAGACCAGAGACGCGGTTTTCTGGAAGGAGGCGATTGACAATGAGATTGATTCCATCACCTCAAATAACACTTGGGTGTTGGTTGATCTTCCTGAAGGAGCGAAACCCATCGGATGCAAATGGATCTTCAAGAAGAAGATGAAAGCAGACGGAACTATTGACAAGTTTAAGGCTAGGTTGGTAGCCAAAGGGTTTTCTCAGAAGCAGGGGATTGACTATTTTGACACGTATGCTCCAGTAGCCCAGATGACCACCATCAGAATGTTGATTGCTCTCGCAGCAATACATAAGATGGTGATACATCAGATGGATATAAATACGGCTTTCCTAAATGGCGAGCTGACCGAAGAGATTTACATGCAACAGCCAGAGGGATTTGTCATCAGGGGACTTGAAGACAAAGTCTGCAAGTTGATGAAATCCTTGTACGGTCTTAAACAGGCTCCCAAGATGTGGCATGAGAAATTTGACAAAGTTATAAGCTCAAATGGCTACATGGTCAGCGATACGGACAAGTGTGTTTACACGAAGTTCGCTGATGGAAGAGGTGTGATCGTTTGTCTGTACGTGGACGACATGCTTATCCTAGGTACGGATATTAGCTGTGTCACTGAGACAAAGAAGTTCATCTCTAGCAAGTTCAGTATGAAGGACTTGGGGGAAGCTGATGTGATCTTAGGGATCAAGATCATCCGGACAGACACTGGACTAGCGCTGTCACAGTCTCATTATATTGAGAAAATGATCACTCGTTATGGGTATCGGGATCTTCCAGGGATCGATATGCCGTACAGGTATGATCTGAAGCTGAAGCCTAATTCAGGGGAAAGCGTCAGGCAGCTGGAGTATGCAAGCGTAATCGGGAGTTTGATGTATGCTACTACTGCCACAAGGCCCGACATAGCTTTCGCCGTAGGAATGCTGAGTCGTTTTACGAGCAATCCAGGTATTGAACACTGGAAAGCTGTGGAACGGGTTATGAGATATCTCAAGAAGACTCAGACATATGCACTGTACTACAGCGGAGATCCGTCGGTAGTGGAAGACTTCAGTGATGCCAGTTGGTGCTCAGAGGTGGAGAGCGAGAGGTCCACAGGTGGATACATTTTCACAATGGGTGGAGCTGCTATATCGTGGAAGTCGAAGAAGCAGACTATGCTCTCGCGGTCATCCATGGAATCTGAGTTCTTTGCACTTGATACCGCAGCCGAGGAAGCAGAATGGCTTCGGGAGCTCATGTATGATCTTCCAGTGGTTGGGACGCAAATACCGGCGATACCGATATACTGCGACAACCAGACGACTGCGGCGGTGGCATCAAATGACCTTTTTAACGGGAAGAAGAGGACTGTGCGGTTGAAACACAGGGCAGTACACGATCTTATCAAGAGAGGTGTTATTGCAGTAATTGATGTTCGGAGTCAGGAGAACCTGGCGGATCCGTTCACCAAGGGCCTCAAGCGTCAGTTGGTCGATGACACAGCTTATAAAATGGGCTTGAAGGCATTCTGATATTGTATTATTGTATTCCTACCATAAAGTTTTATGCTATTAGTTCAAAGATTTATCTACTAGGCATCTAGCTTTTGGTTCAAGGGAGGACCACTAATCGGAAGAATATCAGGAACGGTGGATACATGTTCTATTGGGCATGGAGAGGTTACGGACCTATAACCACTGTTGTCTACTGTTGTTTTCTGCAGAAAACAGGTCCTGTGGGAGGTTAGCTTAAATGCCTTAATGAGTTCTCAGGCATTTGGAATGTCTGGTATGCTTTACAGGAAGCATGGTAGCACAGCACTACAAGGAGTGTGACTCCATGCTATGTGTGGCGGTGACTCCACCATGAGGTTCTCGAAGGAGGTAAAGCCTCGGCTATGTTAGCCAAGTCACAGCGACGTAGCACCGCAAATAGGCAGTTGGCCTAATGCTGTATATTGAATTAAAGAGGGATGTAGTCAGCACTACAAAGAGGAGGTGTTCCTCATGTTACGGGTGGCACGACACCACAATGAGGTAAACCCTGCTAGGGATAAAGCCTCGGCCTTGCAAGCCATGTCGTAGCGGCGTAACACCGCACAGAAGCGTAAGGCTTCATGCTGGGTAGTTTGGCACTACAAAGGGGCTAGACCTCATGCTACGGGTAGTATGACACTACGATGAGGTTCCCGGTGATTCGGGGTAAGGTCCTCGGCTTAAGGCCATGTCATAGCGGCGTAGCACCGTAAAGGAAGCGTTGGACGTTTCATGCCATGTCTCTTTAATAAAGAACTCACCTATAGTGTATGGACAAAGAGATATCAGGCCGTCTCTTGAGGGTAAACTTGTAGACGCCCAATATTATACACGGAAACCAGGCTGGCACATGGCCTTAAATGTGCAGCCAGAAGCACATGTAACTACATTATGTGAGTGGAAAGAATTTCAGCTATGATGCAGAATTCAAGGCTTAGTCCATTCTTGTATTATAGTTTGATTTTTGACTCACGTGGGAAGATTCAAGTCTTAAGTGGCATCTATCCTAAAAGCATAATGGACAGTTACTGTGGGGAACACTCGTACTCATATATATAGAGATATGTGGGGGATTGTTGGATTTTTTAGCCTTTGTTTTGGTTTTTAGTCCCACATCGGCTAGAAAGGAATGTTTATCTCCATATATATGAGTCTTTACTCTTTATGGAGATGCACATGTAGTGCACATGGGTGTGTGCCATGTGGGATTAATTATTGATGGTATAAAGGCTTAATCAACAATTAATAAGCTGTAAGCTTTTTGCTCTTGGGAAATTTATTTCCATAGGATGGGGCTTAGCGACTCGGACTCGGACTCGGACTCGGACTCGGACTCGGGCTCGGGCTCGGACTCGGACTCGGGCTCAAGGGCTCATGAGGCGTAATGTGGCGTTTTGTTGGCGCACTTTGCACTTAGTGAGCGTGTTGTTTAACACAAACACTAGTACTTTTTAGTACGCGTGAGTTCTGTTACTTCAAACAGAGAGAGAAGAGTACCATTGCCAGAGGTGTTCGCCGTCTTTCGAGGAGTCAGAAGAGCAGGAGTGTTCCAAGGTTTTCCGTCAACCTTGCTGGTTCCTGGAAGCTGTTCGCAGAGGGCGAATAAAGCTTTGAGCAACGGTGATCATTCACCCCAGCAATTCCATTTCTCGCCTGTCACCCTTCTGTTGCCTTTAGCAGTTCTGTCAGTATCTTCTTTTTAGAAGGCACTACTGCCAGTTTGCTACGATCACGAAAATCTCTTTAGATTATTCGTGAATTACGATATCTTTTTAGATCTCGTAATTTGCAGAATCCTTCTGGATCTCTGTTGCAAAACCTTCTTTAAGGAATTGCATTTGAAACGTTGTCTTTACAACTGTTTCAGTTTCTGTATTTTCCATCGAAAAGCGTGCCCCGGCGTTCCCGGCAATAACAGATTGAGCTTCCCAACCGTAAGGATGCGTAGATGTGTGTGAATTGTAATAAAAAAAGTACATTAGGTTTTTCCATGACAAAGTCATCCTACTCTTTTACTTTTATTGTGTCTTGTTTCGGTAGTATTGTAAAGTTCAAACTTACTTTAGAACGTAATGCAACAAAAGTATTTGGGTAGCTCTCCACGAATGTTTGGAACATGACCTGTTTCTGCTGTATAGTTTCTTTTACACTAAGGTTGTATTTGATTGATTTTTTTTTTTCTATGTAAAATATTTTTATCACAAATTTACAAATTTTCCACCAAATGTAGTATTTGATAGCTTATATTTTCCATACAATTATTTTCCAAGAAACTATTATTTTTTATATTTTTTTTTCCAAAATAGTGGAAAATAAAACTGGCTAAACATATAGGAAAATATCATTTTTCATTAAAAAATATATGGTTTTTTTTTCTTGGAAAATAATGACAATCAACCATCCAAATTAAATTTTTCATAAGAACATTTTAAAATTCTATGGAATTTTTTTCTAGTAAAATAATTTCGTAGAATTAATTTATTTTTTCACATATTTTCACCTTGCAATCAAACACAAGACTAAATTTTTTTTATGTGTATTTGTGTTGTGATAAATATTTATTTTCAGACAATCTCTTGAAGATTACTATTTTCAAACATCTTTTTTGTTAAAAAGGTATCTCCAAAATTTTAGATTATTATATAATTCAAAGACTGACTATCACAGTATTGTAACATAACTCTTTGGTATCGGATATCATGACATGGATGCTATTTAGAACATGTGAACATCAATAGATTGTCATGAGAATAAATATTTTTTGGATCCTTACACATCTGGTATATAATTCATTCTTATTTAGGAAATCATATTATGATCTAAAATAGGATGTTGATAGACTATTTAGGTATAATATGATTCTTATCTTAAGGTTTTATATATAAGAAATCATATTATGACTTAGAATATAATTTTCTCATTATATATACTAGTCTACGTGTACGTGCTTTGTACGTATTTTAATTAGAATATCATAAGGTCAGTTGTCGTCTATCTGTCTTTTCCAGGTGGCTATTCATGTCATGTGTGTGTGCTTTTTTTTTTTAATGCCAAGGGATTCGAAATACGAATTTTGTTCTTTTTTAATTTTCTATTGAGAATAATAATCTTTGGAAAATGGTAAGGACAGTAAATTTTTTTACCAATGGATCATAAAGAGTTGTATGAAAAAAAATTATAACATGCAAATTTTATTAATGCTTTGATTTTAAACATAAATGACATACATGTTTTTATAAAATACTCGAGGGTATTTTAGGAATTCAAAAGTTTCACCACCAAGTTCTCATATTATATAGTAGAATGAATATATATATAGTAGCATATGTGCACGTGCCATGCACGTATTTTAATATTTTATTTTAATATTTCTTAATTAGTTTAGGAAGACCAAAGGGTAGTCTTCCTAATTACTAAGTTGTCCTTATTAAAATTAATGAACTATTTTTAATTAGTATAAGTATGTAAGGGTATTTTTGGAATTCAAAAGTTTCACCATCTAAGTTTTCCTATTATATAGTAGATAAGTTTTTCTATTATATAGTAGAATAGATTAATGAACTATTTTTAATTAGTATAAGTATGTAAGGGTATTTTCGGAATTCAAAAGTTTCACCATTTAAGTTTTCTATTATATAGTAGAATAGATTGGGGTGAGGGAAGAGACACAAAGTATAGCATAAAATTGAGATTCAGGATGCTCGTCCAGTGCATATCTAAAAGAAAGTCCACACAAGACAAAAGGCTCTTGAGTATGGTAAGGGGGTTGAACCTATTAGGGCAAATGGTTAAACAATATTTTTTTTCTTTTCAATCTTATAATTTTATCTGAGTTATATAGATTGAGATTTGTTCATGTGACATAGCCACCACAATATACTCGCCCTTTATCTGTGCTTGGTATTCGTTAGACAAAGTTTGGTTATTTCAGGTGGGTAAGTTTCCGTTGCGGCAACATCTCAGACACGATATCGAAGCGCGCTTGTAGGACTTGTTTAATTCCCGACATATGGTATCTGAGCTAGACTCGTTCGTTCTGGTCCGGTACAAACATATTTATCACACCCTATTTATAATATTAGCATAAAATTGTGCATCACCAAATACTTCTTTTTTCTCCTTATAATATTGTATTTTGTTCGTACACCAACAAACACACAACGAAACACCACTTTAATGATTTCAAGTACACGTTTTGTTGAGCATGTATAACTTGACTCGACTATTTCATCCAGATTAACAAGCGTAACTATAAAAATAGTAATTAAAACATGATATGTAAGAACATTATACCAAACAAACATTAATACCCAATAAATTAAAGAAAAAAAGAAAGAAAAAACTTTAAACTTCATGGCTTGATTATTTAGTTGCCAATGATAGGAACAAGAAGAAGAAAAGAAATATTTACCCCCAAAAAAAGAGGGAAAGAAAAACAATTTGATCCGGATCTACTTTTCATAACAGGTGCACAATTTCGGACCGGGCCCAGCAATATCGGAATTTAAAAAATACCGGATCCAATCCAAAACCAAAGAATCGAACGCCCTCTCTTCCCGGAGGTGAGAACCCAATTTCCTTCTCGATGCCCTAATTTTGTTTGAAAAATTCAAAACTTTTGCTCGATTTCCCTCCAGTTATTTCCACCAAAAGCCTTCCGATTCAGTAAGTGTTCGTACACTCGAGCTCGAATCATCAAAAGTTCCTTTTTTTTGTTATTATAGAAATTACTGCGTATTCTTTCATTTTTTTTTAGGGTTTCGGGAATTGTAGGGTTTATAGAGTTCAATTAGAACGGTCGTGGTTTAATTTTACTGTCGAGATCCAATATGACCTGAACGATTGTTACTACTCTATCGTTCTAAACGATTTTTAGAGGTTGAGCTCGGTTGTAGCGGAAGTGGTGAAGATAGATGTGTAAGTAAAGCTGTGATTCTCAATACTGTTCTTCTTCGGTAGAGACGAACGGAGTAGAATACTGCTCGGCGCTTTTTAGAGCTGCTGCAAGCTTCGGTGAACACGATGTTTCGATTGATTTCGTTAAGCCCTTGCAAAATGCGCTCTAGATGTGGGTTTGAACCCGTGGTGATCTGGTACCATGTGTTAAAGCCCCTGCCGCTACACCAAAACTACATACTTGTGGTTAGGTTTTTTTTTATAGCATATGTAATTAGAGTATTAATCTTTCATACCGATTCATTGTCCGAGTGTGTGGTGATTATTGGTTTGTTCTTTTCTGTATGAAGTACAGTCACTAACCGTTTCGCAATTGAAGTCTGTTTAATGCTCCTGTTTAATAATTTTATACATGGGTCGCATACATATATATAGATGTCGGGTTTATTCTTTATCAGGTTAATTAATCTTGGAAATATGTTTATTTTTCTAAAATAATATTTTTTACCGATAAGAAAATCTGGTAAGAGGTTACCCGTTCTAAGTATATGCCTGTTTGCGATCAAAGTACAGTCACTGGAATTAGTGTTCGAACATATGTAATCAAAATGATATGTTCTACAGATGGGCCCTGATGATTTTATTGGTCTCGATCCACCAAGGGACTCTGAGCATAAAGGGGAAGAGAATGGCCTGCACAAGTCGAACCCAGATTCTGATGAAGCTGGCTGTGGAACCAGTACTTCTCAACTGAAAGAAGTCATTTCTGATGGGGTCAATTTGGAGACTTTTGCAGACAATGATGAAAGGCAAGAGGAACAACAGGTACAAGATATGGACCTCGAAGATGATTCGACGCAGGAGCAACCCATTCTTGAAGAGAGTATTGGATTGGTTGAATCTGTGGTGACGGTGGAGAAGTTGCACAATGTTAAGCATGAAAAGGCTAGTGATAATGGTTGTTCACTTCCTGTAAGTGACGCCACCACTGAAAACCTTTTAATTGACGAAAGCCGTATCCTGTTTTTAGTCATCACTTTACAGCCCTTTTAATTTTAGCTTTGTTTATGGTTTATTTTCTAGCACCATTTCAGGTTTAGGGCCGTTAGGCCCCGACATGACTGCTTATGTAATATAAGTAACTTACCATTTGTTTTTCTTGTGTTATTTTGACAAAATATCTATATTGAACCTGCTTTTTCTAATGGTGTTTGATTGGTAGTTTTTTGTCTGGTTGATGAAAGTTTTTTATGTACCTTGTTCTTCCGTAATTCTGACTGCTAGCTATAAAAGGCGTGAAAAGAGCTCGAATAGCGTATGCTGATCAGGAACCATGTGTACGTGTAGTTTACAACTCCCTTACAAGGTTGGTCTTGATGCAAATATCTGCTTAGCTTTTCTAGTTATCTATCGTTGACAAATATCTTCTCCTACAATTCATTCTATTTCCATGAACTTTTTTCATCATTTCTGCTTGTTCTGGATATAATAATCATATTATGCTCCATTGATTTCTCTTCTTTTCTCAGTGAAAGCAAGAAGAAGCTTATGGAGGTTATGCAGCAGTGGTCTGAGTGGCATGCTCAGTGCAATTCTTCTTCTGATGTAATGTTCAATATCCATATTTAGACACAATCTATGTGTACCTGTAATTTTTTTTTTTCACTAAAAGGTACATGTTATATTTTGGTGCACATCTTAAATCCTTTTCACACCAAAGTTAACGGTCTATTATGCTTTCTTATGTCGGAAAGTAATACGTTCTTAGCTACCAACTGTGATATTGCACTTTATATGATGACTTCACGTCTGCGTTGTATGCAGGGATCTCCTCATAGTTGTAATATCAATATTTACTATGCACTGCCTTGTTCGATTTTTCTTATCTTATTATATTTGTATGTTGTGCTTCAAGTAGGTCTTAATATTAAAAGGAAATGGCTCTTTGATGTTGGGGGTTTGGGTTTTGATTTATTTTTTTGTTGGTTTGGTTGATAACGATTTGATTGGTTGGGTTGGATTTTTCTTATTTATATTATTGTGTCTTAGGTTTGTTCGAGTCCAAATGGGAAGTCTGGGAGATTGTAATTAGATCTTTCTTGGAGAGAATAAATTTATTGGAGAGAATAAATTTATTGGGCAAGTTTCTTTGTTTTATAATAGCTGGGTATAAATCTTCATTGTAATAGTGGTTGATAACAATTGATGAAAGTTATTTTAGATATCCAAGTCTTTTCCCTTGGTGAGATACCTAGTTATTTATCTAGTCTCAGAGTGGTTTTGTTGCTATCTAGTGGTGTAAGATCATATCCTTTCACCGAGCGAGCCTACTCATGGTGTGATTCCAAGTTAATCCAGCCTCAAAGTGAAGTGATTCTCTTTCTACGTAGTGGTGTGAGCTCAGATGTTTCCATCAAGTGATTTCGTGATTTTTTTTTTTTTATGGAATACCATCCAATCTCTCTTCTCATCACCTTTGACAGAAGAAAAATAAAAGGATTAATGTAGTCAGCCCAAAGAATGGATAAGTTTTGATTCTTGTTGCTTCAAGCTGGTGTGCTATCTTATAGTGTAGATCAAGCTTGGCAGAACCAGTTGTAATTTAATTGAACTTAAGAAATGTCAACAAATAAAAAAAAAAGATACAAGAAAGCAGGCATCTCCATTTGTATTCACCCTTTTTTCTGGGTATTGACCCCTCTCTTCTTCAAAGATTGTTCCATTGGTAGATTGCTGAAGGAGAAAAATCACTTAGCTGGTTTTTTCTGTCGACAATCGGAACCTGAGAATGTTCTCACGTCTAGCTTGAATGACCATGTGGAATGAACTTCGTGTTACATCTGACTTAATTACTCGTTTGCTTTTTCACCATGCTATAATCTGCATGCATTTCCCTCCTTTTTTACTAGTAAGCAGAACATGCTTGTCTTGCTTATTTAAGTTACTTGAAGTTCTCTGTCTACTTCTCTACTTTATTCAATGTAGCTGGTGCTAAATTGATGGCTTGTAATACTTTATGTAGGAAGCTAGAAACTAATGAGACAAAAGAATATAGGAATTTGCTAAAGACTACGGAAGGTGCAAAGACCTAGAGTCAAAAACCCAAATTGCATTAGTGAAAGGAAGGAAGTTAAAGAGACGTATTACAGGTTGTTTAATGAGAACCACCTAAGAGAAAAATCCTAAGCAAATAATTTAGCCCAACTTAGGATATTTGCCCAAGTTAAAGAGTGTTTTACGGAAAAGAGAGCAGAAACAACTGTAGAATCACTGATGTTCCTATTAAAGTTTGAAAGTGTGTAGAAGATAATTATTTTGTCTAAGTACCAATTCTAATGAATGATAGAACTATAAAAGCACCTAATGAGTGGTGGGGAATACACTAGTACCTATTTATCAAAAAATAAAGGAGAGTAGAAATTGTAAGAATTATTGGAACTAGACTCATGAGCCAAATGATTGAGACTTATTCTAGGGTATTGTTACTGAGATTAGGTACCTCTTGGTTTCTTAGATAGACGGCTGAGAAGCTTTAGGGTCCTAGCAGAGTAATTTACACAGCTGGACATGAAGATATCCTTTTTACATAATATCAATCATTTATGAAGGCAAATATTGGGGTGGATTTGTTAAAGAACTAAAGGAGGGTGACTAAAGTGGAGATCTGTGTGTGGAGTGCATAGTGTGGCTTTCAAATCAGAAGGCTGGCCTTATTGCGACCCATCCTTTATGACAAGAATTGTGGGGAATCAAGAGAGAACATCTCCAATAACTTGGAGTAGCTGGATGAGAATGCTTGAGATGGATGAATGGCAGTGAGATTAAAGATAGAAAAGAAATGAATGCAATCATGGGATGTGAGAGGTGGTTTTACTTAAATATAAGATGAGGGAAATTGTTTGAAATGGTTTAGATAACCGTAATAGAAACTGATAGACATGATAGAATCCTTGTTGAAGCATACAATTGAAGAAGATCCATTTAACCATTCCGAAATAAGTTTGTTTTTGTTCTTACTGTGTCAACTTCACTAAAAAAAACCTTTAAAATCATTAAGTTCAAGTGTAGGTGCCATATTTACCAATGGCTACTCTCTGCAGCAGATATCAAGTGTGGTACAAGTTCTATTAATATGTAGCATTTTCTCTTTCAAGGTTGTAAAAAATCGCTAGGCGGTAGTCGGGCGGGCTCCAGATGCCTAGCGCCTAATTCCGCCTAGGTGCCACCTAATTCTGACTAGGCACCAACTAGCGTCTAGGCGCCCCACCCCCATGATTGCTAGCGCCTAAAACTGATTTTTAGAACAGTGTTCTCTTTTATCCTACAATTTGAGTGTTATTTTGATATTGTGGATTCCTTCTTGACGAATGTGTTGAATCTTATCCTGTTTGCTGCCGCATAGGTGTTGGCAAAGGAGGCTTTAGAATATGGTGAAGAGACATATTTTCCAGCTCTGCATGTTGGCACAGAGAAGACTTCTGCAGTGGTATGCTACCTACTACTTTCACCCGCAAACATGAATTTATCTATTCAATAAAGCATTCTATTGTTTTTCCATGACTGTATAATCAGTGAGCTGGCAGCCTGAGTTGTACGCCTTATAAGAATGAAAACTGTAACCATAGAGAGCAGATATTCAGCATGAAATTTTATAGATCTTGATTCTATTATTCTATAGCACCTAAACCCTGCAGCTCTCCCTTGTGCTGCGGGCATATTTGTTTTTGCTAGTTGCTGGCATGTCTGTCATGTTCATATATTCTTTTGTTGCCTTTATGACAATTTACTTGTTCCAGTTGTTGTATAGTCCATATTTCTCTTCAGTTGAATAATTAGTTTGATGCATGAGCAGTAGAAAGGAACAAGTGAACGAATACTACAGAAGCTTGAGCAGCCAATAACAAAATTGAGTTTTTTTATTGGTGTTAGTTCTTATATGTTGCAGAAGTAAAAAGGTTAGGAAGTATAAGGTTATAACGGGTATAAAGATGCAACAGATTTTCTAGTGCATCTCCCAAGAAATCCCATTGGGTATGGAATAAAAAGTTGTTGGTTAGTAGGAATGTAGGAGAAGTAATTAAATCCAGTGCATAACACAATTACAGAACTTTTTCTGTATAGAATCGTCCATGATGAAACTGATGGCTTAGTCTAGATCTTATATTAAAAATTTTGACCCCTCAACGTCATGCAAGGTTCTTTCGTGGCCTGTCATTTGATTTCCTTCTTTGGCTAATTGGATTACTTGATCTCTTGGGTCTTATGCTTGTGATTGTAGTCTGGCTGCTAAATGTTAAATAGGACATTGTATAACTTTATTCACTTTCCCATTAGGAGGATGTCGTGCATAGTTTGTTAGAGCAGGGAAAGAGACCTAAACTAGGACATACATTTACGATTTCCATCACATGTACACCTTTAGAATTCTACTGAAGTTAGGACCAACTGTTTAGCTTTTCCATTTTTCTTAAATCGAAGTTCACAGATGTTTAGACTTCCTGGTACTAAAGCTGTGGCCTTATCTGGGACATGTATATATAGAATTGTAGTCACATGTAGTACCAATTTTAGACATCTAGTACTCAGGTGAGGACTGAGTGTATAGCTTTTGTGAATTTGTTGAATGGAAGTCGCATCGGTTTTGACTGCTATCTTTGTGTTCACTGGAGTTGATTATGTAATTTGACCTTTTAGATCCTTCAACAGTGACACTATATATATAATTCTGTAACTACACCTGCTCTATGCGTCTTTTCCATAAGATTCCTAATGTTGAATTTTATCAGGTATTGAATTATGGACATAAGGCGTATGGAATTCCAAATAACACCTACTGGCATGGCTGTTTTCTGGTCTATCTTTTCTGTGCCTGCACTTCCTTTTCCAGTTATTAATGTTTTTCTAATAACAAATGCAAAAATAACTATTATCAAGGGAAACCAATGATCATTGATTTTTTTTTGGTGTGTTATTTAATTCGTCTAATGCTCTCTAGGAGGTTTATCATGTTCACAATTTTTTTTTTTTGCATTTTTTTTTTCTCTATGAAGCTATAAGTTATAACTTGGTATCTTCTCTTTTTTGTTTGAAGTCGTTTTGGGTAGACAACCTAGAAAGAAAGGAGGATATTGCAAATTTGCCATTGGATACTTGTTCAATTCCCTTTTACGATCGTGGATGCACATTGGGGTCAACATCACTTGGTGATTCAGCTACCTCCGAAAGGTACATAGCTTGTGGTCCATTTAACTTCTCCTGGAGATTGTTCAAAATTGTGATTCAAGCATATGGGATGATTGTCTCCTTCCTATTATATTTTCTAGTGATTTTGTAGAAATGGGATGATGTTCTTTGTAAGCGATTATCTATCTACTTAATGTGTTTTGTCCTGCTGCTTAACATAAATTCTCTTAGCTTTCTTTTCCTTTCAACACCTCTGTGCACAAGGTTTACTAATCAGCATTGTTTTTGATGTACTGGATAAGCTCCTATCTGGTTTTCAGGGTCTTTTAGTACTTAATCTCATCATTGGCACTGAGCTAAAATATGAAGCGACTCTTGTCTTTATGGTACTGTATGTACTAAAATTGTGATACAAGAACCGATGTTTGGGTTTTATGGTGCAAGATACAATTGTATTCTGAGCAGTGTCTTAAAAACCCTGTGAAGCTTGTGTCTAGGTGCGCCTGAGGCTCGAGGCTCACCCTTGAGTCTTGTTTTCTATGAGGTGAGGCTCATTCACCTAGACTCATATGAGGCCCGCGCTTTGTGTGTCTGACACCTACTTGCCTCACAATATACTTTTGAGTCCGAGGTGAAGTATACGAGACTTTTTAATCCAGTCTTTTCTCTTTTCTTTTTATTCTGTTTTTCTTTATGTAATATGTGTTTTAGGACTTTAGTTTTTATATAGTAATTTAACTAATCTTTCTATTATGACGAATATGTTTTCTTTCTTGACTTCTGATGTTATCAAGTCAATGAAGAAAATAAAATCCTGGTGAAATTTTTTGTCACCGTTAAAATTCTTGTCATTAACTGGATCCTAAGGATGGACAACAACAACAAAACCTTGTCCCGAAATTGGGATAAGCTATTTGAATCTTTATCTTTCATTCGGCTCTGTTAAGGGCCATATCCTATGTAAACGTAATAAAACATTATATCCTTCAAATCATCAATGTATGTTCGTTTTGGCCTGACTCTACTCCTAGCAACTCCTTTAAATACTATCTTATGACTCTTCCGTACGAAAGTATCTATTGCTTTGCATTTCCTCCTAAGGACAGAAAACTATCGAATGTATGAAGTCAACAAACTAATCTTTCTATCAATTAATAGATATTGTATTGGATGACAACGACGCTGATGAAGGATACAAATTTGTCGATGATAATATGGATGATGATTTTAGGGTTTTGTCGAATATCCAATTGTTATGAACCTGTGATAGTTTATTTTGTGTTTGGCGAGAGTTAACTGTTGTATCTTTATGATTTTATGTCATCCACTTGTTACTTTTAATGGTGGTGTGAATTGATTAGAAAAAATGAGTTTGTTTATTTGAAACTATATTATTCAAAAATTCTAAACTGTGTCTTACTAGTCACTTCGTTGAAGCCCACAACTCGCACACAACTCTGGCACCTAGGTTCCAGAGGAACCTAGTGCCTTGAGTACGTCTCACGCCTTTTAAAACATTGATTATCTCACAGGAGTTCGAAATTTTATAGGTCTGTGGAATTTCCAACTGAAAGAAGCATTTCTTTGCTAAAAGAATTCCTTGTGCAGTGCACTTACA
This sequence comes from Iris pallida, assembly GCA_029216955.1. NCBI lineage: Eukaryota > Viridiplantae > Streptophyta > Magnoliopsida > Asparagales > Iridaceae > Iris > Iris pallida. The sequence goes on along the minus strand of JANAVB010029818.1, from coordinate 5,113,208 downwards.
CGGTTACTATTTCTGGTCATAGCGTAAAAGGTTGGATCTAAAAGATGCAAACATGTTTAAGTATTTTTATGTTGGGTTTAATTTAGCCATAAACAGACAGAGAATATACGGAAGGTAGAGCAGTTTAGGTAATTTCATCTTACAAAGGAACTAGGAAGTACAAATGAAAAGTAATAATCGTCCTGTAGTGCCTCCACCAAAGTCTTCAGAACATTTGGGCATTAGAGGTCATCTCCAATACCTAGTCTAATAACGGAAGAAATTTAAGTAATCTTAAGATTTTTGTGTGATCGTCAGTTAGATTAATTACTTGTGTTGTATGTGACTATAAAATCTTCAAACCATGTCTTGTGGACATATATTTAGAAGTGCAATATGTGGATACAAATTAGTATTTCTTGTGACATTCTTGAGCGTCATTCACACATCAATGAGGACTGAGGAGGATCTTGTATTTCCCACTTAAAACTGAAACATTTAGCTATTGGTATATACTTGGTCACATCTCTTAAGACACCCCAAAGGCCAGCTGGTCATGTGACTTGAAATCAGAATCTTTTCTTATCATAAATAGGGTTTAGCACCATTCTACAATACCCCCTTGGGACACGATAACAGAAAATTTGAATGTGTTCGACAAGGCCGCATGGGAATGCAAGCAATATCATGTGTAAAGAGAACATCCTTGTGAAGAGGCTTATTTTCTCAATAATTTAAATTTTATAGACCACACTAACTAGGAAGGATGACCAGAGGAACGCATATATTTGAGATGGTATAGGACTTGCACTTATGATTATCTGGTGATACAGAACCAGATGGTATGGACATGCCGCATGCGTAGTGAAGATGCAAAGAGAAACCTGGTAAGGAAAAGTGGTAAATTTGTATCAGAATTGTAAAAACAACTATAGAGACAAGTTAATTCAAGGTTGAAAGAGAGACATTTTTCTAACCTAATGTTAAGCTGTATCAAGTTCTCTTTGTTTTGATCTTAAATTTTTTTTTTTCCCGGTAAGCAGAGTAGTCATATTTTTACTTTTTAGCTGAATAATACGTTTCTTCTAACCAATTGTTAAGTTGTAGTTGTTTCTCTTTGTTTCGTTCATAGAACTTTAAGTGGGTGCATGATGCATATTGTTATAGCCCTTGAGAGTATTTGAAAGTTTGATGCATCTCTGGATTGGGATGTTCACTTCTTTAGGTGGGTTGAAAATGTTTAAAGACTTGGAACCTGGCTATAAGTCCTGAAAAACATGGAATTTTGTTGACTCTAGACGTTGTTTGCAAAGAAGGCTACATTCTATCCCTGTAGTTTAGACATGGCTTGAAGTTTATGTTAATATTAGCTGAATGGGGCATTGCATGTTATAACTAGCCTACATTATCCTTCTGTTATCTAATTATGTCAGTCTTAGAACTTTGTTTCTTTATGTGTGAACATGTATGCAGTCTTTTTATTTGCCAGTTGCTTGGTCCATAAAGAACACTTACAATATGAACATTTTTAAAAACATATACATCTCCCCAACACTGTAGAAGTTTATTTTGATATATTTATGGCTATTATCAATTTTTATGGTAACTATGACTTAAAAATTTACTCTCTAGGTTACTGTATTTTACTGTGTGCGCAATATTTCAGTGTAGCTATATGCCTATTTTCAATGCTAATTCCACTGTGCATACTGTCGATCTTTTCTTGATCTTATCTTATGTTAATTAGCAGTTCAAAACAACATCCTTCTCCTTATGTTTATTCAATGGCAGGATTGGAACCCTGGAAGCTTCTCGTTGTTTCAACTGTGGGTCTTACAGTCATGCACTAAAGGAATGTCCGAAGCCTCGTGATAATGCTGCAATCAACAGTGCTCGTAAACACCACACTTCAAAACGGAATCAAACTCCTGGTTCTCGTGGTTCTGTTCGATACTATCAGAAAGTGCAAGGGAAGTTCGACGATTTGAAAGCAGGAGTCCTTGGGCCTGAAACAAGAGAATGCTTGGGTATTGGGGTAATCAACTATATTTTTAAGTATACTATGTTCTTGTCATGCATGTCAGAAACTTACCTGCTACTGTTAACTCTTTGTGTTTAGCATTGTAGGATGATCATGATGTTAGATGTGTATCTTGATTTCCTGCTATCGTTGTATTGCATAGAGAGCATCTAATTTGTTCTTATCAACTTCTCATAAATGCTTACCTATGAATTTATGCTCTTCAAATTGCATTATTATCAGTTTATTGTGGATTTATGAAATCTCAAGTTGATATCAATTTCTTTATGATGTATTATGGTTCACATGCCCTTCCCCCCTCAGGTTACCTGTTAACCCTCCCTAACTTTATATTTTCAGAAGTTTGTTTCTGCCACTAGTCAAATACTCTGTTGACTTGTTCCACCTAATTTGTTAACCATTTACTTTTTTCATTCCCATTCCCTTTCAAGTTAGCCAAAACCTAATCCAATCAAAAATTTAGGAGGGAACATTTTGGCTGCCTTTGGGTTTGGGAGAGAATAGGTTTGTGCTCGGGTTGGTTAAGGTTTGGGAGCGAAAGGACAGTGGAAGAGAGGAAAAAAAAAGGGAAGTGGACAAGAGAAAAAAGGGGTTTCAGTGCTTCAGCTTGGGGTTTGTGTTCGAGTTGAGGTTAGGCTGTTAGCGGTTTGGTTTGGGAGTAAAATAAGAAGATGGGGACAATTAAGATTGAGATTAAATGGTTAGGGAAAGAACAGAGGAATTTTATGGGACTTGGGTTATGATATTGGTTAGGGTTTTTAGGGGGGTGGTGTGATTTAGATTTGGTGAATTATGATTTAGAGGAACTGAGGTAAAAATGTTAACAAACTGTAAATGGTAGGCGATTGGATTTGTTGCTAGCAGCCTGGGATAAGGAATGAAAATATGATGTTAGGGCGATATATTGATAGTCAGGTGAACTTATTGAGGGTTTCCTGGAGGTAACCCATTTTCTTGTACAGTAGACCCTTGTTTTTCCACACATTTGATTCTAGTCCAGACACATGTAGGGTTAATTACTGAATCTTCCTTCACATTTCCCAACATATAATTATAATTAGTCTCGACTTATTTTTCTTTTAATTGCCCCTCCTGTTGTTAGTCAGGCAATGGCCATAATGCACTTATTTTAAAGAATATATTAGTGTCCTTACCCTACAAGTTAGTATGAGGGATTTGAAGAAAATTTAGAATAATTTGAGGTGATTGTGGTGGTAGATGCCTGTGGAGCATTATCTGTTTAAGTATCATGCTCCACTTCAAACCATTCTGTGGAACCTTCTCTGTTCCAAGGATCATGCTCCACTTCAAACCCGTTTTGGTTGGAAAAGGCTAGTGCAATGACATGTACAAAGTGTTTTGTAATTCCCAAAATCCGGACACGAGGCTGCGAGTATATGATGGTGAGAAGTTGCATGTGTTATGTACGCTTATAAGGTTGAGGTATACGAGGCTGCGAGTATATGATGGTGAGAAGTTGCATGTGTTATAAGGTTGTGTTCCTATATGGACGAAGCTGAAGAATAAAATGAACTAAACCATTAATGTTGACTTATTACCAAAAAGGGGACGTAGAAGTTGTTTAAAATATTTTTCAGAGAGAAGCTGAACAGATTTATAGGCTTTCCTACAAAGGTGTTTCATGCAGATTGATGCACTTTTTCCTTTAGACATTAAATGAAAAAGATTCTTTGCTAGGTGGAATTGTTGGATGACATTTGTTGTGTAGAATGCCGCTGAAACTTTTCGATTAATAGTTTATCTGCATATAACTTTCTTGATATCATTATAATATTGATGTGACTTAATAATTTCAAATATCTGAATGACCTTGCAGTTTGATTGAACATAACTAGGGCAATAGTTATAAATTGAAGTATGATATTTAATTTTCTATACTAATTCTAAATGAGAACCTTTGATAAAGGAATCTCTTCTGATTTGAGTGTATTTCAAGCATTTAAACCTATTTCACTTTTGAAGTGAAGTATTCGGAAATAGACAAGCATACTCCAATTTAAAAGTTCATGGTTTATTTATTAATTATAATAATCTTTTGATTTCTGCTGCTTAGATCTGAAAGATTGGTGCTTCATAAATATGTCTCTGTAGCTCCTATGGTATTCACCATAATGTGAAAATTATACTCATACAGGAACATGATCCACCTCCTTGGCTACACAGAATGCGCCAGTTAGGATACCCGCCTGGATATCTCGGTAAACGATCCTTGGTCGCAACTTATTTTCTTCCTGTACTTTTCATCTGTACTATCTTTATCGGTGTTTGCTTGTCTCACAATCCTTGTATAGTTTTAATTTCTGGCAAGTTGCGCTGCTGCTGTTCTCTTTTATTTATTTATTTAAAGGGCATAACTTCAAACCTGCACTAAAATTTTGTTAAACATCCATTTGGGGCTAGTGAATGATTGGACTACAAAGCTCATCTGATGTAATGAATGATTGATATATTGTTTGTGATGTCTTGTCATACTGAAAAAATGGTGTTAAATAAGTATTGAATTTAGTGTAGCTTAGTTTTTCTTTTCAGAAACACTGGGTTGTAGCTTATTTAGTGATTTTTTTTAGTAAAACAGATAGGCAGTACTAGCTTCATGATATTTATCACCACTCCTAACATGGACAAATTAGAAGTTCTGAAAGTAGAGTTTCTCAATATTCTTGTTGGAGTATGATCATCCTTGGAGATTTGTAACCCATCCAATGACGTTACTACCAAAATTTCTTGCATATGATAAATTCTTGCAGATGAAGTTGAAGATGAAGATGAGCCTTCTGGAATCACGATATTTGGTGATGAGGAAACCAAAACTGATTACGAGGATGGAGAGCTCCCAGAGAAGGGTGAGCCAGTCCCAACTGAGAAGAAGATGACTGTGGAGTTCCCGGGGATCAATGCCCCCATCCCTGAGAATGCTGACCATCATCGCTGGGCACAAGCTTCTGTCCCCTCTAGCTTGTTCAGGAATCCCTCCCACAGGCCAAACCACTTGACAGACATCCACAAAGGGCAATGTCCTGAGCACCAAAGGAATGATGGTCCGACCGGCACAGAACACAGATCAGGTTCTGGTCCAGGTTACCGCTCATCAGATCATCACCGAGGTAACCACCCTGAGCACCAGAGGAATGAGGGATCGAGTTCAAGTTACCGTTCGTCAGACTCGCATAGAGATCACTACCCCGGCCACCTGAGGACTATTGCCCCACCTGGGACGGAACATGGACCAGGTTCCAGTTCAATCTATTCACCCAGGTTCCAGTATGATCACAACAATCTTCCACCATCCATTTCTAGGAGTCCAAACTTGGGCAGGTCACTTTCTGATCGAGGCTGGCGAAGCCCAATCAGGTACGAAGGCTCACCTCTGGTCCATAGCCCTCATAGCCCGCACCCCAGTGTGGCTCGGCAGTCCCCTTCTCATCAATATCACAGTCCAGCAGCTAGACCAGATCATTGGACACATGATAACCCATACAGTGCGAGTCCTGATGTGTCTTCACAGCAGCAGGCAGGAAGAGAGAGGCATGACCAGCAGCAAAACCACCGACGGCATCATAGGAATTAAGTTGGAAGGATATTGGGCTTTAGTCAGTTGAGCTGTACTTAACATGTTTACATTATGCAAGCTGGTCCTCTCCTATCATTTTTAGTTCATGACTGAACTCTTTAAGTGTCTTACATTATGCAGATATAAGAGTTTCCGCTCATGTCGGTTTAGGGTTGAAATCTGGAACAAGTTGATGTGTTGCATCATGCTCTTGAAGAAAGATGATTTTACTGTCGACATTTGAAAGTTTTTGAAACAGCAGACGTACTTATGTTCAGAAACCTTGTAGTTAACCCAATTATGTCTATTTAAGAGGTAGAAGGATCAGACTGATGTACTTAGCTAAACACTGCTTAGCATATGCTGTTTCCTTGACCAGATTGAAGCGGAACTTTTGGTACTCTTGTACGAGACAATTGCAAAGTCCGTATGACATCTTGTACTGTACATCTTTATCTGCTTTTAATTTTATTTTACCAAATTTGTACTTTATTTATCCTCTATATGTGTTTGTTGTGTCAGAGAGGAAGAGCATACATATAGGGATGCAGGAGTTGGGTTTGATGTAGCTCCGACCCACCAGATCCAACTTGGGGAGGATTTGGAGTTGGGTTTGATGGAACTCAGACCCACCAGATCCGACTTTGGTGGATTTGGAGTTGGAAGGAAAGACATCCGTATCGTACTCCAACTCCGCTAATGTATCCGACTTCGTCTGCCACACACACACACACACACACACACACACACATATATATATAATTTTTTTTTCTATTTGATTTTAGTCAATGTTGTCGTGACTTCATTAGTTGAACTAAACATCGTGACTTATTTAGTTGGAGGTGGCGACTTATTTAGTTGGAGTTGGAGGCAATATTTGTTCCCATTAGAGTTTTTTTTGGTGAAGAGGGAGGTGAGGTCCAACCTCTCATTTCACATGTGCCTTGAGCAAATTAAATTTGAGGGAAAGCTGAGAATTGTCTTTAACCAGAGTTTCAATTCTCACAGGACCTGTATTAAACAACGATAGCAGTAGAATAATACGAGAGAATCATGGTACACTTGCCTAAACGGAACCAAATCATTTCTGGAGTTATTTTCTTAATTATAACAAGAAAATTGACTTGTGCTAGTTGCGAGTCTTGCGACATGCCTTTGTCAAGTTCCATATCATCTTTATTCTCTATGGCTTGCAATTTTTGTGTTATAGCAGTAGGTCAAGAATTTTCTTGTGCACTTCTGAAACTAATTCTCTCTCCTTTTCTTTTTATATGGTTTAGAAATGTATTTTGTTTTACTAAACTGAAAATGAGTAAGCTGGAATGCAAAGATGTCGTGGTTGGCAAGGTTCTTAAGATTCTGACTCAGTTTTTTTTTTTTTTGTGGTTGCATATTACATAGTTTATAGTTATAGTGTGGAAAGTTGCTTCATGAGTTTCCATCTGTAGCAAAATGATTATATATAACTCAGGAATTTTCATGTTAAGTGTGCTTCCAAAGGATAGGAGATGGTGAAGAAATTAAAACCATAATGATCTTAAATATATTACTAGTAAATTAATAAATTTTTAATGATATTATTGAAATAAAAAGTTTAAATGTTTGAATATATTTGAATTAAGATTTTATATATATATATATATATATATATATATATATATATATATATATATATATATATATATATAAACATTTTAATTATGATTTGTTACGGATATGTTTATATTTTAATTAGAATTTGTTTATGTGTTGTAGTTAGATAATATGAGGTAATTAAGCTAGTAGTTAGGAATTTTTTCCCCCTTAATTTTTAATTGTGACTGCTCATTTAGACTAATTTTAATTATTATAAGTTAGTTTTGAAATTATTTTCTTAATCTTTAAAAATCAATTGAGGATATACATACGACAGGAAACCTTTGAGCCGTTTTGAAGCTAATAAAAGATAGCACAACAAGGAGATAAACATACTAATAACTGACAGTGAATTTTTTTTACTTCCATACTAAAATATCATAAATATAGGAGAGGAGGATAATTCTGCTCAAGTAAATTTCCCCATACTTTTGCTTTGCACATCTTTATAGATGCTCAGTAATTCCAGTAAAGTAAAAGATGATTTTCTACGTGTACCATTTATTCTCTTCTTTAAACTGCAGAACCTGTTATGACAATCTGCATCTAGTTCTCATGACAATTATTGTATGTTCCATTCTCAACTTGTCCGCAACGATCAGATCAGCTTTGCTCTAATCTACGAATCCGATTCCACTTTGTTTGCTCGATAAATAGCAGGGATCAAGCCATCACAGCTACTCATCAAGCATTTGCAGCTACTACTCTTTCCTGTGTTCTTTGTGCAGGTCGAACCAAGAAGAATGGCATCCTTGAAAGCTCTCAAGGAGCCGGTCAAGGCCAGCGATGATGCACCAAAGGCTCAGGCCTCAAAGTCGGCCCCCAAGAAGGCCGAGCCGAAGCCGAAGCCTCAGCCCAAGAAGAAGGTGAACACAAAGGCAAGTAAAGTAGATTGAAATTTTACAAGTAGTGTAGAGTAGTGTATCAGACCAAAGAATTATAGTCGAGAGCCTTGTTAGCAATCACCCAAATAAAACTCGTATTATATGCAATTTTTTTTCGTAACTTTCGGAAACGTATAATACTTACGTACTTTTGAAAGATTCGAATCAGTACGTAAATTTTAAGCATGCAAGATTTTAAACGTGTTCCATATAAATTATTGAAAAATTTGGCACAAAAAATATGGTGGGAACATCAAAATTTTACCACCTTAAAAATGTGAAGTTTCTAACCTCAATATTTCCAAAATTTTTTTGAATATTTGACCGAATTTTTGAACATATTTTATTTGGACTGATCCGATTTATACTCGTACATTTGTCGTCCCGAATTTTTTTCGTTTGCCGAATTGCTAACAAGGGTCGAGAGACATACTCTAGGCAAGTGTATCCTGATAATTTGTAGGTAGAACCCGGGTTTTTCCGGTACTAAATTAACAAATTGTAAAATGATATAAACACAAATGAAAGTAACTCGAAAGATTTGAAGCACTGCTGATTTTCTTCAATCTTGTGCTTTCATGCAGGCCAAAGGGAGCAAACCTGCAGCCAAAAATTAGGAAGTGGTGAATTAGTAGGGGAAGGAGGAGATATCAAGTACCATAAACTTATGTTTTTCTTCAATCTAGTTCGACTTGTCACAGTGATGAAGCTTGCCAATATATGTTGAATCCACACTGGACCACTGAAATAAAATTGTAACCTAGTTGGAATTTATATGGGATGCTACCAGTGTGATATATTATGTAGAAAGTCATCTTGAGGTTACATTTAAAAACCCATCTATTGGAGATGGTACAAGACTTCAAAATGATTTAACTATACAACAGTAATCTCATTCCAACTCAAAAAGAAATTTAACGCCTACTAAAAAGGATACTCTTGAATAATACATAACCCCAAACCAGTGTAATCCCATGTAAGGCCTGAACCAATTCAAATTATCTACACCTCATGATCCCACTTCCTACCCGATGTGGCCTCTAACCTTAGGTCTGATCTGCCTTCAGACCACCTTCCGATGTGGCCTCTAACCTTAGGTCTGATCCGCCTTCAGACCGCCTTATAGAGGGTGTTCCTACTCTACCTTAAAAAGAGAGCCCGTATAATATTATACGCATGAACTTTCAACACAATCTATCTCAAACCAATTAGCGCCGTCCAAATCAATCCCGTAACCATGGGCTTTGATACCATTTGTTGGGAGCACGGTGTGACCTGAACCGAAGTTGACCCATGAGGTACGATATTGGACTGAAACCATGTCTTAAAAGAGAATTTTCATGTAAGGCCTGAACCAATCACAATTATCTACACCCCATGATCCTACTTCCTATCCGATGTGGGACCAAATTATCAACTCCATTGTCACCCCCTTTTGAGGGCAACACCGGAAACGAGATACAATCCAACATATATGTGATCAAAAAATGCACAGACCAACTCTTTAGTAAATTTACAGTGCCATATTGGTTGTTGAATGATTGCAGTTGTGTGGTGCTTTCATTTCATTTTCCAGAACATATGGCATGGTATAGTGCTAGTTTAATTTCTTGCCAAATGAAAAGGTCATCAAGAAATACTCTACCAGATTTAATTTCTTGTGCTCAAGACAGAGGAAGGGTTTCTGAGGAAGGGTCATCTAGGTGGGGGTTTCTTGGAAGTTTTGGGGTTTCTTTTATGATCTCTACTATATCTATTGTATCTTTCTCTTTAGAAGTTCAAGAGATCGACTCTTGGGGGCATGGGAGTGATATTGTATTTGCAATATTTTTATTATATAAAAGGTTAGGACTTGTCCGGGTGGCCATAGCCACCACATATCGTGTGATCTTTGCTTGGCCTCACATAACATGTGGTTCGTGTTTTTCTTGTGGATTGATGGTCCACACTATTTCCACTGCGCACGTCTATGAATGTGAGCAATTTCTTACCCCTTAACATGAACTGTTTCATTTTCTTATAGTTTTTCTATTTCTACTTCTCAAATTCTAAATATAAATTCCTAAGTTACCAAAAGTGCACCCCACATTTACTCAAGAACCTCCCAAACTAATCCTATATCATCGAAAATGAAGTACCGTGTGGAACCGTATCCTACACATACATATTTTGACAAGGTAAGTGCGTAAATGATAAGGTCACAGGCAAATGGATTAATCTCCCTTATGTTCACAAGTACCTACATACATCCTTGTTGCAAAGGACACCTCTATGACAACTATAACACTAAATAAATTAGATAATATTAGAAATTAGCGGCCAGATCATAATAGTTTCTTCTAGTGGAAAATGCATACTAGTTATCAATTGTAGATATCAATGCTGAATTATTTGACATGTCATCTTTTGCCTCAACACGGAGTTTCTTCAAGACATAACAACTTGCAACCAAGGTTAACAATAAAGCTAGCACTCCAGCTAATTCAGCTGCAAAATAAAAGTAAAAAAGGTCCAACATGTACTAAAACTAGGAAGAAAAAAAAACCCCTACTAAAACTAGGAATTTCAGTTTTTGATGTATCCCCTTGAGATTATATCTAGAGTGATCAAAAGGGACTTATTATGCGTGCCATCTGCAACAAGAATTCTTGAACAAGGCGACGTTCTGGAGCTGCCGCAACATCTTTAGCAAGTGCAACTTCATCACCGGCATGGATAACATAAATCATATTTTCGAGTAGCTCCTCTCTACCACCTCTAAGAGGGTCCTACAAATTCCAACTCAAACGACAGCTTCAATTAGAATCAATCAACAAATAAAAGGTTAAGGAGTAAAAAACTTTTTTTTTTGAAGATTGTTAATCTTCTCTTATTTCTGATAATAAAACTAAGAGGAAATTTGAGAAATAGATTAGTTCTCAGAAAGGAATATCTAATTTTTGGATATATTTTTCATGGATGAACAAATGCAAATTTTCGATCTACAAGTTTGCTTAATATCAAAGTTAAATATATACCTGAAGAAATAAATCTGTATGAGTTTTTCCTGCATAAGGGACAAATTCAGCTTGAACACCGACACTCTGAAGGGCATCAGCGAAGGTTTTGCTGAATACAGAAGTTAGGTCAGTACTCAGTAGCAGGTAACAGCCAATACACAATTCTGAAACAACCAAAATCCTGCTATTCGAGAAGAATAGTATGTAAATACCCACTTTCACTATCCACGGAACTAGATACAACCTGTCATTCACTAAAACATCAAAATCGATCTATGTAACCCTTAGTTCTGTTACAATTGTGCATTGTCATATGTTTGCTGAAAATTTGATCTAGGTGACGCGCAAATATGTCATGTTCAAACCTCATACTGAAATGAGCTGGCCAGCAAATAATCTAAACAAGAAAAGTCCAAAAAATGATTACCGTGTCAAGATGGAATGGGAATTTCTAAAGGGCAAACGCAATTATTGGTTTGAGAGTGCATTGTGATATGTTTGCTGAAAATGTTTTTTTGTTTTGTTTTTAGTTCTCTTCATGGAAATTATCAAGTGAAAAAAAAAAACCCTTCCACTCTAATATCTATTTTAACTTGTAGTTGTCTTTCCTTTAGAAAAGAGGATGAGATCAAAGAGAACACAACTAAGCTTCAATTTTCATATCTCCTCTAGTTATTTATACACAAATTTCATATATAGGCAACATAAGAAGACCAACCTAGAGTCTGATGGTATAGAGTAATCGCTAGTCCCATGGTAAAGGATTATACGGCAGAGTAAAGAAACTGCTTGTCTAAATTTCGGGTCCTGAACAACAAGTTCAGGAGAAAACCGCTTCAGTGATTCCTCTCCTTCCATTATTCTACAGAAGGAAAATTAGAACATAGGTTATATATAACTGAAAAAGATAGAACGGGTAATTGGAAGGCATCTGAAGGAAGAAAGTATGTGAGTAACATATCTACCTCTTTTCAGCAACTACACATACCTGAGAAAAATGGAGCGGTACAATCCACAACTATCGAAGTAATCGACCAAGTTAATCATATTGTACCTGCATTTAACAAAAGACTTCTGAACTAAACATCAACCACAAAGGGGGCTAAATAATGCATCTTTTGGATATACATGATCTAGCATTCATAAGAGAGATGGATGCTGCTTGTGCTATTTTCTCAATGTATTTCTGATTAGGCTATTCCTTTCAGGTAACTTTTGAATCCTTATATGGCTGGTTACTGTTACTCGATGCATAGTAATATCGTATAGGGACTACAACAACAACATTAACAAAGCCTTTATTCCAAATTTCAGGGTCGGCTATCTAAATCCTATCCTTCAATTCGGCTCTATTAAAGGGTCATGCACTCTGTAACGCTAACATAATCCCATATCATTCTACGACACTTCAAACCATGTTCGTCTAGCCTATCTTTAATTCGTTCTAACGCCCCCATTAACTACTATATTATTGTTCCTCCTTACGGGAGTATCTATTAGTTTGTGTTGCACATGTCCAAACCACCTAAGTTGATTTTCTCTCATCTTGTCCTCAATTGACGTCACCTCTAATCTCCCATGAATATACTCATTTTTATCCTATCCTTTAATTTGATGATACTCATCCATCTTAGCATTTTCATTTTGGTTACACTAACTTTTTAGACATGTTTCTTAATTGTCCAACACTTTGATCCATAAAGCATAGCATGTCTTGTAGAAATTTTGTAAAAAAAATTTCAACTTCAGAGGTATCTTACAATCACAAAGTACTCCAGAAGCACTCATTTATTTCAACCATCATGTTTTAAATCTATGCATAACTTCCTTCTTAATCTCGCCACCATGATGAATGATTGATCATAAATACCGAAAGTTATCACTCCTATTCCCTCCCATTTGTCTTTGACTTTGTGTTAGAATTATATTTCATATACTCTGTTTCGTTCTACTAATCCTAAATTCCTTAAATTTTAAAGTATCTCTCCATACTTCTATTTTAGCATCTCTAACGTTTCTCTACTTTCATCAACCAATACAATATTATCGACAAACATCATACACCATGGAACCTCCTTCTGGATAAGCCTAGTATTAATTTTATCCATAACAATCGCAAAAAAGTAAGGACATAATGTTGATCCTCAATGTAAGTCAATGGTAACAAAAAGTGGATTACTATCTCTTCCAACAGCTTACACGATCGTCATAATTCTATCATACATATCCTTAATAGTCTCAATATAATTACTGAGAACTTGTTTCTTTTCAAAGCCCACTATATTTTCTTCCTAGGAACACTATGTAACGTCCCAGAACCAGAATACTGGAGAGCGGGGGCGTACATAGCCAGCTACGTATACCGAAGTGCAACCCACCTCGCTATACGGTCACGGCTGTCTAGATACATGAGGATTTAACTACAATCCATCAGTCTCCTATGGTCATGAACAAGCCTATTGTCTCAATCTCAAGCAAGTAATAACAGTTACAAGATGTCAGAATATCAAATATACAATAGTAAGACGTCCCATACATTACATATTCGGATGATCATGAAGCTAGTCGTACAAAATGTCGAGACTAGCAAGAGTTTTCAGTCATACATGATCAACCCTAGGATTTGCCAATCATGTTACAGCCCGTAGGCATACAGTAATTAAAGGTGCAATCGAGCTAACACGTGCTCGTCGGCTAAACGCCTCAAAAGAATAATTTTACAATAGAGTGGGAGAGCCAAAAATAATCCACTCGTTGCCAGGGTTACGCCTGGTGGTCACCATCTGGCTGGAAAGTCGGTAGATCCTCTGGAGCTGCTCCGATATCTGGCTATACAAAACCAGCTAGGTCAGACCCCAGAAAGAGCAAGTGCCACAAAGGAGACTTCACTTAGGAACTAAAACCAGCATATCATAAATGAATAATAATTATAAAGATAGTGATAATAATAGGGGCAACAATAATGAATTGAGTACGAGAAAACCATTCAAGTAGCCAGGTCGCAACTCTTAAACCAGACAAGGACCGGGGTTGCAACCCTTCACCTGAATAGGAACCCGTCTCAAATACTATTGATAAAGTAATAAGACAATAAACGAAGAGAGGACACAGAACTGCTCCGGAAGCCGGGTTACAACCCTTAAACCAAACAAGGACCGGGGTTGTAACCCTTCGCCTGAACAGAACTGGACCCCTGATCTTTATGGTTAAGGCCAGTATAAATAATCATGCTATTGAAGTAAGGTAAAACATGACGAGCATGGCATGGGGCGCAATAAGACAATAAACGAAGAGAGGACACAGAACTGCTCCGGGAGCCAGGTTACAACCCTTAAACCAAACAAGGACCGGGATTGTAACCCTTCGCCTGAACAGAACTGGACCCCTGATCTTTATTGTTAAGGCCAGTATAAATAATCATGTCATGTCACAATCTTGTACAGGATCAGGACGAGACAAAGCTGGGCTAGACTCCACTCAATCATTCACGGCCAAGCAAAGAGTACGGCTTGATACTTTAACTAACTAGGGTTATCACAGGCCTAGTTACTAGCAAGATGCAATAAGATTATTCCAACAGCCACAAGCCCTGCAGACCATCCAGGTTATCCAGGTCGATGTCCGTTCATGAAAGGTGCAACACATGACTGTGTGCTGGAAGTGTGCCCTACTCGTCGGTAGGCTACAAGTCCACTTAGTGCGCCCAGATAACGGGATTGCTTGTAGCTGGAAAGTCTCTCCATGACTACTGAATTTTCTAGTTATTAGCCTTAGTCAATTTCAGTAGGTACCCCTGACCGTGGTGTTCAGGATTCCCTATCCTAGACATGATGCAAGACAACTGGTTTATTTGTACAAACACAAACGTCCACGGTGTCCAGGTTAATCATACATGTCATGTCAGGCTAGCTGTCTTAACAGCATATCGGGATATATCATGTCAGGTTTACTTGTCAATAGTGCGCCACGGCGGACCACTGCCGTGTTCAGGGATTATGTGCAAAATCTATATAGTACCAGCCTTCATAGAGAGTCAGGAAACATGAGCATAAAAGTAGCCTTAATTATAATAATATAATAAAAGAGGACTATGGCAGGAGCCAGGCAGCTAAAGGAGATAAGCTCATGCGGCAGAGAGCATGCGCGCTTATGCGGCTGGGGACTGCGCGTTCATGCGGCTGGAAGAGGGCAGGCGCATGCGGCTCAGGGAGGATGAGCTTATGCGGCCGCGGGGGAGCAATGCCATGCGGCTCGGGGAGGAAAGGGGCGCATGCGGCTGGGAGAACACAGGCGCATGCGGCTGAAGGCAACAAGTTCATGCGGCTGGTAAGAGTGCGCGCTCATGCGGCTCGGGGAATCACTTGCATATGCGGCTGGAGGGTCCATGGCCTATGCGGCTGAGGAATAAGGGGGGGGGGGTTATGCGGCTCAGGGAATAAAGCCTCATGCGGCAGCGGGGAAACGAGTATATGCGGCAATGGAAAGAACCAGTTCATGCGGCTATGTTCTAGTGGAGTCCTATGCGGCTGAACAAGGGACGGATCTTATGCGGCCGAAAAGAACCAGTCATATGCGACAATGGACTATTGAGTTCATGCGGCAGCATTGTCATGCGGCTGGAAGACTTGCCACATGAAGGTCCATGCGGTCAAGTACTGCCATGCGGCTGGAAGACTGTTCTTCTTCTCCACTGGTCCGAGAAGAAGAGACATGAAGTCCATGACTCAAAGCTTCATAAATCCTCCATCCGAGGTCTGAATCCAGACTTCCATAGGTCAAAATGGGGCAGAACGAAATTCTCTACAACATGGAACCATCCAAACTTGGAAATAACAATGTTAAGTAGATCAAAACCCAAAAAATCCAAAAATACAAGAAACTTAGATCCACACAAATTGAACTATGGAAATTAGAAATGCTAAGTATTAAAGTATGTTAGAATCTCGTGAGGAAAAAAATGGAACAATAAAAACGTAGTTTCTCCATGAAGCAAGCTGCACTTGCCTAAGCTGTCTCCCTGGTAGGTGGAAGAGTAATGGTGAGGAAGAAGAAGTAATTGAAGAAGAAGTAAATGAAGAGAGAGAAGGAGTGGGCGGCTACAAAGGAGAAGTGTGGGGGTAGGTGGGGGTTTTCCTTTGGTTCATGATGAACCCAAAGCAAACCAAACCAAGCTAAGCCGAACCATGCAATTGCAATACCAAGATAAACCATGCCATGAAACATGCAATATACGTATACGTATACCAAAATATGTAATATGAACTATGGTCATTACAACTCTACCCACCTTAAAAGAATTCCGTCCTCGAAATTTAATTAAGAGGCTAGAGAGGCAAGAACAAGCTATACTAATCACAGACAAGCTATAACAAGGCAATCAATCAATCATTCATTCAAACAAGGAATTGAGAGCATAAGGCATAAGGAGGACATTATACCTTGCGAGTCAAACAAGTCGGGATATCGCGATCATATATCATCCTCACGCTCCCACGTCGACTCACCCAAAGAGTGATGACCCCAAGCAACACGGACTAAACTAATAGTCTTGTTCTTGAGTATCTTCTCTCTCCGGTCCAATATAGACACGGGCCTCTCCTCATACGAAAGGTTGGTGTAACGACCGTGGTTCGTATTACGTATTTTGGTATACGTATGCGTATATTGCATGTTTTCTGGCATAGTTTATTCTGGTAATTCCTTGTTTGGTTCGGCCCGGCTTGACTTGGTTGGCTTGATTCGGCTTGGTTTTGCATAGGTTCGGTTTTGCTTGGTTTTGAGTAGACCAAACCACTCCCACCTACCACCCCTTCCTTCTTTAATAGCCGCCCAACACTCTCTCTCCTCATTACTTCTTCCCCATTACTCCTTCCTCACCATTACTCTCCTCACCTACCAGAGAGAGGTTTAGGCAAGTGCAACTTGCTTCATGAATGAACTCAAGTTTTATTGTTCCATTTTCTTCTCCACGAGATTCTAAGCCACTTTAGTACTTAACATTTTCAAATTTCATGGCTCCTTTCATGTAGATCTAAGTTTCTAGCATTTTGATCTTCTTGGTTGGATCTACTAAAATGGCTTGTTTTCAAAAACTAAGAGTTCCTTGTAGTAGGCATTCTGATTGTATGCAAGATTGGTTTTGGGATGGCCGGATTCTACCAAGTCCTGGCCGAGATGGAGTTTTTCGAGTTCCTGAGCTTTTACGCACGTTTGTCTTGGCCATGGGGAGAAGACGAAGCTTTTACGCCCACGTTTTACGTGTTAAGCGTAGTGCTTAGTTTTACGTCCACGTTTTACGTGACAGCGTATTATTCAGCCTTTTACGCACACGCAATCGCGTGCCAGCGTACTTCATTTTTTACGCTGAGTCCCTATGAATTTTACGCTCGGGATTCTCCCGCTCGCGTAAAATTCTGCTCGCGTAAATCGTGCTCGCGTAAAATCTCTGGCCCGAGCAGACTCTCGCGTGCATAAAAGTCTGGCTCGAGTGCTTCACTAGCGTAGAGTTTCGCTCGGGAGTTCGCATGCGTAAAATCTTACGCGCGTATAATCTCGCTTGCGTACAACCCGGCTAGCGTAAAACACCGCCCACGTGCACCCTTGCTCGTTCTCGCGTAGGGCCGCTTTACGCTTAAGGCCCTTGGCCTAGCGTAAAGGCGCACTCGTGTAGAGCCTTGAGCCCCTTGCGTACTCGGTTGACTTTATGCCTTATACTATTCATGAATTGACAAATCACGGATGGATTGATATGACCGGGCTAATAATGGCATAGAATGGCATGGCAAGTACTTGATATGACATGACATGACAAGATATGACAAGTACACACCATGGTGAACATTAAAAGCTGTTGCGACGGCTTGCAAGACATGACTATAATGGATGACTTGGATACCGTGGATGATTGTGTTTGTACAAATAAACCAGTACTGTCTTGCATCATGTCTAGGATGGGGATTCCTGGGTACCACGGTCAGGGGTACCTACTAAAAATTGGCTAAGGCTAATAACTAGAATAATTCAGTAGTCATAAAGAGATTTTTCCTGCTACAGGCAATCCCGTTATCTGGGCGCTCAAGTGGACTTGTAGCCTGCCGATGAGTAGGGCACATTTCCAGCACTGTCAAGTGTTGCCCCCCCATGGATGGATATTCGACCTGGATAACCTGGATGGTCTGCAGGGCTTATCGCTGTTGGAATAATCTCATTGCATTTTTGCTAGTAACTAGACTTGTGATAACCCTAGCTAGTTAAAGTATCAAGCCGTACTCATTGCTTGACCATGATTGATTGAATGAAATTTAGCCCAGCTTAGTCTTGTCGTGATCCTGTACAAGATTATAACATGACCTGATTTCCTGTGCCTTACTTATCGGTAAATGACGAGATACCAAGTTCTGTTCAGATGAAGAGTTGCAACCCCGGTCCTTGTTTGGTTTAAGGATTGTAACTTGACTATCTGAATAGTCCTATGGTTATCTTACCATATATCGTCCTGATTATTTATGCTTACCTTGATGATAATGATCAGGGACCAGTTCTGTTCAGGCGAAGGATTACAACTCCGGTCCTTGTTTGGTTTAAGGATTGTAACCTGGCTCCCGGATCAATTCTGTGTCTTCTCCTCGTTTATTGTCCTATTGCATCCCGTGTCATGCTCGTCCTGTTTTACAAGAATATGACATGACATGGTTACCTATGATTGCCTTAACAATAAAGATCAGGGGCAAGGCTCTGTTCAGACGAAGGGTTACAACTTCGATCCTTGTTTGGTTTAAGGGTTGTAACCTGGCTCCCGGAGCAGTTCCTTATCCTCTCTTCGTTTATTATCTTATTTCACCCTATGTCAAGACTAATCATGTTTTACTTTACCAACAGTATTTGGGACGGGTTTCTATTCAGGTGAAAGGTTGCAACCCCGGTCCTTGTTTGGTTTAAGGGTTGTGACCTGGATACTTGAATGGTTTCCTCGTACTCAATCCATTATTGTTGTCCCTGTTATTATCAGTAGCTTTATAATTATCTTTAATATTCATTTGTGATATGCTGGTTTTAGTTCCTAAGTGAAGCCTCCTTTGTGACACTTGCTCTTTCTGGGGTCTGACCCAGCTGGTTTTGTATGGCCAGATATCGGAGCAGCTCCAGAGGATCTACCTACCCTCCAGCCAGATGGTGACCACCAGGCGTAACCCTGGCAACGAGTGGGGTTTCTTTTGTTCTCTCACTCTATTGTAAAAATATTCTTTTGAGACGTTTAGCCGACGAGCACGTGTTAGCTCGATTGCACCTTTACTTACAGTCTGCCTACGGGCTGTAGCATGATTGACAAATCCTAGGGTTGATCATGTATGACTGAAACTCTTGCTAGTCTTGACATTTTGTACGATTAGCTTCATGATCATCCAAATATGTAATGTATGGGACGCCTTACTATTATATATTTGGTGCTCTGATATCTTGTAATTGTTATTACTTGCTTGAGATTGAGACAATAGACTTGTTCATGACCTTAAGTGACTGATGGCTTGTAGATAAACCCTCATGTATCTAGACAGCCGTGACCGTATAGCGAGGTGGGTTGCACTTCAATATACGTAGCTGCTATGTTCTCCCCCGCTCTCCAGTATTCTGGTTCTGGGACGTTACAGTTGGTACCAACAACCAATTTCGAATGATCCAGGATGTGGCTCGGGTCCGGAATATACCGTCGTAGTTGGGATACATGGAACACGTCATGCACCTCACGTAACGACGGCGAAAGAGCGAGACGATAGGATACATCACCTACTCGCTCCAGAATATCGAACGGTCCTATATACCTAGGACTAAGCTTTCCCGTACGCCGAAACGAATGACGCCACGGTTAGACGAAATCCTCAGGAATACATGATCGCCGACAGAAAACTCAAGAGGGCACCGATGAGAATCGGCCCAATGACGATGGCGATCTTGGGCAACTCGAAGATGATCTCGGACTCTTCTGACCACCTCAACAGTCTGAGCAATCATTTCTGGACCGAGCATATGCCTCTCTCCAACATTATCCCATGCTAGCGAGGATCGTCACTTCCTACCATACAGTGCCTCGAACGGTGCCATCTGGATACTGGCATGGAAACTGTTGTTGTACGAGAACTCCACCAGGTGCAGGTGATCTTCCCACGAACCACCGAAGTCGAGCGTACAAGATCTCAACATATCTTCCAAGGTTCGTATGGTACGCTATGACTGATCATCTGTCTGCGGGTGATAAGCTGAGCTGAACTGGAGGTGAGTTCCCAAATTCTCCTGCAGGCTACGCCAAAAGTACGACATAAATCTTGAATCTCTGTCCGAAGTGATACTGACTGGTACTCCATAAAGTCTGACGATCTGCCTGAGGTACATCTCTGCTAGCCGAGCCGTCGACTGATCAACTCTGAACGGAAGAAAGTAAGCCACCTTCGTGAGCCTGTCTATAATAACCCAAATAGCATCTCCACCGGCTGGGGACCTAGGTAATCCAGTCACGAAATCCATGGTTATATGCTCCCACTTCCATTCTGAAATCGGCAAAGGCTGAAGAAGTCCAGCCGCCCTCTGATGTTCAGCTTTAACTTGTTGGCAAACCAAACATCGAAAGACAAACCGAGCTATCTTCCTCTTCATGCCATTCCACCAGAAGTGCTGACGGATATCACGGTACATCTTCGTGCCACCGGAATGAATGGAATACTGCGAGCTGTGAGCCTCTGCCATGATCTCCGGTCTGATATCACCGCTGGGTACACAAAGACGCTTCCCATATCGAAGTGTACCGTCTTCATGAATGCATAACTCTGGCCTTCGTCCTGCCTCACATTCTGCTCTAAGCCGCTGAAGCTTAGAATCTGCTGACTGCGCCATCCGGATCCTCTCGACTATAGTATACTGAACCTGCATACTAGCCATCAATGCCACACTGGTAGGAAGGACAACTTCAATATCCATCTTCTGAAGATCTGCTAACAGCTCAGGTTGTGCTGTTAGAAAATAAACTCCGGCTCTCCTGCTCAATGTATCTGCAACAACGTTGGCCTTCCCAGGATGATACTGCAAGTTGATATCATAATACACAAGCAGCTCTAGCCACCTTCTCTGACGCATGTTAAGATCCTTCTGGGTGAAAACATACTTCAGGCTCTTGTGGTCGGTGAAAATCTCCACCTTATCTCCGTACAAGTAGTGCCTCCATAACTTAAGTGCAAACACTACCGCTGCCAGCTCCAAGTCATGGGTTGGGTAATTCCTCTCATGATCACGAAGTTGACGTGACGCATAAGCTATTACCTTCCCATGCTGCATCAGAACACATCCTAAGCCTCTGCCTGAAGCATCACAATACACTGAAAATCTCCCGGTTCCATCTGGAAGCGTGAGAATGGGAGCCGTCATCAAGTCTCGCTTCAACTTCTCAAAAGAATCCTGGCACTCTGCTGTCCAAGCAAACTGTACATCCTTGCGGGTCAACTGGGTCAATGGTGCTGAAATTCGAGCAAAGTCTGAAACAAATCGCCGGTAGTAGCCGGCAAAGCCAAGAAAACTACGGACTTCTGCAACTGTGCTGGGTACTGGCCACGTCTCAATGGCCACGATCTTCCGGGGATCCACTTCTACTCCTCTTCTGGTGATGATATGACCCAAGTACGAAATGCAATCGAGCCAGAACTCGCATTTACTGAACTTGGCATACAACTGGTGCTCTCTGAGAATCTGAAGAACTATACGGAGATGCTGCTCATGCTCCGCCTTACTCTTGCTGTAAATCAGGATGTCGTCTAGGAACACAATCACAAACTGATCCAAATAAGGCATGAAAATACGATTCATGAGGTCCATGAATACGGCCGGCGCATTGGTTGCTCCAAATGGCATCACAAGGAACTCCCAATGCCCATATCTAGACCTGAAAGCTGTCTTCGGGATGTCCTGCTCTCTGACTCTGATCTGATGGTATCCTGATCGTAAGTCGATCTTCGAGAATACTGCTGCCCCCTTAAGTTGATCAAATAAGTCATCTATCCTCGGGAGAGGGTATCTGTTCTTGATTGTCACTGAGTTTAAGGTACGATAATCTACACATAATCTGGACGTACCATCATTCTTTTTTACAAGAAGCATCGGGGCTCCCCAAGGCGATCCACTTGCACGAATGAATCCCTTGGTCCTGAGTTCTTCAATCATCTTGTACAATATCTCTAACTGTGATGGCGCCATCATGTAGACTCTCTCCGACACTGGGGCTGTGCCTGGGATCAAGTCAATAGTAAACTCGATCTCTTGCTCCGGCAGCATACCTGGAAGCTCTTCTGGAAAAACATCAGAAAACTCCTCAACTATCCGAGGTAACTGCACTGCTGCTACTGCCATCCGCAATACTGGAGGAGAAGGTTCAACTTCGCATCGGAAAAAGAAAAACTCTGGCTCGTCTGGAATGCTAAAAACAACCCTGCCAATATGGCAGTCTATCCTAGCATACTGGTCTCTCAACCAATCCATCCCTAAGACCACATCATAATCGGCCATCGGAAACACTATCAATCTAGCGGAGAATTCTCTACCGCTAACTACGATCCGACACGAGGAGAACACTCTATCTACTCCCACAAGTCCGTTACCAGTAAGTATATTAAGCCTTACTGATAATGACTCGGGCTCCAGTCCTATCCGTGTCGCGAATCGTGCAGACATAAATGAATGCGAGGCACCAGAGTCAAATAATACTGAAGCTGGAAAGGTGTTGACGCGAATAGTACCTGCCACTACCTCACCTGGTGCCAATCCTTCCTCTCCCATGGTCAAAGCCAGCACTTGACCATGTCCTCTGGGTGCGGGTCCCCTCTGCTGAAAACTTCTCTGCCTACTCTGGATCAGGGCTTGGGCTTGGACATACTGCTGCGGTCTCTGCTGCTGGAATGCCTGAGCCCGCGTCGGCAATAGCCTCGGGAACGGGTACTACTGCTGCAGCTGCTGCATTGGTGCTGGTCCTCTAACTGAAGGACTAGAGAAGGCTGATGAAGATGAACTCCCCCTATTCGGGCAGTTCCCAACCCTGTGGTCTGGGGCACCACAAACTAAGCACAAATCCTGTGCTCTGCGACACTCTGATACCACATGTTCTGGCTTCCCGTAGTGTGAATATCCCACTGCGGAAGAGTGCTTCTGCTTCTGCTGCTGAGGGTGCGTCGGGGTTGAATGCTGAACCGATGTTACTGAGGCCGTCCGCCTCGGAGCTCCAATGGTCAAAGCCCTAGCTGCCGGGGCTGGCGCTGAAGACTGATTCACTTGACTATAGGATCGCTTCCAACCTCCGGTCCTGTCCACGATCCTCTGGGAGGTATACTCATGCCTCCTCGCTGCTCTCAACACTGCATCAAAAGTCTGATGCTCAAACTGCTCCACTGCCAATAAAATCTCTAGATGGAGCCCTTGCTGGAACCGCTGGGCTCCATCGAACTCGGTCGCTACCAAGGTGGGAGCAAACCGACTAAGTCTCGAAAACTCGACCGCATATCCATCGACCGTCCTGTCCATCTGCTTTAGATTGGTGAACCTCGTTTGTAGATCGTACCGAGCTACAGCATCAAAATACTTGGTCTGGAATCTCTCTCTGAATACTGTCCAAGCAATGGGTGCCACTAATCCAACGGCCTGCGCTGCCCACCAGCTGCGGGCAAGATACAATAGCTGCAGACGCACCACGGCCACCTTCTCGCCTTCTGGAGTCCTGGCTGCTTCTAGAATCACCTCTGTGTCCTGAAGCCATGCATCTGCGGCGATAGCATCTTCGCTAGGGGTGAGCATCGGTTCGGTTCGGTTCAAACCGAACCGAATATGTGAAAACCGAAATAACCGTAAACCGTATTTTTCAAAACCGAAAACCGAACCGTTTTTATAAAAACCGAACAAAACCGAACCGAATTAATTCGGTTCGGTTTTTGGTCGGTTCGGTTTCATGGACCATTGTGCATGGCCTTCAAGTTTTTAGCAAAATGAGCCTATTTAAATAAAAAAATTTTAAAAAAATATATGACATTATTGTATTTATGAATTGTTATATTACATAGAGTGAAAGATATTAGTATATATAGATTGAGGGTAGATAGAGAGAGTGCTCAAAGAAGCACCGACATAGAATAGGAGAAGAGAGTGCGCTCAGTTAGAGATTAATAAACATTAGTATATGTATATTGTGGGTAGTTTGATAAATTACTAAATCTAAATCGGTTTTCGGTTCGGTTTGGTTTTTCGGATGAAGAACCGAAAACCGAACCGTTATTTCAAATTTTCAAAATTTTAAATCGTAAACCGAACCGATAACCGAAAAACCGAACCGTTTGTCATATTTTGGTTCGGTTTTCGGTTTTCAACCGTTATATGCTCACCCCTAATCTTTGCTACCATCGAAGAAGGAAGGGTTCAAGCGCTTGAAGCTGTTGGCCGCGTTGTTACCCTAATGACCTCCTCTGGTCAGAGCATCTGCCACTGCCTGGTACAAGACATCTCCTCGACGATCCTGAGAAGCTAATAATGACCTGATGAGACCCACCAAAGTGCCATCATCAGGCTCCGCAGGCTGGACGGGCTGAACTGGTAGCTCTCCTCTAGTAGGCATGACTCTGGAGGCTACTCCTGAATGCTGGGCTTGATCTCCAGGTTGCTGCCGGTCCACGGGAGGTGCTCCGCCTTGCCGATCGGTAGGACCAGGAACAATGCCGCTGAAGAAGACGACATAGGAAACAATAAGGAAGGACCAGGACAGATCAACGATACAAACATGTGATCAGGTCAAGATTTTCGGGGATTTTAGGAGATACGAGCAGAGATCAAGGGCGAGTACTGATTGAGACATCTATTCGGTAAACCCTCACATATCTTGATTTACAAGACCTGCATGGGCCACCGCTTAAACCATGTAACGCCCCAGAACCAGAATACTGGAGAGCGGGGGCGTACATAGCCAGCTACGTATACCGAAGTGCAACCCACCTCGCTATATGGTCACGGCTGTCTAGATACATGAGGGTTTAACTACAATCCATCAGTCTCCTATGGTCATGAACAAGCCTATTGTCTCAATCTCAAGCAAGTAATAACAGTTACAAGATGTCAGAACATCAAATATACAATAGTAAGGCATCCCATACATTACATATTCGGATGATCATGAATAGGGGTGGGCACGGGTCGAGCCGGGTCCAAATTTTATGGATCCGGACCGGACCCGTTAATTGGCGGGACGGGACGGGACGAGTACAAAAAATATTGGAACCGGTACGGATTCGACCCGTTCGAAACGGGTCCAAACCGAGCCGACCCGCGGGTCCAAACGGATCAAAAAAAAATCAAAAAATTATAGAATAGTAAACATTTACACATGTACTATTATCTAGAAGAACAAAACAAGTATTATGTTTTTCCAATTTCTAGAATTTGTTTACTAAACAATAACGTGTGCTATTATTTATAAATTATAATATGAAAAAAATCAAAATTGATAAAAAAATCATACTCCTAGAAACGGGTCGGTTCGGGACCCCGTTTATTTTGAAAATAGGACCCGCTCCGTCCCGTTAGTGTCACACGACCCGTCCCGCCCCGCCCCGTTTAAATTCCAAAATTTAGAAACCGTCCCGTTTGACCACGAGCCCTGGACCCGTATGCCCACCCCTAATCATGAAGCTAAGCATACAAAATGTCGAGACTAGCAAGAGTTTTCAGTCATACACGATCAACCCTAGGATTTGCCAATCATGTTACAGCCCGTAGGCAGACAGTAATTAAAGGTGCAACCGAGCTAACACGTGCTCGTCGGCTAAACGCCTCAAAAGAATAATTTTACAATAGAGTGGGAGAGCCAAAAATAACCCACTCGTTGCCAGGATTACGCCTGGTGGTCACCATCTGGCTGGAAAGTCGGTAGATCCTCTGAAACTGCTCCGATATCTGGCCATACAAAACCAGCTGGGTCAGACCCCAGAAAGAGCAAGTGTCACAAAGGAGGCTTCACTTAGAAACTAAAACCAGCATATCATAAATGAATAATAATTATAAAGATACTGATAATAACATGGGCAACAATAATGAATTGAGTACGAGAAAACCATTCAAGTAGCCAGGTCGCAACCCTTAAACCAGACAAGAACCGGGGTTGCAACCCTTTACCTGAATAGGAACTCGTCTCAAATACTATTGATAAAGTAATAAGACAATAAATGAAAAGAGGACACATAACTGCTCCGGGAGCCGGGTTACAACCCTTAAACCAAACAAGGACCGGGGTTGTAACCCTTCGCCTGAACAGAACTGGACCCCTGATCTTTATGGTTAAGGCCAGTATAAATAATCATGCTATTGAAGTAAGATAAAACATGACGAGCATGGCATGGGGAACAATAAGACAATAAATGAAGAGAGGGCACAGAACTGCTCCGGGAGCCAGGTTACAACCCTTAAACCAAATAAGGACCGGGGTTGTAACCCTTCGCCTGAACAGAACTGGACTCCTGATCTTTATTGTTAAGGCCAGTATAAATAATCATGTCATGTCACAATCTTGTACAGGATCAGGACGAGACAAAGCTGGGCTAGACTCCATTCAATCATTCACGACCAAGCAAAGAGTACGGCTTGATACTTTAACTAACTAGGGTTATCACAGGCCTAGTTACTAGCAAGATGCAATGAGATTATTCCAACAGCCACAAGCACTGCAGACCATCCAGGTTATCCAGGTCGATGTACGTTCATGAAAGGTGCAACACATGACTGTGTGCTGGAAGTGTGCCCTACTTGTCGGTAGACTACAAGTCCACTTAGTGCGTCCAGATAATGGAATTGCTTGTAGCTGGAAAGTCTCTCCATGACTACTGGATTTTCTAGTTATTAGCCTTAGTCAATTTCAGTAGGTACCCTTGACCCTGGTGTTCAGGGTTCCCTATCCTAGACATGATACAAGACAGAACTGATTTATTTGTACAAACACAAACGTCCACGGTGTCCAGGTTAATCATACATGTCATGTCAGGCTAGCTGTCTTAACAGCATATCGGGATATATCATGTCAGGTTTACTTGTCAATAGTGCGCCACGGCGGGCCACTGCCGTGTTCAGGGATTATGTGCAAAATCTACATAGTACCAGCCTTCATAGAGAGTCAGAAAACATGAGTATAAAAGTAGCCTTAATTATAATAATATAATAAAAGAGGACTATGGCAGGAGCCAGGCAGCTAAAGGAGATAAGCTCATGCGGCATAGAGCATGCGCGCTCATGCGGCTGGGGACTGCGCGCTCATGCGGCTGGAAGAGGGCAGGCGCAGCGGCTCAGGGAGGATGAGCTTATGCGGTCGCGAGGGAGCAATGTCATGCGGCTCGGGGAGGAAAGGGGCGCATGCGGCTGGGAGAACACAGGCGCATGCGGCTGAAGGCAACAAGTTCATGTGGCTGGTAAGAGTGCGCGCTCATGCGGCTCGGAGAATCACTTGCATATGCGGCTGGAGGGTCCCATGGCCTATACGGCTGAGGAATAAGGGGGGGTTTATGCGGCTCAGGGAATAAAGCCTCATGCGGCAGCGGAAAAAACGATTATATGCGGCAATGGAAAGAACCAGTTCATGCGGCTATGTTCAAGTGGAGTCCTATGCGGCTGAGCAAGGGACGGATCTTATGCGGCCGAGAAGAACTAGTCATATGCGGCAATGGACTATTGAGTTCATGCGGCAGCATTGTCATGCGGCTGGAAGACTTGCCGCATGAAAGTCCATGCGGTCAAGTACTGCCATGCGGCTGGAAGACTGTTCTTCTTCTTCACTGGTCCGAGAAGAAGAGCCATGAAGTCCATGGCTCAAAGCTTCATAAATCCTTCATCCGAGGTCTGAATCCAGACTTCCATAGGTCAAAATGGGGCAGAACAAAATTCCCTACAACATGGAACCATCCAAACTTGAAAATAACAATGTTAAGTAGATCAAAACCCAGAAAATTCGAAAATATAAGAAACTTAGATCTACACAAATTGAACCATGGAAATTAGAAATGCTAAGTATTAAAATATGTTAGAATCTCGTGAGGAAGAGAATGGAACAATAAAAATGTAGTTCCTCCATGAAGCAAGCTGCACTTGCCTAAGCTCTCTCCCTGGTAGGTGGAAGAGTAATGGTGAGGAAGAAGTAATTGAAGAAGAAGAAGTAAATGAAGAGAGAGAAGGAGTGGGCGGCTATAAAGGAGAAGTGTGGGGGTAGGTGGGGGTTTTTCTTTGGTTCATGATGAACCCAAAGCAAACCAAACCAAGCCAAGCCGAACCATGCAATTGCAATACCAAGATAAACCATGCCATGAAACATGCAATATACGTATACGTATACCAAAATATGTAATACGAACTATGGTCATTACACACTATTATAAGCTTTCTTTAAGTCGATACAAACCATATGTAAATCTCTTATTTTCTCTTTAAATCTTTCTCTTAATCTTATTAATAAATAAATGACTTCCAAAGTAGATTTTTCAAGCATAAATTCAAATTGATTCGGTAAAAATTTTCTATTTTCTTAATCTTTGCTCAATCACTCTCCCATAATTTTACGGTATGACTCATAATCTTGATTTCTCGATAGTTATTACAATTTTGTATATCTCTCTCGTTCTTATGTATGGGTGCTATAAATACTGCTATTCATTTATCTGGCATCTTCTTAGTCCTTAGGATTTTGTTGAATAAAACAGTAAGCCATATCAATATTTTCTTCCTTAAACATTTCTAAACCTCAAATATCATCAGGTCCTACTGCTTATCCATTTTTCTACTTTTCATTTTCTTTAATATGATATAGGGACCTATTAATCAATAATTTGAAAGAAACATCACCCGCCGGATATGGAAAAATATGCTTTTATCTGCAAAACACTCCAAGTAGTGCTCTCTCCTTCATACTCTTTGATTGCTTGATCCACAAGAACGCAACCACCAATATGTGCACCTGCTGATTGTCCAGCTAAATAAATCCTGCAAAACATGAAGGATAAATAAGAAAAGAGCAAGAGTCGTGAACATATGGTGTTAAATAACTGCGGCAAATGTGGAGTACAATTTCAGAGAATTTTCTCATTAATTGAAACAACAACTACTTAGTACCAAGAACCTGCCCAAAATCATAACCTTAAAGTAATTGCCTGATAGAAGCTATGCTTAGTAACCAATAGTTAAGTATAAAACAATTTATATGACTTAGAAGATATCCAGTACCGATTAGGGTCACCTCCGTAGCTAGAAATATTTTTGCAGATGAACGATATCCCTTGAGAAGTATCTTTCACCATGTCACTGATAGTCCCTTGAGGAAAGTTCCTACAAAAATGGTATCAGCATAAGCTTACTTCATAGAATGTAACATTTTAGTATGCATCTGCACATATGTGAAACTTTTGCTATTGGCTTACCTGTAATCTAAACATGCCACTATGACTCCTCTGTCTGCCAAACGCCAACCCAGAAGGGCACCCCATCCTTTATAACTTCAGCGCCAAATTCATAAACAATGAACAACAGATTAGGCTTAAGTAAAATTATCGCATAATAATGATTAGCAAATGGGATCTCCGAGCTGTGTCATGTGTTAGTATCAGTCATTCTACTTACCCAATAATCCACGCTCCACCAGTTACAAATATCACAACAGGTTTTGACTGATCATCCGTATCTTGAGGTAAATATATATCCAATCTGCACAAAACAAAAGAGCATCGAGTAACTTGCAGCTTTAAAGACAGTCCTCCATTGTGAATAGGTAAGACTAATAGAGTATGTTCCACATAATGCATGCCTTACCTATTTCTTGGTTCTTTACCATAGATAATACTTCTCCGCACCTGACTCGAGAAGAAATAGTAGTACCCAACTGACAGACATATGAAGCAGATTGATTAGAATAGCACATTGAATGGCATCATATAGTATTTGGAACATGCATAATTAAGGCCCTAAAGATTATGCAAGTAGCACCTAACTGAAGAAGAAAAACAATTGCTATAATGAAAACCTAGCTACCTTGTACAAAACCTGACATAAGAAGCATTGAGTAACAGGCAAGGGCGATAAGCTTTGTGATCCATAGATATCCCACCCTGAATGAGATTTTAAGATAATGAGAAACACATGAAAGCTAGCATTTCAAAATATCACTTGGTAAAACAAAACAATTAGTTAGATGAAAACTATTAGATTATATCCATGGTTATCGTCAGGTATTTTGGTAGTGAGCAATGATCTTTCAGTACAGGAGATAATTTGCAAAAACCATTGAGAATTGAATGGCGTTTTTCCGTATTTTGACACGAGAATCTAACATAGATATTAATGTCGAGATTCTGACAAAAAGAAGAAGACATTCCATGCCCTCAGAGAGCGCTTTCTCATGCAAAGTCACTGACGCGTCCTGTCTTTTTTGGACCCGGATTGGCCGTATCATCTTCTTCAAAAACTCTACCGCCATTTACACATAGGGGCCTACCTTTCAGTGCGTGCCACTCATGTGTCTTCCCATGCTTCGCGCCATTTTAGTGAATGAAAGAGGAGGTGGAGATGTTATTTCTTAGTATTATTAATACTATAGTATGGTAGAGTTATAATAGGACTCATTTACTTGTTCAATAGACATGCTTATGCTTTATTTGAATACTTGAGGTCCAATTGACCTGAATTCATAATTAGATCGGGTTTGTCAATGGGATATTTATCGAGATGTATAGGTAACAAATTTATGTGTTTATATAGATCATGTTCATGGATTAACGAAAGTGTGCAAAAGCTCTATTTACCTTGCCAAAGCTTCTAAGCCGAAAAAGGAGAGGATCATGGGCTATTTAGGTTGTGATAACATCCAAAAGAGATAAAGTCTAGAGGGAAGAAGGGTGAATTGTGCATAAGAAGGTTATGAAATAAAAGACGGACGGGAAAGAGAAGGCCCCCCTATGAAAATCGCTAATCCCACTTATTTTTGTAGTGATACGAGTGTGTTTGATAAACATCATTTTTGCTTATTTTTCTGAAAGATTGTTACCTTCATCGGCAAGACAGGGCAGCAACACTACATCTTAGGCTTGGTTAATTTGGCATCGTTGAAGCTTATTAAAAGTTGTTTGGTAAATACATAACGAAAGTTGTCGTCAAAAGCGGATGTTTGGTAAAAACCACATTGCAGTCCTGAAATTGTTGAAAATGAAAAAATTATACATGTATAATGATAGATGGTGGAAGTTTCAAAAAATAAATAAATAATGGACATTTATGTAAAAACAGACTTGATAAAGTTATAGCAGGTTTTGAAAACCGCTTTCATTGCTTTCAAAATCAGCTCAAAATGTAGTTTTTAGCTCTACGTATTATAATACATGTCTAATTTGGTCATTTTCAATACCTTCCAAGTTGGAGGCGCTACGTACCCGAGACATCCAAGGAGGGTGAGGGTGAGACGGGTAAGGAGAACCGTCTCGGTGGCAGCATGGCGGGCATGGCCGACGTATCGTCGGACCGTAGGGTGAAAGCAGGAGGAGTTTAGTGCCGACCCCAGGAGCCGCACGAGGAAACGGGGGCTCCCGGGAGTTGCATCAGCGGGTGAATGCGCCATCCTCCTTATACTAACACCATTAGTTGCCATCACTGTTCTGTTGAATATGAGTATCATATGTATGTGCTTTGTTTGTTGGTTGATTTGAGTTCTCTCTTTATATATATATATATATATATATATATATATATATATATATATATAAAGAGAGAGAGAGAGAACATAGGGACATCCACTAGTTGGCATATCAAAAGAACACGCTTGTCAGTTATAGAAAAGTACACTATAAAAAGACTTTTCTTGATCTTGATCCAAACTTCAATTTCAATTTTCGGACCAAAAAAAGAAGTTTTGTTTGTAACATATTTGTTGCTGTAAATGGTATTGCCTATGCAATTTTTGATAATAAATATTGTTGCTAGAATGGAACATAAGCCAGATATAGTCGTAGTCGGGACAGTTGATACAAAGTTTCTTATAAAAATTATACCATTCTCGTCTGTTTGCATACCTATACAATGAAAAAAAGAGAGAAAGTTTTAACAATATCACGGAGAAGATAAAAAAGTTTTAACAATGTAACCATGTGTTCTAATCTTGGTCTCAAACATCCGTTGCTACCGATCCTGTCTCCATACCGCCAATGTGTTCTACTAATCTTGGTCTCAAACTGTACTTGTGATATTGTCTCCAGATCGCCAGTGCTAATGATGGTATAACAACATATATTAAACAAAAAATCCATCTAGCACTCCAGCCGCTATTAATATTGACGTTTTGGTTTCCATACCGTCATTTTTTTTTTTTTTTTTTTTTTTTTGAAATCCCACTCACACACACAATTGGGGGGCTCGAACCTTGCCGGCCCCTCCGGATGTCCGCTCTAATACCACTAGGCTAGAGAGCTAGGACATTTCCATACCGTCATTGCTAATGGCGGTATGAGTGTGTTTCGTACCGCCATTAGCAACGACGATCTGTTATTTAAAAAAAAAAAAGTAAACTTTTTCTCTCTCCACAATATTGTTAAACTTTTTTATTAGATAGATAATTTTCTGATTATCAATTAGACACTCTGTAATGTCGATTACTATTTGACTCTTTCAAATGTTGAGGCCAAGATGAGGACATCCAATAACATTTTGT
Source organism: Iris pallida (assembly GCA_029216955.1). NCBI lineage: Eukaryota > Viridiplantae > Streptophyta > Magnoliopsida > Asparagales > Iridaceae > Iris > Iris pallida. The sequence continues at coordinate 5,080,366 of JANAVB010029818.1, read as the reverse complement.
AATGTTGCAAGATTAGAACACGTTTATTACATACTACAAATTATTATTTTTAGTACATGAAACAATGCAAGGTTCCTTCTTATAACAAAATAAAAAAAAAACTAAAGGAACTCGTGAGTTCTTAATTTTTTAAACTCGGTCACTAAAAGTCATTGGATCACATGCATGATCTAAAAAAAAAATCAAGGGTCCAAAAAAATTTGGTACACGTGTCTTTTAACATGATTGTAAGTTCTTATTGTTCTATTTGAGTTTATGTATACTGTTCTCATAAGCCAAAACAAATTAATGGTCTATTCGATTTTGACTGCAGTAAACTGCCCAATAGTTAGTAGGTATCAAGTAAGGGTAACAATTAAAATACCCTAATAATTAATGACAAAATTTAGAAAGAAAAAAAATAAAAATAAATAGAGAGAGATCCGAATATCAGTGCTTCGGAAGGAGAGAGAGAGGCATGCGTCCCTACTATTTGGTCTTGACATTAAAATTATTAATGCAGCCTTAATAAAATTAATTACTATTAAAAAGTATATATCAATTATCTAATTATTATTGCATAAACAAATTTTAAAAAAATATTACATTAATTAAAAATGTAATAATAAGTTCTTGAACCTTAGCTAAAAAGCAACATCCAAAGAGCCCTTTTTTGGCAGAACTCAAACTAGGGAGTCAAGTATGGAATATCTGCTAGCATCAAAGCCATTTCCCTTTGGTTTTGAATATTGTGTGAAGACATTAACGATGATGGCAGAACCATTAACTGAGTTTAAATAGCAGAAGAGATTGTTGTATATCATTCATAACAACAATCGATTATGACTGGAAACTACATATAATCACTGGATGATATAGACGATCTTTAACTTCATTGTAGACAGTTGTTGCAGCCTTTCCTCTTCTTCAATACTGCTCAGCGACATCACCAATGCCATGTTAAAATGATATGAAAAATAAATACGAGTGTGATAGGAAAGTCTTCAAGTTTAAGTTATATTTCCAGTAAACTACAACATATTGTAGATCTTACAAGAATTCAAAATGATAACTATACAACAGTCCAATCACTTCCAACTCCTAATCAAGCTGGGTGCTCTCTGTTACGCTAGAAATAAATTTAATGCTTGCTCAAAAGGTTATTCTTTAACAATACATAACAGCAAATCCATATTTTAGCTGAAATGACCGTACAGGCGCGTTGATGCTTAGTAAAAATATTTTTGAACAATACTCGACCTTACACTGCTAACCTTGAATGGATTGAATTACACGGTGTTAGTTGAACAGTAACAACGGCTTTAACAGAGAAAATACTCCCCCCCAACCAGAACTTACAAGCAAAGTACCTCTAGCTATATATGTGATCAACAAACTGGCCCAGCCTCTGTAGATTTCTTCTTTTGGTCCACAAACCAACTCTTCAGTAAATATACGGTGCCATTTGGGACGTGGAATGACTACAGTTCTGTCATGTTTCGTTCCTTTTCTGGATTGCCAAAAGAAAAGGTTGTAGCTTCAGACCTGTTGCATCAAATAAATAGAGAACCTTCTCATGCATCCAGGTATATTTCATCAAATCCATACCGTACACTATTTAAAATGCCTAATTTCCACAAAACAATGATTTTGGAGGATTTGCCAGTGCCATCAAGAGGCCACAAAATGGTCAGTTCCCAATGACTGGTTGATTATGTCTATGGTTTAGACATCAATATATCAAAGTGAATTCCGTTCCATGTGTTATGAGATAATAGACCACCATAACAGTGTGTTATCTCGATCCCATGCAATGTATATCTCGTATTAACAATCGAAAGATGGTCGAAAGAAAAAAATCTCTATTTGATGGGGCTTCTTCCTATACCTATGAATTCCATTGGACCCATAAATGAGACATTGGAAGAATCTTTTTGGTCTTCCAATATCAATAGGTTGATTGTTTCGCTCCTGTATCTTCCGAAAGGGAAAAAAAATTCTGAGAGTTGTTTCATGGATCCGCAAGAGAGTACTTGGGTTCTCCCAAATCCCAATAAATAAAAAATGTGTCATGCCTGAATCTAACCAGGGTTCGCGGTGGTGGAGGAACCGGATCGGAAAAAATAGGGATTCTAGTTGTCAGATATCTAATGAAACCGTAGCTGGAATTGAGATCTCATTCAAAGAGAAAGATAGCAAATATCTGGAGTTTCGTTTTTTATCCTATACGGATGATCGGATCCGCAAGGACCATGATTGGGAATTGTTTGATCGTTTTCTCCGAGGTATATCAAAACTCCCCCCACAAACCATTCAAAAGAAGTAGATGTTATAGATCATAAGAGGTGGTACTGGTATGAAACCTATATCTAGATCATCCTGACCTACTGTAGGAGAAGTATACATGTAAACTACATCATCCCACTTAAAAGGGGTTATCTTAGGCTATGGCCCATCTATATCTAAGATAGTCCAACATGCGTACATTATTCCCTTGAAATAGATGGGCCTTGAAATTTGATCTAGTCCACCAAACTTCAAATTATCCATGTCCGCCCAACTTCAGATCCATAAACGGTGTGCCATTCAAATTAGAATTCGAGAGGTCATCAACATATACTCTGACAGATATAATCACCTAAAAAACGAAAAAAAAAAACACAAATGTTCTCTTAACATTTATAATTAAGTGGTACCAAGAAGGAAATTTTCCAAAAACAAGTTGACTAGACCAAATCCGCTATAACTTTCATGTCCATGTTTTTAGTTTCCTTCAAATCAAGAGTTTGGATTTTGAGTATACATGCCCCAACACAAAACTAGAGAAGCTTTCTAGGAAATACAACCCCAGTCACTTAAATAATTTAAATCATTTGATTTGTTTCTTTATGTTATTTTTTTATCAAGGCTATTTCAACTTTAATAATTTATGGAAGAAAATTTTCGATCGAGATGGTCCTCTAATTTGCTGCGATATATATATATATATATATATATATATATATATATATATATATATATATATATATATATTTGAAAGAAGGTAAGTGTGGCAAACGCTCCCACCGGGAATCGATCTCCTGACCACTTGGGCCACACGCATCTCTCTTAACCACATATATATATATATATATATATATATATATAATTTACGGAAAGGGGCACAAGGCCCTTGGTAATTAATCCCTTTCACTCCCCGACTGGGGCTCGAACACTTGACCACCCGGGCCGCATGCCTCTCCACTAACCACTAGATTAGAGGGTCATTGGCTATATATATATATATATATATATATATATATATATATATATATATATATATATGGTCCGAATGGAGAGCTCCGTCGCACTCGACCGTTGGAACGAGCGGGCGCGCGCGGGGGGCCCACGCGGGCCCCCCGATCCGATGGTGCAGAGAGGGCAGGGCTCCCCCCACGAGGTTTTTCATCCGCGCCATATATATATATATATATATATATATATATATATATATATATACACCCCCTATTCTGTCTGCCCCATTATCATCCACACTTAATCCGTTGGATTAAATTAAAAGAGGGCTCATATTAAATCGCTAATAAGATATAGTAAGAGGAGAGAGAAACAAAGAAGAAAAATAACCTTTGTACAAAAATTAGAGAAGAGAGAAAAACAAGGAGAAACCAAAAAAACCTCCACCTCCACTGCTACTCCGTTCGCTCGGCCTATGCTCCTCCATTGCATCTCCTCCTTCTCTCACTCCGGCTCCACTCCTCCGCCTGCCCACTCCGCCTCCAAATAAATGTTCCCGCATCCACAATTAAACTGTCAGGCCTACAAATTTCCCGCAGGTGTTGCACCTACTAGGGCCCTCAGGCTTTGCTTCACCACCATCAGTTTAAGCTGAAGCACCTAATGACTCTGACACAATGGTCTTTGGCTCAACCGGTCCAACCACGACATCAACATTACCAATTACGATCGGCACTTTTCCATTACTATTGCTGCCATTGAAAATGCTGTCAATGGGCGAAGCAGCAAACTTGGCTTGCTCTTGATTCAAGACCAGATCTTTATGGCACTTGGAACACATGTTCATGGTAGCAACAGTTACCAATCGAAGAAGCCACAATGTTGATGCAAAGGATTGGACCTTCAAGAGCTTGGCATGTTTCTCGTGCTCCATATTTCAAGAATCATGTAACATGGACGCCACGTGCACATATAACTCATCAATTGCAAAGGCCAAAAAATGGCCAAAACAAAAAATACCATGCTAGTGCACCCTCAAGTTCATAACTAAGTGAGAAAAAGTGTACAGCCACATAAAGAGGGAAGTGACAATTAGAACCTATCATGACTTTATTAGAAAATATTACTCTTTGTATGCCTAATAATCACATTCAAATCCTATCAAAAAAATACAAACCGAAGTTTGTACTTCTACTTTAAGGAAGAAAGGAAGATATTAAAAAACAAAACAACAAATACGTACATATGAGAACAGAAGAAAAGAATATCAGTTTGTACTCAAATTAGAAAATATGTTTTTGTTGTCGAGTATTAAACTAAGAATTATTAAAAATTTCAGCATATAAGGATCCATTAGCAATATAAATTCTATTAAAGCTCTAGGATTAAAGTGGAAATATTCGTCATGGAATATTCGAGCTACCTCCTCGCAACTACTACTGTGTGACTTGGAAGCATACTTTCCATATGAGCATTGAATACAAATGAGATTAACGTTCTGTTGTTTTTAACCTTCGATTGCTTCTTCAATCCTTTGAATGCTTCATACCTTAGTGAGAAAAAGTAAAGCCACATAAAGTAGGAGCACCTAACAATTAGAAACTAACATCTTGTGGGCAGGCAGAGGAGTGGAGCCGGAGCGAGAGGAGGAGAAGATGCAATGGAGGAGCGGATGAAGGGAGAGGTGGAGGGCTTTTTGGTTTCTCCAAGTTTCTCTCTCTTCTTTAATTTTTGTACTGAGGCTTTTTTTTCCTTTTTTGTTTCGCTCTTCGATTGCTCTCTTATGGGAGATTTAATCCGAGCCCTCTTTTAATTTTAATCCAACGGATTAAGTGCGGATGATAATAGGGTGGACAGAATAGGGCGTGAATCTGATCCCACCTCTCTCTCTCTCTCTCTCTCACACACACACACACACATATATATATATATATAATTGCACGATTGCATTACATATAAAAAAAACTCAGTGCAGAAGCATTGCAGTATGGTGCATTTAATTGACTTTACATGACAAAGAAAAAAGTATTCCACCATGATCTTTAAATCTTCCAAAGACTTGAGGCGCACACAGAGAGAGAGTCACACACACACAGAGAGGGGGAGAAAGAGAGAGAGGGAGAGAGAACACTGTACTGTGACCATGTGTGATGGTTTTCTAGCCTCCAGCTTAGGTTTGCCCCATGTGTCACAACACAATCAGACATGAAAGTCCGTGGAGGGCAATGGACATGGGATGAAGGTGTCTATGAATTGGATGTAGGTCATCAAGAGGACGGAGGGAGGAAGAGGCAGAGTAGTTTGTGAAGGTATGTTTGGGGAAGAGGCATATAGCTCAGTTGATGGCATTTACCACAATAGCGACTCAAATATCGGACCTAAGAAATCATATAAATGTGATAGTACTCCACATATTAATTCTCACTTCTACGCACCAATAAGTGATCTACGTAACCTGGTAAAGCATCACATGTTTCTGAATCAAAGACACTAAATTATCAAATGAATAATCTCTCAATAGATTGAGATACAGTTCTAAAATTACCCTTCCATTGCAATATGAGGAATACTCGGGGGAAACTTCATATCAATGTTAGGGAAAGTACAGATGCTGGGTGGATAAAATGAGTTATTGACCCGTAAGCTTTAAATGATATATTTCCTTTATTCTTTAGATAAAAGCTATATTTATGAGCGTCCTTTGTATGTTTCCATGTTGGCTTTTTTTATCTACAATTTACCAGCTTCCAAAAAGGTTATAAAGGAAAAGATTTACTATGCTTCCTGTAGAGGGAAAATATAAATCAAGTTCAGCACAGTCGCTAATACATGATAGATCTCTCTGGGCAGAGAAGAAACTACTTTGCGTGCTCAACCACCACTAAAAATTCATCCAGAAAAACTCCTTTGATAATTGCAGCTGAAAGAGGGAAGAATGCTGCCAACAAATGACTGAAGCTAAAAAGAAATCATTGGAAGCATCATACATGAAATATGTTATGCCACCTTAGAAAGTATCTATATGGAAGAAAGTTCAGATGGGAAGAGAAAAGAAATTCAATGGTTTAGGTAAAGGCAGTAATTTTGCAGGCAAATGTGCAGTTAACTGCACAATATTAGGGCTGAACATTTCATAGTGAAGAAACTTTGAATCAGACGTGAAACAAACAACTACAAGGGTATTTTTGAGAGACAATTACCAGTTACCAGGGATGAATCTAGTCATTTGACTGATGAGCAACTAACTTCCCCTTTTTGTTATTTTAGATGAAAAAGAATACATATTATCCACACTATGAAGTTAACATTTGCGCTCTCTCAAACAGTATCAGACGAACACACACCACACACACACACACAGAGAGAGAGAGAGAGAGAGAGAGAGAGAGAGAGAGAGACTATAATATGGTCTATGTTTGTGACACAGAAGAGGATGCCTCTGACAACAACAAAAAGGACTCGTCACATGTTATTGGGTCAGATACACGAACATTTTTTTTTAGTTTCTTTATATTCAGTTTCAGGGTATGTCCCTCCTAAAGTAGCAACCAACAGGATTTTCGTTTCTGCTTCACTTACAGGTCTTTTTTGATTGGCCCCAACAGGTTCTCTCTATCGAAGCTACCTTAAATACATCGTTCGTATTCTATTTATTAATTATTAATTCTTTTTCCGCCCATTCTATTTCTAATTATGCTTCATATTCTGCCCTATTTTGCCACAGAGCATTTGTCCTAAAAACTTCCCCTTTAACTTCATGGGTCTAAAAAGTGACTTGCAAGAAAGCATTTGTCTGACTTCAACTTTTCCACTTCCTTGGAACATTTTCCTCCCCGATCATCTGCTGAGTTGCACAACATACAAAGACCACCATCATGATGAAGTATTAACCCTCAGCATGAACTATTACTTCATTTTCTTTAAAGTTTTTCTATTTTTTCTTATTAAATTCTAAATATAAATCCTTTGTTACCAAAGCTATACACTCCACAATTCTACACAAGAACCTCCCCAACTGATACTATATCATCAAAAGCAAACTACCTTTCGGAACCTTATCCTGCATATGCTATTGCATAACTATCGTGAGGAGGTAAGAGCTTAATTGATCTAGCTAACTTATTTTCACATGTAGCTAGTAATCGGGGATACATCCTTATAGCAAAGGATGCCTTGATCACAACTATAACACTAAATAAATTAGACAACATCAAAAATTAGCGACTGTTCATAACAGTTTCTTATTGTTGAAAATGCGTACATGTTAAATAAATTTAGCAGGGGAAACATCATTATTACCCATTAACAGGGTAAGCTAGCTAGGCTCTGGCGTTTTGTCCATTCCAAATATTTTATAATGCTGAATTATCTGTCAAGCAATATTTTGCCTCGTAATTCAGAGTTTCTTCAAGACATAACAACTTGCAACTGAGATAACAGTTAAAGCAATCTTAACTAATTAGAAGTTTGCTGCAAAAGAGAAGTAAGAAGCTGCAGCATATGCTAAAACTAGGAATTTGAGTTTTTATGTATCACCTTTAGATTATATCTAGAGTGATCAGAAAGGGCTCATTTTGCGTGCCAACTGTAACATGAATTCAGGAACAAGGCGACGTGCTGGAGGTGCCACAGCATCTTTAGCAAGTGCAACTTCATCACCAGCATGGATAACTTGAATTATATTTTCAAGTAGCTCATCTCTACCACCTCTGAGAGGATCCTACAAATTCCAGTTCAAACGACAGCTTCAATGAGATTCACAATCAACAAATGAAAGGTAAAGGAGTCAAAACTATTTGTTAAAGATTTATCAATATTCTAATAAAATTAATGGGAGAAGTTGAGAAAGATTAGTTCTCAGCAAGCAATATCAGACTTTTTGATACACATTTCATGGACGAACAAAGGCAAATTTACAACGTTCAAGGTTAATTAGTAACAAAGAATGTGATAAATACTTGGATCATAAATAAAGTACACAAATCCAACTTATATCTGATAATACACTTAGATATGAACCTTTCTAAAAATTAATTTCTTCTTGGCATAAGAATATCAATATGCTAGAATCACTTCTTTCAGCTATCCTGATTTAACTTTTGACCTATGATCCACCATCATGGTTTCATAAAATCGCATGGTTGATTAAGTCTGTACAAGTAAATCTATCGTATGCGCTGCTGCTCTGCTGCTGCAGTTGTTCTTCTTGTAAACATTAAATACTTTAAGAAAATAGAACAGCACAAGGATGCTTCAGTCCTTTTATGTATTGCGAGCTACTTTCTTGTAGTCTCTATCTGTCGCAGGAATTACATGATAGTAGTGCATGCGCATGCATTACTCTTAATGTGAGTTTCAAGTTTGAGAGAATGATAACTTATTCATTGATATTACTCCCTCTTTTAATATCTGTCTAACTGACTATAGAACTAAACAATGAATTTTTTGTTTGTCTTTAGCATGATTCATAGCTGGAACCATTTTGGTGGGACGGTCTCGTGTTTTATTTTGGGTGTTGTTTATATCATATATGCTTGTTAAAACATCAGCATGCAGCCTCTGTGCTTCCTAGCTGATGCAATTTGATGAGAGCCTTTATCTCCTATCCTTTATATAGTTCATGAAACTCGTTTGCTGGTAACTTGTTATTAGTGGGAATAACGGATTCATAAATTTGCAAAGATAAATCATTGACAAAGAGATGTCAATAATGCCCAAACTGAGTTTTACCTCTTTAACTTCATTACTAGAACACAAGTTTGTTTCGCGATCTGCCAATCCTAGAACCACAGACTATAGCCTCTAATTTCTCAATGTGACGCCAAAGATAATATAACTTAAATGAGAAATATTATGTCTCCATACAGAAAAGTATTCTCTATGTACCTGAATAAATAAGTCTGTATGAGTTTTTCCTTTATAAAGGATTAATTCAACTTGAACACCAGCACTTCGAAGGGCATCAGCAAAGCTTTTGCTGCATAGAGAAGTTAGGTCAGTAGCAAGTAACAGCCAAAGTGAAATTTTGAAACAACCAAAATCAGTGTTCTAAAAATGGGCCTAGGCACCGGCCCACCGCACTGAAAACCCCCCTAAGTGGTGGGCTAGGCGGTTAGGCGGCTTATTTTCTGAACTTTTTTGAATTTTTTTTAATTATTGGTTGTATTGTGGATATTTGTTTGGGTTTTAAGATAGGATTTGGATTTTAGAACATTGAAATTTCAAAATTTAAATTTCAAATATCAAATTGTCAAAATTTTCAAAAAAAAAAAAAAAAAAAAAAAAAAAAAAAGTTCGCCGCCTAGGCGGCCTAGGCGGACCACTGCCGCACCGAGTCCGCCTAGCGATTTTTAGAACATTGACCAAAATTCTGCTACACAGAAGGAATATTATGTAGATATTCACTGGACAAGAAAATTTGAAGTTACTAGGTTTTGTCATCTTTCACTAACCACGTAACTAAATGCAACCTACCATTCATAAGTCCATCAAAACTGATCCTTGTAACCAAAATGTTAGAAAGCCTGAAACAGGGGTGTGATCTAGGTGACTCAAATATGTCATTTCCAAAACTCAATACTGAAAATAGCTGGTCAATAAATAAATCTAAACAAGAAACTCCAGAAATAATTACCATATCAAGATGAAAACGGGGAATGCAAAAGCAATTATTGCTTTTTATGGTTATAATTCTCTACATGCAAAATTTTCGTGCAGTGTGTAGAAACAACCTTTTCAATGGTATTGCCTACTTTAACTGTCTTTTAAAAAATAGAGAGGACGGGATCAAGGAGATCACAGCCACAAACTTCAACTTATAGTTGTCTTGTATCCTCTTAGTTATTTATACACAACATTATTCAAAATATAAGCAATACAAGAAGACCAACCTGGCGTCTGATGGTATAGAGTAATCACCAGTCCCATGGAAAAGTATAATGCGAGGGAGCAAAGAAACTGCATGTCTAAATTTCAAATTGCGGACAACAACTTCAGGAGAAAACCGCTTTAATGATTGCTCTCCTTCCATTATGCTACAAACAAAATTCGAATCCACATGGTTATATATAACTGAAAAAAGATCGAATAGGTAAAAAGGCTTCTGAAGGAAGAAAGTATATGACTAAAATATCTAAACTCTTTACAGAAACTACATACCTGAGAAAAATGGAACGGTACAAACCACGTCCATGGAAATGATCAACCAAGTTAACCATATTGTATCTGTTAAAGAAAATCTTGAATTAACCTCAATCTTATAGGGATAAATAATGCATCTATGGAATATATATGAAAAAACATTCCTAAAGAGAAGTTTTAAGTATAGCAACCAAGAATGCTACTTTTGCTATTTTCTCAACATAGTCCTGAGTAGGTTTTCCTTTCAAGAAACTTTTGAATCTTTGTCTGCTTTGTGGAACAACAATTAGTTCAACAACACTCTTACTGTCTTACTGTCTTATAGGTCACAAAGTAGTTTATTGTGAATCATTACGAACACTTGCACTATATTAATTCACCAAAATAATCTGTCTGGGATAGCTAAAGCTCCTCAATCTTTCAGAAAGAACAGTACAATTGATCAAACTTATTCCCAGAGCTGGATGCAGGAATTTTGATCAGTGGGGGCAAACAAGTTTAGTCAGAGGTGGCACACAACTGCATTGGATCACAACAACCCATTGGAAGTTGCAGCAACACTTTGATGTTGTCTCAACAACACTGCAGGACACTTTGGAATCCTCACAGGAAGATTGTGGTTCACTTCTGTGAGACATGACAATGGTAACTAACAATGACAATATTATCGGCGATAGTCTTGAACAAAATATATAAAAATCTTATGTAGTGGTTAATTCCAGTGGAGGGTGACCGTGGGAGGAGGGGATAATCTAGAAGACAAGAAGAATGTTTTAAGACCGAGTGGTGGATGAATTTGACAATGTTTGAGGAGGCACAAGACCTAACCCATTTAGAGTATCCCTTGGAAATATAATTTCTTTTAGGGCCTATAGGACATCTTATGTTTTCTAAAATACAGTGGGGGCTCAAGCCCCCACAATCTTGTGACTACATCAGCCCATTTTTATCCCGTTGGTATTCAACTAAAGCTGGAGTCACGGCCTGGTCTAAATTATTAATCGACACTTGAAAGTTGAAACCCTCTCTCCTCTATAGATGACTTCATTGCATAACAACATGAGACTTTTGAAATAAAAAAGTGTAGTTCAACTGTTTCGATGCCCCATATAGTGGTTTTGGGCCAATAGATATGAAACACCATATAAGTCCAAATATATAGTTGGTTAGTGTCAATTAATGCACAATATACGGACTAAATCGATAATTACAGAGAAATTATACCCGCCAGATAAACCAAAATATGCTTTTAGCTGTGAAACACTCCAAGTAGTGCTTTCTCCTTCTCCACACTCTTTGATTGCCTGATCCACGAGAGCACATGCGGCGATATGTGCACCAGCTGATTGTCCAACTAAATAGATCCTATGTAACAGGATACAGGAAAATAAGAAGAGAGCAGAGTGAATACGTAGTGTTAATGAAATGGCTAATGTGGAATAGAAATTCAGAATTTTTCCCGTGTTGGTTGGTTCATGTGTATAATATATTTGCTAGTGTAGGAAAACGTAAATGTACAAGCATGGAAATTGGAAGTAAAAATAAAAAAAATGAATTGGAAGACCTAAACAGACAAATAGTTTAAACACCTGTTGGAGGTAATTTAACTGTTGGTAGTCCAGTTGATATGTCTTTTAACTAAATAAATAAGCTCCCAGTAAACAAGTTACTTGATCACGGTCTTTGGTCTTTAGGCAGTGGCTGGGGATATGTGAATTAGGCTGTTTATTTATCAGTATCATGTAAAACTTCCTTTCTGCAGTGCCTTATGGGGAGTTACTTTTCAGCTGCAAATTTTGACATTAAAAATGGCTAGAAATATAGCCAACATGGTAAAAAGAACCTACACAAAATCATCATCTAAAGTAATTTTCTGATAGATGCAATGCTTAGTAACCGAGAATTAAAGAAATAATATTTTGTATAACTTAGCAAATTCAGTACCGATTAGGGTCACCTCCATAGCTAGCAATATTGTTGCAGATAAATGATATTCCTTGAGAAGCATCTTTCACCATGTCACTGATAGTCCCTTGAGGAAAATTTCTACAAAATGGTATCAACGTAAGCTAAGGAGATAGCATGCAGCTTTAGTATGTCTCTGCATAGATTTGAAATTTTGGAATTGTCTTACAATATGGTGGTGCCTCACCAACATACCTGTAATCTATACATGCCACTATGACTCCTCTCTCAGCCAAACGCCTCCCCAGAAGTGCACCCCATGCCTTATAACTTCAAAGGCAAAATTCATAAAAAAAGAAAGGAAGATTAGATATTTGTAAACTTTTCACATATTGATTAATGATTGGGATCCAAGCTGCATCATGTCATGTGTAATATCAGTCACTATACTTGCCCAATAATCCATGCTCCACCAGTTACGAATGCCACAACTGGTTTTGGCTCGTTCATATCCTCAGGTAAATAGAGATCCAATCTGCAGAAACAAAGAGCATCAAGTAACCAGCTTTAAAGACGGTTCCTCATGGTGCTCAAGTTACTAATTGAATCCAAAACATAAGATCAATAGAATATCCTGATCGACATAACATGTACCCTACCTATTTCTTGGCTGTTCACCATAGATTATACTTCTCCGCACCTGACTTGAGAAGAAATAGTAATATCCAACTGATATATATGACAGATTGATTAGAGTAGCACATTGAATGTCATCTTATAGATTATTCAGAACATTTGAGTTATCACTCTAAGCATACATCGCAAAAATGAAGAAAAATAAAAATTACAATGTAGCAGACACGTAGCAGAATCAATTTGGAAAGGAAACTACCTTGTAAAAACCCTGGCATAAGAAACATCGCATAACAGGCAAGGGCGAGAAACTTTGTGATCCACCTATAGCCTACCCTGAATGAGATTCAAAGATTCAGACCACACGAAGCTAACATTTCAGCGAACTTGATAAAACAGACAATACGTGAGTTGAATACAAGAAACCTCAGGCTGTGTTTTATACAGCTTATGAAAGATGCTCCTTTTTCCTAAAAGCACAACAAGTGTGTTTGGTAAAAGCCGCTTGTGCTTACTTTTTGAAAAGTTTTTCTTTTCATGGCTGCTTTTGCAAGCAGGAAGGGGTTGCTTTTACAAGTTGCTTCAGCTTATCATATACCTACTTACGAACACCCTTTAGCTTTCACTTTTTATTAGTACATGTCCAAATTGTTCATTTTCAATAGTTTCTCAATGAAATGCATCTTTCTACCCAACACCTTATTGCTTTTGATAACTGATTTTCATAGTCAGTAAGCAACTTATAACAACAACTTTTGATAAGCTTCAACAAGACCAAACCCACACGGACATCAATAGGAAATAAGTAGTAATGCTTTGTTGAGAGAGTTCTAGACGGAAGTATTCTTTGCTCTGTTTACTTTTTTAAGAAAAGGAAAAAGATAGTGTTAAAACTAGGCTACTTTTTAGTGTCCATTTCGTGTAGCTGGAATATTATCAATGAGAAGAAACATATTAATACCACAGCACAGCAAACAATCCCCACAGAACAATCTTTGCTGTATGGGCACAATACTGCATGTTACCAACATAGGCAAACACGGACACCACACTGATTTTGGCGTGTCCTGAGGTACTTTTTAGTGTCCATTTCGTGTCCGGTATGTGTCTGATACGGCACTGACTGTCGCTGTATCGTTCCTTGCGTAGAATTCAATCAAACGAACTATATCAGGAAAATCACAAAAAGGAACCCAAATTCTTTCTGACTTTTGCGTGTTCTTGTGGCGTATTTGTGTCGTATCCGACTCGGGACGGACACGGGACTGAATCCACACTAAAAACGACAAAAATTAACAGAGAGAAAAAGAAAGAGTAAATTGGCGATCGTGTCCTACGTGTGTCTGTGCTTTCCGGAATAGAAACGAAACGAGAATTGCTATATCGGTAGCAGTACCCGAGATATCGGAGGAGGATCAAGGTTAGGCGGGTGAGGAGGAACGTCTCGGCGGCGGCGTGGCCGACGTCCCGTCGGAGCGAAGGGTTCCGGCGTCCGCCTAAGTCGAAGCTCCCCGAGAAGGAGGAGGGGAGCGACACCGACCCCTCGCTCGCCGCCCTCCTCCTTCCTCCCCTGGCCGGCGGGGCCCGCGGGAGGAACGGGCTCTCGGGCGCCGCGTCCTCCGCCGTCCACGTGGAGGAGGCGGAGGACCGGACCCCTTCCTCCTCCTCCGGCGTCGGCGGCCGACCGAGTGACTGCATCCTCCGCTTCGCTGTTCTTTGGTGGTGGACGCAACCGCTCCTCGGATATGGAAGAAAAGTGGTGGCGGTGGTGGGGCCCGAATGTTCGCGCATCCCTATCTATCTGTGGAATGGGACTATGGGAGTGCGACTGTCTGTCCATGTTATGTTGCTTTCTTCCTTCTTGATACGAGAAGTGGGTCCCCACTTCGACACGAAGAACACGCTGGTTTTGTTCTTTTACGAAATAAGTACGACTTTGTTTTCTATTTTGATTTTCTTATCGGAAAATTTCATGTAAGACACTTAATTATACTACGTAATACAATAACTTTTTGTGTTGAAATAAAATATATATAACGAAGACATTAGATCTGGTGGCAGGACCGTCGTAGAAATGACAGAACAAATGTGGTTTGGCTGCAAGAAAAAAAAAAAGGTTTTTTCTAAGGGCACCGCACATTTTACTGGGGGCGTCATTTTACTAGGGACAGTCCAAGTTTGAGAAATTTTTACTGGGGACGTCCCGAAAATTGCTTGGGGCTATCCCAAACTTAGGGTTTTTCCCTCCTCTTTCCTCCTCCTGTTGGAAATATTAGACAGAATTCCTAACGCAAGCAATCAGAAGAAGTAAAATTTAGAACAGGAATTAAGAGTTTAGGATTCGAGGCACGTTACAAACGCTGTCCTTAGAATGGAATTTCGCCCCCACAATTGTGCAGCGGGTTCCAGCGATCTATCCCCGAGATACAACGAATCCTTCGATCCACAGCACCGTGCACCCGGTAGTGAATCCCTCGATCGATCACAGCCTTGTCCAGAGAAAGAGTTGGACGGAAGGAGGTGGAGGAGGGTTCTGGTTGCAACTTTTCTCTTCTGTACGAACAGAGTTCCGAACGGGGAAGAGAGAGAGAGAAAAGATTTTTCGTATCTGATCCAACAGATCACCTGATTTGATTTTAAAATCAAATCTCTCTGTACGTGGCCAGAATTATCTCCGCGATCCACAAATCCCGTAACGGAATTACGTGGTAACAGTTCTTGCGGAAGACCAGGCAACCGAACCAAAAAATTAAATCAAATAATAATTAAAAAGAGATAGAAAATTACCTTTATACCCTTGGTCCGGTCCGCGGCGCGCAGGCGTGCTAAGTGCTAAGTGCGCGACAAATAAACGCGTCTAAAACGCGCATTAAATCGCGCACCCGCTCGCGGGTTGGATGAGATGTAGCCCATCCCCTACACAACCCACTAACCCACTAAGGAGGGGAAAGCCTTATATGGAAAGGAGAACTTTTCCTCCTTTCCCATGTGGGACTAAAAGAATGGAGTGCCTTTTTGAATCACAAATATGTTGCTTCCCAAGCAACAACACATCAAAAAACCAACACCTCCTTCCTCCAGCCGCCGCCTCCTTCCTCCTCCTCCGCCTCCAGCCGTCGCCTCCCTCCTGGAGATGGGCAAAGAAGTGAACAGAGCACTTTTCCGAGGAATCCATGGCCGCCATCGACCACCACCGCCCCTGGTCCGCGATCCAGAGGGAGCTGCTCGAGCTCGTCCTCGACCGCCTGTGCTTCGGAGACCACGTCCGCTTCGGCGCCGTCTGCAGGTCATGGGGATCGCTTGCTGCCGGCAGCCCCCACTCCTGGACGCTCCGCTCTCCGTGGTTTGTGTTCCTCCGGTCCCCGTCGACCGGAACCTTCGAGTTCTTCAGCCCGGTCGAGGGACGGGCCCGCCGCATCCGCCTCCCTTCGTCTGATGAATGCCGCTTCTCCGGGTCCTCCATGGGCTGGCTGGTCCTGACCCACCACGTCCACGGCAACCGCCTCCTGAACCCGTCCACAGCATCATCTCCAAGGACTGCCAACAAGTTGGCAGTCCAAACATATGTTAGGACTGCCAACTTGCTGGCAGTCCTAGGACTGCCACCCTGCTGGCAGTCCTAGGACTGATTGCTGGAAATAAATTGGGCTAGCCCCAAGTAAAAAAATTTGATGGCAAACTTGTAATTTTTTCAAAAAATTTTGGGATAGCCCCAAGTAAATGGTGTGGTGCCCTTAGAATTAGCCAAAAAAAATTGGGGCCGGCTATACACACCCCATGACTTGCTAAGGACACCACACATAACTTAAATGTCATGTTAAATGACCAATATACTCCCAAGACTTTCTAAGAACACCCCACCAAAAAAAAAAAATCTGCGACAAGCACGACAAATACTTGTCGAACGGACAATGGTCTGTTCGACAAGTATTGGTCGAACATGTCTTATTATGTTCGACAAACACTGGTCGAACGTGTCTTCTTGTGTTCGACAAACACTGGTCGAACATATTCTAATCGAAGATGCCATCTTCTGTTCGACATATTCTGGTCAAACGTACACACTATAATTCGACTGTCGTGGGTCGAACATTGCTCTGTGAGTTCGACAAACCAGGGTCGAACCTACCCGTGAATACACCCAAATTTTTTTCTAATTTTTTTTTTGTTTTAACAACAATTTATGGTCGGCGTTGGGGGGATCGAAAAGCGGGGGTAGGAGGAGGCGGGTCCGGGGGGGGGGGGGGGGGGGGGGGGCGGGGGGGGGGGGGGGGGGGGGGGTGGGGTCGGCGGAGGCGGGTCGGGGGAGGCGGCGGCGGCGGATCGGGGGAGGAGGAGGATCGGCGGAGGGGGGAAGGGAAGGGGAGGGGAGTATGGGGTGTGCTCAGCAACAAGGGTAGAGTAGTGTTTTTTTTTTTTGTAATGGGGTGTCCTTAGCAAGCCATGGGGTGTGTATAGCCGGAGGATTCAAAAATTTAGTTTTAAAATTTTTAAAAATTAAAC
Organism: Iris pallida; assembly: GCA_029216955.1. NCBI lineage: Eukaryota > Viridiplantae > Streptophyta > Magnoliopsida > Asparagales > Iridaceae > Iris > Iris pallida. The sequence continues at coordinate 5,062,972 of JANAVB010029818.1, read as the reverse complement.
TGCCACCGTCAGAAGTTCTCAAAAAAATTCCATGGCAATGTACTATTAAAAAAAAATCATAATTGACAGGAGTTTCTCAATTTCTTTTCTATAAGTCACATAAAATTTAATGATTTAGTTTGAAGGTAGGACTCAATATCAATTTCTATGAGAGTAAAATAAAAATATAAATATAAATCAATATTGGGAGAAGTTTTTTCTAAAAAAATATTTCTATATATAAATAGGAGAGAAAGATAGGGAAAAAAATATCTTCCAATAAAAATTTCTATAACAATTTATGCGTGTGCAATTTCTATAGAAAGTCTACCAACTAGGATATAAATTTTCATTGTGTAATGAAACCAATTTTAGTATTCCCATTTGAGACGGCCTTAGTGGAAGTTTTTAAAATTTGAATTTCTATCCTATTTGTATTTGTCATTGTATTGCAAGAAAATTAAATTGTCATAATTTCTAGTTGGAAATTGCATTTTTTTAAAAATATACTCTTCAATCGTTGTCAATTTCAATCTTACCTGCCAAGGGTCAATTTAATGATTTGCTTTGGAAGGAGAATCCAATATTAACTTATATGAGAGATGAGAAAATATTAATATCTGGATAAGCTTTTTCTAAAAATGGTTTTATGTAAAAAAATAGAACTAGGTGAGAGAGAAATTCCCATTGGAGATGGCTTTAGAAGTTTACATATTCATGCTAACTCTATTTTTGTGCAAATTATAAGCAAATTATGTTTTAAGTGGCAGGGAAAAAGCAAAATGCTCTTGTATTAGAGATGGGGATAGGAATTACCAAATACTATCAAAATCATGTCACTAGCAAACGTAACAACAACTTAATATCCACCATCAAATCATGTCACTAGCAAACATAACAACAACTTAGGGTCTGCTTGGCAATTATGGGGGTAGCGGTTATGAGGTGTTTTTAGAGTACCGGTTATGAGTGGTTATGAGGGGTCCGGTTTTGGATGGTTTTTAAGTAGCGGCTTTTAAACCAGTCCAATCCATGCTTGGTAATTCACTAACGAGCGGTTCTGAAAGTTTTTTACACGAATAAATTAAATAGGGAAGGGTATCGGTAGTTATAATTATATCTATTTTTGTGAGGATATAAATGGAATAAAAAAATAAAGCCGCTCAAAACCCGCCGATTTGGGGTGTTTACAAAGCCACCCAAAAATACATTACACCGGTTTTGGGGGATTTTTGAGCCGACGAAAACCAGTGCCTCAAAAAAATTAACAAGCAGGGGTTTTCATAACCGGTCGGTTCAAAAATACCCCAAAACCGGTGAAAACACCATTACCAAGCAGACCCAATATCCACCATCAGAAATTTGAACTTCTATCCTATTTGTATTTGTCATTGTATTGTAAGAAAATTAAATTGTCAGAATTTCTAGTTGGAAATTGCATTTTTTTTAAATACACGCTTCAATCGTACTCAATTTCAATCCTAACTGCCAAGAGTCAATTTAATGATTTGCTTTGGAAGTAGAATCCAATATTAGTTTATATGTGAGATGAGAAAATATTAATATCTCGATAAGCTTTTTCTAAAAATGGTTTTATGTAAAAAAAAAAAAAAAATAGAACTAGGTGAGATAGAAATTCCCATTGGAGATGGCTTTAGAAGTTTACATATTCATGCTAAACTCTATTTTTTTGCAAATTATAAGCAAATTATTTTTTAAGTGGCGGGCAAAAGCAAAATGCTCTTGTATTAGAGATGGGGATAGAAATTATCAAATACTATCAAAATCATGTCACTAGCAAACGTAACAACAACTTAATATCCACCATCAGAAATGTTAATAATCTAGCCCTTACCATTAAAATCAGAATGATAATATTAAAATCATGTCACTAGCAAACGTAACAACAACCAGGGGCAGACTCAGAAATATAAATTGGAATGGACTAGACTGGATTATGGTGGACTGGTGAAGGTTAATTCCTAAAAAAAAAAAAAATCATATGAAGAAAAAAAGAAAAAAATTATTTTCTGGGAGCCCACACCAATCAAGGCAGGCCTGGATCCGCCCCCTGACAACAACTAATCTCCACCATCAGAAATGTTGATAATCTCGCCCTTACTAATCACAATGATATTCTAGGACTAATAATAATAATATATTAATATGAAAATTCTATTAGAGCCCCTCCTTTTATTTATTTTTTTACCTATTTTTTCACCTTAGATAGAAACACAGAAGACATTTTTTTTTTTTTCTAAAGAAAATATATTATAGAATTTATAAATTTTTAAAGAAAAAGTTCATCTGTAAAGAAGGCATATGAGACACATGTCAGCATATAAAAGAAAACAAATACCGGAAAACACCTTGTTTGGTTAACGGACTGACCAAAGTGCTCAGCTAAGTGTTGGAAGGATTAATTTAATTAAAATTCCGATTAAAAATTATAATAAGAAAACATGAACATGCTTGAAGAGCTGGCACGTAATGGTTGTCGAGTGTACACAACTAACCAATAATTAGTCGGATGACGTGTCATAATCATAAAAGATGAGAAATTGAAATTATAGATAGAGAGAGAGGGAGGGAAATACCCGAGCTTTCCGAGGAGAGTAAGCGCGAGATGAGAAACTAGGTAGGTCTCGGAGGCGGCGTGGCCGAAGCCGCGGCTGAAGGACCTCCGGCGAGGGAAGACGGAGGCTGAGGCGGAGGCGGAGGCCGACACGAAGGATTGGGAGGTAACCAGAGGCTCGTTCACCGCTCTCCTCCTCATGCTAGACGGAGCGACCGACGGAGTCCGGTCCTCTGCCGGTTGGGTGGCGGCGGAGGACCAGACCGCCCCCTCGTCTTCTCGATTTCTTTCGTGCTCGATTTGCATCTCCCGAGAAGGAGGGAGAAAGGGAAAGTTGAGGTATCATTGGAGGACGGCCTGTGGATTTTTGTTGTTGTTCCTGATCGGTGGGCCCACCTTTGGCAATTCGGTGCCACACACACTACTAAGAATATTTTGCTTTTGCTGTTATTTTTAAAATTTTTAAATCGTGTTGGAAGTGGAAGTTTTGTTGCTGTCAAATGGGCCAACCACCCAGGTAGGGGTGAGTATTCGATTTATTCGGTTCCAGCCGAATCGAATAACCGAAAATCGAATTGGACCGAAATCGAATAAGCAAAATCGAAACCGAACCGAATTGGTCAATAACCGAACAGAACCGAACTGAATTAAATCGGTTCGATTTTCGGTTTATTCGGTTTTTGGGTTTATTTGTATTTTTTTGTTAATATATATATATATATATATATATATATATATATATATATATATATATATATATATATATATATATACCTATAGTATATTAAAAAAAAAATTATATATATATATATATATATATATATATATATATATATATATATATATATATAATTTTTTTTTTTAATATACTATAGGTATATATATATATATATATATATATATATATATAAAAAATTATATATATATATATATATATATATATATATATATATATATATATATATATACCTATAGTATATACCTATAGGTATATATATATATATTTTTACCTAGTATATACTATAGGTATATATATATATATATATATATATATATATATATATATATATATATATATATAAACTAATTTTCTTATTTGGTTTTCGGTCTTATTTAGTTTATATATATATAAATAAGACCGAAAACCAAATAAGAAAATTTAGTTTATATATATATATATATATATATATATATATATATATATATATATATATATATATATAAACTAAATTTTTTTATTTGGTTTTCGGTTTTGGACCGAAACCGAAACCTAAAACCGAAACCGAAACCGAATAAGAAAATTTACTATTTTCAAAACCGAAACCGAACCGATTTTTTTAAAAACCGAACCGAATCTCTTATTCGGTTCGGTTTTCGGTTCAAAACCGAATAATGCTCACCCCTACACCCAGGCACGAGCTCGGGTCCGATTAATCAAGGTCTAGGCTAGTCCGTTTCGATATATTGGAGCGTACTGAACTTTATATCTCGCTCAGAAAATTCCATATAGAATTATGAATTTTGATATATTTACGTACGAATTTTTTTTGGAATTATTACGGTGAAAGGGATGGGACGCTATCCTAGATGACGTTCAACATAATTCTTGGACTCAGCCCGCCCACCCATCGCGCCCAATTTTTTTTTTGTAATTTGGACGTAAAAAAGTTGATTTTTTCATATCTTTGTATATAATTTATCTTTTAATTTTTTTTCTTCAAATTTTATATATTTGTTTAAATCTAATATTAAAAAAGCATCTTATAGATAAGTTTAAAAAATAATTTAAAACCTTAAATATTTTTTCTCAGATCTTATATATAATTTGAAATAGTAGATAATTTTTTCAAATAAAATTTAAAATATATTTAAAGATAAGTTCTTAGATATTTTTTCAAATCTAATATTAGAAGAAAAAAAACATCTTTGGTGTTTGAAATCGTAGATAATTTTTTCAAATGAAATTTTTTTTGTACTAAATTAATTCCGTAAAAAGAAATTTCCTAGTAAAATAAGCACAATTCCCTAAACGTATTTTTTTCCTAGTAAAATAAGCAAATTTTTTTCCTAGTAAAATAAGCATATGAAAAAAATTCACGGAATTAATTTACATGTTTGATTATGGTTATTTTTCTTAAAAATTTATTTTTTATGGAAATTGATATCTTCCTATGAGCTGGACCATTTTATCTTAAATTTAGGTTAAATTGAGATAAAATCAACTTTCTCATGTCATATATGATAAAAAAATAAAAAAAATAGACGCCATCTAAGATCTAAGATGGCGCTATATATCCTAGTATTTTTTTTTTGCAAGAATCGTATTAGACGCCATCTAAGATGACGTCAAATAGTCCAATTTTTTTCTCTTTTGTATAAATATACCAAATTTCATAACTCTATATGAAATTTTTGTATCTCACTCAAGAGAGACATGGCCCGTCCTGAAACTCGAACATGTCTTGGTTCGACCCACGGCCCTGTTTCAACATGGCTTCTTTTTCTATTAAGTCTGACGCGTGACCCAATTAGATTCTTGTTTTTATTGTTTTTGGAAGCTACTTTTTTAAGCCCAGCTTGTATTAATATGAAATAATGTGCAATAATACAAAAAATCAAAAGGGTTGTGGGTTCAAGTTCAACTTAGAATAAATTTTAATAAATTTTACTTATACCACTCGATTCATTGCCCAAGCACACATATCCTTGTCTGGTCCGAAGTCCAACCATGTGTCTTAGCCCCGATAAGCTCCGGTTGTTCCACGACCTAGTCATGTTCGGGTCCGGTCCGAAGCAGATCGTGCCTTGGACCACATGTCATGTTGGAATAAGATATTTTACCCTTGAGATCGGCTTGACCCGATCCACTTCGGTGCATTGGCTTCCGATCGAGACACATCCTTGACGACCCAAATTTGTGCCTGGCCGGCCATGCCCACTTGACAGATCTACTTGCAAATTATTGAGAATGTTTCGGATGTCTATTTATCTTCCAAATTATTGAGAATGTATCCAGTCCATGTGTTATTTTTGAGACGGAGATTTTTTTTATTATAAAAGTCATGTCTGAATTTGTGAATGATTCCACATGTTTTCGAGTATCATGGTAACGAGAGGGGGTTTCGTCTTAGAGCATCTCCAACCCTATTGTGATTTTGAAAAAAAGTTAATGTCACATAGGAATGATAAAATTTTATTCAAAAGTTCTTCTCCAATGCAATTGTCAAGTCAATTGTGAAGCTTATGTGGCAAAAATTAAAAAAAAGATATTGTGAAGTTGATTGTCTTGTTCTAGACAATGCACTTGACAATGTCTTCTCTTCCATGTCATCAATTATGAATAAAAAAAATATTAGAAAAAAGAAAGAAGATGAGTAGTTGTCTTAAAAGCAGGGGCGGCCCGGGGGAGGGGTAAACGGGGCGTGGGCCCAGGGCACCAAGATCCAAGGGGCCCCAAATAATTTTAAGAGTTAGTAATAAATATTATATAATATTAATATATAATAAAAGAGTTGGTAAAAGAAGAAAAAAAAAAACTGGCAATTACTTTTACAGTAGTGAAAGTTTGTCCCTTCCGATTCCAGAGAGAACTTCTTGTCTTCCAATTCCAGAGACGAATTGATGGCCAACGATAAGTGTTCCTGAAAATTGTTAATTTTAATTCTTGCTTCCTTCTTTCTTCTACTTATAATTGAATCCCAAACTCCTATTTTTCTTTCAATTTATTCTTCATGTCCTATTCTACTGTCCATAATTTTAAAATCTACTCAGGGATTTGAAGTTAAGAATTAGAATTTTATAATCGTTGAATTGACGTGAGTTGCGGCAACAACAACTACTCACTGAAACGATGACGCAAGTTCCGTTGAACAATCTCCAGATAATGAACTTGAGGTCTAAAATTCGAGTTTTAATAATAAACTTGATTGTTGGTTATGCTTAGGGGAGAGCAACGGTTCGGTTCGGTCCAAACCGAACCGAAGGCCACAAAACCGACAAAGCCGAAAACTGAAATTAGGCAAACCAAAAACCGAACCGAAATCTTGTAAACCGTTCAAAACCGAACCGAATTTGAACTTCGGTTTTCGGTTCGGATCGGTTTTGTGGGCCAATTGGGCAGGACCTTAAAAAAAATACATAGTTTTCCAAAAAATGCAGCATATTGTCAGTAAAAAAATGCAGGAATTAACAAAAAAATGTACATATCCACAACAATTAACCAAAAATGTACATTAACAAAAAGATACAATAGATGAGCAGATTATGAGTAAAAAAAATGCAGAAAATTACAAAAAGTGCAGCAAAAAATATCCAAGTTTTTGCATACAAGACATATCTACAATTTTCAGAAATATACATATGGCTGAGCTATACAAGAAGTGAAATATACAAGAATTATACACACAGTTCTTCTCTTCCACAACATCTGAATTCTGAAATATAGAAATATACATACTTCTCTAATATACAAGAAATATCCAAGACTCTCAACATCATACAAGCCAATGAAGCCATCATACAAGCCAATGAAGCCATCATCATCCCAACCCCTTTTCCTGCACAACACAATAAAAAGAAGGGAAAAAAACTAAAATGCGGCTCAGATAAGGCTTATTTATGCATCATAGTTGGATGCATGTAGTATCAGTTCTCGTGTTCTCAAGTACAACATAAACAATTCAGAATCAAAACATCTGGTAACTGCCAACTCAAATACAACATAAACAACTCCAACTCAAAGGACACTGTCTATAGAGAATATAAGACTCGTTGACTGTTAAACATCTGGTAACTGCCTATTCTCTATATTAGGATTAACAAACTAAGAAACAAAGTACAATTAAGGACTAGCATTATCATGGCCCAATGAATATCAAACAGATTCTTCAATTAAGGACATCTTAAACGAAAATCTGTTGATATCTGTTGGCCCATGATTTACTTATGCTGGAAATTCTATGCAGTTGAAAAATGAGAATTCTTCGGTAGACACATATTGGTTTAATCTCAAACTCAGATTACTAGCATTGCTTATCGATCATGCATGTTATTTTTTAAGGGCAAGTAATTTCAAAATCTGTTTGATATCTGTAGGCTACAAAAATAAATAAATAAGCTCTTTACAAACAAGTAATTGACTAATTGAATATATGTGAAAACAAATTTATACCAGTGAAGCCGAAAGCACGAGATCGAGAATATGGTCAAAAATTTCAAATCTGTCAAAACAAATTAATACAAAAACAAATTTATCATTTGGCCCAAACATTACAAAGTAAATAAAATATAAATTTCAGAAGATAGAAACATGAAGGAAAAACTTACCAAAGTCGGAGAATGACGTGCTCGAGTCGAGAGCATCAGAGAATGGGTGCTAGAGAGTGAAGACTAGATACTCTCAGCCTTAGACCTGTAGATCTAAGTTCAGTTTAGATCTGGCTTGTAGATCTAAGTTTAGATCTTATGATAAAAAATGAACATGACTAGAGAAGACGAAAGGAGAGTGGAGATGATAACAGTCTCGAGAACACGAAAAGGAGAGGACTCGTTCGTCGGAGAAGAGGAAAAATGAAGGAAAGCGGCTAGGTTGGGATCCTTGGGAAAGAGGAAGTGGCTGCTTCGAGAAGGGTTGGTGAGTCGGTGACTGAGTGATGAGAGAGAAAACTAGGGCTGACCAGCTGATGAGAACTTTTATATGGGTGGAGGGATAAAGTGGTAAATTAACATATTAATTTCGGTTTTCGGGTCGGGTCGGTCACCGAAACCCAAAACCGTGAACCGATCCGAAAACTGAAAATTCAATAAACTCGAACCGAATTTCGAACCGGTTTTGTAAAAACCGAACCGAATGCTAGTTTCGGTTCGGTTCGGGTCAGTTTTCGATTTTAAACCGAATTTTGTTCACCCCTAGTTATGCTAATAGCGAAAATAACTTTAACGATCTTGAGTTGCACCGATGAATTATTGAATTTTGAGTAAACCGATTTTCAATTTTTGTATAACATACTTTGAAATGTTGTATTACGTAGTGGATGTTTAACAAATATTAGTGATAAGATGATTTGGAGATTGTTGAATTCGGTATTTGGATTGATTTGAGGATTGCTGGATTTGGTATTTAGATTTGGATCATGTGCGGGAACGTAATGTTCACTATAAAGATGTCATTTTCATTGTTTTAATTAATCATTACGAAAAAGCCAATTTGATATTTAGATTGATCATAGTTTTTAGATGTTGTTTAGTCGAACTTAAGTTGGAATGAGTTATGGCGTTTGATTATTCAATTATATAAAAAATGGTGCAAGAGTTTGTGTCTAGGAGTTTTTATTGATTTTGTAGAATATTTTATGATATTGTGTTTAAACGTGATTAAAATGCTTCTACTTAAATTTCTATGGTACTATTTTTTCAAGAGAAACGGTGTTTTAACGATACCCTAAATGTAAAATGCGCTCATGATAATAAAACAATGAATCTTCTCAAAAAAATAATTAACACTTTATTTTCAATATATCCGAACAAGGGGCATCATTTTGGGTTTCGCCCTAGGCATTAAAATACTCCGGGCCGGCCCTGCTTAAAAGTTGGCTTGGAAGTTGGAAAAAATAATTTTTATTGTCTCCTCAATACTTTTGCATTGGAGAGAGTTTTTCTATCTCATTGTCTTTTGAGATATAATTTTGCCACATAAACAAGACATTGTCTTGTGGCTCATGCCACATAGGAGCCACCTAAGACTCACAACACTTAACAAGACAATTGGGTTGGAGATGCTCTTAGCTTTATGATGTGTACTGACTTAGGATAGGAAAGTTGGGCTTTTGTAACTACACAGTGCTAAATATTTTAAAGTATCCACAAATAAGAAAGAAATTCAATAACTTAAAGGTATTTATAAAGCACTCATCACTGTGTAGTAATATCCTTTATAAGTGTTAAATTATAAACTCAAAATATTTAACTTATAATTTATCACTTAACTAACTTGTACAGTAAAATTTTAAAAAAAAATTGTAATCTTCAATAAATTTAATTACTATACAACATGTTCAAACAACCACAATCCCTTCTTAAGTTCTTATTATCATTTTTTTTTTAGTTCTAGAAACAAAAAACAAGAAACTATTTTTTAGGTTTTTAAATTATCAAATAATTTTTATTGTCCAGAATGGACATTTGATTTAACAATTAACAGTTAAATAATTTCTACTACCACAAAAACTAGTTTTTAAATGAGTTCAACTTAGATAAACACAAATAAGAACTTATACTACCAAAAAAACTAGTTTTTAAATGAGTTCGACTAGAGAAACTCAAATAAGAACTAAGAATAATAACTTGCAATATGAATATGACATGTGATTTTTACTAACATTGATGGCTCATTTGCTTCCCGGAAAGGAAATCAATTCCATGATGTTCCTTTTCTTTGTGAAATTATAATTTTCCATCGATCTTTCTTTTTCCAGTGTTTGAAAATGTCAAAAAAATGGAAGAAAAAGTGAATATTAAAAGTGGAAAAGTGAATCTTGTTTGGTTGATGGAATTTTTTTTTCTTCTAATTTTTTTTTTCCATTAGGAATCACTTTTCTTTACTCCTCGATTCCTTTGGCACATAAACATAGAAAAAAGTAATTAATTTTCTTTCTCAACCCTATGATTTTCCGAACCAAACCAGACATGAAAGTATACTTATTTTTCACTTTAACCCCTTAGAAAAAAAAACCAAGGGATAAGATATATGTAATCCAACGGCTATTCGCATGCATAATTCCTCTAGGATATTTGTTTTTAAATTATAAATAATTTTCGATTTTATTGTACATGAAAGTAAAGTTGAGAATGTAATAGTATTACGACGTGTCGATAAAATATTTGAGGATGAACTTATCCTTGTTTTTTTTTCCATTTATACTAGTAAAATTATACTTAAAATAATGTCATAATATTTGAAGACAAATTAGTCAAGGCTAAATTTTAACTTGATACTCTCAACTATTCATGATTTGCAAATTGGTACCTTAAGCCCTACCCCTAACACTCCCCAGGCCCCCCTCCCGCCGTCCACCCCTCCCCCCTGCCTCGCCACCTGTGCGTGCCGCCGACCAGCGAGCATGCCCCCCGCCCGCCCGCGCGCGCCCCCCCGTGCACGATTGCCTTCCGCGCGCGCCGCCCTCCAACTCGCGCAGACCGTCCTCCCACGCCGCCCGCGTGCCACCAGTCCGTTTGCACCCCCCCCCCCCCCCGCTGCGTTGTTGCGCCCGTGGGAGCCTGTTGCTGCTGCTCCGGTGAGCCACCCGTCCGGCCCCCTGCGCCGCCCCGCTCGGCCCCCACGCCTCGCTCGTGTGCGCTGGCTGCTGCTGCGCCCACTGCTGCCGCCATCGGCCCACCGCTCCTCGCCGGGGAGAGAGAGGGGAGATCGCCGGATAGAGAGTGGGGGTAGAGAATGGAGGGGGCAGAGGTATTTTCGGAATTCAATAGTATATGGTATTAAGTTGACTATTTTAAAAGTTTAGAATATGAGATTGTCAAACATAAATAGTTAAAGATATCAAGTTGAAATTTAGCCATTAGTCAATTATACATTTAGTGACGAAAAAACAAAGAATCACTCGCTTAGACCTGGTTGATAGGATTGTCACTTTTCAAAAGTGACAATCCCAAGCGTAAATGTTGCTTTTGAACGGACTTTCCCAAAAATAACTTTTAATAAGAAGTTTACCAAACAGCTTCTTGAAATGGTGTTCAGTAAATAATTAGAAGTAGCCAAGTTAAGCAATCACAAATCCAGCCCTAGACTTCTCTATCTTTATCTGTAACATAAACAGGGCCGGTCCAGGAGGTTGTGTTGTTCTAACCGAAGATAATTTTGGTTATCCTTTGTCCTTGACTCAAGAAAAAGATATCAAAAAAATTATAACAAGCTGAAAGCTATAAATATTGAAGTGATATCAACTCCCGAAAAGATACCATCAATTCTATAACAAGGACGTGGAGTTCGGATTTTGAGTTCCTCTACTGACTCACGAGCTACTCGAGACTTTCATAGTGGAAACTCAAAATATGGGCCTAGGGAATTGTTAGTTCAACTAACATGGAGGAAGTTGGGAGTGGACCGCCGAGGCTCTATTGGCAGATAGATGGGGACTTATGGGCCCGGAGGTTGCCCTAACCATGGGAGATGCCCAAGCCTGATGGCTTGTCAAGCTTATCCGAGGGCCGGTCCTGAATATAATGAATGATACATGTAACTTTCCTTCAGGCAACATTTCACTTACAATATGCTAATCTTCTGTTGATCATATATCTAAATATTAACAACTAACAAAATAATAAACAGGCTTTTAACAGTACCACTCTGCAAGTAGTTAATACAACATTAGTACCAATAGAAGCTTGCCTGTAAAATGACAGAAAAATCGCCAAGTTGGTGTCCTTGGCTCCCCCCACATGCTGTTCCATGACGAAAACCCGAATTTTTTTTTTTTTAAAAGAAAAACTAATAGAAGCGTGCATTCGTTCCCTTGATGACCAAGACGAGTTTCTAGTCCGACTCTGACAAGTAACGCTAACAAACATACCGGGTGGCTTCTGCTCAAGTCGCCACCTGATGCCTGTCTGATAGATAAGAAGACTGAACAACACCCGCACTTTGGACGAACTGAGAAAGTTATAAGGAAACAGAAGAAATGGAATGGCAACATAACGTACTATCCCTAACAAAATGCAAATTTTATTGGCACCAAGTTTTACTTAAAGGCAGTCCTTTTTCTTTTCAATTTATTTACAAATTTGTCATTCTAAATTTTTTACATGAGGACAGTCTATATATTTTGATTTGGACTGCCAACAGTCCTATTTTATTTGGACTGTCAACGAAGTTGGCAGTCCTAAAGGAGGGTTGGGCAGCCTAAAGTAAAATTTTGGCTGTCATGAGTAAAAATTACACCAACTTTGACTATCCTGAAGTAAGAACTGTCCTAGAGTAAAATATAAAATATGGAGTGCCTATAAAATTTGCCTAACAAAATAACAAATCTCAAACTGTCTCACGTATATACACATTTGTGGGCGATGATGAGCCTGGCCTGTGTGATGCGAGGCATCCACAACGTCGTAAGACTGACGAAAAATGGTCAAGATCTGAGCTGGCGTGTGACAGAATGAGGCGCCCGTGCATGAAAACTCAACGGCTAGGTTGCCTCGCGGACGGTCGCGAAGACCGACACTATTCTACCACTGGTATAAACGACGGCCGACCATGCGGCCCGTCGTGCGACGCCGTATGGACGTCGAGAAAACGTCGTAAGGACGTCGTGCGCATAGAACGGGTGGATGGACAGCATCAGCTGTCGTAGGCGTTGTGAAAACGTCGGGGACGACTTCGGCGCCGTGGACGAAACGAGACGTTGAGTTGCCGGCATCGAAAGAAGTCGGTCGTCCCGTGAGGCTCTGGAGCGCGCGGAGTGTACGAGACGTACGTGTGGGACGATGATGAAAAAGTCAATACGAACAAAATCTGCACGAAGAGTCCGAAATAACATGACGACCGACTAAAAATCGTGTACGAAAAGACACACGATTTAACTTAGTCCGTATGTACTGGAAAAAAAAAAGTATATACACATTGGTGGCCGGAAAAACCGGCAGCCACCAGAATTGCCAAGCCACGCAACACATGTATGCTACAAATTTCTCCTGCAACTGTTTCAAAAGTCCTCGTGGTCAGTGGAGGAGAGTTGTCCGGTTGCTGCAACACCTCGTCTTGCCAAGGTGAAAGTTCCTCGGCCCCAAACAAAGCCTCATTATCACATCGCATAAAACCTCTCAAAGCTATATAGTCCAAATCAAGTGTTCCTTGTCCACCCACCCACGCCCCCTCCCCTTTTTTTTGTGTGATAATTATAATCCTTAGCTATATCGAAATAAAAGAAAAGAAAAGAAAAGAAAAGAAAAAGTTTCTGTGATTGGTTCAGCCTTTCAGGAGACTAGAAAACTATCCTAGCCATTAACTAAAGAAAATCTCGGTTGAGATTGTAGAAAATGTCAATTACACCATATCAACATTTAACAACATAATAGAATTCTAGTGGCTCTTGTGGTTACGGAAAAGAGGTATAAGATTCTAACTGGGTGACAAAAAAGATCAGTGAATCGGATCACAGAAACGTATTAATCATTCCATTTAGCTAGGGTTGCAAATGAGCTAAGCCGTTCGCAAACTGCTCGAAGGTTAGCTCGATAAAAGCTCGTTTGAGCTCGGTTCGTTTAGTAAACAAGCTGAGCTCAAGCTTTATTTTCGAGCTCGTAAAATAAACGAGCCATGCTGAAGCTTAGAAGTACTCGGCTCGTTTGAGCTCGTGAGCTGGCTCGTTTAGAAGCTCGTTTAGGAGCCCGATTAGTAGCTTGTTAGAAGCTCGCTTGTACTTTGTTGAATTATATATATATATATATATATATATATATATTATGTTCTTAATAATTCATATTAAGGAACTTCTTTAATTAAATTCTTATAAATAAATTGTTAATATTATAGGTACTTGAATTCAAAGCTAACTAAATTGAAATCGGGCTCATTAAGCTTGAAAGCAAGCTTAATGAAGTTGAGCGAGCTTGAAATCAAGCTTAACAAACTTGATTTTGAGCTTACCAAGTTTGAATCAAGCTTGCTTATTAAGCCAAGCTCGAGCTCAAACCAAGCCAAGCTCAAGCTTAATATAAACAAGCTCGAGCCAAGCTCAAAGCTCTACAATAAAAAAATTATGAGAAATTTTGAGTCGCATCCCACTTGTTTTACCCATATTCAAGGTGCACCCCACTGCTTTACCTTAATGTACGAATCTCCAACTTTTGACGAAAATCGTCCATAGTTGACGGTCAACCCCTTTGCCGTTCCCGCCTTGCCGCTGCCGCACCCTCGCCCCGCCATTACCGAGCCCATCCGTCGATGTTGTTGTAACGCCCAAGAACCAGAATACTGGAGAGCGGAGGCGAACATAGCCAGGTACGTATATTGAATTGCAACCCACCTCGCTATACGGTCACGGTTGTCTAGATACATGAGGGTTTATCTACAAGCCATCGGTCACTTAAGGTCATGAACAAGCCTATTGTCTCAATCTCAAACAAGTAATAACAATTACAAGATATCATAGTACCAAATATACAATAGTAAGGTGTCTCATACATTACATATTTGGATGATCATGAAGCTAATCGTATAAAATGTCAAGACTAGCAAGAGTTTCAGTCATACATGATCAACCCTAGGATTCGTTAATCATGTTACAGCCCGTAGGCAGACAGTAAATAAGGGTGCAATACGAGCTAACAGGTGCTCGTCGGCTAAACGCCTCAAAAGAATAATTTTACAATAGAGTGGGAGAGCCATAAGTAAACCCACTCGTTGCCAGGGTTACGCCTAGTGGTCACCATCTGGATGGAAGATAGGTAGAACCTCTGGAGCTGCTTCGATATCTGGCCATACAAAACCAGATGGGTCAGACCACAGAAAGAGCAAGTGCCACAAAGAAGGCTTCACTTAGGAACTAAAACCAGCATATAATAAATGAATATTAAAGGTAATTATAAAGATACTGATAATAACAGGAGCAACAAAATGAATTGAGTACGAGGAAACCATTCAAGTAGCCATGTTACAACCCTTAAACCAAACAAGGACCGAGGTTGCAACCCTTCACATGAATAGAAACTCGTCTCAAATACTCCTGGTAAAGTAAAACATGATGAGCTTGACATAGGGTAAAATAAGACAATAAACGAAGATAGGATAAGGAACTGCTCCGGGAGCCAGGTTACAACCCTTAAACCAAGCAAGGACCGGGGTTGTAATCCTTCGCCTGAACAGAACTTGACCCCTGATCATTATTGTTAAGGTAAGCATAAGTAATCGTGTCATGTCACAATCTTGTAAAATATGACGAGCCTGACATGGGGTACAATAAGACAATAAACGAAGAGAGGATACAGAACTGCTCCGGAAGCCAGGTTACAACCCTTAAACCAAACAAGGACCGGAGTTGTAACCCTTCGCCTGAACAGAACTGGTTTCCTGATCATTATTGTTAAGGTAAGCATAAGTAATCAGGATGATATATGATAAGATAACCATGGGACTATTCAGATAGCCAAGTTACAACCCTTAAACCAAACAAGGACTGGGGTCGTAACTCTTCATCTGAACGAAACTTGGTTTCTCATCATTTATCGATAAGTAAAGCAAAAGAAATCAGGTTATGCCACGATCCTGTACAGGATCAGGACAAGACTAAACTGTGCTAGCCTACATCCAAACAATCACGGTCATACAATGAGTATGGCTTGATACTTTAACTAACTAGGGTTATCACAAGCCTAGTTACTATCAAAATGCAATGAGATTATTCTAATGGCCACAAGCCCTGCAGACCATCCAGGTTATCCAGGTCGAATATCCATCCATGGTAGGGGCAACACTTGACAATATGCTGGAAATGTGCCCTACTCATCGACAGGCTACAAGTCCACTCGAGTGCCCAGATAATGGGATTGCCTGTTGTCACGACCCGCACCCGCTAAAAGGGCACGTGACGCGACAACGCCCAGCCCTCACCGAAAAATCGGCGTGGAATGCTGTGGATTTTTCTACTTCTAAACAGTTTATATATATAACAAAAACCTGTCGAGAATATGGTCAACTCCGAACGGAGGACAAGCAATGAATATATATATATATACGAGTACTCAATTACGTCTCTAAGATAACAAAGTAAAGACTGAAATGAAAAGACAACAAAACGATAATAAAATAATATATAACCTGTCAAGTCCAACACAAGAATATATACAGTCCAAGTCTCTAATACAGTCCATAATAATAACAGTCTCAAAAGTAGCTGGAGACAACGTCCAGTACAAAAGACCTACTCTAACTAAGTAATAGGTAGGGTCTCGTCAGGCGGAGCTAAGCCCTGCTGGACCAAAGTCTCCAAGTCTATGTCCACTACGTCATCCGGACCGTAGTAGGTACAGTAGTCTCCTCATCTGCATCTGTAATATTTTCAACATATCCTGTCAGGATGGAACGAGTACAATCCACTAACAACATTTCACAAGATATGACAAAAGCTATAATCTGTAAATAGAGAGTATATACAAGAAAATTATGGAATGTACATGTGAGAATTATGGCAAGGTAAGCTATAAAACTAGAGCTAGAACAAGGCAAGTAAACTGATCATGGCATGTACAAGAATCAAGAATCATATATCTAGGTGTGTGAATACTAGCTACAACATGTGGCCGGCTTGGGTCTTGCACAAGGTCTACTGGCCTGGTTAATCATACGTGGCGTGTATGATTAACACTCACAAGGTCTACAAGAGTAACAAGGTGGATAATGACCACATGTCTACACTAATACTCCCCGTCCCCGACTGGTAGAGTGGATCCAAACAAGACACGTCACGACGCGGGATTCTACGAGAAGGGAGCAAGTCTCCTCGAGAATCGGCGTCCATGTACTGCACAAGAACTACAAGGGGGCTTGCACAAGACATACCAAGACAACAAGGAATAACACCTCATGTCGGGATCCATGAATACCAACCCGTGTGACCAATGTTTCGAGAACAAGCATATCTACACTAATTACATGGATTATATCAATCAGCATAAATTAAAAAAGTGTCAGAGAATGTACTCGCCTGAAATATGATATGGTACGTCAACCGGAGCAAATGCAGCGTCTCGAGGACCTATAGAGAACACGACGTATCAATACTATGTTTAGGAAATGAAATCAAATCAATTTGAATCCTATTAAGTCATTCTAGGTCAAGACACATCAAACTAGACTGTACGAGGTCAATCTAAGTCATATTAGGTCTAGCTAGGTCATACTGGGTCAATGCAAGTCAAACGGAATTAATCTAGGCCGATTTGAGTCAACAGTTGACTTTTTAGTCAACCGGTCAACTCTGGTCAACCATGGTCAACTGTGGACAACCCTAGGTCAACTATAGGTCACTGGTGACTAACAGTTGACTTTCGGTCAACTGCACAAGTCTAATGGAATTTGGAACTAAATTGGGTAAAGTGTTGACCCATAGTTGACTTTTGGCCTAAAAAGTCAACCGTGGTCAACCGAGGTCAAGACTAGGTCTAGACGGCTATTTCTACCCATTACCAACCCATACAATCCATATCCAAGTCCATCTTGGACTTCGAAACTCATTTCTTGGCCATAGGCCAAATTCCTATTTTACCCTTTTTAAGGGTAAAATTCCACCCTCGGCGATTATCTAGATAGCCTACCTACGCTTGATATTTTGACCCGATCTCCCCAGGGTAGTAAGGTACTAGCCTATAGGTATATTATCTACCAAAATACTTAGGTAAAGTGGACGTTTAGTCCACCTTACGGCCCGTTGCCAAAATCTTGAATATTTCAAAATACGCGCTGACACGGCGCGATACCGGTGCCCTACGACCCTGATTTCCACTCGGGAGCTTATCCGCAAAATCTAAATCACGTAACCTAGGCCTATGTCAAGTTTTATCGCGATCCGATGCTCCGGGCTCAATTTCGCCCTCTAACTCGACTTCCCCTTTTTAGTGTTTCTACCCTTCTACTTCTCCATTTCCCTCTACTTCCTATTCTTCTACTTTTTCTCCTTCTATCTCTCCTTCCTATTCTTCTTCTTCTAATTTCTAACTCTTCTTATTCTCTTCCCTCTTCCTATTCTTTCCTTCTCTTTCTCCTCCTAACTTCTTCTTATTCCTTCCTTCTATTCCTCTTATTCTCCTTAACTTTTCTTCTAACCTCTTCTTTTTCACTTCTTCTTCTATCTAACTCTCTAATTACCTAACTATATATATATATATATATATATATATATATATATATATATATATATATATATATATATATATATATATATATATATATACTAGGGGGTTAAGTAGGGGGTTTAAAAGGGGGTTTAAGGGGCAAAATAGGGGGGACTAGCAGCAACTGTTGCTGCAGCTTGGAGCTGCTGCTGCTCCTGCTACCAGCTGCTGTTGCAGCTGGTCTTGCTGCTGCTACTGCTGTATGATGCTGCTGCTGCAGCTGCTCTTCTCTTCTCCTACTCTCCTCTCCTCTACTTCCTATCTCTCCCTATATATATATATATATATATATATATATATATATATATATATATATATATCTATATATATGTATATATCCCTCTATATATATATATATATATATATATATATATATATATATATATATATATATATATATATATATATATATATTTATCTAACCATCTAGCTACCTATATATCTATATATTACACACAAACACTCTCACATATCTATTTATATATATAAACACACACACACACATGTCTATATATATACATACACACACACATATCTATATACATATAAATACACACACACATATCTATATACATATAAATACACACACATACACATACTCTCTCACAACCACACTCACACACACACAAACACACTCTCACCACCACTCTCACTCATACACCACCACCACCATTCTCTACATTCCTCTACACACACACGTATAAATAAATACACACACATATATATCTATATCTAAATTCATACACACACACACAAACACACACACACACACACACACACACACAAACACACACTCTCACCACCACTCTCCATGACACAACACTACCACCACCATCATTCTCTCATCCTCACACAAATACACATATACATATAATTATATATACATATCTATATACATATACATATAATTATATATACATATCTATATATATATATATATATATATATATATATATATATATATATATATATATATATATATATATATATATATATATATATATACCATTCAATATATAAAAAACCCCAAATTAATCCTTAACCTAGATTTTAGGGAACCCTACCAATCCTAGGGGCAAAGTGTAGAGAATTTACTTCTCAACATTTATTGTGAAGGCAATAGATGCAAAAGAGAAATAATTAAGGGATTATGAACATACCTAGAATAGGTTTTCTTGAAGGAAAGAAAGCTTGAAGAGAGGAAATAAAATTTGAGAGAGAGAGAGAGTGTTTGCTTAATGAGGAAGAAAGGGGGGGGCTCTCCTATATGGTCGGCCAAGTGGGGAGGGAGGGTTTGTGGGTTTGGGTAGTGATCCAATAACACTCCAAACCCATTAGACTTAGGTTTAATTGGTTCGGATTTGGTTCGGTCTAATTTAATCAACTAATTAAGCTCTAAAATGACTAATTAAGCCATAAAAATAGGGTTTATAATTTCTAACCTAATTATGATGGTATGTGGGCTAAGTCCAGCTAGTATGTGGGTCCCACTAGGGTCCAGGCTACCCGGGTCTCCAAATTGAGTCCGAATTGGATAAAATCCAAACCAACCCAAATAAATCCCAAAAAATCACATAAAATCAAATAAAATTCCTAAAAATTATAAAACTTGAAAAATGACAAAAATACCCCTAATTCGAAAATTGGGGGTGACAAATCTACCCTCCTTAAAAAATTTCGTCCTCGAAATTCAAACGGTCGTACTCTTCTCTAGGTCAAGCACCCAACAATAAAGGTCTACTAAATTTTATCCTAAGTTATATAACATGTAACCCAGGAAATCAGAACACATGCATGGTTTTAAATCTCTACAGTATCGTGTTATTGCAGTCTTCATTGGGATGTTCTATTTATCTAGCATGATCATCACATATGCAAACTAAAGGTACTAAGAAAGCAATCATCAATCAATGGACGGAAAGAACAGGTAAAAGAAAGAGCAAGACCCTACCTCCTAGTCCAATGCGTGCAGGATCCTCAACTGCCATCGCAAAAATCCTGTCCTGGCGGGGTATATCCCGCTGCTGGTGGAGGGCGTGATGCGGTGCCATAGGTGGCCTACCCTGTGCTCCCTGAGCTGCTACCGCTCCACGGGCTACCCTGCGAGGGTTCGCAGGACAATCTCTCAACTGATGTCCAGCCTCTCCGCAGTAGAGGCACAAACCCAGCCTCTTCCGGCAAACCTCCCAGACGTGACCAGGTCTCCTGCAGAAGTGGCAAGGAGCCCCATGCTGAGCCTGCCACGGCTGAGTGTGCTGCACCTGCTGAACCGATGCTCTGGTCTGATGCTGGAAAGGTTGATGCTGAAGCTGAGGGCGCTTAGCAGCCTCTGTGCTGCTACTGGCCCCCGAAAACAAATCTCGATCCCTCTTCGGCTTCAAGCCCAACTCCCTCTCCACCTTCCGAGCCTCCGCGTAAACCTCTGCATATGTCGCATAGAAGGAAGGGATCAGGATCTTGATATCCCATGTCAATCCCTCCCGGAAGCGCTCCGCTCGGATCACCGGGTCACTCACCATGTACTCGACGTATCGGCTCAGTCGGCCGAACTCCGCCGCATACTCCTCTACGATCATACCGCCCTGCTGCAGGTTCTGGAACTGCCGCACGAGGCCGATCTTGTCCGTGGGAGAAAAGAACTTCTCTCTGAACAGGGCCCGAAACTCAGCCCAAGTATGGCCATCTCCTGTAAGAGCCGGCTCGTTCCGGAACCACGTTCGGGCAATATCTAATAACTGCAACCCAACCGCCTCGACCTTCAGGTCGTCTGCCAGGCGGCAGGCCCTCATCTGGCGCTCGATATCCTCGAGCCAGTCATCAGCATAAACAATGCCCTCTGTCCCCTTGAAATCCCTCGGACCAAGCTTCTTGAAAGCCTGGATATCCCCGATCTTCGGCTGCTGCTGCTGCTGAACCTCCCTCTGTGGAGCCCCACGCTCCACTGCCGCCAAAGCCAACCTGTGTGCATCCTCCATGCCCTGGCACATGGCCTCTGTCTGCCTCAACTGAGCCTCGTGCTGGCCCGCTGGAACTCCAGCACCTGGTGAAAGAACGCTAGCATCTGCCCCATGTCTGTGGGCAGAAAAGGTAATGGAGAAATAGCTCCCATCATCACCGGAGGAGTCCCCTGCTGAGGAGGAAGAACGCCCCTGGCAGCTCCCGCTGTAGCCCCTGGCACTACGGGAAGAGCACCCGCAATGGCCCCAGGGACGATCATCGAGGTAGCTGGAGGAGTGCCTCCGAGAGCCCCAACAGAAGTCCCATCAGCCGGGGAAGTGACCGGAGCCTGTCCGCCAGAGGTGGCAGACCTCTCCGTCTCCCCGTGCTCCTCGCCAGGAGAATGAGTCATAACTATCCTGGAGACAAATTGAAAAGAAGATATCAATATGGCACATGAAGGCAATATCAAGGGAGGACAGCTAGAATACAGTAAATCAATATCAAAGACGGTAAGCAAGATAAGCAAGGAAAGATCCTATTGTGATTGAGCACTCTTAGCCTATAGCCTATCCTAGATACGTACCGCAGGCTCGTAATAGCACTCTAAGTCGAGCGCCACTACGACATCGCACTAATTGCGACTTCATGACCTGCATGGGCCACCACTAAAACGTGTCATGACCTGCACCCGCTAAAAGGGCACGTGACGCGACAACGCCCAGCCCTCACCGAAAAATCTGCGTGGAACGCTGTGGATTTTTCTACTTCTAAACAGTTTATATATATAACAAAAACCTGTTGAGAATATGGTCAACTCCGAACGGAGGACAAGCAATGAATATATATATATACGAGTACTCAATCACGACTCTAAGATAACAAAGTAAAGACTGAAATGAAAAGACAACAAGACGATAATAAAATAATATATAACCTGTCAAGTCTAACACAAGAATATATACAGTCCAAGTCTCTAATACAGTCCATAATAATAACAGTCTCAAAAGTAGCTGGAGACAACGTCCAGTACAAAAGACCTACTCTAACTAAGTAATAGGTAGGGTCTCGTCAGGCGGAGCTAAGCCCTGCTGGACCAAAGTCTTCAAGTCTATGCCCACTACATCATCCGGACCGTAGTAGGTACAGTAGTCTCCCTCATCTGCATCTGTAATATTTTCAACATATCCTGTCAGGATGGAACGAGTACAATCCACTAACAACATTTCACAAGATATGACAAAAGCTATAATCTGTAAATAGAGAGTATATACAAGAAAATCATGGAATGTACATGTGAGAATCATGGCAAGGTAAGCTGTAAAACTAGAGCTAGAACAAGGCAAGTAAACTGATCATGGCATGTACAAGAATCAAGAATCATATATCTAGGTGTGTGAATACTAGCTACAACATGTGGCTGGCTTGGGTCTTGCACAAGGTCTACTGGCCTGGTTAATCATACGTGGAGTGTATGATTAACACTCACAAGGTCTACAAGAGTAACAAGGTGGATAATGACCACATGTCTACACTAATACTCCCCGTCCCCGACTGGTAGAGTGGATCCAAACAAGACACGTTACGACGCAGGATTCTACGAGAAGGGAGCAAGTCTCCTCAAGAATCGGCGTCCATGTACTGCACAAGAACTACAAGGGGGCTTGCACAAGACATACCAAGACAACAAGGAATAACACCTCATGTCGGGATCCATGAATACCAACCCGTGTGACCAATGTGTCGAGAACAAGCATATCTACACTAATTACATGGATTATATCAATCAGCATAAATTAGAAAAGTGTCAGAGAATGTACTCGCCGAAAATATGATATGGTACGTCAACCGGAGCAAATGCAGCATCTCGAGGACCTATAGAGAACAAGACGTATCAATACTATGTTTAGGAAATGAAATCAAATCAATTTTAATCCTATTAAGTCATTCTAGGTCAAGACACATCAAACTAGACTGTACGAGGTCAATCTAAGTCATATTAGGTCTAGCTAGGTCATACTGGGTCAATACAAGTCAAACGGAATTAATCTAGGTCGATTTGAGTCAACAGTTGACTTTTTGGTCAACCGGTCAACTCTGGTCAACCATGGTCAACTGTGGTCAACCCTAGGTCAACTATAGGTCACTGGTGACTAACAGTTGACTTTCGGTCAACTGCACAAGTCTAATGGAATTTGGGACTAAATTGGATAAAGTGTTGACCCATAGTTGACTTTTGGCATAAAAAGTCAACCGTGGTCAACCGAGGTCAAGACTAGGTCTAGACGGCTATTTCTACCCATTACGAACCCATACAATCCATATCAAAGTCCATCTTGGACTTCGGAACTCATTTCTTGGCCATAGGCCAAATTCCTATTTTACCCTTTTTAAGGGTAAAATTCCACCCTCGGCGATTATCTAGATAGCCTACCTACGCTTGATATTTTGACCCGATCTCC
This sequence comes from Iris pallida, assembly GCA_029216955.1. Classification (NCBI taxonomy): domain Eukaryota; kingdom Viridiplantae; phylum Streptophyta; class Magnoliopsida; order Asparagales; family Iridaceae; genus Iris; species Iris pallida. Next base: position 5,039,122 of record JANAVB010029818.1, on the reverse strand, counting down.
CCAGGGTAGTAAGGTACTAGCCTATAGGTATATTATCTACCAAAATACTTAGGTAAAGTGGACGTTTAGTCCACCTTACGGCCCGTTGCCAAAATCTTGAATATTTCAAGATACGCGCTGACACGGCGCGATACCGGCGCCCTACGACCCCGATTTCCACTCGGGAGCTTACCCGCAAAATCTAAATCACGTAACCTAGGCCTATGTCAAGTTTCATCGCGATCCGATGCTCCGGGCTCAATTTCGCCCTCTAACCCGACTTCCCCTTTTTAGTGTTTCTACCCTTCTACTTCTTCATTTCCCTCTACTTCCTATTCTTCTACTTTTTCTCCTTCTATCTCTCCTTCCTATTCTTCTTCTTCTAATTTCTAACTCTTCTTATTCTCTTCCCTCTTCCTATTCTTTACTTCTCTTTCTCCTCCTAACTTCTTCTTATTCCTTCCTTCTATTCCTCTTACTCTCCTTAACTTTTCTTCTAACCTCTTCTTTTTCACTTCTTCTTCTATCTAACTCTCTAATTACCTAACTATATATTTATATATGAACATATATATATATATACATATATATATATATATATATATATATATATATATATATATACATGTACATATATACTAGGGGGTTAAGTAGGGGGTTTAAAAGGGGGTTTAAGGGGCAAAATAGGGGGGACTAGCAGCAACTGCTGCTGCACCTTGGAGCTGCTGCTGCTCCTGCTACCAGCTGCTGTTGCAGCTGGTCTTGCTGCTGCTACTTGCTGTATGATGCTGCTGCTGCAGCTGCTCTTCTCTTCTCCTACTCTCCTCTCCTCTACTTCCTATCTCTCCCTATATATATATATATATATATATATATATATATATATATATATATATATATATATATTTATCTAACCATCTAGCTACCTATATATATATATATATATATATATATATATATATATATATATATATATATATATATATATATATATATATATATATATATATATATATATATATATCTATTTATCTAACCATCTTGCTACCTATATATCTATATATTACACACAAACACTCTCACATATCTATTTATATATATAAACGCACACACACACATGTCTATATATATATATATACATACATACACACACACACATATCTATATACATATAAATACACACACACATATCTATATACATATAAATACACACACATACACATACTCTCTCACAACCACACTCACACACACACAAACACACTCTCACCACCACTCTCACTCATACACCACCACCACCATTCTCTACATTCCTCTACACACACATGTATAAATAAATACACACACATATATATCTATATCTAAATTCATACACACACACAAACACACACTCACACACACACAAATACACACTCTCACCACCACTCTCCATGACACAACACTACCACCACCATCATTCTCTCATCCTCACACAAATACACACACACACACACACATATATATATATATATATATATATATATATATATATATATATATATATATATATATATATATATATATATATATATATACCATTCAATATATAAAAAATCCCAAATTAATCCTTAACCTAGATTTTAGGGAACCCTACCAATCCTAGGGGCAAAGTGTAGAGAATTTACTTCTCAACATTTATTGTGAAGGCAATAGATGCAAAAGAGAAATAATTAAGGGATTATGAACATACCTAGAATAGGTTTTCTTGAAGGAAAGAAAGCTTGAAGAGAGGAAATAAAATTTGAGAGAGAGAGAGAGAGTGTTTGCTTAATGAGGAAGAAAGGGGGGGGGGGGGGGGCTCTCCTATATGGCCGGCCAAGTGGGGAGGGAGGGTTTGTGGGTTTGGGTAGTGATCCAATAACACTCCAAACCCATTAGACTTAGGTTTAATTGGTTCGGGTTTGGTTCGGTCTAATTTAATCAACTAATTAAGCTCTAAAATGACTAATTAAGCCATAAAAATAGGGTTTATAATTTCTAACCTAATTATGATGGTATGTGGGCTAAGCCCAGCTAGTATGTGGGTCCCACTAGGGTCCAGGCTACCCGGGTCTCCAAATTGAGTCCGAATTGGATAAAATCCAAACCAACCCAAATAAATCCCAAAAAATCACATAAAATCAAATAAAATTCCTAAAAATTATAAAACTTGAAAATGACAAAAATACCCCTAATTCGAAAAGTGGGGGTGACACCTGTAGCGGAGAAAATCTCTTCATAACTACTAAATTATTCTAGTTATTAGCCTTAGTCAATTTTTAGTAGGTACCCCTGGCCGTGGTATTCAGGGATCCATACCCTAGACATGATGCAAGACAGTACTGGTTCATTGCACAACACAATCATCTACGGTGTCCAGGTCATTCATTATAGTCATGTCATGCAAGCCGTCGTAACAGCTTTCAATAATTACCATCATGATGTACTTGTCATATCTTGTTATGTCATGTCATATCAAGTACTTACCATGCCATACCATGCCATGTGCCATTATTAACCCGGTCATATCACTCAATCCGTGCTTGTTAAGTCATGAAAAGTGCAAGGCATAGAAGGACAATCGGATATACAAGGGCTCAAAGCTCTACGCGAGTGAGCCTCTATGCTAGGCCAAGGGCCTCAAGCGTAGAGTGGCTCTACGCTAGCGCGAGCTAGGGTGCACGTGGGTGGTGTTTTACGTTAGCCGGGCTTTACGTAAGCCAGATTATACGCGCATAAGATTTTACGCGAGTAGAATTCTACGCACGCAAACTCCCGAGCGAAACTCTACGCGGGTGAAACTTTACGCGAGTGAAACACTCGAGCAAGACTTTACGCACGCGAGAGTCTGTTCAAGCCAGGGTTTTACGCGAGCGGAAGAGCCCCAAGCATAAAATTCGTAGGAACTCAGCGTAAAACGGAGTACGCTGGCACGCAAATGCGTGTGCGTAAAAGGCTGAAATAACACGCTGACACGTAAAACGTAGGCGTAAGGCTAAACGCTACGCTAACACGTTAAACCGTGTGGGTAAAACTTCAACTTCTTCCTATGGCCAAGACAAACATGCGTAAAAGCTCAGGAACTCGAGGAACTCTATCTCGGCCAAGACTTGGTGAAGTTCGGCCATCTCAACGCCAAACTTGCGTAAAATCAGAAGACCTACTATATGGAACTCTTAGTTTTCGAAAACAAACTATTTTAGTAGATCAAAACTAAGAGGATCAAAATGCTAGAAACTTAGATCTACATGAAATGAGCCATGGAATTTGAAAATGCTAAGTACTAAAGTGGCTTAAAATCTTGTGGAGAAAAAAATAGAACAATAAAATTGAGTTCCTCCATGAAGCAAGTTGCACTTGCCTAAACCTCCTGTTAGGTGGAAGAGAGTAATGGTGAGAAAAAGCAATAAAAAAGAAGAAGTAAATGAGGAGAGAGAGAGTGTTGGGCGACTATTAAAGGAAAAAAGGGGTGGTAGGTGGGGGTTTGGTCCACATGAAAAACCAATCCAAACCGAACCAAGCCAACCAAACTGAACCAAGCAAGTGAAATACCACAGTAAGCCATGAAATGAGACGTACAATATACGTACACGTATACCAAAATACGTAATACGAACTATGGTCGTTACAACTCTACCCACCTTAAAAGAATTCCGTCATCAGAATTTAATTAAGAGGCTAGAGCGGCAAGGACAAGCTATACTAATCACATGCAAGCTATAATAAGGCAATCAATCAAGCAATCATTCAAGATAGGGACTGAGAGCATAAGGCATAAGAAAGACAATATACTTTACGAGTCAAACAGGTCGGGATATCGCTATCGGATATCATCCTCACGCTCCCATGTTGACTCACCCAAAGAGTGATGACCCCAAGCAACACGGACTAAACTAATAGTCATGTTCTTGAGTATCTTTTCTCTCCGGTCCAATATAGACACGGGCCTCTCCTCATACGAAAGGTTGGTACCAACAACCAATTCCGAATGATCCAAGACGTGGCTCGGGTTCGGGATATACCGTCGTAGCTGGGATACAAGGAACACATCATGCAACTCACGAAACGACGGCGAAAGAGCGAGACGATAGGATACATCTCCTACTCGCTCCAGAATGTCGAACGGTCCTATATACCTAGGAATAAGCTTTTCCCGTACGCCAAAACGAATGACGCCACGGTTAGGCAAAATCCTCAGGAATACATGGTCGTCGACCGAGAATTCAAGGGGACGCCGATGAGAATCGACCCAATGACGCTGGCGATCTTGGGCAACTTGAAGATGATCTCTGACTCTTCTGACCACCTCATCAGTCTGAGCAATCATTTTCGGACCGGCCAAAATTATTACTTTAGAAAATTAACAAGCAGAGGTTTTCATAAACGATCGGTTCAAAATACCCCAAACCCGGTAAAAATAACATTACCAAGTAGACCTAAGTGGAAACATGAAAAAAGTCAACACATAAACAATAGGTTCAAAATACCCATGGAACCTATATATTTAGAAATTTTATTTCTTTCTTTAGTTAGATTATTTTAGGCCAATCAAAATATGAGAAGACTTTGAGTCATTTAAAACAATGTAGAATACACATGGAAGATGTACTATCCCTTGTGGTCAGCGGAAAGAGACATAAGGTTATGGCTGAGTGGAAATCTATCGATAAATCGAACTAGGGATGCAATACCTTTCTTTCTTTAATATTCCTTTACATGTTCAAGTCGTGCAATTGGTTAATCATCTCCCTATGATCAACAAGTAGACTCATCTCAACTATTATAATGCGACTTGGAAACGACTCAAAAATGAGCCGTCCAAGTCCTATGTATATCATCCACCATTAATTAAAAAATATGGCAATTTTTTCTCTTTTTTCGTACAAATATATATATTTAAAAAGTAAATTTAAATTGTTTAAAAAATAAAGGGAAAAATATCAAAAATATTTAAATTATTTAACAAATTTTAATACAAATATATTTAAGTATTTGAACTATTTTTCAACAGTATCCTAAAATATTTATTTTACATGCAACATATGTGAATTTATTTGTATATAAAAGTATTAGGGAGCATGCAAAATATCCTAATAAAGTTGTTAAGGAATCGATTGTAACTAATATTGATATATTATCACCAAAACCCTAGGGTTTTGCTCCTCCCATGACAGAATATACCAAACCCTAGGGTTTGATCGCCGCCTCCCTCATCTTCTGAATCCCGTCTCTCCTCCACCTTCTGACACCCCCCTCTCTCCTCTCTTTCCCATCTCCTTCTTCCTTACAATCATCTCATAACCATAATCATCTCATCCCCATCACATGCTCCCCTACGAATCTCCTTACAATCATCTGATACCCTTAATCATCTGATCCCCACCACAGGTTCCCCTACGAACTTCTATAACCGAGAAGATCCATCCTTACCACCGTTTTCACCATAGTCCTCCTACCCCGAACATGTCGACATACAAGGAAGTCATTGAAAAAATGGCTTCTCTATTCTCTCAACAAGGAGCGACAAAGCCGATATCATCATCGGCTCGAGACTCCTCGATTGCAGATCACTGGGCTTTATCTTTGGCTGTCAAACCATACTCTACCCGACAATACACCAGTTTTTCCATCTCCTCCATTCTTTCCAAAATGTGGAAGATGTCAGATCACATCCAGGTATCTGACTTTGACATCAATGCAGGTTCTTTCCTTGTAAGGCTAGACTCTCCTACGGCGGTAGATCGAGTAATAAACGAAGCACCATGGAGCATCAATGACGATCTCCTAGCCATTGAAAGATGTGATCCAGGGAGACTTCCAGAGGAATATCAATTTCTTTATGCCGATCTCTGGATCCAACTACATAGGCTCCCCCCTAAATTCCTAAACAAATCAGCGGTTACAAGGATTGCAGAAGCCGTGGGATCACCAAGGCCATGCCTACCATCTGAAGTGCTAAAGTGGAAGACCTTCGCCCGTGTGAAGGTTTTGATAGACATATCAAAACCCTTGAAGAAGCGTATATCTACTAATGTTGATGGGATTACTCTTGGGGAGTGTTGGTCAAATATGAGAGGCTACCCCGTCTATGTCAGTTTTGTACCAAAGTTGGACACTCTTATTCCGGGTGCAAGGAGAAAGAACAATTCCAATCTCTCGCAGGCGATGACTGGACGGAGGAGGAAAAATTGAGACTGAAAACCCTACTACAACCAAGAATCAAAAAGGAGAAATATCGTGCAGAAGTCCATCGAGCAAATACTCGGCGTAAATTGAATAAACAACATGATCCATGTGACAAAGGTCCCAGCAATCAATCCACAACAACAGCCAATAAAGATCAACATCCTGGAGGCAACGACAATCGCCAAGGCAATAATTCCACATATACTAATCAACCATGCAAGCTCTCTGACGAGGGGGAAGGCGAGGAAAGAGCAATCAACTTAGCTTTGACTAAGTACATGCCTCAGCACAGACGATACTTGACTCCCACCGCACAGTAGCAAAACCCCGCTTCATCCACAAAACATCAAACCCCTACTTCATCCACACACCAGCAAACTCCCAACACACAACAACAAATTCTAGCTTCATCCACTCATAACCATCAAGTTCATGATGCACTGAATCCAGATGGGGACTTTCCAAGATATGATGGACACTGATAACCAGGGCTATTTATTGGGTCACGATACTCAACAGAAGCATTATGGCTCTGATGCAGAATCGCCCCAGAATATCCATATTATTGATAAAAACCTCACTGATTCTCTGGCCATGCAACTTCCTCTTCAACTGGTCTGCGCTCCCTCCTCGCTCCACAACCATCCGATCTACATCAATCTTTCATCCACAGCTCTCTCACCACAGTCCTCAAATCCGGGATTCATTGTTCGCAAAGCTATGACACACAAATCTTCATGGAAGAGACTTGCCTGTAAGCAAAACACCAGACAAGTGGACATCACTAGTGATCCTCCGAAGACTAAGAAGCGACTAAGTGACTCCCCAGTTTCTCTAAAATATTTGAAGAAACCTACTAGAGACCCACATCAACGATACTCCCCTGAAAAGGTCATGGCGGCTGACCTACAATAGCCGCAAGGGCAATGTTAATACTAACATAGAACTGCCGAGGTATGAGGAATGCCTCGACAGTCCATACACTCCGCTCGTTCCTTTTCGCCACCCGCCCCTCCATTTTCTTCATTGTCGAAACCATGTCATCTACCACCCACACATCCCAAATCCTTTCTAACCTTGGTTACCAAAACACGTTTGCTGTCCCGCCTATAGGCCACTCGGGTGGCTTATGGGTAGGGTGGGACGATTCCATCAATATAGTTATCTCCTTCTCCTCCAAGAATCTAATCATCCTTTCTATCAAGAATAATCTCATGACTCCGGCATAGAAGTTGTTCTGCGTCTATGGTTGTCCAAAGAAACAAGATAGGCTGAAGCTCTGGGACACCATCAAAGGAATAGCGGATACTCTGACTGAACCTTGGTGTCGCATTGGTGATTTCAACGCGATTGCCAAGCCGGATGAGAAGACAGGAGGAAGATCTTTTGATTCTTCATCTGCAACTCCTTTCATCCAATTCCTGAATCAGTGCGGCCTCATAGATCTGGGATGCATTGGTCCAGCCTATATATAGTCAAATGGGAGTAGTCCAAAATTTTATATCAGAGAGCGTCTCGACAAATCTTTTGCAGATGCGGAATGGTGTTCTCTCTACCCATATGCCACCGTCACCACCCTACCCCGCTACAACAGTGACCACTCACCAATCCCCCTCAATACTACCAACAAAACCAAGACGAAGAAGCGGCCCCTCCGGTTCGAATCATATTGGATGGCCAGGCCAGGTTTTTCGGAGATGCTTGCAGCTATATGGGAGACACCGAACCCAAGACAGGTGACAAGCTTTGCACAGAAGCAACAAGATACCCTATCCAAGCTCCACAACTGGAATAGAAGTAATTTTGGCCATATCAAAGACCAGATCACAGCCTTGCAGCAGCAGTTACTTTCCATCCAAGCCAGGGGAGCTACGGACGAGAGCTTAAAAGACGAGTGTAGAATTAATGGTGAGTTGAATGACTTGCTCTCCTTAGAAGAATCTTTCTGGAAACAGCGAGCTCATTGCCAATGGGTGAAAGAAGGCGATCGGAATACCAAATATTTTCATGTGAAGGCCACCACAAGAAGAAGGAAAAATGAAATACGATCCATCCAGCTAGCCGACGACGACCAGAACAAAATAACTAGCAGATTAATTGAACAATTCAAAAAACTCTTTGAGGAAGATGATACCTCACCAATGGATCCTACCTTCTCAATTACTACAAACCCAATCACAGCCGACGAGAACCGAGGCCTTGGAGAAATTCCAAATCCATTAGAAATTAAAGATACCATTAAAAGCATGGGGGCGTTAAAAGCTCCTGGGCCAGATGGGTGGACGGCTTTAGTATACCAGAAACATTGGTCGATCATCGAAAACGACATTATCAAGATGATACAACGTTTCTTCAATGATGGACATCTACCAAATTCTATGAATCATACTCACCTGGTGCTTATACCAAAGAAATCCAACCCGACAAAGCCAGAAGACTTCAGACCCATTTCCCTCTGCAACGTCCCATACAAAGTCATCTCCAAACTCTTTACTTTGCGCCTGCGACCTCTGATGGATAAGTTGATATCCCTATACTAGAATGCTTTCGTCCCTAGAAGACACATCACTGATAATGTTGTGATTTCTCAGGAAATCTTCAATGCAATGAAGTCCTTTTCAAAAAGGAAAAACTCATATTCCTTAAGCATCGACATTGCTAAGGCATATGATAGATTATCGTGGACCTTCATCAAGAGGGTGCTACATGGATTTGGGATTCAAGGCCACACAAACGATCTCATAATGAAGTGCATTACTACCTCATCCTTCTCCATACTCGTCAATGGCTGCCCCGAAGGACACTTCAGACCGAAAAGAGGTGTTCGTCAAGGCTGTCCACTATCTCCCTATATTTTTATCTTATGCTCGGAGGTTTTATCTAGACTCTTCTACTGTTAAGAGAGAGACGACCTCTTCCATGGCATTCGAATTAATCGGTATGCACCCTCCATATCTCATATATTATTTGCTGATGACTTGCTAATCTTTGGACAGGCCAACCTTTCCTCTCTTAACACAGTCTAGATCATTCTCAACACCTTTGAAGAGTGATCAGGACAAAAAATCAACTATGAGAAATCCAGTATAGCATTCAGCAAGGGTGTTCCTCCTCAAGATCAAATGGCCATGGCAGCCTCGTTCCAGCTTAATATAATGTCAAGCACGAATAAGTACCAGCGCCACTCTCTCATGCTGGACAAAAACCGATGCAACACCTACAAATAGCTCTTGTCGAAGTGCCACAGTCGACTAAAGAGATGGAAGATGAAGCTACTATCACATGCTGGCCGTGCAGTCCTAATCAAGTCAACACTAGGCTCCATTTCCATATATTATATGTCAACCTATAAGATTCCCCAAGCAATCACAGCTAAATTGACTAAACAACAAAGAGCATTTGGTGGGGGCACGATATAGACGAGAAGCGGATACACTTCCTTGCGTGGAATAAACTAACCAAACCTAAGAATGAAGGCGACATTGGCTTCAGGAATCTCAACTGGGTTAATGATTTACTGATAGGGAAACTTCTCTGGAGGTTTCTCGAACAGCCTCATTCCTTATCACTACTAAAATCTGTCAATTCAGCGACACGTCAAGACGTCGCTAAAAAGGGCAAATACGTCGCTAATTTCTATTAGCGACGTATTTAGCGACGTTTTCAAGTAGTCGCGATTAAGCTAGTCGCTAAACAAGAAAATGTCGCCAAACGTCGCTATTACGACGATCTTTAGCGACGTGTCCACGTCGCTAATTTAGCGACAGCCAGCGACATAAAATGTCAAAATTTACCGACGTAACCTAGCGACGTTGAGCGACTTGAAATGCATCGATGCTGACCTGGCTTTAGAGCCAAATGGCGACGTTCTGCGACTTTTTAACGTCACTATATTACCGACATATAGCGACGTTTAGCGACGTCCCTGTAGCGACGTTTAGTGACGATTAGCGACGGTAATCATTAATATTAGCGACGTACTTAGCGACGTTTTTATCGTCGCTGACAGTCGCTGAACGTCGCTAATATTAAAAAAAATTTACAGCAATTGCAGCATTTGCAGAATTTGCAGAATTTGCAGCACCATTTGTTACAACAACGACTGTGTATCACGAACACAGTATCAAACAACACATACACACAATCACGAACACGTTTGAAACACAATGTGTCCACAATCAACACAGATTTATGAAAATTTGTAACAATGTCAAACATAATGTGTCCACATAAGAATAAAGTATGTAAAACCACATAAAAGACCCAACAATGGGCCATCACACAACAATGTATATGCCGACTACGACTGATCAGGAGGAGCATCACCGCTCCTATCACCGCACCTGGAAAGAAGGTAAGCATACTGCTCCGGTATAAGAACCACCGACGACGATGAAGGAGGAGGCAATGCAACCGCTGGAGAAGGAGGCAGTGTAACCGCTGGAGATGGGTGCGTCCGCATCTCCTCTAGGGCTCAGAGTCTGGCGCTGCATTGCTCCATACAAGTCGCTATCCTGGTAACGGTGTCGTGAATGGACTCCTGTGTCCCCTGTACTTGCTGTACAGTACGCTCGAGCTCGTCAAAGCGTGCGGTGACCGACGCAGTGTCCTCTTGCTCCTGAGGCCCTTGCTGCTCGGCAATCCTCCTCAGTATATCGTCGCGCAGCTCAGCAATCTGGCGGACAATGGTTTCCTCGACTCGGGACGACTCGGCCTGTGACGGCTGTGAATGCGCACTGGAAGAGGGAGCCCTGGATGCCTGCGTCGTAACAAATGCGTCGTAGGACCCCGTACCGTAGTACGTGCCCCTCTGAAGACCACCAACAGCGGTCTTCCAGAGCTCGTCCTCCGACTGAGACGGAGAGGGTTGCGATGTACCAACCCCTCCCTCTGCCTGTGCACTAGCACTCGCACGCTCATCACGTAGCCTAACATACTCTTCCTAGAAATCATTGTGCATCTCTATACATCAGTACTTACCTAAATTAGCCTAATAAACGTCTAAAATATTTAATCATCCTCTAAAAATTTATCTTCTTCGTTTGCCTCCTCCTCCTCATCCTCTTCCTCTTTCTCCTCATCGTCACTAGCATCTCCTTCGTCTTTCCCTTCAGATACTTGTACCTCTTCTACACAAGTAGATATTGAATGGGGAACTTCTGCTGAGTTGACATCAACTGTATTAGGTACAAGAGGCAGCTCGTCCTCCTGATAAGCTACTTCGTCGACGTCGTAGGTATTTCTGGCTTTAGTCTTGCATACTGCCTACCAGTCGTACCTCGTTGTTTCCCGTCTAGGATATGTTGTAAAATATACGAGTTGAGCTTGACTTGCTAGGATAAATGGTTCGTATCCTTGGTATCGACGACGGTAGTTAATATCTACAAGACCATGTTTGTCAATTTTCCATCCTTGATCTTGTATGGGATCGAACCAATCAACTTTGAACAACATGATCTTGGCAGGCTCTATGCCATAGTTGTACGTCAATTCCACGATCTCACGTAAGACGCCATAGAAATCATTGCCTGGAGTGACATCTTTGTAGTTTGTAGATTTGATACACAAGCAACTGTTTTTTGTGGAATCAAGATCCAGGAAGCTATCTCTGATGACAGCATTTGTTGACTTGAACTTAAACCCATTCACGCAATAACTTGGCCATACTTTGACGGCATAAATTGGTCCCTTGGCAAGAGTTCTAATAGATTCATTCTCAAGAATGACGTCCGGACGATCGACCTAAACACGAAAAGATACAAAATTAAGTTTAATGTTAAGTTATTTCTTGTGCAGTTGTGAATGGAGGAAGATTCTAACTAGCTTCTTACGTACATATGCAGTCAACCAAGACGGAAAATGAATCTCATTTCTTCTTCTACTTCTTCATCTGCAATGTATGGTCTACTTGACCTCACCTCATCATTAAATTTGCTGAAAACCAATAAATATCGGAATATACTCGTTAAAATATAATAACGGAATCAACAAATAGATGACTTGAATGTTGAAGATTTTCACTTACCACTCTAGCTTTTCCACTTCATCCTCCTCGCAGTTGAGTAATATATATAATTGGGCCGCCTTTAGTTTCTCATCATTCAAATATCTCTTTTTCAGTTTTCCTGAAGGCTTTCCAAGAGCATTGAAGACTTTCAATAATGCATCATTATATTCTATATCTCCATCGTCGTTCCTCGGAGCTCTTGTTCTATTTGTAGCAATATGAGGCTTGAAATACATTGAACAGAAGTTTGTAATCTCCTCAAGGACATAGGCTTCACAAATAGAACCCTCGACCCGTGCCTTATTTTTCACCTTCCTCTTCAGGTGGTTTAGATGGCGCTCGAACGGGTACATCCACCGATAATCGACGGGCCCACCAACACGTGCCTCATATGAAAGATGAATTGGCAAATGCTCCATAGAGTCGAAGAATCCAGGAGGGAACACCCTCTCAAGCTTACACAATGTTACTGCAATGTCCTTCTCCTGCTTTTCAAGCCGATCGACGAGCAACTTAGTAGAACAAAGATCTCTGAAGAATATGCTAAGCTCTGTCAGTGGATCCCAAACGACATGAGGTAAGAATTCTCGAAATGCAATCGGGATTAACCTCTCCATAAAAACGTGACAGTCGTGGCTCTTCATACCCTGGAGTTTGTTCTCCTTCGGGTCAACACATCTTCTCAAATTCGATACGTACCCGTCTGGAAAAGCATTCCTGTTCCTCCGGTACGGATGATCCTTTAGCAGGAACTGTCGATGACAATCAAAGAAGCACGGTTTTCCTCCGTGTTTCAAACGGAAAGCCTTAGTGCGATCCATGCAATACGGACATGCGAGACGACCATGGGTGCTCCAACCCGATAACATTCCATAGGCCGGGAAATCATTGATGGTCCACATTAGTGCGACCCTCATCTGAAAGTTCTGCTTTCTGGAAACATCATATGTGGTTGCACCTACTTCCCACAACTGATTCAGCTCATCTACCAAGGGCTGTACGTACACATCGATGTTCCTCTTCGGGTTCTTCGGACCTGGAATAATAACAGTTAGGAACATGTAAGGAGTCTTCATACACATCCAAGGCGGCAAGTTGTACGGAGTAACAATGCACTGGCCAACAAGAATATTGTGAGCCCGAAAGTCCAAATGGGGTAAAACCGTCGGAGGAAAGCCCCAATCTGACATTACGCGGCTCCGAAGCAAAATCGGAATACACTCGATCAAAGTGCTTCCATGCTTCCCCGTCAGATGGATGATCCAGTACTCCATCTATTTGTTCCCGCTTGTGCCAACTCATATTATCAGCTGTCTCCTTTGCCATAAACAACCTCTGCAACCGCGGCGTCAAAGGCAAATAGTGCATCGAATCTGTTGGCTTGCGTGCACCAGAAGTCCTTGTTGTACTAGTTGCCTTGAAGCGATTGGCACCACAAAATCTGCAGGCGTCTTCATCCTTGTCGTCCTTATAGTACAACATGCATCCGTTGCGACATGCATCAATTTTTTCATACCCCATCTAGAGCGATCTCACCATTCTCTTGGATCGGTAGAAGTCTTTAGGTAACTTGCCACCCTCCGGCAATATATCTATAATTAACTCCAGGATTCGGTTGTAGCATTCTTGAGACATGTTAAAATCTGATTTTATGCTCAACAATCTTGTAACCACCTCCAACGGTGAATGGTCATCACAACCAGGATATAAAGGAGTCCTTGCATTCTCCAGCAACTCCATGAACTTTACAGCATTGGCATTCGGTGCCTCCTCAGCTGCATATTGATTGTTCGGATCGAAACTAGGCCCCGCAGCATCGAAAACCATGTTCGTCCACCCTTGGTCGTAATCAGCATGCTCGTGGACATCTACATAAGGCTCCACATAAGGCTTCGGCTCGGAGGCTAAAGACACAAGTTCTCCGTGTGCGGTCCACTGATAATAATTTGGGATGAAACCCCTCGAATACAAATGATATGTCACATCCACTTCCGAATGATATTTCAAGTTGCGACATCTCATACATGGACACTTAATTTTTGTACGGTCCATGTACTGAGGGAACGCCTTGGCAAACTGCTGGAACTGTTGCACACCCTGTATAAATTCATCCCGCACACCGCACATGTCATCAGGATGACGATTGTACATCCACAAACGGTTCCGCAGATAGTAATTCATATCCATTTTAAGATAATTCTGCAAAGATTGACACAGATAATAATTCATCAGGATGGCGATTGTATATCCACAAACGGTTCTGCATAATTGCCAAGTGTGGGGACGAATGGCTCAGAACACAACCCAAAATGCATTCTAGCATACATTAGTTTGAATCATCTATGTTCTGTACATATTGTGTAGTATATGTTCTTATTGAATCTAGTATCTGAAGGATGTAACAGAATCAAGATGAACCCATATAATGTAATACTAAGACATTATCTACTACTAAAAGATGTAGTGATAGGTTATCGTATCATCATTGCCGAGGGATGGGGGTAGGAGGACAGTCAACTTTATCTACGGCTACATAGTTTATGCCTCGCCAGTAGAATGGCTGCAAGGACTATGTCCTGATCACGATGTCGTACCATAGATTATCTACTACTAATTAAGACTTTCAACTAAGCAGTCAAAGGGTACTGAACAGAAAGTCTAATTATAAGACTTTCAACTAAGCAGCGTTATAGGATTTAAAATATAGTATTCAGGATTAGTATCCATCCTTCGTGACATAGCTGACTCTGCCAAAACCTGACCAACATATCCTACACTAATCATTCCATATTTTAGTAACGTCAGTGAGCTAAATCATTCTCAACTGTCGAGAATACTTAGGAGAAAACTCATTCACAGGATTAGTATCCATCCTTCGTGACATAGCTGAAATTTTATAAAGCTCGATAATAATTATTAGTCAATTTATTCATCATTTCAAAACCCTGAAAAAGCCCAAAAACAACTCCCAGTATCAGTAAATAGGGCTCGAACCCTAAATTAGAATTCGAATCCAAGTAAAACATCAAATTGACAGTTGATATGCCCAAAAAACTCCCAGTATCAGTATATAGGTGTCACACTGTGAGTCTCGTGTCCACACAGTGGGACACGACGTGTCCAAACCAACAAAATAGGTGTCACATGAACTAGAAGCGAGTCCACTGTGAGTCTCATGTCCACACAGTGGGATACGACGTGTCCAAACCAACAAAATAGGTGTCACACGAACTAGAAGCGAGTCCATTGCGAGTCTCGTGTCCACACAGTGGGACATGACATGTCCAAACCAAAAAAATAGGTGTCACACGAACTAGAAGCGAGTCCACTGTGAGTCTCGTGTCCACACAGTGGGACACGACGTGTCCAAACCAACAAAATAGGTGTCACACGAATTAGAAGCGAGTCCACTGTGAGTCTCGTGTCCCCGGCAGCGAGTCCACGCTCTCGTGGACATAAACTATAAGAGAGAGAGAGAGCTAGAAGACGAGGAGAAACTGGGAAGTGGGGGGGAGGAAGAGTTACCTGATCCGGAGCTACCTGAGGAAGGAGGAGGAGGAGGAGGAGGAGGAGAATGAGGAGGGAGATCGCCGGAGGAGGAGGCCGGAGGAGGAAAATCGCCGGAGGGGCGTCGCGGAGGAGGAGGGCACGAAATATTTGGGAGGAAATTTTGTGAAAGATCGAAAAGCAAAACCCTTGCTATATGAAAATATTAGCGACGTAATTCTATAACGTCGCTGGTATTTATGAAACGGCGACGCTAATTAAATTGCGTCGCTACACGTCGCTGAATCAGCGACGTGTACCGACGAACTTGCGACGCCTATTCTCATTTAACAAATTGCAGCCGCTAGACGTCGCTATTAGTCGCTGTCAGCGACAAACAGCGACGTCTTGCTTAAACGTCGCTAAAACCCCAAAAAATAGTGACGTTTTTGTTTGGAGTCGCTAAATACGTCGCTGATATGACTTATTTTGGTAGTGTATGGACTCGGTTATTGCGAGGGGTCTATCTTCAAAACAACTCGATCTGGACAGTAAAGAAGAGTCGTCGAGCTTCCCCTACCTGGGCGAGTATCTTGGCTATTCGTCAAATGATGGCTGAGAATATATGTTGGCAAATAAATGGGGGTTGGATGAACATATACTCTGATCCTTGGATTCCCAAGCTACCGGGCTATAGAATATTCGATGATCACCATGATCGTGACGGACCAAAGCTCGTGCAGGATCTAATGGATACACAACGAGGGGGCTGGAACATAAATCTCATCAAGTCCCTCTTCAACCCAATGGAGGTAAAGGCCATTATGGATATTAATATCCGAAGGGAAGATGGACCAGATAAGCTCATTTGGACATACACAAAAAATGGAAGTTTTTCTGCGAAATCACTATATGAGTCTATACGTAGACAGACCCCCACCACTTCTTCTGATATGATGAAAGGAAAATACTGGAAGCATCTCTGGAAAATGGACTGTATGTCTCCACGAGTTATATTCTTTATATGGAGGCTGCTTAATGAATGTCTCCCACTATTGGCTACTATCAACAGGCGAATGCCCATTGTAAGCCCATTATGCCTCTTTTGTCTACTTCATGTGGAAGACACCAATCATCTTTTTCTACATTGCCAAGTCGCGCGGGAAAGCTGGTTCATTAGTCCTTTAGGGCTCAGAATAAGTGATGGAGACTCTATCTCCCAGCTGGTGGTGGGATGGCTCACAAACCCCCAGGCTCATGAGGCCTTCCGAATAGGGTCAAACCTTTTGTTGTCTATTTGGAAGGCTAGAGGATCGTGTATATTTCAACATATTGGCCGAAGACCACAACGGATTGTCGGGACAACCATCGCCTTACTCAATAACCATCATGGAGGATGTAGAGACAGACTTAACACGATACAAGATCTGCGAAATGCAAGCAGTATGATAGCAAGCTGGAAACCCCCTGAAGACGGAGCTATTAAAATCAATGTTGATGGGGGCTACTGCTGAATCTTCACTAGCTGTGGCAGCCATAGCTAGAGACTCACTCGGCACGTTCAAGACAGCACTTACTTGGTATTCATCGCAACCACAATCGATTGACTGCCGCTTGCAGGCTGAACTGTATGCCATTAGAGTGGGTATCCAATTGGCTGAGCAATTTGAAGGGAACAAGATAATAATTGAAGGAGATTCTTTGATCACGCATAGGATCTTCAAGGGGGCGAATGAGTTAATCTCGAGGCGATTGACCAGCTTAACCCAATCCATCAAAGATAACATATCCTCTACGCTTGCTCTAGACTTCAGATATGTGAGAAGGACCGGTAATAGAGCAGCTGATACCTTGGCGAAACATAGTTTGTTAAGCAAGAGTTATGGCATTTATCACTCCCCTCCTAGCTTCCTTAACCAGCTTCTAGCCGAGGATTTTTCTCCTGATGTAACCTCTTTACACTCTACTGATTAATAAAATGGTTACCTTTAAGTCAAAAAAAATATATTGATATATTACTAAGCAAAAAGGGTTAAGTTAACCAAACCCATATATATATATATATATATATATATATATATATATATATATATATATATATATATATATATATATATATATAGTCCTGTGTTCTCTGTATGCCATGGAGAGGTCAGTCAAATGTAAAAGGCGACGACAGAGTCACGGAGAGTTGTGGGGAAAACACGTCGGCTTTCTGGCTAGTTGTATATATATATGCAGTTTTCATCACTGCCAATCAAAAAAATTTCCAGCCATTATGTAAATTAACTATTAGTTTAGAAAGAAGAAAATACAATTTCAAACATACTTTTAGTCGTTCATTGTTTACATACAATCTTTGGTGGAAAGTCATGAATGTCCCTAGGCCATTCAATCTTTGGTGGAAAGTCATGAATGTCCCTAGGCCATTTCCTCGTTCTTTCTATTTTATGCAGTGAGTAACATTCTAGTTTGGAAGACGAAAACACCCTCCTATCGTCTGTACGTCTACTGTGACTGGCAGTATTCATAACAGATTACTTCTTTTTTTATACAATTTTTTTTCTAGTAAAAATATGAACTACTTAGATCATCTCCAATGGAGATTTCTAAAATTTGGGTTTACATACATACTTCTAGACTCTTCTACTGTTACGAGAGAGACGACCTCTTCCATGGCATTCGAATTAATCGGTATGCACCCTCCATATCTCATATATTATTTGCTGATGACTTGCTAATCTTTGGACATGCCAATCTTTCCTCTCTTAACACAGTCTAGATCATTCTCAACACCTTTGAAGAGTGGTCAGGACAAAAAATCAACTATGAGAAATCCAGTATAGCATTCAGCAAGGGTGTTACTCCTCAAGATCAAATGGCCATGGCAGCCTCGTTCCAGCTTAATATAATGTCAAGCATGAATAAGTACCTGTGCCACTCTCTCATGCTGGACAAAAACCGATGCAACACCTACAAATAGCTCTTGTCGAAGTGCCACAGTCGACTAAAGGGATGGAAGATGAAGCTACTATCACATGCTGGCCGTGCAGTCCTAATCAAGTCAACACTAGGCTCCATTCCCATATATTATAAGTCGACCTATAAGATTCCCCAAGCAATCACAGCTAAACTGACTAAACAACAAAGAGCATTTTGGTGGGGGCACAATATAGACGAGAAGCGGATACACTTCCTTGCGTGGAATAAACTAACCAAACCTAAGAATGAAGGCGGCATTGGCTTCAGGAATCTCAACTGGTTTAATGATTTACTTGTAGGGAAACTTCTCTGGAGGTTTCTCGAACAGCTTCATTCCTTATGGGCTCGGTTATTGCGAGGGGTCTATCTTCAAAACAACTCGATCTGGACAGTAAAGAAGAGTCGTCGAGCTTCCCCTACCTAGGCGAGTATCTTGGCTATTCGTCAAACGATGGCTGAGAATATATTTTGGCAAATTAATGGGGGTTGGGTGAACATATACTCTGATCCTTGGATTCCCAAGCTACCGGGCTATAGAATATCCGATGATCACCATGATTGTGACGGACCAAAGCTCGTGCGGGATCTAATGGATACACAACGAGGAGGCTGGAACATAAATCTCATCAAGTCCCTCTTCAACCCAATAGAGGTAAAGGCCATTATGGATATTAATATCCGAAGGGAAGACGGACCAGATAAGCTCATTTGGACATACACAAAAAATGGAAGTTTTTCTGCGAAATCACTATATGAGTCTATACGTAGACAGACCCTCACAACTTCTTTTGATATGATGAAAGAAAAACACTGGAAGCATATCTGGAAAATGGACTGCATGTCTCCACGAGTCATATTCTTTATATGGAGGCTGCTTAATGAATGTCTCCCACTATTGGCTACTATCAACAGGCGAATGCCCAGTGTAAGCCCATTATGCCTTTTTTGTCTACTTCATGTGGAAGACACCAATAATCTTTTTCTACATTGCCAAGTCGCACGGGAAAGCTGGTTCATTAGTTCTTTAGGGCTCAGAATAAGTGATGGAGACTTTATCTCCCAGCAGGTGGTGGGATGGCTCACAAACCCCCAGGCTCATGAGGCCTTCCGAATAGGGTCAAACCTTTTGTGGTCTATTTGGAAGGCTAGAGGATCGTGTATATTTCAACATATTGGCCGAAGACCACAACGGATTGTCGGGACAACCATCGCCTTACTCAATAACCATCATGGAGGATGTAGAGACAAACTCGACACGATACAAGATCTGCGAAATGCAAGCAGTATGATAGCAAGCTGGAAACCCCCTGAAGACGGAGCTATTAAAATCAATGTTGATGGGGGCTACTGCTGAATCTTCACTAGCCGTGGCAGCCATAGCTAGAGACTCACTCGGCACGTTCAAGGCAGCACTTACTTGGCATTCATCGCAACCACAATCGATCGACTACAGCTTGCAGGCTGAACTGCATGCCATTAGAGTGGGTATCCAATTGGCTGAGCAATTTGAAGGGAACAAGATAATAATTGAAGGAGATTCTTTGATCACGCATAGGATCTTCAAGGGGACGAATGAGTTAATCCCGTGGCGATTGACCAGCTTAACCCAATCCATCAAAGATACCATATCCTCTACGCTTGCTCTAGACTTCAGATATGTGAGAAGGACCGGTAATAGAGCAGCTGATACCTTGGCGAAACATAGTTTGCTAAGCAAGAGTTATGGCATTTATCACTCCCCTCCTAGCTTCCTTAACCAGCTTCTAGCCGAGGATTTTTCTCCTGATGTAACCTCTTTACACTCTACTGATTAATAAAATGGTTACCTTTAAGTCAAAAAAAAATATTGATATATTACTAAGCAAAAGGGTTAAGTTAACCAAACCCTTATATATATATATATATATATATATATATATATATATATATATATATATATATATATATATATATATATAGTCCTGTGTTCTCTGTATGCCATGGAGAGGTCAGTCAAATGTAAAAGGTGACGACAGAGTCACGGAGAGTTGTGGGGAAAACACGTCGGCTTTCTGGCTAGTTGTATATATATTTGCATTTTTCATCACTGCCAATCAAAAAAATTTCCAGCCATTATGTAAATTAACTATTATTTTAGAAAGAAGAAAATACAATTTCAAACATACTTTTAGTCGTTCATTGTTTACATACAATCTTTGGTGGAAAGTCATGAATGTCCCTAGGCCATTCAATCTTTGGTGGAAAGTCATGAATGTCCCTAGGCCATTTCCTCGTTCTTTCTATTTTATGCAGTGAGTAACTTTCTAGTTTGGAATACGAAAACACCCTCCTGTCGTCTGTACGTCTACTGTGACTGGCAGTATTCATAACAGATTACTTCTCTTTTTATACAATTTTTTTTCTAGTAAAAATATGAACTACTTAGACCATCTCCAATGGAGATTTCTAAAATTTGGGTTTCT
The DNA here is from genome assembly GCA_029216955.1 of Iris pallida. Taxonomy (NCBI): domain Eukaryota; kingdom Viridiplantae; phylum Streptophyta; class Magnoliopsida; order Asparagales; family Iridaceae; genus Iris; species Iris pallida. Next base: position 5,018,005 of record JANAVB010029818.1, on the reverse strand, counting down.
ATCCTACTTGGCATTGTACTTTCTATCCTAGTTGTAAGAGTTTCTACATAGAATTGTACAAAAAAAAAATACTTTTTCAATAATTTAATAGTGTGGGTTCCAATAATAATTGTCATAAGAGGGAGAGAGAGGAGAATTTCTATTGAGAGTTTCTACATGTAGAAACCCTCATAGAAATTTTCCATCCTACATTATTGCCACCTATTATTATTGGGGCACACACTATTAAATTATTGAAAAAAGTATTTTTTTTGTTGTACAATTCTATGTAGAAACTCTTACAACTAGGATAGAAAGGACAATGCCAAGTAGGATAGAAACCCAAATTTTAGAAATCCCCATTGGAGATGGTCTTAGGGACATTATATATATATATATATATATATATATATATATATATATATATATATATATATATATATATATATATATATATAGGGCCGCAGGAGAAGACCCGCCAAAGCTCCGCCCCTCTTGCACCATCTGATCGGAAGGTCCCCAAATATATTTAAAAAATTATATATATATATATATATATATATATATATATATATATATATATATATATATATATATTGAAATAGGGTAATTTTATTTCAAAAGAGCACAATAATCATACTATACAATCCATTCCCCCTATAACTACCTCATCTCATTTACATCATGCTCAATATTGTGGAAAATTCTCAAGAGGAATGTGAAAAGATTCTCAAATATCCTTCTGTTGTGCTCTCGCCAAACGTGCCAGACTATAGCAGCTAATTGGAGCCGTGCCTCATTGAACCACAACGAGCCCCTCTGTCTTTGGTGTATAATCCCATCTATAGCTACCCGTATAGGTACCATGACAACATAGCCTCCTTGGATCCCCACACCAGGTCCAATACCCACAGCGGACGCCTGGAGCCTCTCGCGGTGTGGCCCCATCACCATCGCCCCCACACCTGTGGTTCGCCCCCCGCCTCCCGCCCTCCATCGTAGAGAAAGGGGCGACGGACGTCTAGAGACCCTGGCGGTGTGGCCTGGTGCCGCTCACGGTTGTACAACCTCACCCTCCCTCCGTATCCCCCTGCCGCGTCTAGCCGGTGGTGGGCGTTGCCGCGCCAGTGGCCCATGGCCTCTCGTTGTCGCCGCCTGGAAAATCGGGGTACGTCTCCAGCGGCGCACCGTAGTCCACCTGCCTCCGTCCTCGATAGGGGTCCCCCCTCCCCCGCCACCACCGTCTCCTTTGTTCGATCCTTGCTCGACGAGCCGTGGTCCCACGTGCCGCATAAACCCAGCCCTAGTTGATCCGGAGCAAACCCTAGCCGCTTGCTCAACGAGAGCTCCATTATATAGGAAGGATCCACATTCCCTCACTTTTGCATCCACATGCATCCCCATGTTAACACCCGTTGGATCTTGTTTAAGTCATCTGATCTTAACCATTGAAAAATCAACGGTTAAGATTAGATGACTTAACAAAATATCCAAAGGATGTGAAAGAGAGGATGCATGAGGGATGCAAAAGTGAGACGATATGAAGAGGGATCCACATTCCCTCACTTTTGCATCCCCCATGCATCCCATCTTTCACACCCGTTGGATCTTGTTTAAGTCATCTTATCTTAACCGCTGATTTTTGAACGGTTAAGATTAGATAACTTAAACAAAATCCAACGGGTGTTATTATGGGGATGCATGGGGGATGCAGAAGTGAGGGGATACGGATCCCTCCTCTCTTCTGGAGAGGAGGGATCCGTATCCCCTCACTTCTGCATCCCCATGATAACACCTATTGGATTTTGTTTAAGTCATCTAATCTTAACCGTTGAAAAATTAACGGTTAAGATTAGATGACTTAAACAAGATCCAATGGGAGTGAAAGAGGGAATGTAAAAGTGAGGGGATGCGGATCCTTCCTCATATATATATATATATATATATATATATATATATATATATATATATATATATATATATATATATATATATATATATGCACGTGCTTTGCACGTATAATCTATTCTACTATATAATAGGAAAACTTAGATGGTGAAACTTTTGAATTCCGAAAATACCCTTACATACTTATACTAATTAAAAATAGTTCATTAATTTTAATAAGGACAACTTAGTAATTAGGAAGACTACCCTTTGGTCTTCCTAAACTAATTAAGAAATGTTAAAATACGTGCAAGGCACGTGCACATATGCTAGTAACATATAATAAGAATATTACTCAGTTATACTCAAATATTTCTTCTAACTCATATGGTTAAGGTGTGATAACTTTTCTTGTTTGTTTGAGTTCGATTCCTCTTGTCGACAAATTTAAAACTTTTTTCAATAATTTTTTACACAATTTAAAAAAAAAAAGTAAAATGGACCGTGATATAATGACGACTTAGACGGCTCAAAATGAGCCGTTTTGAAGCCTCATTATATAATGGAAGATATATACATATAGTTCTTTTATTAATTTTACCGCTGATAATGATCATTTTTTTATCATATTGATTTTGGTCTTGTTTAATTTTTCATATGTAAACCCCCCTTCTTTTTTTCATTAAACTGCTAGCATTCCTATTTTTAAAATATTGTTAAACAAAATTATATATATATATATATATATATATATATATATATATATATATATATATATATATATATATATATATATATATATATATTGGCGTTATTATTAATAAACCTTTAATATGAAATTCCCTAATAATATATGCAGCCTAATGCACATGTTTAGGACCAAACTGTTATATTCGAGCCCATATACCCTATATATATTCAATAGCGTATATATGAATACATATGTATCATATAGAGTGTATGTATATTATTTTGGAATATAATTTATATAGTGTGTATATATTATGTTGAATATATATACATTTACATATTTTAGAAAGTATAAATACATAGATGTAATTTAGAAAATATATACATATGTATATATTTGTAGTATATATATAAATATAAACATATAATTTTGGGAATGTGTATACGCATATATATTCGAAATGAACAAACATTCTTCCTTCCAAATATTTTTCCCAACTGTTAGCAAGCCAGCCTTTGTGATGGCCCATGTAACAAATGAGCTGGGCAGGCGGGTCCGGGTCGGGCGATCCTAAACGGGCAACCCGGAACCCTACCGCTGCTGCCATTGTTTTAGTTTGATGGTGGGTTCAACCCGCAATCGGATAACCGACCCGACCCGGTTGTGTCTAAAACTTAACGGCTCCAAAGGTCCGCGCGCTGCTGCCGACCCCTGCAATTTCCAGGCCACGCGCGTACGAACGCGGCAGGCCAGCTGGCTGGTCTCTCCCCCTCTCTTCCCTCCTATATATATGATCTCCTCCCCACTTCTCTAAACCCTAATTCTTCCATAACCAAGCCGCCACAACCGGATCCACCAGCAGCGTCTCCTCGCACAGCGCGAGAGCGAGCTGACGCCGAGCCGTCGACGTCCACCGTGACGCGCGACCGGAGGCGTCTCCTCTCCTTCCCGCGGACGCCCGACCTTCCTTGCCGGGCGAACACCGCACCTACCTTACTGGTATTCGTCGAACCTTCCTTTCCTTCATTCCCTAATTGTTATGTCATGTTTACGAATATATTTAATGTTGAATTATCCACAGTGTTAGTGAGAAATCAGTGAAGCTGTCTTCTTCTTGGGATGCATCCTCCGCGCGCTTCTCCTTCTAGTGGCGCATACCGGCAACGCCACACTTCCTCTTTCTTTCTTCGTTGAGAAACTCAGCTCCAACTGTGAGTTTCCCCCCTCTCTTCCTTATGTAGTAACTTCTTCATATTAAAATGTGTTAGGAAACGTTGGTAGCATATTCACCAAAGTAGCCTTCCTTGCTCACTAATTAATAAGTTGGTTGCTCACAAGAGTTTAGTGAGAAATAATTAGTAGCTCATGGACTAAATATTTGTATGCTAACATTGTGCTCCATATGATCCATGAACACACCAATACACACGTTAGTTAACTTTATTCTCACTTGAAAGCACAAGGATCGTGCTCACAAACTATATGTTGAGCTCACAACTAGTTAGTTAGCTATCTAGCTAGTACATTAGTAGTGTAGTGGTACACATAAAAATTACCTGCATGTAGATGAGAGCAGATCCAGGGGTGAGCATTATTCGGTTTTGGACCGAAAATCGAACCGAACCGAACCGAATAAGAAGTTCGGTTCGATTTTAAAAAAAATCGGTTCGGTTTCGGTTTTGAAAATACTAAATTTTCTTATTCGGTTTCGGTTTCGGTTTTGGGTTTCGGTTTCGGTCCAAAACCGAAAACCGAATAAGAAAATTTAATTAATTAATTTATATATATATATATATATATATGTGTGTGTATGTGAGTGTGTGTGTGTACTATATATATAAGTATTAATATATATAGGTATATACTAAATATATATAGGTATATACTAAATATGTCTATGTATATTTAGTTACTATATATATTAACAAAAAAAGCTCAAAAAATCAAAAAAATATGAATAAACCGAATAAACCGAAAACCGAACCGATTTAATTCGGTTCGGTTTGATTCGGTTTTGGGCCAATTCGGTTCGGTTTCGGTTTTGCTTATTCGGTTTCGGTCCAATTCGGTTTTGGGTTATTCGGTTCGGTTTAAACCGAATAAACCGAATGCTCACCCCTAAGCAGATCTGCTCTTCACACACATATTTCTCCTTCTCTTGCCATAGCTATGCTATTTTAGAAAGAAGATACAAATTAAATTCATTAATTATAAGATAATATACATATTAGATATTAGAGAGAATAATTATAATCCAAATATGCTAAGTAAGGAAGGTGGAGGTGTGCTAAGAGAAACATACATAGAGAAGAGTATAGGAAAAGATGATTAGCTACTGGTTTAGCTTAGAAAAAAATAAAGCACTAATCTAGACAACTCAAATTAGTTTTTTTTTTAACAAATTTTTCTTAAAACAGATTTTTCTTAAAATGAAAAAGAATTTTTTTCTTAAAACATATTTTCTTTAAGTATCTAGAAAAAAGAAAAGTGTGAGTTTCAAATATCCTGGAGGAACTCATGAGTTCCTAATTTTAGGACATGTAAGTTAAACAACTTATTTTTCATGGCAATGTGTTATCCAAATAAAAGGATACTTGTGCAAATAGTGAGAAAGGGTGGGATTTAAATCGGTATTTACTTATGCATGTGGACTACAATTTACTAGAAAGGAATGGATGCTGCGTACATGTAATTTGTCATCCATACGTAAATATGGTACACATGAGTTATTTATCTCTAATTATACTAGAATGGAAGAAAGACAAAAGAAGAAGTACACTTAAAAATGGAATCATGAGAGAGAAGAAAGAGCTCTCGATGCTCCCAGAAGGAAGAGAGGGCTACCGGTCTGACTTGGTGGAGATTTACTCGGGGGTTGGCAGCCAGTAAAGATGACGAGGAAATATAAGACAATTTTAGAGGGGGAATCTCATTTTTTTCCTTTGTAACACTTATAACCATTACTAAAAATAAACTGAATAAATATATAAAGTAAATATTTGGCAAAAAAACAAGCAGTATAATCTGACATAATAACAAGATAACTAAAAGCTGCAACATAAAATTAAGTCTTGGCAGTATCATAACACAATATAGTTTTAACAAAGTATGACCAACATTGAGTGATAAATGAAACACGAGGAACAAGCGTAGAATTATCTCCCACATTAGTTCGCATTTTTTTACGAGAGAGATATATGTATAATTTGTATGCAAAACAATAGTATTAATTTTGTAATAACATTGTTTTTTAATCCAATATTAACAATAAAAATAAAAAAATAATATAACTATATCTTATAAAGTTATCAGGGATAACTTCTGCAAACATGTATAATCCTTTATCCACATAATATACGGCAACAAATAGCCAACCTGCAACAAATATTCTGCCTTGTTCTGTCTTGAAAACTTTATGTTCATATCCTACTGTGCTTGCGGTAATTATTGATAAGTAGTATGAGTCAAAATTGTGGTCGTTGTCGTTACTGAAGAACTCATATTTTTTAATTAACAGACCGTCAATATGTACTCGGAGACCAATGAGTAAAACTGTGGCTATCGGAATCTATAAAATAATAAATAATTATAATTAAAATTATATATGAATCGAAGTATAATTAAGTGTGCAACTTTTATTAACTTGATTAAAGTGACAATACGATCATTTCTATCAATAAAATACGCCTTCAAAATCCTATTCTGATGAGCATAGTAGAGAAGTACGTTGTCTACGAACATGTTAAACGTGTAAAATAGCATCCTTGTCATGATCTTTCCGACGAATACCACCGGCAAATACATCTTGATTTGAACATTCTGTCTTATCGGAGTGGCGTCCCCATAGCCCACTGTGGTAAGGGTCACTGTCGCGATATATTTTGCGTCGACTTCTGGAGTCATCGTAATGCTGAAACTAAAGAATGGTTATTCGTTCGACATGGAAACGTTCGGCATGGACGGTAACCTAATAATAAATATTTCTCCTTCTCCTGCCATAGCTATGCTATTATATAAAGAAGATACAAATTAGATTCGTTATAAGATAATATGCATATTAGACATTAGAGAGAATAATTATAACCCAAATATGCTAACTACGGAACATATTAAGAGAAACATACATAGAAAAGAGTATAGAAAAAGAGGAGCTACTGGTATAATTTACAAAAAAAAGAAAGCACTAATCTAGACAACTAAAATTATTATTTTTAAACAGATTTTTCTTAAAACAATTTTTATAAAAATGAAAAAGAATTATTTTTTTTGTTAAAACAGATTTTTTTTTTTAAGTATATAGAAAAAAGAAAAGTGATAGTTTCAACTACTTTCAAATGTTCTGGAGGAACTTATGAGTTCCTAATTATAGGACATATAGGTTGAACAACTTATTTTTCCGGGCCAAACATAAAAACATAGCTACTTCATCCATACAAATTAATGATCATTAATGTGTATTCCAAATAAAAGGATACTTATGCAAGTAGTGAGAAAAGGGTGGGGTTTAAATCGGAATTTAATTATGCGTGTGAACTACAATTTACTAGAAATGAATAAAGGGTGCTGCGTGCATGTAATTTGTTAAGGGAGTTTTAAACAAGTATCCATACTTAAAGATGGTACACATGAGTTATTTCTTTTTAATTATACTGGAATAGAAGAAAGAGAAAAAAAAATAACTCATGTGTACCATCTTTAAGTATGAATACTTTGTTTAAACCTCCCTTGACAAATTACATGCACGCAGCACCCCTGCATTCCTTTCTAATAAATTGTAGTCCAAGCTTATAAGTAAATTCTTATTTAAGCTCCACCCTTTCTCATTACTTGTGCATAAATATCCTTTTATTTGAATAACACATAATTTGTACGGCTATTTTTTTATGTTTGGCCGGAAAAAAATATGTTGTTCAACTTATATGTCCCAAAATTAGGAACCCATGAGTTCCTTCACAACATTTGAAACTCCCACTTTTCTTTTTTCTATATACTTAAAGAAAAATCTGTTTTAACAAAAAAATGATTTTTTTTCATTTTAAGAAAAAATTGTTTTAAGAAAAATCTGTTAAAAAAACTAATTTTATAGATTAGTGCTTTTTTTTAAAGTTATACCAGTACCCAATCCTCTTTTCCTATACTCTTCTCTATGTATGTTTCTCTATATATGTAGCGCACCTCCGCCTTCCATAGCATATTTAGGTTATAATTATTCTCTCTAATATCTATATGTATATTATCTTATAATGAATCTAATATGTATATTATCTTATAATGAATCTAATATGTATTTTCTTTTTAAAATAGCATAGCTTAGGAGAAAGAGAAATGTGTGAAGCTGAGAGGGGCCAGATTTTGATTTATATGTTAACTAACTATTACCTTTACGTTAGTTTAGTGCTAGAATTTCTTATTAGATTACTGTCCATGCCGAACGTTTCCAGGTCGAACGAAAATCATTCTTTAGTTTTAGCATTGCGACGACTCCAGAAGTCGACGCAAAATATCTCGCGACAGTGCCCTCACCACAATGGCTATAGGGATGCCACTCCGATCAGCCAGAATGCCCAAATCAAGATGTGTTTGTCGGTGGTATTCGTCGGAAAAATCATGACAAAAATGCTATTTTACACGTTCGTGGACAACGTACTTTTCTACTATGCTCGTCAGAATAGAATTTTGAAGACGTATTTTATTAATAGCAAGGGTCGTATTTTCACTTTAATCAAGGTAATAAAAGTTGCACTCTTAATTGTACTTCGATTCATATGTAATTTTAATTATAATTGTTTGTTAGTTTATAGATTCCGATAGCCACAGTTTTACTCATTGGTCTCCCAGTATATATTAGCGCTCTTTTAATTAAAAAATATGAGTTCTTCAGTAACGACAACAATCACAGTTTTGATTCATACTACTTGTCAATAATTAGCTCAAGCAAAGTGAGATATGGGGATAAAGTTTTCAAGACAGAACAAGGCAGAATATTTGTTGCAGGTTGGCTATTTGTTGCCGTATATTCTGTGGATAAAGTATTATGCATGTTTGCAGAAGTTATCCCGATAACTTTGTAAGGTATAGTTATATAATTTTTTTTATTTTTTATTGTTAATATTAGATTAAAAAATAATGTTACTACAAAATTAATATTATTGTTTTGCTTACAGATTCTATATATATCTCTCTCGTAAAAATACCCAGCTAATGGGGAGCTTCATTTAGCACTCAGTGGTGAAGTGAAGAAAGTGGAAGAAAAATTAGTATTATTATATAACTTTTGTTATATGAATTGGTATATTTTCAAAATCAATGTTGGCTATATTTTGTTAAAACTGTATTGTGTTATGATGCTGCCAAGACTTAATTTTATGTTGCAACTTTTAATTATCTTGTTATTATGTTAGATTCTGCTGCTTGTTTTTTTGCCAAATATTACTTTCATATTTTTATTCAGTTTATTTTTAGTAATGATTACAAGTGTTATAAAAAAATTGTTACAAAAATTTGAGATTCCCCCTCTAAAATTTCATGCCCCTCGTATATTTCCCCGTCTTCTAACATAGTGTGTTACCAAAGAAAAAGTCATCCCGAGCCAGAGATGTCAAAGCGGATTTTGAAGGAATTGATACATCGCAGGTTTGAGCCTCTGAATCAAATTTATGAATCTTTCGTAATTTTTTTTTTTTAGTTTTATTTTTGTGATCTATTTTTGTTTATACAGAATTTTCCACCGGATGGAGGCAGAATAAAGAACATGTTGGTTGATCTCTACATTCCAAGGAAATGGTATAATTTAATTACCTTTTTTTTCATTCTTCTTGTTTTTGTTTAGAAAGATTTTTTTTTTGGCTCATGTGATGAGTCATCTACGCCGAAGATTCCATTCGAAGGAGTAATTGGAAGTGCACTATGGATAGAAACCATGGATTTATAGCTGTCCCCTTTTCTTGTGAATCTGTTTTCTTTTCTAGAACATGATTACAATTATAAACATAGATTTAATCTCTTTTCTAGACATTTTCTAATGAACCTGTTTTCATTCCTTAGACACATGTATCTTGATGGCAATATATTATTATCTGTGCTCTGGTCAAATTAAGAGGATAAATTGGTTTTCTTAATCACTATCTATGCTTCTTGTTCCCTTGTTACTGCATGGTATTCATTTCTCCTCTCCAATGTAGATGTGTGTGCTTTATAACATGGAATTGGTTCTAGATATTGTTATTCTAATTTTGGGTTCTATAAATTGTTATTCTAATTTCTGGAAGGCAGTTGTTATTGCCGAAATTGCATTTTCAATTTTTCAGGACTTGTGGTGTCGTGGCCGAAGAAAAATAGAGTTTGATATCCTTGGTCGTATTAGAATGCTCACAGTGTGGACATAAATGTATTTTCTCTTTCAGCTTTTAGCATATTAAAAGTCTTGAGCATCTTTTTCTCTAATTGTTTTAGCAGATATCTATTGATGATAGTTTATGGATGAAGGACTAAATTTGGTTGATTGTCATTTTTTTTACAAAACTCAGACATCATACCTAACTGTGTGATCAACTAAGAAATGGATGATAATCTTTATTATGTTGACTATTGGGTGCCATATTTACCCTTCAATGATTTTGTATTTATAGTGAAAACTGATTATAAGTTCTTACTCCTTTGCAAGGGTTTTTTTATCTATAGGTTTATACATTAATAAAATATTTTTGGTCAGTAACAAGCACAACAGAACACCTTATGGATACAAACTAACATTCTATATAGTCCTCCAATTTACTCTGTAAATGATATATGTTTATGTTAGGAGTGTACTCTGTCCTTGTATCTTTTACCTTGGAATTAGTATGACATGCCATGCCCCTTATGTTCTTTATATCTGGACAGTTTATATGTACAGTTTACTAGGTGATATGTTATGATTTTTCTTTTGCAGATGACTTGTATTGTGGAAACAATGCTTCAAAAGGAAATCCTGGAAAAGCGGGTGCTGGAGCATTAATCCGAACTGCAGATGAAACAATGGTAGACATTTAGCATCATATCTTCTTTATTGTAATCATTATCTTCTTTATTGTATTCATTTGCTGTTTTTGAGTACTGAGCCTTGATTTTAGGAAAGTAATATGCTCTTAGGAAAGGTTCAAGCAAATTCAGGTGCAAGGTGATTCAAAACTTGTCTGTATGCAGGTATGGGGCTCTCTGCTATCATGTATATCTTTTTCTTCTAGAAGTTTCTTCCAAGTTTCTCTACCCTTGCTAGTTGGTTTTTTTGTTCAATTTTTATACCAAATTGACTTGGAAAGAAACCTACAACGTCAGTATCGGTAGCGGTTGATATCGGATCGGTTGATATCGGATCGGGACATGTCAAACAATATGGATATAGGTCGTATCGTATGGTATTGCCCGATACTACATGCTATTTATACTTCAACTCTCTCTCTTTGATCTTGTTGGCTAACGACCTGATGCTAGTTGTTTTTGGGGCGATAAAGTTTGGACCTCTAAGAGGTTTATGTAGGTTTCGATCATATACTTTGTGGACTAGGTTTTAGAACGGGTGGTTCTTGCTTGTTTGGGATGATAAAATTTGGACATTTAGGCGTTTATGTAGGAATTTTGATCGTATAATTAATATTGTGGAGTATGTTTTACTTGGGTTGTTGATATGGATTATGAGAATTGTTTACATTTGATGTGTCAGTTTCTTGAAATGTTTTAATTGGGAGCAAGTTTGGAGTAACAATTAATTGTTGGTATCAAGTTGTCTTCATAACCATGGTTTAAAGTATCGGCCGATACCGATCCGATACGGCCGATATCGATACGGTTTGGCATGTCCCGATCCGATACCGACCGATACCCGATACTTACCGATACCAACATTGAGGGTCTCTTTTCCGGTCAATTCGGCAAAGAAAATTAAACGAAAAAGACAAATCATCAAGGGTTTAAAGCATAATAAGATGTAAAAGAAGAAAATCAATCTATTATATGTAAACCAATCGCTAAGGGTGATTACAATGTTATTTAATTTCAAAAGTACTACGAAATAACACTGAAAATACTTAAATTATGCCTAAATGTATAAAATATATGTTTTTAAATGTAAATAATTTATTAATAATTATTTTTTTTCGATACCAAAAAATCCGATACTCCGATCCGAAACCGCCGATACTACCGATATTGCCGATACCAATACTCGTAGGAATAGTCCGATACCGATTCCGATACCGATACTGTGAACCTTGTTCATAACTTGCTTTGATTGTTTGTGTGTGCACAGTCAGAAATACATCATAATACAAATTCGACATATTGCAGCATGGGCACGACATTCGTTTTTGGAGTGGATGTAGTCTGGAACATGGACATGACATTGGTAAGCAATTATGCTTAACTTTAAGACACAACTAGTCATGAAAGTGTTGAAAGAATTCCACTAAAGATTGGGAGCAAATTCTAAGATCAGATACAATTTAAAGATATGCGTTTACTTTATTATCCTGTGGCAAATTATCTTGGTAGTTTTCATACATTTGATTTTGTAGTTCTCTTTCAGATATGTTTTGGAATCAAGCTTTGAGTTCTTCAAATATGTTGAGTTATCTAAATTTGATATTGCTTCCGATAATCTTGCTACCTTCAAGGTGATTTATACAACTTTCCTTGTCATCTGATTATTTTCAGTCATTTTTTGGACATTATTGATTAATGAGCTCCAAGTCATGCCATTAATTATTGTGCTCATTCTGAAATAGTTTTTTGATAGGATTTACTAACTAAACATGACACTAGTTGGTTGCAATACCTATATTTGTGTCCTTTGCCACTAGTTGGTTCCAGTAACAATATTTGTGCACATTACCAGCTATATAAAACCACCAAGGAGTTTTTGATGAAACAAACTTTAGTCCCAAATCGGTTGGGTAAAGCTTCATACTTACCTGGATCCTTCTCTCCATACTTACCTGGATGGGTATTAGGTGACAATGACCCATGACAGCCCGGGTACTCTAGATCGAGCAGCTTGCAAGCTGCTCACGAGGTGTCCTGCTCTCAAGCTGTCCTGCTTTCGAGCCACTTGAGCTTGAACATGACCTTACAAACTTAATCTCAAGCTTAGTTTGACAAAGCCAAACCTTTAAACAAACCAAGCTTCAACATGCGAAGCTTGACTTGTCTTGGTTCAATTGTCCTATTAGTGTTTGTTTGTATTTGCAAAATTCTTCATTGCTCTCCTATCCTTCAAAATAATAGTTAATGCTAGTACAAGCAGTTAACATTTAATTGGGGTTTCTTGGATGCAGATAGTTGGGGAAGCAAAGAAAGGTGATGTGGTTGGGGAAACCGGCATACTTTGTTACAGACCACAGTTCTTCACCGTCTGCACCAAAAGGTTGTGTCAGCTATTACGTCTAAATCGCACCTCGTTCCTCAACATTGTTAATACGGATATTGGGGATGGAATGATATCGTGAACAATCTTCTTCAGGTCCATAGCTTAATTCCCCTCTGTTTTATTACTTGCACTAGTCTTGCTGATAAATAATGTTTTTCACTTGACATAGCATTTGAAAAGCGAGAACAATCTCATTATGGAAGAGATACTAAAAGAGATGGAGAACATGCTCGCTTGAGGCAGGCTAGAAATGCCCATGTTTTTTCTGTTGAGATGATGTTGCATCAGCTGCTGAAGCGGGTCTAGACACGAACGAGGCAGACAAAAATGGGTGCAGTGTACTGGTTAGGCAGATTCACTTTGAGTAAAAAAGTAGCATAAAGCAGCAGCGAAAGGAAGTCGGAGCTGTCCTACCAGCGAAGATATAGAAAATTGTTCAGAAAACATAGGCTTTGCATCTGCCACCTCAAATTGTCAAGACTATTTCTAATTAAGTTATCGTGTTGTAATCGTGAACAGATATAGAGGGAAGTACCCCTTTATGGGAGGCCATATTCGGAGAACACGACGAGCCGGTGAACAATTTTAATAGACAATGGTGCAAAACTCTTGGCTGGCGACATGACCAAGTTTTCTGGATAACTGCTGACAACAACAGCTGTGTTATCTTGGAGATTTCCAAATATAAAGTGATGGGCATATTGTGATAAAAAAAATATTGTTTTAGATTATTATGTGATTAATGGGAATGTGAAATTTGTATAAAAATGATTTAGTTAACAGTTTTGTTGTGAATTAATTGTGTATGTAATTTTTATTTTTCTGTGGAAGGCCTGTCATTTACATTCATAAACGTATGTTTGGAAGCATAACTGAATATCACTTGTTACATATTTAAGCAATCTCAAAGCACATTTACTGATTCTTGATTCCGCAATGTTATGATGATGGGGTTATATTAAATTAGTTTTGTTGTGAAGTTGCTTGAATAGAGGATTTGTTGTGAAGTTGCTTGAGACACAAATAAGACATCCACCCCATTTGACAATCCCCAAGCGGATTGGATGCGATACCTATTCTTCAAACTCCTCTGTCAAAAACCTTACCAACCTCATATTATTATCTCCACCATTCCTAAAACCTGAAAATTCGCAAGCGACATGAAAATTGCATAGTGCCATGGAGGTTCTTGCTCTGTCAAATTTAAAAAACTTGGAGGACCTGGAATATGTATTTAACAATGGAATGGTCCATGGAAAATTAACAAACACTTGCTTGTTCTTGAACCTTGCCTTCCTAATAGACTCCCCATCGAGTACACCTTCTCTGCTTTCTGGATTCAATTTCATGGGCTGCCGGTCAACCTCCTAAAACTTTATTCCAAGCTTCTTGTATATCACCTGTGCCTACTAAATCCTGGATGAACTACACAAAATTGATCCGCAAGAGAATGACATGATGGATTCCATTCGGTGTTTTATCAGAGATGTTGTGAAGTGGTCGGTCAAGAGTTGTTTTATCAGAGATGTCCTTCTGACTATGGACCTATTTCCCTGAGCATTGTGGTGTATAAAATCATCACCAAGATCTTGGTTAATAGAATTAGACCTCTTGTTGAGAGTCAATAAGGGACTTTTAGTCCCACATCGGAATATGTAGTATGTAGAGGAGCTAGACTCCCTATATATAGTGAAGTAGTCAATCAATAAAATCATCCAACCATTATTTTCTACATGGTATCAGAGCCATAACTCTCTCTCTCTCTCTCTCTCCCCTCCCCACACAAAAAAAAAAAAAAAACTTTTTTAGCAGCCACCCCCCCCCCCCCCCGACGCAGCAGCTCTCCGACCCCCCCCCCCCCCCCCCCACCCGACCCCCCGACACCCCCGACGCAGCAGCCCCCCCGACCCCCCCCCCCCCCCCCCCCCCCCGACCCCCCGACTCCAGAACCCCGCCTCCCAGCAGCAGCCCCCCCGCGACTCCAGAACCCCGCCTCCCAGCAGCAGCCCCCCCCGACTCCAGAACCCCGCCTCCCAGCAGCAGCCCGCCCCCCCTCCTTCTCAGCAGCACCCCACCCCGCCCCCCCCTCCTCCCTCTCTCGACATGGATACCATAACCCTAGCCTCTCTTGACATGGAACCTTAACCCTAGCCCTAGCAGCCCCATCCAAACCCTAACCCTAACCCTAGCCGTCCAAAAAAAAGGCGTATTTCGAAGACGGTCGAGATGTCAAATTCTTTATTTGCACCGACTCTGTTCCTAAATTGCGCCGTTTGGAACTAACAAATGTTTATTTTGTTATTCCTCATTCACATCGGGATCTATATAGAGACTGATCATGTCTTCTCTGGTGTCCTGACGTGTTCACTTTACATGCGCGCGCCGGTGCTGGCCAAGTTAGTAGCGCATTCGTAAAGTCTCTGACGTCGAAGAAGATGAAGACGACGAAGTTCGACGAGGAAGACGACGAATAGGGTTCACAGTTGCCGAGGCCATGGATTCGATCAGTGGCAAACTGACGGCCGAAGAGATGAAGGCCTTAGTTGATGATATCTTATCAAAAAGATTAACCGAGGTAACCCCACGTGTGATCCATACTGATGTGGATCCGTCCCCTTACAAAATAGAAAAATTGGAGAAGCTGAAGACGAAGTTGGAAGGAACATCCAACTACTTGAAGTGGTCGCGGCAGGCGATGCGGACACTGAAGGGACGTGGCTTGGTTGGCTATGTCACTGGCCAAGCCAAGGCGCCAGCCGATCACTCCACCAAGGAGTTTGCTGTTTGGGAGATTGTCAACAACGTCGTGGCTGGATGGTTGACTGCCTCTTTAACCGACCAGGTGTCGGGCAATGTCGAGGCCATGGAGGCTGCTGCTGATATATGGCAAACTCTAAAAGATATGTACTCCGTCTCTGGCAACCCTATGCGAGTCTTTCAACTGCAAGGTGAACTCGATAGGGTGGCCCAAAACGAACGTACCATCTCCGAGTACGCGGCCCTGTTGAAGAAGTACTGGTATGATCTGGATCATTATGATCCTCTTGGGATGGAAGCTGCACAAGTCGAACCGGCATTCGCGAAGTACTTTCAGACGTTCCTGGCTTATATTTCCCGACAACGTATGATGAAATTCCTGAAGGGACTACACCCTGTATTTGAGCAGAGACGGAATATCCTCCTATCCCAACCCACGCTTCCGACCTTGGAAGAAGCTATAGCTGTCATGACACAGGAAGAAGCTCGACTGAAGTTGATGTCCAACAAGGGCTCCTACCAGGGGGAGCAAGCCGCGGTTGACAAGTCTGCCCTTGCTGCCTTCAATCAACCTCCATCTATGGGTGGTGTTTGCCACAATTGTGGTGACTCCGGACATTACATCTGATTTTGTCCAAAACCCTTGCACAATCAGTTTACTGATCGAGGACGGGGTCGTGGAGGCCGACGTGGTGGTAGAGGAGGATATGCTGGTAGACGGGACGGACACAAAGCAAATCTGGCGGAGGAAGGGGGAGAGAATCAACTGGCTGAAATAATCCCGCTTGAGCGGGAGTTCCTTGAGAAGTTGCGAGGCACAAAGCTGGATTCGGCCGACTGTCCTGGGGCGTCTTCAACCTCGGGAGATCACATCACTTGCTTTGCCCAAACCAGCACCGATGATTCTGCACGTGCTCTTGCATCTATCCATCAGCCATGATGTATTATGGACTCTCGGGCATCTCGCCATGTCACGGGGTCCCGTGGTGCGTTTCAGGAATATACTCACCTACCATTGCCGGAGAGTATTCAGACCGCTGATGGTACATCCAGCCCTGTAATGGGTAAAGGCAATGTCGCATGCACCCCTTCCATCACTCTAGCCAATGTCCTACATGCTCCATCTTTTCCTGTCAATCTCCTATCCATTAGTGCCATTATACTTGATCTTAACTGTACTGTTTCCTTTGACATTCCTCAGGTGACTTTTCAAGAGAAAGGG
The DNA here is from genome assembly GCA_029216955.1 of Iris pallida. Classification (NCBI taxonomy): domain Eukaryota; kingdom Viridiplantae; phylum Streptophyta; class Magnoliopsida; order Asparagales; family Iridaceae; genus Iris; species Iris pallida. The sequence goes on along the minus strand of JANAVB010029818.1, from coordinate 5,001,067 downwards.
ACAGGACGACGACTTAGGACTGGCAAGGGGCTGTGGTATTTAGACAGGACTGGACTGGACAACGCATTGGCATCCTTGGTAGCAGACGCACCACCAGAAGCTTCCTGTCGCAGTGTTGAAGCCGACTTGCTACTCCACCACCAGCGTGTCGGTTATTCTTCTTTTAAAATTATTAGTCGAATGTATCCGTCCTTATATCAAAGGGCTAATAAAGAGAAGTTATTTTGTAATGCTTGTGAGTTGGGAAAACATACCAGGAGTACGTATGTGAGCACGGGGAATAGGAGTTCAGCTGCTTTTGACATGATACATTCAGACGTATGGGGCCCTTGTCCTACAACTGGTATTAACGGTTTTCGATGGTTCGTCACCTTTATTGACTGTTATACCCGTGTGACATGGGTCTATCTTATGAAGAATAAAAGTGACGTCCTTGAGGCCTTTCAGGACTTTCATCGACGGGTGGAAACACAATATGGCGCTAAAATTAAGTATTTCCGGTCAGACAATGGGACGGAGTATACTAATAAGCGGGTTGTTGAGTATTTTTTCCACTCATGGAATACTTCATCAAACTTCATGTGCTTATACTCCGGCCCAAAATGGTGTGGCGGAACGAAAAAAACAGACACCTGCTGGAAGTCGCACGGACGATGATGCTGGCTATGAATGTCCATCAACACTTATGGGGGCAGGCTATATTAACGGCCTCTTATCTTATCAACAGAATGCCATCTCAAGTATTAGACTGGAAGACACCGTTGGAAATGCTTACTGGGGTAACTACATACACTGTTCCACCAAAAGTCTTTGGATGTGTGTGCTTTGTCCAAGATAATCGGCCAGGCGTTGGCAAATTGGATCCTAGGGCAGTTAAATGTGTCTTCGTCGGTTACACGACGACTCAGAAGGGTTGTGCCTGTTGGAGTCCGGTCGAGCGGAAGATGTTTGTAAGCATGGACGTTACTTTCAGAGAACTCGAACCATACTATGGTTCGGATGAAGGTTCGGCATTTGGTGACACACCTAAACAGATGGTGTTAGATGTGAGTGGGAGATAATAAGCCCAAATGTGGTCGTCGGATCGATTCCGTGTCCGATTGTAGAAAACTGGACGAAAGGGGGAGAGCACAGTGACTCAGATACAGACAATGAAGAAGAAGATCCATATGTTACGCAGGGGGAGCAGCAGACAAGGAAAAGGAGCTTCAAGTCTACAGAAGGAGACAACAGAAGTCCAGTACTGTGCCTATGCCGTGCCCTGTGCCTACTGTACCAAGTCCCTCGTCTACTCCTGCTCCAACTCCTGAAGATGTTGCCCCCGCACTGAATCACTCGGATTCTGATGCGGATCTCTCCGACTCGGATGGTATGATCTCTCCACCACCTATTGCTCCCTTAAGGAGATCTTCTCGCATCAATGCGGGTAAGGCTCCTGCTCGTTTTGATGATTACGAACATGACATTGCCAACTTCTTGTCTTATTCTAACATTTCTTCGAATTATCGAGCCTTCATTGCATCGTTAGACTCTACTTCGTTGCCCAAGTGTTGGCAGGAAGCAAAGAAAGATCCAAGGTGGAAAGCTGCAATGATGGAAGAACTTGGGGCACTGGAGAAAAATAAGACATGGGAGCTGGTTCCATTACCCAAAGGGAAGAAAGCTGTGGGATGCAAATGGGTGTACACAGTGAAAGAGACGCCAGAAGGAAAAGTAGAGCGGTACAAGGCGAGGTTGTTTGCAAAAGGATTCACACAGTCATATGGAATAGACTATGATGAGACATTTGCCCCAGTAGCAAAAATGAGCACCGTGAGAACTCTAGTCTCCATTGCAGCGAACTATGGGTGGAAGCTGTACCAGCTGGATGTGAAGAATGCCTTTCTTCATGGGGACCTGCAAGAAGAAGTATACATGGAGCTCCCGCCTGGGTGCTATACGACGGAATCAAACGGAGGGACGTCGCAAGGAAAGGTGTGTAAACTGAAGAAGTCACTATACGGGCTCAAGCAATCTCCTCGAGCCTGGTTTGACAGATTCAGAAAGGCTGTTACAGGCATGGGATACCGTCAAACAAATGCAGATCATACGGTCTTCCTCCAGCATGCAAGAGGCCACATCACTATACTTGCTGTATATGTGGATGATATAGTGATCACAGGTGATGATGAAGTTGAGATCACTAAGCTGAAGTCAAAACTCGCGAAGGAGTTTGAAGTGAAGGATTTAGGAGCGATGAGGTACTTTCTAGGTATCGAGGTGTTTGAAGGCGAACAAGGAATTATTCTCTCACAGAGAAAATACACACTAGATCTGCTGAAGGAGAGATGGATGCTGGGATGCAAAGCAGCGGTCACTCCAATTGACCAGAAGTGCAAGTTGGGAGCAGAAGCAGGAGAGCCCGTTGATCGTGAAAGATATCAAAGACTTGTAGGGAGATTGATTTATCTGGGACACACTCGCCCTGATATCTCATTCGCGGTGAGTGTAGTGAGTCGCTACATGCATGATCCAAGAAAGGATCATATGGAAGCAGTATTTCAGATCTTGAGGTATCTGAAAGGAACACCGGAAAAGGGGTTATGGTTCAAGAAAAATGGACGCATAGAAGTTGAGGGATATTGTGATGCAGACTGGGCAAGCTGCATAGACGACAGAAGGTCTACCACGGGATACTGTGTTTATGTAGAAGGAAATCTGGTCTCATGGAGAAGCAAGAAACAGTCTGTGGTAGCACGGTCGACAGCTGAAGCAGAATACAGAGCAATGGCTCTGGGCGTGTCAGAGTTGCTGTGGGTGAAAGCATTGCTGACAGAGTTGAAGCTAGACAAGGGAGCACCATTACGTCTTCTGAGCGATAGTCAAGCTGCAATAAGTATAGCTAACAATCCCGTTCAGCACGACAGAACGAAGCACATCGAGATTGATTGATTCTTCATCAAGGAGAACCTGGAACAAGGGATACTGAAGATTGACCATGTCCGCTCAGAAGAACAAGTTGCAGACTGTCTGACTAAGGGTCTTAGTTCATTAAGTCTGTCGAAGCTATGTAACAAGATGGAGATGATCAATATCTATCGTCCATCTTGAGGGGGAGTGTTGAGAGTCAATAAGGGACTTTTAGTCCCACATCGGAATATGTAGTATGTAGAGGAGCTAGACTCCCTATATATAGTGAAGTAGTCAATCAATAAAATCATCCAACCATTATTTTCTACACCTCTACTCCACCATCTTATTTCCCCTAACCAAAATGCTTTCATCCCAAATTGTCAAATTTGTGACAATGTCATCGTTGTCCAAGAAATCGTTCACTCCATTGATAAATTTAGTCCTAACAAGAGTGCATTTGCTCTTAAAGACATGCCGAAAGCGTCATTAGACAAGCTCTCCAAGGTTTTGGTTTGATTGGGAAGACTCATGACCTCATTTTGAAATGTATCACTTCTGTGTCCTTTTCAATTCTTGTAAACGGATCACCCTCCCAACCATTCAATCCGAATCGTGGTATCCGTCAAGACTGCCCATTGTCTAGCTCCCTATTTATTCATTATGTGCGGGGAACTCCTTTCCAAACAGATCTCATTACTGGAAAAGAATAGGCTGCATCCTAGCATAACTTTGAAGAGATTCTCAAACAACAAATATTCCAATCTCTTCTCTGCTGATGAAATCATGTTATATGGTCATGCTCTATTCACATAGTCCTTCAAATCAAAAACATTCTGGCTTTGAGAATTGGTCGGGTCAACAAATTAACTTCGAGAAATCATCAATACTCCTGCCCCGTAGATTGGATGTTTACATGAGGCAAATCTATATTGATATCCTTAATGTCAAACTCATGGATACTAATGAGAAATATCTGGGACATTATCTTCTCCTCCCTAAAACTAGAATTTTTATCTATTACAAATTGATCGATACCACTCTCTCCAAATTGAATGGGTGGAAAAAGCAAATGCTTATCTCATGCCGGTAGGACTGTCCTCATCAAATCCACACTCTCTTGACTTCCAAATTACCATTTTTCATCCTACCTATTACTAAACAAGTGACTAAGAAACTCAGTTAACTGCAAAAACAGTTTTGGTGGGGAGGGTGCAACTCACCCAAAAAAATTCATTTATCTAATTGGAAGTGTTTTATAAAACCTAAGGGGGCATTTGGTATACGGAATACTGTATAGCCGAAAATTCTATATTGCCGGGAATCAAATTTCAAGGAATTAAATTTTCTGAAAAATTACATTCCCATGTTTGGTGACAATATAAATATTCCCGAAAAAAACAAATAAAAAATAATAATAACGAAAAAAATGAACAAATATAAAAAAACCGGTAAAAAATGACAAAAAAATCGGTAAAAACGAAAAAAATGGTAAAAACGATAAAATCGGTAAAAACGACAAAATAACAAAAAACGACAAAAACGATAAAAAAAGGACAAAAATCGGTTAAAACGACAAAAATGACCAAAAAGCGAAAAAAATGTATAAACGACAAAAAATAACAAAAAAAAAGGGTAAAAATGACAAAAAAATCAAAATGCGACAAAAACGACAAAAAAAATCGGTTAAAACGACAAAAAATGACAAAAAATCGGTTAAAAACGACAAAGAATCGGTTAAAAATAACAAAAAAATCGGTTAAAACGACAAAAAATAACCAAAAAGCGACAAAAACGAAAAATAATCGATAAAAACGACAAAAAAGGACACAAAATCGGTTGAAACGACAAAAAATCGGTTAAAACGACAAAAAATAACCAAAAAGCGACAAAAACGACAAAGAATATTAAAAACGACCAAAAAAGCGACAAAAATGATAAAGACGACATAAAATCAGTAAAAATGACCAAAAAGCGAAAAAATGACTAAAAATCGGTAAAAACAACAAAAATATAAAAACGACAAAAAATCGCTTAAAACGACAAAAATTGACAAAAAAGACAAAAAAGACAAAAATTGGATAAAAACGACAAAAAATAATAAAAAAGTGACAAAAAAGACAAAAAATGGGTAAAAACGACAAAAATTTGCTTAAAACGACAAAAATGGATAAAAACGACAAAAAATGACAAAAAAGCGATAAAAACTAATCAAAAAGTGACAAAAAGACAAAAAATGGGTAAAAAAACGAAAAAATGCTTAAAACGACAAAAAGCGATAAAAACGACAAAAAATAATCAAAAAGTGAAAAAAAAGGACAAAAATGGGTAAAAACGACAAAAAATCGCTTAAAACGACAAAAAATTGGTAAAAACGACAAAAAAGCGATAAAAACGAAAAATAATAATCAAGAAGTGACCAAAAAGACAAAATGGGTAAAAACGACAAAAAATTGCTTAAAACGACAAAAAATTGGTAAAAACGACAAAAAAATGACAAAAAAAGATAAAAACGACAAAAAAAGAAAAAAAAATGTTCAAAACTAATCAAAATTGATCAAAAAAGAAGAAAAAAAATTTAGATATTTTTTTTTTGTCCGGGCCAAAAAAAATGCCTACCTATTCTCAAGGGATAGAATTCCCATGTTTTGTGGGTAAACTATTTATCCGAATTTTTATAATTCTCGGAAATAAATTTTTTATAAGCCAAACAAACGTGGTAATATATTTCCATCTTAAATTTTTTCGAGAATAAAAAAAAAATATCGGGTACCAAAGACCCGAGGTCAAGGAGGTCTGGGTATTCGAGACCCTGAAATTACCAACCAGTCTCTTATCACCAAATTGGCTTGGAGATTCCTTACGTATCAAAGTGCGGAATGGGTGCAACTCCTAAAAACAAAATATATGCATCATAATGACTTCTGGACTGCAAGAACATCACATTCAGCCTCAAGCATATGGAACAGTATCCTAATGTATGTTGGTTAGTCGGTGATGGTGCAAACGTTGACTTATGGGAGGCCCCATGGGTTTTATCTATTCCTAACTTTAGAGTATTTGGAAAGCCAGGATCTCACCTTCAAGTGCAAAAAGTTTGTGACCTTATTAAGCACTTCTAATGAAAACTTACTCTGGGGACGTTTGGTATGCGGAATACTATATAGCCGAAAATTATATATTTCCGGAAATTAAATTCCAAGAAATTAAATTTTCTAGAAAATTACATTCCCATGTTTGGTGACAATATAAATATTCCCGAAAAAAAATAAAAATAATAATAATGAAAAAAAAGAACAAATACAAAAAACTGGTAAAAACGACAAAAAATCGGTAAAAAGAAAAAAAAATTGGTAAAAACGATAAAAAATCGGTAAAATGAAAAATAAACAAAAAACGCACAAAACGATAAAAATCGGTTAAAAATGACCAAAAAGCAACAAAAATGTATAAACGACAAAAATAACAAAAAAGGGTAAAACGACAAAAATAACCCAAAATACGACAAAACGACATAAAATCGATTAAAACGACAAAAATTAAAATGCTGGCAAAAAACGACAACAAAATAACAAAAAATCGGTTTATTAAAACGACAAAAAGACAAAAAATTGGTTAAAAAACGACCAAAAATCGGTTAAAATAACAAAACAATCGGTTTAAAACGACAAAAAAAATAGCCAAAAGCGACCCACCACAAAAACAAAAATCATCGATAAAACGGACAAAAAAAGACAAAAAAATCAGTTTAAACGACAAAAAGTGTTTTGTAAAACGACAAAAAATCGGTTAAAACGACAAAAAATAACCAAAAAGCGACAAAAACGACAAAAAAAGACAAAACGACTAAAAATCGGTAAAATAACAAAAAAGCTACAAAAGAGACAAAAAATTGCTTTAAACGACAAAAATTGACATAAAAGCGACAAAAAGGACAAAAATTGGGTAAAAACGACAAAAAATAATCAAAATGACAAAAAAGACAAAAATGGGTAGAAACGACAAAAAATTGCTTAAAACGAAAAAAATTGGTAAAAACGAAAAAAATGACAAAAAACGATAAAAACGACAAAAAAAGAAAAAAATTGTTCAAGATTGATCAAAAAAGAAGAAAAAAATTTATACACTTTTTTTTTGCCCGGGCAAAAAAAGAAAATACCACCTATTCTCAAGGGATAGAATTCCCATGTTTTGTAGGTAAACTATTTACCCGGCTATTTATAATTTCGGGAAATAAATTTTTTATAAGCCAAACAAACGTGGTAATAGATTTCCATCTTAAATTTTTTCGGGAATAAAAAAAATACCACGTACCAAACGCCCCCTTAGTCTTTTTCCTACTAATGAGAAGCATCAGCGATCCTCTTCATTCCTTTTCCTAATAGAAGAGAGCCTGATCAACTATCATGGAGTCATACTGCCAATGGTATTTGTTGGAATATTTAGTATGTTGGATGTCATATTTAGTAGATTGGAATATCCTGTGACATATTTGGTATGCCAGAATATGCCATAGGATATCCACAGTATATTCCATCATTGTAATAATGAATGTAAGGCTATATAAAGTCAAGAAGACTATCAATAACATATCAAGAAATTACAACATGGCATCAGAGCCAAAATTCCACAAACCCTAACCCTAGTCGCCACCAACTGACCCCCTTCCAAACCCTAACCCTAGCCGCTACCCCCCTCTCTTTTCGCGCGCGCGGCCAGAGAACCCCGCGGCCCCCCTTCCTGCCGCGGCCCCACTGCTGCTTCTGCTGCTGCGGCTACTGCTGCTGTTGCTGCCGCGGTGCTGTTGCACGCACGCCGGGCGCCTTCCACTCCCAAGGCGCGCACGGCTCCTACGGCTGTTGCCGACACTGAAGCATGCGATAACACTCGTGTCACTGTTGTTCGACTTGTTTCGAAAGTTGACACCGAAGGTCTAGATCTGATGGTAATACATGTTCGGATCTAGAAGCGAACGACGAGGACAAGCGTGACGTGATCATTGAAGAGGAGGATCGATGGAGGCGATCATCAAGAAGCTGGATCATGCGAAGGTTGCGACGTTAATGAAGTTGATGAAGATGTTTGCAAGTGAGAGCATGACACGAACGTCGACAAGGCTCGAGCTTCCCTCCATCGATCTGAAGCTGGATGGACCATCTACCTATCTGAGTTTGGTCACGACGGGTAAGGAGAACCCTCGCAGGAAAGAACCTGGAGGGGTTCCTGTCGGGCGAGAAGACGGAGGCGGACGAGTGCTCGACGGAACATGACGAGTGGAAGTCCACTCATATGGTGATCTATATCTGGCTTCTCAAATCCTTAGTCCAGTCTATTGCTGCCACAGTCGACGACATTGAGATGGTGGAAGATGTGTGGGAGAAGTTGAGGCGGACCTATGATGGTGTGGAAAACAACTTATGGATCTTCCAGATCAAGGGGGAGATAGACGACACCGTACAAGAAGAGAGGAAGGTGCAGGAGTATGCCACAGAGATGGAGCGTCTGTGGCTGGATTACGACCATACCTCAGATCGGACAAGCTGCGGGGACCCAAAATGTAAAGAGAGACATGTATGTCTACAGGAGAGGGCGATGAAATTCCTCAAAGGACTGACTGTAATATTTGTTCAGAGGACGGCCCTACTGTTGGCACACCTTATTTTGATTATTAGCAGCATCTTCGTAGTTTAGTCTTCTGTTCTTCAGATTCATATATTCTCAGAAGATCTACTATATGGAGTTCTTCAGTTCAAGCGCAATCATCTTTTACATTGAAGACTGAAGCAGTTACCGGCGTTCCCTGCATAAGACGGCGTCTTCCTGCTTAGAGTCTCTGTGTCCGTACAAGTCTAGGTATTTTTGTAAACACCTAAGGACGGATGACAAGTAAAAAGAACAAGTCAAAAATCAAATACCTACAGAACGGCACACCGGCGGCATGCTTCGGCATACCGGCGGTATACCGTTTTTAGAGCTCAGAAAGTTGCTGTGACGAATTGTCGGCATACCGACGGCATGCTCCGGCATACCGGCGGCATACCGATTTTTGTGTCTAGAAAGTTGCTGTGACAAATTGTCGGCATACCGACGGCATGCTCCGGCATACCGGCGGTATACCGTTTTTAGCAACCCAAAAGTTGCTATGACAAATTGTCGGCATACCGACGGCATGCTCCGGCATACCGGCGGTATACCGTTTTGAGCAACCCAAAATTTGCTGTGACCTTTTGTCGACATACCGGCGGCATGCTCCGGCATACCGGCGGTATACTGAGTTTCAAATATTTGGTTTTTGAATTGTCCTGACTAGCATTAATGGCAGCATTTAATGCTCTCAAACGGTCATTAATATGACCGTTACTATTTGACCGGTATACCGACGTCATGTCGCTGCATACCGACGGCATGCCGGTCTGTATGTATTCAGAGCATTAAATGCCACCAACTCTTGGTTCTCCTATAAAAGAAAGCTCTCTCTCTCTCTTGAGCTTTCTCACCAACTCTTATCATAAATTTTCCAACAACCAAGAGCTCCACCATTAATACTCTTCCAAGATTTTCATTGTCATCCTCTCCCAAAGTGCTAGAGTATTAAAGAGTTATACATTTCGATCTTCACGAGTTAGAAGATCAACAAGTTCTCTTCTCTTTTGTTTGAAGTTGGCGAGCCTTCGTAAGAAAACTCGTGTGTAGAAGTTGGCAAGTCTTCGGATCCAAACTCGTGTTGAAGTTGGCGAGTTCTTCGGATCCAAACTCTGTGTACTATTTGGTTAAATAGTAGATTAAAGCCGGAGAGAGTTCCGGGACTGGATTACCTCAAAAGATGATACCAGGATACATCCTTGCGTTTGATCTTTCTACTCTTTACTTTCAATTGTCTTTATTGCATCAATTGTTGTAGTTAATTTTTAATTTTCCTATTCACCCCCCTCTAGGGTTCTACAATTGGTATCAAAGCTTCGTTCTCTTGATTTGGATTTACACCCTTGAGTGATCCATGGCCTCTAACCCTAGTATAAACACGTTTCACAATAAGGGGCACTCCACAAATAGGCCTCCCCTATTTGATGGTACCAACTATAACTATTGGAAGATTAGGATGAGCATTTATCTGAAGTCCATAGATTTCGACCTATGGGATTGTGTGATAAATGGACTCCCTACTCCTTCCAGAGTTATTGAGGACATTGCCTCTGACACTCTTAGGGACACTCTCTCTAAAAACACTAAGAAGCTTACAAGTCGAGATGCCAAGACAATGAATGCTCTTTATTGTGCTCTCGATAGTAGTGAATTCAACCGAATCTCTACTTGCAAGACTTCCAATGAGATTTGGAAATTACTTGAAGTCACACACGAGGGAACTTCACAAGTGAAGGAATCTAAGATTAGTAGACTCACGCAAGAATATGAGTCTTTTAAAATGAAGCATGATGAATCTATTACTTGCATGTTTACTCGATTTGGTGATAATATTAATCCTCTCTCCTCTTTTGGTAAGGAATATCCGGCTCATGAAAAGATCAAAAAAATCCTTAGAGGATTGACGAAAGTTTGGAGTCCTAAAGCTACCGCAATTATTGAGGGGAACGATCTAACAGTCATGAACCTTGAGACCCTCATGGGTAAGCTTATGACTCACGAGCTCGATATGAAGGACCAAGAGGAATCCTCCACACAAGAGAAGGAGAAGGTGTAATGCCTGTGGTTCATATTACGTATTTCTGGAATACGTGTACGTATTTTATTCTGTATTGCATGATTTCTTATTTAGCTTGCATCTTGGCTTGGTTCGGCTTGGCTCGGTTTTCTTTGGTTCAACATGAACCAATGTAAACCCCCTACCTACCACCACCTTGGTATTTATTAGCCCTCTTTATTCTCTCTCTCTTCATTTATCATCTTTTTCTTCCTCATTTACTTTCCTACCTACCAGAGAGAGAAGAGAGAGGTCTAGGCAAGTGCAACTTGCTTCATGGAGGAACTCCAACTTTATTACTTCATTCTCTTCCTTACTATATTCTAAAGCACTTTAGTACTTGACATTTTCACTTTCCATGGCTAGATTCTTGTAGATCTATGTTTATTTTATTTTCAGATTTCTTGGGTTTTGATCTACTTAATCTTGTTATTTTTATGTTTTGATGGTTCCATGTTGTAGAGAATTTTGTTCTATCCCATTTTGACCTATGGAAGTTCGGATTTGGGCTCCGGATGAAAGTTTTATGAAGCTTGGAAGGCATGGGTTCCTAGTGTTCTTCTCCTCAGAATTTTGGAGAAGAAGAACAGTTCCCTGGCGCATGGCTGTACTTGACCGCATGAGTATTCATGCGGCAAGTCGCCATCAGCCGCATGAGACCCTTGTACTTCTAAACCGTATGAAACTTAGTCCCAGCCGCATGAGGCTGAGTCTCATACTCAGCCGCATGGGCTCATTTCCCATCAGCCGTATGAGTCTACATGGACTTAGTCGCGGGACTGGGAACGAACTCTTCTCGAGCCGCATATGCAACTGTTCCCCCCTCAGCCGCATAAGTCATCACATTGACCCAGCCTCATGCGCCCTCACTTCTTTCGGGCCGCATGGGTTTTGCTATGTGAGCCGTATGGACTTGAGTTCGCCATCAGCCGCATGAAGACCCCTTTCTAATTCGAGCCGCATATGCGCTCACCTCCCTGAACCGCATAAACTCAAGCACTTGCCAGCCGCATAGGCCCTGACCCCCGAGCCGCATGAGAACCCTAGACCCTGGCCGCATGGACTTCTGAGTCCGGGCCGCATGATCCCGATTAATTCCAGCCGCATGCGCCCCCTCCTTTCCTGGCCGCATATGACTGAACCGCATGACTTTCTCATGGTCCTGTGTACTATTATTTATCATTATTTGCCCATGTTTCGTAACTCCTTTATTAGATATTTTACGCCCATTTTATATCCTTACGCCTTTTGTCATGAACTTGATTTTACTTATATGTTTGGAATAATCCAGTCCTGTCTTGCATCATGTCTAGGAGGGGACTCCTGAGTACCACGGTCAGGAGTACCCATTGAAATGGACTAAGGCTAATAACTAGATTAATACATTAGTCATGAAGAGATCTCCCAGCTACAGGCAATCCCGTTACCTGGGCGCGCTTGGGATCTGTAGCCTGCCGTCGAATAGGGCACATTTTCAGCACACTGTCATGTGTTGCACCCTTCAAGCTATTTAAGGGTACATGCGTTTCCTGGACGATGTACCCACCTGAATTCAACGCTAATCTTTCGTCCTGGGTAACCTGGATGGTCTGCAGGGCTTGTGGCTGTGGAATAATCTCACCGCATCTTGTTAGTAATTAGGCTTGTGACAACCCTAGTTAGTTAAAGTATCAAGCCGTAATTCTTGCTTGGCCGTGAAATGTTTGGATGGAGTTTAACCAGTCTAGTCTTGTCCTGATCCTGCTCCAGATTACTATATGACCAGAATGCCTGTATTTATTTTACTGATAAATGGTGAGAATTCTAAGCTCTGTTCAGACGAAGGGTTACAACCCCGGTCCTTGTTTGGTTTACGGGTTGTAACCTGGTTATCTGAATAGTTTCATGGTTATCTCGTCGTATATCATCCTGATGTATTTTCTTAATTCCAGTTTTATCTTATTTTATACTCTTGTGCTGATTGCTGGTTTTAGTTCCTAAGTGAAGCTTCCTTTGTGGCACTTGCTCCTTCTGGGATCTGACTCAGCTGGTTTTGTATGGCCAGATTTCGGAGCAGCTCCAGAGGATCTACCGGCCTTCCAGCCAGATGGTGACCACTAGACGGAACCCTGGCAACGAGTGGGTTATTTTTGGCTCTCCCACTCTATTGTAAAAAAATATTCTTTTGAGGCGTTTAGCCGACGAGCATCTGTTTAGCTCGATTGTACTTTACTTACTGTCTGCCTACGGGCTGTAACATGATTGACAGATCCTAGGGTTGATCATGCATGACTAAACTCTTGCTAGTCCTCACATTTTGTAACGACTAGCTTCATGATCAGCTGAATATGTAATATTTGGGACGCCTTATTATTGTATATTTAATGATCATACATCTTGTAATATTTACTTACTTGCTTGTGATTGAGACACTAGGCTTGTTCATGACCATAGGAGACTGTTGGCTTGTCATGTATCTAGACAGCCGTGACCGTATAGCGAGATGAAATCCATTTCAATATACGTAGCTGGCTATGTCTGCCCCCGCTCTCCAGTATTCTGGTTCTGGGGCGTGACATGGTTTAAGTGGTGGCCCATGCAGGTCTTGTAAATCAAGATATGTGAGGGTTTACCGAATAGATGTCTCAATCAGTATTCGTCCTTGATCTCTGCTCGTATCTTCTGAATCCCTGGATTCTTGTCCTGATCATGTGCTTGTATCGTTGATCTGTCCTGGTCCTTCCTTATTGTTCCCTATGTTGTCTTCTTCAGCGGTATTATTCCTAGACCTGCCGGCCAGCAAGGCGGAGCAACTCCCGCGGACCAGCAGCAACCCGAAGATCAAGTCCAGCACTTCGGAGTAGCCTCCAGAGTCGAGCCTATTAGAGAAGAGCCCCCAGTTCAGCCAGTTCAGCCTGCCGCTCCTGATGATGGCACATTAGTAGGACTCGTCAGGACCTTGATAGCTTCTCAAGATCATCGTGGAGATGCCTTGTACCAGGCAGTGACGGATGCTCTGACCAGAGGAGGTCATCAGGGTAACAGCGCGGCCAACAGCTTCAAGCGCTTGAACCCTCCATTCTTTGATGGTAGTGAAGATGCTATCGCAGCAGATGCTTGGCTTCAGGATACAGAAGTGATTCTCGAGGCAGCCAGGACTCCAGAGAACGAGAAGGTGGCCGTTGTGCGCCTGCAGTTGTTAGATCTTGCCCGCAGCTGGTGGGCGGCTCAGGCCATTGGATTAGCAGCACCCATTGCTTGGGCAGTATTCAGAGAGAGATTCCAGACCAAGTATTTCGATGCCGTGGCTCGGTATGATCTACAGACCCGGTTCACTAATCTGAAGCAAGGAGGCATGACGGTCGACGGATATGCGGCCGAGTTTTCCAGACTCAGTCGGTTTGCTCCCACCTTGGTGGCAACCGAGTATGATAGAGCCCAGCGATTCCAGCAGGGACTTCACCTAAAGATCTTGTTGGCAGTTGAGCAGTTTGAGCATCAGACTTTTGATGCAGTCTTGAGAGCAGCCCGGAGGCATGAGTACACCTCCCAGAGGATTGTGGATAGGACCGGAGGTCGGAAGAGATCTCACGGCCAGATGAATCAGTCTTCAGCACCAGCCCCGGCAGCCAGGGCTTTGACTATTGGAGCTCCGAGGCGGGCGGCCTCAGTAACGTCGGTTCAGCATTCCATCCCGACGTACCCTCAGCAGCAGAAGCAGAATCAGACTTCCGCAGTGGGATGTTCTTATTGTGGGAAGCCAGGCCATGTAGTGGCAGAGTGTCGCAGGGCACAGGGATTGTGTCTGGCCTGTGGAGCACCAGACCATAGGGTTGGATCCTGCCCGAATAGGGGTGGTTCATCGTCGTCCAACCTTTCCAGCTCTTCGGTGAGAGGACCAGCACCGGTCCAGCAGCAGCAGCAGTACCCATTGTCGAGGCCCTTGCCGCCTCAGTCCCAGATGTTTCAGCAGCAGAACTCCCAGCAGCATGCACAAGCCCAAGCCTTGAGTCAGAGCAGGCAGCGAGGATTTCAGCAGAGGGGACCAGCGCCCCGAGGGCATGGTCATGCTATGGTGATGACCGCAGAGGAAGGATTGGCACCAGGAGAGGTAGTGGCAGGTACTATTCTCGTCAACTCCTTTCCAGCTTCAGCTTTATTTGATTCTGGTGCATCGCATTCTTTTATGTCTGCACGATTCGCGACACGGGTAGGATTGGAGCCCGAGTCATTATCAGTAAGGCTCAATATACTTACTGGTAGCGGACTTGTGGGAGTAGATAGAGTGTTTTCCTCGTGTCGGATCGTAGTTAGCGGTAGAGAGTTCCCCGCTAGATTGATAGAATTTTCGATGGCCGATTATGATGTGGTCTTAGGGATGGATTGGTTGAGGAACCAGTATGCTAGAATAGACTGCCACATTGGCAGGGTCGTTTTTAGCATTCCAGGCGAGCCAGAGTTTTCCTTTTCCCGAGGTGAAGTTGAGCCTTCTCCTCCGATATTACGGATGGCAGTAGCAGCAGTGCAGTTGCCTAGGATAGTGGATGAGTTCCCAGATGTTTTCCCAAAAGAGCTACCAGGTATGCCTCCAGAGCGGGAGATCGAGTTCACTATAGACTTGATTCCCGGGACAGCCCCAGTGTCAGAGAGAGTCTACAGGATGGCGCCGTCAGAGTTGGAGATATTGTACAGGATGATTGAAGAACTTCGAGCCAAGGGATTCATTCGTGCTAGTGGATCGCCTTGGGGAGCCCCGATGCTTCTTGTAAAAAAGAAGGATGGTACGTCTAGGTTATGTGTTGATTATCGCACCTTGACCTCCGTGACAATCAAGAACAGATACCCTCTTCCGAGGATAGATGACTTGTTTGATCAACTCAAGGGGGCTTCAGTATTCTCAAAGATTGATTTGCGCTCAGGTTATCATCAGATCAAAGTCAGAGAGCAGGATATCCCGAAGACAGCTTTTAGATCGAGATATGGACATTGGGAGTTCCTTGTTATGCCTTTGTTGGTCCAATGATTACATTGTGTTTTTGAATATGGCTAATCAGTTAAATTTAACATAATGATGTCACTAATATTCATATACTTACTATCATGTTGCTACTTAAACTTAGCTTTGTCCTAATTGTCCTATATTATATTGCTATGCTTGTATCGTACTGCAATATATTCTGTTGGCCTAACATGATATCATGTTGTTACTTATACTTAGCAATGTCCTAATTGTCCCATATTATATTGCTATGCTTGTATCGTACTGCAACATATTCTGCTGGCCTAACATGTATTTGTAGACATGCAGTAAGCATGATCAAACATGATCAAACAGGACATAGGCAATGAAGAATTAATGATGGAGCAAAGACGGCGTCATAGAAAGAGATTTCTCCGAACCGCCTAACGACCTATCCGGGGCCTCGCATCGGGGGTTCCGCTGCCCGGTCAGCGGACAGGGGTCGAGGGGGCAGCGCCCCCCGTCGGAGGTTCGGGGGCGAAGCCCCCGAAAGGTATTCAGATTTTCAGATCTGTATATCTTTGGACGACTGCTGTCAGGGAAAAAGATGTCTTCATGGCTGCTCAAATATCAGAAGAAAGGCATCATCAAAGGGCTCTTGGTTTTCCTGTTTGTTCCATGTCTGTAATCTTCAATTTATTGAGTCTAGGAGAATGTGTACGTTGAGTCGCACTGAGTCATCTCAACCCCTAGCATATCTCTCCAAAGCTCTACCATACAACAGACCAATTCCTGAACCAAGCCCATGCTCCACAAAGCCCAAAAGCCAATGGACCAATTCTGTCTTCTGGAGACAGAGTTCGGGCCGAACTCTGCCTCCACACAGAGTTCGGGCCGAACTCTGTCCCCTGATTTTCAGGAACTGATTTTTAGGGCCTGCTTGCTGCTAGCTGTCCAACGGCCATATTTTTGAATCTTGAGGACAGAATTCTGGCCGAATTCTGCCTGTCCCGAACCCTATAAATAGGCCTTGGTTTCTCTCATTTGAAACCATCCACTCTTCTATTCTTCTTCTCTTACATAGCCTATATAGTCAAGAGCCTTACTCTTCAAATCTACTAGCCACAAAACTTCCTAAGCCCCAAGGTGCTCAAGTGCGATTCAGCTAGAAGTTTTTGTGCAAGAGTTGAAAAGAAAAGTCACTTGGACAATTCCAAGTCGCTTGGACAATTCCAAGCAAATCGCCACTGCGATCCTCTGTAAGAAGTTGACGTGCTCTTCTGAAGAAAAGGCACGGGTTGTAAACTACTATTTCACAAATAGTGGATTGAATCCTGAGCTAGAGTTCTCAGGCCTGGACTAGTCCTCCACGAGGGAAACCAGGTTAAAACTGCTGTGTTTGCGTATGCTCTTCTGATCTTTATTTTCTTCCGCAATTATTTCTGATTTATTTACTATCTTGATAGTTGTTTTTGTGGAGGTGATATAGAGTTAATTTTTATTTGGTGATTATTGACACAAACTCTATTCACCCCCTCTAGAGTTGCCTACACCTGTGTTTTCAATTGGTATCAGAGCAAGGTCTCTATTGTTAGGCTTAACATCCTTAGAGTAGATCCTTGTTTATTTGTGTATGGCATCATATTCTTCCTCCTCCGATGAAGAGGATTTTTCTTCTAGTAGCATAGACAATCATGTTTCTTCTAAATGCAATAAGTGTTCTAAGTGGAAAGCCATGGCTAACCATTCCTTAAAGTTTGCTAAGGCTTTTCATTCTACAAATGAAGAACTTGTAGAAAAGGTTATTCATTTAGAAGAAGCTAATGAGTTTTTGAGAAATGAAATCAATGATTTATTATCTAGACTTGACTCTCAAAACTCATCTTGTGTTTCTTTAAAGAGTTTGAATGATTCTTTAATTTTGAAAATCAAATCTCTTTCCTCATCAATAGAAGATCTTAAGAAGCAAGCACATGAGCTAAATCATTTGCATGATTCTTCTATTGACTCTTTAAAGAAACAAAATGATGATTTTATTTCTAGAATTGCTTTATTTGAAAAAGAGAATTATGCTTTAAATGCTAAATTTGATTCTCTTACTTGTTTGCATAATGATTTGCTATTAGAACATGATATTCTTAAGACCAAATCCATGCATAGTGATTCTCTTACTTGTGTGCATAATGATTTGCATGATACTCTTAAGACCAAATCCATGCATACTCACTCTAGAGATATTCATCATTCTAGTATGTCACATGCTCATAATCATGCTCATTCTGATACATGTGCACACACTAGTATTAGGTGCTTCTATTGCTCTCGCATTGGACACATGAGTGTAACTTGTCCTATTCGTAGGAGTTTTTCTACCAATGCTAGAGTAAATAGTATGTGGGTCCCTAAAGCTAACAAATGTGGATCCAAGTTTATTTGGATACCAAAGTCTTCGCCTAATGTTGTAGGTGGAGCTTCTTGTATCGGGATATAGCACCAAGGAGCGTGTTGGTGGTTGCAAATCTCAAAGGTTATCTTCCAAGCAATTGCACCAACACAAGTGTGGCCACTAGAGCCACTTTGGTAACATGTTAAACGATTCTCTCTAAATGGTTTATATTTGTAGAATCTAGCATATTTTTCTTTATGTCTTGCTACTAGCTCACATTGATATCCTTTAGTTGCTTATTATATAAATTAATGTGAGATATAATACTAGCATGCTTAGTTGATTTTCTTTTTCTTTTATCTAGCATGACTAGTTACACAGCTTTAAATGATTAGTTCACACTATGTAGTTTATCACTCATTTTCTAGTAGTGTGACACATTTACATATGCATGCTCGCTATTCTTTGTCTTTATAAAGCATGCATATCACTCTAGGTCATTGGAGCTTGATTCTTGTATTTTGTTTTAAAGTTTGACTCTCCATTTTTAATGTTTTGAGATAGTTACTTCTTGCCGATTTGTATTTAATATATCATTGGTTTTTGTGAATATATGTGTTTAGCACAAGCTTTTTATCACTTGATAAGTATATACTTATACTTCTTTTTAATCTTGTGCTTGCATAATATATTCATTATTGATTCTCATATTTTATTTTGATTATCCTCTTGAGAATCAATTATGTCTTTGCCTAATAAAGTCTATTTATATGTGTTTTTGAATTTGTGATAGTTTTTCAAACATTCATTATGGATACATGACTATCTTCATTTCTATGTAGTTCATGTATTTCGTATATTGATATCTATTTTTCTATAAATATCTTTATGTGGGCATATGAGATAAGCTCAAGTTTCATATTAATTTTGAAGAATATTTATTCATACTTGTGCTTACCTTATAATTTAGCTATTGATTCTTTTGACTAAATTTGTGTTATCTCCACTTGAATCAATTAGCTTAAAGTCTTCTTTTAATGATATCTTATTGGCTTTTATTTGTTGACTTTATGGATACATGTCTTTCACTCTTATTTTGATCTTTTTCGCTTAACCAATTTTCAGCCTGATTCCAGTTCTGTCACCAGAATCCAGAATTCGGGCCGAACTCTGCCCTTACCAGAGTTCGGGCCGAATTCGGCCTGGTTGTTCCAGAACCGGAAACAACCTCAGCCGTTGATCAAATTTTAGATCCAATAGCCATTATTGATTCCAAATGTTGATATTTATTTATTCAAATGCCTTTAAGTTGGAATGTTGAGAGAAAATATTTATTAGTGTCTTGTTCATGACTTTTATGGAAGTTCTTTTAAGAATTGCTTGGTTTTGTGCTTTACCTTACTTGTTGAGATCATCATACTTATTTTGAATATGAATCTTCTATATATTTATTTTCATAAAGTGTATTATGAAAATATTTGTTTTGAAAATACTCTTAGCAAATTTTTATGATCATTCTTGATTGTTATTTGGGTATTTACCTTTCTTATACTTAGAATTTTTGGATATTGATGGTGTTTGATGATACTGCGTATATTCTTTTAAATCTAAGTTCTTAAAAGTAAAGAACATTTTTGGGAACAAGTCGAAAGGGTCCTTCTGTCCTACAGGTGTAAATAGCCTGAAGCGACACGGTGCACTAGTATTCGGACTACCGCTAGCTGGGAACCGGCCCCTACAGCTAACCCAAAGTGATCAATACTTTATAGACTGAAGATTTATTAAGGTCTATATGCAACCATTATCTAGTTCTGGATCCACCCCTAAGTTCCAGAATACTTCATCATATCAAGCCTTATATTTGAGCTATAAATATTTTATTATTATTGCCCAATGATGTTTTGTAGCACATGAGAATACATGTAATTGATATATCGTACTTCTCATATCCTTAGCTATTATGGGTTGATTTTCTACTTTGAGATTTTCCATTTCTAGCGAATACACTTTCATAATGGTTATAATTTTGCATTCTCTAGATCAATCTATTATTTCATTATCTTGGGTTAATCTCAATATTTGGCAAAGAGATTTGCTCTACTGTGTTTTCATGAACATCTCTTTTGTCTTTTACTTAATAAGAGTCTAATTCATTTGCTTGCTATCTTATACTCTTATCCTTGCTTAGCAAAAAGTATATAATCATTTTGATCATTCAAAATGTATTGCCCTTATGATGAACTCTATGCTTAAGCATGTGTTTTTTTTTTTTTGGTGTTAGTGACTTAAGATTTAATGAGCACATTTATCATGTTAATGGCCTATCTCATTAATCTTAATTAGTTATGTAGCTAGCTTGCTTATTTGCGATATATTGTTAAGCTACATAATTTTTATTCACTTTCACTCATCTAGCTATCTTCTTGAATTTCAATCTATATGTGATATGCTAGATTACAAAAACAAGATTTATGAATGTTCTTGATGAGATTTGATTCTATTTTTAGATACATATGTTTGGTCTCTAAAATTAGCTTGACAAATTTTTTATTTTATCTTGTTTGTGATTCATCGCTTTAACTTCCTTCCATACTAGTCATTGGTAAGCATCTCTTAAATTTCTCTCAACTTTTGAGTCATGATTTTATCATATTATCATTACATTTCTTTGGAATAAATTTGCAATCATTTAAATGAGATTGACTCTTTTCTACATTGGTTGTTTATATGGTTTTTAAATGAGATTGACTCTTTTCTATATTGGTTTGTTTATATGGTTTGTTTTGATGAGATTTATGACTGATCATAATTATTTATTGGTTTACTTTATGAATGATCCTAATGATTGAGTAGTCCTATATTATCTAATTATGTAGTTATCAAGTTAATTTATTACTCTACTTGGACTACTCATGGATTATCACATATGCTCTTTGCTATTTGAACTTCATTGGTTTCTCATTTAGTATTAGCAAGGTTGGATTATTACCCGTTGATGGGTACATATGTGGTAAAACATGCATAGTCCTTGTAAAGCAATAAGTTGGTTGATCATTTCTTAATTAGATAATCATGGACATGATATTTGAGCTTTATTATTTTTGAGCTATATTTTGACTTTCCTCATGATTGATTTAATTGACTTTCTTCATGATTGATTTAATTGACTTTATTCATGATGACATTTTTCGTTAGTTGTATTTTTATCTTTTGAGGTATATTGTGATTCTCATCATGATTGTTTTTAATGGACCTTATTATTCCTTTTCATGATTATATTTTTCTAATGGACCTTATTATTCCTTTTCATGATGATATTTTTCTAATGGACCTTATTATTCCTTTTCATAATGATATTTTTCTAATGGACCTTATTATTCCTTTTCATGATGATGTTTTTCTAATGGTCCTTATTATTCTTGATCATAATAATATTTTTCTAATGGACCTTATCTCTTTTCATGATGATCTTCTTCTCAAAAGATAACATGCATTGATCTATCATATTTCAATATGATATTCTTCTATATAGGTTAGTGTATGTCGTCTTTTGATTACATGTGCTAAATTGAGATATTATTTTGATCGTTCATCTTTAGTGACTATTTTATTGGATATCTCTCCTAAAGATGACATTATTTGTTTTATGTCGTCTTTATAGCCTTATATGCATTGAGCAAGGGAGAGAAATCAATAGTTGATTTACCCCTAGATCTTGTAGTTATCATTTTATTTATGCTATAAGTGCTTTGGAACTAGATACGCATATTTTAAGGGGGAGCAAATAAATTGGTTCAATTCATTTATACCCTTTAATATGTCGTATACCTAGTTCATCATTGACCCATATTTTTATCATTATTTATATCTTAGTGATTGAGGTCATGATACTGTTATTTTTTGAAAGGTTTATGAGAGTTTATGCAATTGTTTTCATCATATTTCTTTGATATGAGTCATCTCGTTAATATTTACTTTCGTATTTTATCTTGATGACTATTGTGCTTTCTTTGATATGACTTACTATGATTTGGCTCTCTTTGTATGTTTAATTGATTTGGCTTTCCTTGTTGAGGACTTACCCAAAATTCATGATTTTATCTATACTGGTAATAGTTTGAGGGGGAGCATTTAAGTCGATTGAATTTCTCCTTCTCAAATATTTTTCTCTTTTACCTTCATGTTTATTTTAAAGAGTATTCATAAAGCATGATATGGTAATTGAGTTCAAATGCATGAATTTTGGATAAGCAAATAGATTTGTAAATAATGAGATTATTTATATCAATTGCCTTATTTTACATTGATCATTCCTTGATTTTGTTCTACTATTTATCTGTGGACAATTGTAACTATCATAGTTTCATTGATCAATGTTTCAAGTTTTCATATTTCTATTGATATCAAGTTTGTATATTTCAATTGGTATCTTTCTTCTTTGATATCTATAGTTTCATTGGTATCTTTCTTCTTTGATATCTATAGTTTCATTGGTATCTTTCTTCTTTGATATCTATTTTTTTTTGCAATTATCTAATCCTTATGGTTTTTGACTGAATTTTGTTTCTCTTCCAAAAGTTTTTGGATGTCTTTCTTGGATTTCATGTAATACTATATTTTTGGATATCTTTCTTGGATTTCATGTTGGTAAAGTATCTATTGATTATTTTCAAATTCTTTTAGTTTTACCAGCTATTTGTGTTTTGACAAGTTACTTTCTGTATGGCACTCTACATTTGGTATGTAGTTTCTATACTTGTCTTTACACACTTCTCCCATTGTTCCTCATTTAGTATATCTTGATCATGATTGTCTATGCCTTCGTCCTTATGCTTGAGTTCTTTTTATCTCTTATTACGGGGGAGCTTATTTTTTGATCATGACAAAGGGGGAGAAATAAGTTTAAGTTAGCACACTATCTTCTCGTAGTATGTGTTTATTAGTGATATATGCATCTATCGTATCTGTCTTAAACTTAACCGATTTGCCATAATCAAAAAGGGGGAGATTGTTGGCCCAATGATTACATTGTGTTTTTGAATATGGCTAATCAGTTAAATTTAACATAATGATGTCACTAATATTCATATACTTACTATCATGTTGCTACTTAAACTTAGCTTTGTCCTAATTGTCCTATATTATATTGCTATGCTTGTATCGTACTGCAATATATTCTGTTGGCCTAACATGATATCATGTTGTTACTTATACTTAGCAATGTCCTAATTGTCCCATATTATATTGCTATGCTTGTATCGTACTGCAACATATTCTGCTGGCCTAACATGTATTTGTAGACATGCAGTAAGCATGATCAAACATGATCAAACAGGACATAGGCAATGAAGAATTAATGATGGAGCAAAGACGGCGTCATAGAAAGAGATTTCTCCGAACCGCCTAACGACCTATCCGGGGCCTCGCATCGGGGGTTCCGCTGCCCGGTCAGCGGACAGGGGTCGAGGGGGCAGCGCCCCCCGTCGGGGGTTCGGGGGCGAAGCCCCCGAAAGGTATTCAGATTTTCAGATCTGTATATCTTTGGACGACTGCTGTCAGGGAAAAAGATGTCTTCATGGCTGCTCAAATATCAGAAGAAAGGCATCATCAAAGGGCTCTTGGTTTTCCTGTTTGTTCCATGTCTGTAATCTTCAATTTATTGAGTCTAGGAGAATGTGTACGTTGAGTCGCACTGAGTCATCTCAACCCCTAGCATATCTCTCCAAAGCTCTACCATACAACAGACCAATTCCTGAACCAAGCCCATGCTCCACAAAGCCCAAAAGCCAATGGACCAATTCTGTCTTCTGGAGACAGAGTTCGGGCCGAACTCTGCCTCCACACAGAGTTCGGGCCGAACTCTGTCCCCTGATTTTCAGGAACTGATTTTTAGGGCCTGCTTGCTGCTAGCTGTCCAACGGCCATATTTTTGAATCTTGAGGACAGAATTCTGGCCGAATTCTGCCTGTCCCGAACCCTATAAATAGGCCTTGGTTTCTCTCATTTGAAACCATCCACTCTTCTATTCTTCTTCTCTTACATAGCCTATATAGTCAAGAGCCTTACTCTTCAAATCTACTAGCCACAAAACTTCCTAAGCCCCAAGGTGCTCAAGTGCGATTCAGCTAGAAGTTTTTGTGCAAGAGTTGAAAAGAAAAGTCACTTGGACAATTCCAAGTCGCTTGGACAATTCCAAGCAAATCGCCACTGCGATCCTCTGTAAGAAGTTGACGTGCTCTTCTGAAGAAAAGGCACGGGTTGTAAACTACTATTTCACAAATAGTGGATTGAATCCTGAGCTAGAGTTCTCAGGCCTGGACTAGTCCTCCACGAGGGAAACCAGGTTAAAACTGCTGTGTTTGCGTATGCTCTTCTGATCTTTATTTTCTTCCGCAATTATTTCTGATTTATTTACTATCTTGATAGTTGTTTTTGTGGAGGTGATATAGAGTTAATTTTTATTTGGTGATTATTGACACAAACTCTATTCACCCCCTCTAGAGTTGCCTACACCTGTGTTTTCAATTGGTATCAGAGCAAGGTCTCTATTGTTAGGCTTAACATCCTTAGAGTAGATCCTTGTTTATTTGTGTATGGCATCATATTCTTCCTCCTCCGATGAAGAGGATTTTTCTTCTAGTAGCATAGACAATCATGTTTCTTCTAAATGCAATAAGTGTTCTAAGTGGAAAGCCATGGCTAACCATTCCTTAAAGTTTGCTAAGGCTTTTCATTCTACAAATGAAGAACTTGTAGAAAAGGTTATTCATTTAGAAGAAGCTAATGAGTTTTTGAGAAATGAAATCAATGATTTATTATCTAGACTTGACTCTCAAAACTCATCTTGTGTTTCTTTAAAGAGTTTGAATGATTCTTTAATTTTGAAAATCAAATCTCTTTCCTCATCAATAGAAGATCTTAAGAAGCAAGCACATGAGCTAAATCATTTGCATGATTCTTCTATTGACTCTTTAAAGAAACAAAATGATGATTTTATTTCTAGAATTGCTTTATTTGAAAAAGAGAATTATGCTTTAAATGCTAAATTTGATTCTCTTACTTGTTTGCATAATGATTTGCTATTAGAACATGATATTCTTAAGACCAAATCCATGCATAGTGATTCTCTTACTTGTGTGCATAATGATTTGCATGATACTCTTAAGACCAAATCCATGCATACTCACTCTAGAGATATTCATCATTCTAGTATGTCACATGCTCATAATCATGCTCATTCTGATACATGTGCACACACTAGTATTAGGTGCTTCTATTGCTCTCGCATTGGACACATGAGTGTAACTTGTCCTATTCGTAGGAGTTTTTCTACCAATGCTAGAGTAAATAGTATGTGGGTCCCTAAAGCTAACAAATGTGGATCCAAGTTTATTTGGATACCAAAGTCTTCGCCTAATGTTGTAGGTGGAGCTTCTTGTATCGGGATATAGCACCAAGGAGCGTGTTGGTGGTTGCAAATCTCAAAGGTTATCTTCCAAGCAATTGCACCAACACAAGTGTGGCCACTAGAGCCACTTTGGTAACATGTTAAACGATTCTCTCTAAATGGTTTATATTTGTAGAATCTAGCATGTTTTTCTTTATGTCTTGCTACTAGCTCACATTGATATCCTTTAGTTGCTTATTATATAAATTAATGTGAGATATAATACTAGCATGCTTAGTTGATTTTCTTTTTCTTTTATCTAGCATGACTAGTTACACAGCTTTAAATGATTAGTTCACACTATGTAGTTTATCACTCATTTTCTAGTAGTGTGACACATTTACATATGCATGCTCGCTATTCTTTGTCTTTATAAAGCATGCATATCACTCTAGGTCATTGGAGCTTGATTCTTGTATTTTGTTTTAAAGTTTGACTCTCCATTTTTAATGTTTTGAGATAGTTACTTCTTGCCGATTTGTATTTAATATATCATTGGTTTTTGTGAATATATGTGTTTAGCACAAGCTTTTTATCACTTGATAAGTATATACTTATACTTCTTTTTAATCTTGTGCTTGCATAATATATTCATTATTGATTCTCATATTTTATTTTGATTATCCTCTTGAGAATCAATTATGTCTTTGCCTAATAAAGTCTATTTATATGTGTTTTTGAATTTGTGATAGTTTTTCAAACATTCATTATGGATACATGACTATCTTCATTTCTATGTAGTTCATGTATTTCGTATATTGATATCTATTTTTCTATAAATATCTTTATGTGGGCATATGAGATAAGCTCAAGTTTCATATTAATTTTGAAGAATATTTATTCATACTTGTGCTTACCTTATAATTTAGCTATTGATTCTTTTGACTAAATTTGTGTTATCTCCACTTGAATCAATTAGCTTAAAGTCTTCTTTTAATGATATCTTATTGGCTTTTATTTGTTGACTTTATGGATACATGTCTTTCACTCTTATTTTGATCTTTTTCGCTTAACCAATTTTCAGCCTGATTCCAGTTCTGTCACCAGAATCCAGAATTCGGGCCGAACTCTGCCCTTACCAGAGTTCGGGCCGAATTCGGCCTGGTTGTTCCAGAACCGGAAACAACCTCAGCCGTTGATCAAATTTTAGATCCAATAGCCATTATTGATTCCAAATGTTGATATTTATTTATTCAAATGCCTTTAAGTTGGAATGTTGAGAGAAAATATTTATTAGTGTCTTGTTCATGACTTTTATGGAAGTTCTTTTAAGAATTGCTTGGTTTTGTGCTTTACCTTACTTGTTGAGATCATCATACTTATTTTGAATATGAATCTTCTATATATTTATTTTCATAAAGTGTATTATGAAAATATTTGTTTTGAAAATACTCTTAGCAAATTTTTATGATCATTCTTGATTGTTATTTGGGTATTTACCTTTCTTATACTTAGAATTTTTGGATATTGATGGTGTTTGATGATACTGCGTATATTCTTTTAAATCTAAGTTCTTAAAAGTAAAGAACATTTTTGGGAACAAGTCGAAAGGGTCCTTCTGTCCTACAGGTGTAAATAGCCTGAAGCGACACGGTGCACTAGTATTCGGACTACCGCTAGCTGGGAACCGGCCCCTACAGCTAACCCAAAGTGATCAATACTTTATAGACTGAAGATTTATTAAGGTCTATATGCAACCATTATCTAGTTCTGGATCCACCCCTAAGTTCCAGAATACTTCATCATATCAAGCCTTATATTTGAGCTATAAATATTTTATTATTATTGCCCAATGATGTTTTGTAGCACATGAGAATACATGTAATTGATATATCGTACTTCTCATATCCTTAGCTATTATGGGTTGATTTTCTACTTTGAGATTTTCCATTTCTAGCGAATACACTTTCATAATGGTTATAATTTTGCATTCTCTAGATCAATCTATTATTTCATTATCTTGGGTTAATCTCAATATTTGGCAAAGAGATTTGCTCTACTGTGTTTTCATGAACATCTCTTTTGTCTTTTACTTAATAAGAGTCTAATTCATTTGCTTGCTATCTTATACTCTTATCCTTGCTTAGCAAAAAGTATATAATCATTTTGATCATTCAAAATGTATTGCCCTTATGATGAACTCTATGCTTAAGCATGTGTTTTTTTTTTTTTTTGGTGTTAGTGACTTAAGATTTAATGAGCACATTTATCATGTTAATGGCCTATCTCATTAATCTTAATTAGTTATGTAGCTAGCTTGCTTATTTGCGATATATTGTTAAGCTACATAATTTTTATTCACTTTCACTCATCTAGCTATCTTCTTGAATTTCAATCTATATGTGATATGCTAGATTACAAAAACAAGATTTATGAATGTTCTTGATGAGATTTGATTCTATTTTTAGATACATATGTTTGGTCTCTAAAATTAGCTTGACAAATTTTTTATTTTATCTTGTTTGTGATTCATCGCTTTAACTTCCTTCCATACTAGTCATTGGTAAGCATCTCTTAAATTTCTCTCAACTTTTGAGTCATGATTTTATCATATTATCATTACATTTCTTTGGAATAAATTTGCAATCATTTAAATGAGATTGACTCTTTTCTACATTGGTTGTTTATATGGTTTTTAAATGAGATTGACTCTTTTCTATATTGGTTTGTTTATATGGTTTGTTTTGATGAGATTTATGACTGATCATAATTATTTATTGGTTTACTTTATGAATGATCCTAATGATTGAGTAGTCCTATATTATCTAATTATGTAGTTATCAAGTTAATTTATTACTCTACTTGGACTACTCATGGATTATCACATATGCTCTTTGCTATTTGAACTTCATTGGTTTCTCATTTAGTATTAGCAAGGTTGGATTATTACCCGTTGATGGGTACATATGTGGTAAAACATGCATAGTCCTTGTAAAGCAATAAGTTGGTTGATCATTTCTTAATTAGATAATCATGGACATGATATTTGAGCTTTATTATTTTTGAGCTATATTTTGACTTTCCTCATGATTGATTTAATTGACTTTCTTCA
This sequence comes from Iris pallida, assembly GCA_029216955.1. Taxonomy (NCBI): domain Eukaryota; kingdom Viridiplantae; phylum Streptophyta; class Magnoliopsida; order Asparagales; family Iridaceae; genus Iris; species Iris pallida. The sequence continues at coordinate 4,972,655 of JANAVB010029818.1, read as the reverse complement.
TGATTGATTTAATTGACTTTATTCATGATGACATTTTTCGTTAGTTGTATTTTTATCTTTTGAGGTATATTGTGATTCTCATCATGATTGTTTTTAATGGACCTTATTATTCCTTTTCATGATTATATTTTTCTAATGGACCTTATTATTCCTTTTCATGATGATATTTTTCTAATGGACCTTATTATTCCTTTTCATAATGATATTTTTCTAATGGACCTTATTATTCCTTTTCATGATGATGTTTTTCTAATGGTCCTTATTATTCTTGATCATAATAATATTTTTCTAATGGACCTTATCTCTTTTCATGATGATCTTCTTCTCAAAAGATAACATGCATTGATCTATCATATTTCAATATGATATTCTTCTATATAGGTTAGTGTATGTCGTCTTTTGATTACATGTGCTAAATTGAGATATTATTTTGATCGTTCATCTTTAGTGACTATTTTATTGGATATCTCTCCTAAAGATGACATTATTTGTTTTATGTCGTCTTTATAGCCTTATATGCATTGAGCAAGGGAGAGAAATCAATAGTTGATTTACCCCTAGATCTTGTAGTTATCATTTTATTTATGCTATAAGTGCTTTGGAACTAGATACGCATATTTTAAGGGGGAGCAAATAAATTGGTTCAATTCATTTATACCCTTTAATATGTCGTATACCTAGTTCATCATTGACCCATATTTTTATCATTATTTATATCTTAGTGATTGAGGTCATGATACTGTTATTTTTTGAAAGGTTTATGAGAGTTTATGCAATTGTTTTCATCATATTTCTTTGATATGAGTCATCTCGTTAATATTTACTTTCGTATTTTATCTTGATGACTATTGTGCTTTCTTTGATATGACTTACTATGATTTGGCTCTCTTTGTATGTTTAATTGATTTGGCTTTCCTTGTTGAGGACTTACCCAAAATTCATGATTTTATCTATACTGGTAATAGTTTGAGGGGGAGCATTTAAGTCGATTGAATTTCTCCTTCTCAAATATTTTTCTCTTTTACCTTCATGTTTATTTTAAAGAGTATTCATAAAGCATGATATGGTAATTGAGTTCAAATGCATGAATTTTGGATAAGCAAATAGATTTGTAAATAATGAGATTATTTTATATCAATTGCCTTATTTTACATTGATCATTCCTTGATTTTGTTCTACTATTTATCTGTGGACAATTGTAACTATCATAGTTTCATTGATCAATGTTTCAAGTTTTCATATTTCTATTGATATCAAGTTTGTATATTTCAATTGGTATCTTTCTTCTTTGATATCTATAGTTTCATTGGTATCTTTCTTCTTTGATATCTATAGTTTCATTGGTATCTTTCTTCTTTGATATCTATTTTTTTTTGCAATTATCTAATCCTTATGGTTTTTGACTGAATTTTGTTTCTCTTCCAAAAGTTTTTGGATGTCTTTCTTGGATTTCATGTAATACTATATTTTTGGATATCTTTCTTGGATTTCATGTTGGTAAAGTATCTATTGATTATTTTCAAATTCTTTTAGTTTTACCAGCTATTTGTGTTTTGACAAGTTACTTTCTGTATGGCACTCTACATTTGGTATGTAGTTTCTATACTTGTCTTTACACACTTCTCCCATTGTTCCTCATTTAGTATATCTTGATCATGATTGTCTATGCCTTCGTCCTTATGCTTGAGTTCTTTTTATCTCTTATTACGGGGGAGCTTATTTTTTGATCATGACAAAGGGGGAGAAATAAGTTTAAGTTAGCACACTATCTTCTCGTAGTATGTGTTTATTAGTGATATATGCATCTATCGTATCTGTCTTAAACTTAACCGATTTGCCATAATCAAAAAGGGGGAGATTGTTGGCCCAATGATTACATTGTGTTTTTGAATATGGCTAATCAGTTAAATTTAACATAATGATGTCACTAATATTCATATACTTACTATCATGTTGCTACTTAAACTTAGCTTTGTCCTAATTGTCCTATATTATATTGCTATGCTTGTATCGTACTGCAATATATTCTGTTGGCCTAACATGATATCATGTTGTTACTTATACTTAGCAATGTCCTAATTGTCCCATATTATATTGCTATGCTTGTATCGTACTGCAACATATTCTGCTGGCCTAACATGTATTTGTAGACATGCAGTAAGCATGATCAAACATGATCAAACAGGACATAGGCAATGAAGAATTAATGATGGAGCAAAGACGGCGTCATAGAAAGAGATTTCTCCGAACCGCCTAACGACCTATCCGGGGCCTCGCATCGGGGGTTCCGCTGCCCGGTCAGCGGACAGGGGTCGAGGGGGCAGCGCCCCCCGTCGGGGGTTCGGGGGCGAAGCCCCCGAAAGGTATTCAGATTTTCAGATCTGTATATCTTTGGACGACTGCTGTCAGGGAAAAAGATGTCTTCATGGCTGCTCAAATATCAGAAGAAAGGCATCATCAAAGGGCTCTTGGTTTTCCTGTTTGTTCCATGTCTGTAATCTTCAATTTATTGAGTCTAGGAGAATGTGTACGTTGAGTCGCACTGAGTCATCTCAACCCCTAGCATATCTCTCCAAAGCTCTACCATACAACAGACCAATTCCTGAACCAAGCCCATGCTCCACAAAGCCCAAAAGCCAATGGACCAATTCTGTCTTCTGGAGACAGAGTTCGGGCCGAACTCTGCCTCCACACAGAGTTCGGGCCGAACTCTGTCCCCTGATTTTCAGGAACTGATTTTTAGGGCCTGCTTGCTGCTAGCTGTCCAACGGCCATATTTTTGAATCTTGAGGACAGAATTCTGGCCGAATTCTGCCTGTCCCGAACCCTATAAATAGGCCTTGGTTTCTCTCATTTGAAACCATCCACTCTTCTATTCTTCTTCTCTTACATAGCCTATATAGTCAAGAGCCTTACTCTTCAAATCTACTAGCCACAAAACTTCCTAAGCCCCAAGGTGCTCAAGTGCGATTCAGCTAGAAGTTTTTGTGCAAGAGTTGAAAAGAAAAGTCACTTGGACAATTCCAAGTCGCTTGGACAATTCCAAGCAAATCGCCACTGCGATCCTCTGTAAGAAGTTGACGTGCTCTTCTGAAGAAAAGGCACGGGTTGTAAACTACTATTTCACAAATAGTGGATTGAATCCTGAGCTAGAGTTCTCAGGCCTGGACTAGTCCTCCACGAGGGAAACCAGGTTAAAACTGCTGTGTTTGCGTATGCTCTTCTGATCTTTATTTTCTTCCGCAATTATTTCTGATTTATTTACTATCTTGATAGTTGTTTTTGTGGAGGTGATATAGAGTTAATTTTTATTTGGTGATTATTGACACAAACTCTATTCACCCCCTATAGAGTTGCCTACACCTGTGTTTTCAGCCTTTTGGAGCAACCAATGCGCCGGCAGTATTCATGGACCTCATGAATCGCATCTTCATGCCTTATTTGGATCAGTTCGTGATTGTATTCCTAGACGACATCCTGGTCTACAGCAAGAGTGAGGCGGAGCATGAGCAGCATCTCCGTGTGGTTCTTCAGATTCTCAGGGAGCACCAGTTATATGCCAAGTTCAGTAAATGCGAGTTCTGGCTCGATCGCATTTCGTACTTGGGTCATATCATCACTCGAGGAGGAGTAGAAGTGGATCCCCAGAAGATTGTGGCTATTGAGTCGTGGCCAGTGCCCAGCACAGTTGCAGAAGTTCTTAGTTTCCTTGGATTGGCCGGCTACTATCGGCGGTTTGTTTCGGACTTTGCCCGGATCTCAGCACCGTTGACCCAGTTGACCCGTAAGGATGTGCAGTTTGCTTGGACAGCAGAGTGTCAGGAATCATTCGAGAAGTTGAAGCGAGGTTTGATAACAGCTTCCATTCTCACTCTTCCCGATGGAACCAGAGGATTCTCAGTATATTGTGATGCTTCAGGCAGAGGCTTAGGATGTGTTCTGATGCAGCATGGGAAGGTAATAGCTTATGCATCACGACAACTTCGTGATCATGAGAAGAATTACCCAACCCATGACTTGGAGCTGGCAGCAGTAATGTTTGCACTTAAGTTGTGGAGGCACTATTTGTATGGAGATAGGGTGGAGATTTTCACCGACCACAAGAGTCTGAAGTATGTTTTCACTCAGAAGGATCTTAACATGCGTCAGAGGAGATGGCTGGAGCTTCTTGTGGATTATGATGTCAACTTGTAGTATTATCCTGGGAAGGCCAATGTTGTTGCAGATGCTTTGAGCAGGAGAGCCGGAGTTTATTTCCTAACAGCGCAACCAGAGCTGTTAGAAGATCTTCAGAAGATGGGTATAGAAGTTGTTCTCCCTTCGAGTGTAGCATTGATGGCCAGCATGTAAGTTCAGTCTACGATAGTCGAGAGGATCCGGATGGCGCAGTCAGCAGATTCCAAGCTTCAGCGACTCAGAGCAGAGTACGAGGTAGGTCAAAGACCGGAGCTATGCATTCATGAGGACGGTACACTTCGACATGGGAAGCGTCTTTGTGTACCCAGTGGAGATATCAGGCAGGAGATCATGTCAGAGGCACACAGTTCTCAGTATTCTATCCATCCTGGCAGTACGAAGATGTACCGTGATATCCGGCAGCATTTCTGGTGGAATGGTATGAAGCGGGAGATAGCTCGGTTTGTCTCTCGGTGTTTGGTTTGCCAACAAGTCAAGGCTGAACATCAGAGACCGGCTGGACTTCTTCGGCCCTTGTCGATTCCAGAATGGAAGTGGGAGCATGTGACCATGGATTTTGTGACTGGACTACCTAGATCCCCAGCTGGTAGAGATGCTATCTGGGTTATAGTTGATCGGCTCACGAAAGTGGCTCACTTTCTTCCATTCAGAGTTGGTCAGTCGACGGCTCAGCTAGCAGAGATGTACCTCAGGCAGATTGTCAGGTTGCACGGAGTGCCAGTTAGTATCACCTCGGACCGAAATTCCAGATTTACGTCACACTTTTAGCGTAGCTTGCAAGAGAGTTTGGGGACTCGCCTCCAGTTCAGTTCAGCTTATCACCCGCAGACAGATGGCCAGTCGGAACGCACGATCCAGACTCTTGAAGACATGTTGCGGTCCTGTACACTTGACTTCGGTGGTTCATGGGAAGATCACTTGTACCTGGTAGAATTCTCGTACAACAACAGTTTTCAGGCTACTATCCAGATGGCACCGTTTGAGGCACTGTATGGCAGGAAGTGCAGATCCCCGTTAGCCTGGGATGATGTTGGAGAAAGGCAGATGCTCGGTCCAGAAATGATTGCTCAGACAGTTGAAGTGGTCAGAAGGGTCAGAGATCACCTTCGAGTTGCCCAAGATCGCCAGCGCCATTGGGCCGATTCTCATCGGCGTCCTCTCGAGTTTTCGGTCGGCGATCATGTATTCCTGAGGATTTTGCCTAACCGTGACGTCATTCGTTTCGGCGTGCGGGGAAAGCTTAGTCCTAGGTATATAGGACCGTTCGACATTCTGGAGCGAGTAGGAGATGTATCCTATCGTCTAGCTCTTCCGCCGTCGCTAAGAGAGGTGCATGACGTGTTCCATGTATCCCAATTGCGACGGTATATTCCGGACCCGAGCCACATCCTGGATCATTCGAAATTGGTTGTTGGTACCAACCTTTCGTATGAGGAGAGGCCTGTGTCTATATTGGACCGAAGAGAGAAGATCCTCAAGAACAAGTCTATCAAGTTAGTCCGAGTTGCTTGGGGTCATCACTCTTTGGGGGAGTCAACGTGGGAGCGTGAGGATGATATCCGATCGCGATATCCCGACTTGTTTGACTCGTGAGGTATAATGTCTTTCTTATGCCTCATACCTTCGATTCCTTGCTTGAATGAGTGATTGCCTGCCTAGTTATAGCTTGCTTGTGATTAATATAGCTTGTCATTGCTCCTCTAGCCTCTTGATTAAATTCCGAGGACGAAATTCTTTTAAGGTGGGTAGAGTTGTAATGCCTGTGGTTCGTATTACGTATTTCTGGAATACGTGTACGTATTTTATTCTGTATTGCATGATTCCTTGTTTAGCTTGCATCTTGGCTTGGTTCGGCTTGGCTCGGTTTTTTTTGGTTCAATATGAACCAATGTAAACCCCCTACCTACCACCACCTTGGTATTTATTAGCCCTCTTTATTCTCTCTCTCTCTCTTCATTTATCATCTTCTTCTTCCTCATTTACTTCCCTACCTACCAGAGAGAGAAGAGAGAGGTCTAGGCAAGTGCAACTTGCTTCATGGAGGAACTCCAACTTTATTACTTCATTCTCTTCCTTACTACATTCTAAAGTACTTTAGTACTTGGCATTTTCACTTTCCATGGCTAGATTCTTGTAGATCTATGTTTATTTTATTTTCAGATTTTTTAGGTTTTGATCTACTTAATCTTGTTATTTCTATGTTTTGATGGTTCCTTGTTGTAGAGAATTTTGTTCTATCCCATTTTGACCTATGGAAGTTCGGATTTGGGCTCCGGATGAAAGTTTTATGAAGCTTGGAAGGCATGGGTTCCTAGTGTTCTTCTCCTCGGAATTTTGGAGAAGAAGAACAGTTCCCTGGCGCATGGCTGTACTTGACCGCATGAGTATTCATGCGGCAAGTCGCCATCAGCCGCATGAGACCCTTGTACTTCTAAATCGCATGAAACTTAGTCCCAACCGTATGAGGCTGAGTCTCATACTCAGCCGCATGGGCTCATTTCCCATCAGCCGCATGAGTCTACATGGACTTAGTCGCGGGGCTGGGAACGAACTCTTCTCGAGCCGCATATGCAACTGTTTCCCCCTCAGCCGCATAAGTCATCGCATTGACCCAGCCTCATGCGCCCTCACTTCTTCCGGGCCGCATGGGTTTTGCTATGTGAGCCGCATGGACTTGAGTTCGCCATCAGCCGCATGAAGACCCTTTTCTAATTCGAGCCGCATATGCGCTCACCTCCCTGAACCGCATAAACTCAAGCACTTGCCAGCCGCATAGGCCCTGACCCCCGAGCCGTATGAGAACCCTAGACCCTGGCCGCATGGACTTCTGAGTCCGGGCCGCATGATCCCGATTAATTCCAGCCGCATGCGTCCCCTCCTTTCCTGGCCGCATATGACTGAACCGCATGACTTTCTAATGGTCTTGTGTACTATTATTTATCATTATTTGCCCATGTTTCGTAACTCCTTTATTAGATATTTTACGCCCATTTTATATCCTTACGTCTTTTGTCATGAACTTGATTTTACTTATATGTTTGGAATTGATAAACCTGACATGACCTGATAGTGGCCCGTCGTGACGCACTCCGGACTAGTACACTTGATATGATAAACCTGACATGATTATTTCGAATAGCTGTTGCGACGGCTACCTGACATGACATGACCTGTATAAATAACCTGGACATCGTGGGCGATTGTGCTTGTACAAATAATCCAGTCCTGTCTTGCATCATGTCTAGGAGGGGACTCCTGAGTACCATGGTCAGGAGTACCCATTGAAATGGACTAAGGCTAATAACTAGATTAATACATTAGTCATGAAGAGATCTCCCAGCTACAGGCAATCCCGTTACCTGGGCGCGCTTGGGATCTGTAGCCTGCCGTCGAGTAGGGCACATTTCCAGCACACTGTCATGTGTTGCACCCTTCAAGCTACTTAAGGGTACATGCATTTCCTGGACGATGTACCCACCTGAATTCAACCCTAATCTTTCGTCCTGGATAACCTGGATGGTCTGCAGGGCTTGTGGCTGTGGAATAATCTCACCGCATCTTGTTAGTAATTAGGCTTGTGACAACCCTAGTTAGTTAAAGTATCAAGCCGTAATTCTTGCTTGGCCGTGAAATATTTGGATGGAGTTTAACCAGTCTAGTCTTGTTCTGATCCTGCTCCAGATTACTATATGACCAGAATGCCTGTATTTATTTTACTGATAAATGGTGAGAATTCCAAGCTCTGTTCAGATGAAGGGTTACAACCCCGGTCCTTGTTTGGTTTACGGGTTGTAACCTGGTTATCTGAATAGTTTTATGGTTATCTCGTCGTATATCATCCTGATATATTTTCTTAATTCCAGTTTTATCTTATTTTATACTCTTGTGCTGATTGCTGGTTTTAGTTCCTAAGTGAAGCTTCCTTTGTGGCACTTGCTCCTTTTGGGATCTGACCCAGCTGATTTTGTATGGCCAGATTTCGGAGCAGCTCCAGAGGATCTACCGGCCTTCCAGCCAGATGGTGACCACTAGACGGAACCCTGGCAACGAGTGGGTTATTTTTGGCTCTCCCACTCTATTATAAAAAATATTCTTTTGAGGCGTTTAGCCGACGAGCACCTGTTTAGCTCGATTGCACTTTACTTACTGTCTGCCTACGGGCTGTAACATGATTGACAGATCCTAGGGTTGATCATGCATGACTAAACTCTTGCTAGTCCTCACATTTTGTAACGACTAGCTTCATGATCAGCTGAATATGTAATATTTGGGATGCCTTATTATTGTATATTTAATGATCATACATCTTGTAATATTTACTTACTTGCTTGTGATTGAGACACTAGGCTTGTTCATGACCATAGGAGACTGTTGGCTTGTAGTAAACCCTCATGTATCTAGACAGCCGTGACCGTATAGCGAGATGGAATCCATTTCAATATACGTAGCTGGCTATGTCTGCCCCCGTTCTCCAGTATTCTGGTTCTGGGGCGTGACAGAAGGAGAAGACCAAAGAGAAGGAGAAGACTCTTGCTCTCAAAGCTACAAAGTCTTACTCCAAGGAGAGCTCCGACGACAATGAGTCAGATGATGATGAAGAAATAGCTCTCACAGCTAAGCACTTTCGGAAATTCCTCAAATTCAACAAAGCCAATCGCTCCAGACGGGATAATAAGGAAGATCCGGCGTGCTATCAATGTAGAAGACCCGGACATATCAAGAGGGACTGTCCGATGATAAGAAGAGATTCAAGCAAGTACGAGAAGCCAAGCAAAGGTAGCTCGTCCTCTAGAAAATTCGCCAACACTAGCATTTGGTGTGAGAGTGATGCTAGTGACTCCGACAATGACAAGGAGTGCAAACACAATACAAATGTTTGCCTCATGGCAACTGATGAGGTACTTGATGATCTTTCCTTAAACACTCTTACTTATGATGATTTGGAAAAAGCTATCCTTGAATTAACCGAAGAACACAAAGGTGTGAGGAATAAATACAAGAAGTCTCTAAAAGATATTGATGCCCTTCAACTTGAAGTAGAGAGACTCTCTAATATCATTATTGATATAAAAGGGAAATCTTCCGCATCTGACACGGATGAGATAGAGTCCTTAAGACTCAAATATCTAGAATCTCTTGACACCATCAAGAAAAGAGATGATGAGATTCTATCCATGAGAAGTTCTTATGAATTTGCTATGCGCAAATGTCAAGATGCTAATAGAAGAGAATATGACACTTCTATTAAGTATAATGATCTTCTTACACGGAGTAAGCATTTAGGTAATAAGAATACCACTCACATGCATGCTCCAAGACATCCCCACACTCATCACAATGCTAGGCATACCCCTTACATGAACACTACACACAACTCATTTTCTAACACAAGAAAAGGACCTTTTGTTAAGAAGAACACCTCGCATCATGCATTCTACTATCATCCTCATAACACTCATGGTAGAACTTCTCACACTAGAAACTCACATATGCACAACACTCACACTTCTTTTTCTAAATCTTCTTTGATGTGCAATTATTGTGGTTTGCTCGGACATACTTTAAATTTTTGTTATACAAGGAAATAAGTTGACATGAAAGTTCTTAAATGGGTTCCTAGGACTAACAATCAAGGACCCAAACAATCATGGGTACCAAAACGTTCATCTTCAACTTATGTTGTAGGTGACGAATCCTTCTCATGCTAGGAGCAAGTAGATTCTCGATAGCGGTTGTTCACGGCACATGACCGGTGATGCTTCACTTTTTACAACGCTATCGATGAAGAAGGAAGGACACGTCTCCTTCGGTAACAATCTTAAAGGTTATATTATTGGAAATGGTAATATCGGTTCTCCTCCTTATCCTTGTATTAATAATGTATGTCTTGTTACTAATCTCAAGTATAACCTCCTTAGTATTAGCCATCTTACCGATAATGGCTATGATATCAAGTTTGTTAAACTCAAATGCTACATTACCGATAGCTCCAATGGAACTATCATTTATGAAGGCATTAGAGAAAACAACATTTATGTTCTTTATCTTGTTGAAGGTACTAACAATGACAGATGCCTAGTTGCAAAGAACGATGAGAGTTGGCTTTGGCACATGAGGCTTGGACACGCCAACATGGATACCATCTCTCGCTTCGCATCCAAGAAGCTTGTACGAGGACTCCCAAGTATCCCATTCAAAAAGGATATGGTATGTGAAGAATGCGAGAAAAGTAAGTTGACCAAGTCATCCTTCAAATCCATCAACTCTGTGAGTACCACTAGACCTCTTCAACTTATTCATATGGATCTTTTCGGCCCTAGTAGAGTAGCTAGCCTTGGTGGCAAACTTTATGCTTTTGTTTTAGTTGATAATTTTTCGAGATTTACTTGGGTTATTTTTCTTGCTTGCAAAAGTGATACTTTTCGTAAATTTGTTGCTTTTTGTAAACGTGTTCAAAATGAGAAAGGTTTTTCTATCAACAAAATTAGGAGTGATCATGGAGGAGAATTTGATAATGCCGATTTTAAAAGGTTTTGTGAAAAGAATGGTTTTGGACATGATTTTGCTTGCCCTCGTACTCCTCAACAAAATGGTGTTGTGGAGAGAAAGAATAGAACCCTTGGCGATATGGCCTGGGTTATGATAAACCAATATAAGCTCCCCCAATATTTTTGGGCAGAATCCGTTAATACGGCATGTCATGTTATAAATAGAGTCTTAATTAGATCTATTTCTAAGAAGACTCCTTATGAGCTTTGGTTTGACAAAATTCCCTCTATTGAATATTTCAAAGTTTTTGGTTGTAATTGTTTTATCTTGAATACCAAGGATAACCTAGGCAAGTTTGAAGAAAAAGCCTATGAAGGAATTTTCCTTGGATATTCTACTCACAGTAAAGGTTTTCGTGTTTTTAATAAAAGAAGTCTTATTATTGAAGAGTCAATCAATGTCGCTTTTAATGAACTTAACTCTTCTACATCCTCCTCTTCCGAGGATATTGATGACATCTCGTTTGGGCTGGAGAACTCCTCTATTGAAGATCGTCCTTCTTCATCTAATAATGAAGTTGTGACTCCGACAAAAGAGTCTCCTCCTCTCGAGCCTCCTCAAAAGGATCTCCCAAAAGAATGGAGATTTGTCACCAATCATCCTAAGAAACTTATCATTGGAGACCCTTCCTCCAAGGTTAGCACTAGATCCTCCACTCGTGATCTTTGTGCAAACGTGGCTTTTATCTCTCAAATAGAGCCTAAAAATGTTAATGATGCTTTTCTTGATGAATTTTGGACGATAGCAATGCAAGAGGAGTTAAATCAATTTGAGCGAAATAAGGTTTCGGAACTTGTCCCAAAACCTAGTAATCACCCTATCATTGGAATGAAATGCGTGTTTCGCAACAAACTTAATGAAGATGGATTAGTGACTCGTAACAAGGCCCGATTGGTTGCTCAAGGCTATAACCAAGAGGAAGGCATTGACTACGATGAAACCTATGCTCCGGTTGCACGTCTTGAATCCATTCGTATGCTTTGTGCTTTTGCTTGTTTTAATGACTTTAAGCTCTTTCAAATGGATGTTAAGAGTGCTTTTCTGAATGGTATTATTAAAGAGGAAGTTTATGTTAAATAACCTCCTGGCTTTGAAGATTTTCAATTTTCAAACCACGTGTTCAAACTCCACAAAGTCCTTTATGGCCTCAAACAAGCTCTCCGTGCTTGGTATGAGCGCCTTAGCTCCTTTCTTGTTTCTCATAATTTCTCAAAGGAAAAAGTCGACACAACACTTTTTATTAAATCCCATAATGGAACTCTCTTATTGGTTCAAATTTATGTCGATGATATTATTTTTGGTTCTACTAACAACACACTTTGTGAAGAATTTGCTAAAGTTATGCAGAAAGAATTTGAAATGAGCATGATGGGAGAACTTTCCTTCTTTTTGGGGTTGCAAATCAAGCAAGGACCCAAAAGAACCTTCATCAATCAAGAAAAATATACAAAGGACCTCCTCAAGCGCTTCGACCTTGACTCATCCAAATCAATGAGGACTCCTATGGCCACAACGATAAAGCTTGACCATGATGACGATGGCATATCGGTGGACATTCGTAAGTATAGAGGTATGATTGGTAGTTTGCTTTATCTTACAGCTAGCCGTCCTGATATAATGTTTAGTGTATGTCTCTGTGCACGATATCAAGCAAATCCAAAGAAATCTCACCTATGTGCTATCAAGCGCATTTTTCGCTATCTTAAAGGAACCGTTAACACGGGCCTTTGGTATCCGAAATCTTCATCCTTTGAGCTTCACGGCTTCTCGGATGCAGATTTTGCCGGATGCAAGATTGACCGAAAGAGCACTAGCGGCACATGTCAATTCCTTTGGAAATCCTTGGTATCGTGGTTTAGTAAGAAACAAAACTCTGTTGCTCTTTCAACCACTGAGGCCGAGTATATTGCGGCCGGTTGCTGCTGTGCACAAATTATTTGGATGTCACAAACACTGTTAGATTATGGCATTTCTCATTCTTGCATCCCTATTAAATGTGATAACACTAGCTCTATCAATCTCACGAAAAACCCGATTTGTCACTCACGCACGAAGCACATTGAAATTAGACACCATTTTCTTCGTGACCATCAACAAAAGGGAGACATCCGTCTTGAGTTTATTGAGACCAATTCTCAATTAGCCGATATCTTCACCAAACCACTCCCGGAAGATCGCTTCTCCTTTCTTTGCCAAGAATTAGGCATTTTATCCATTGACCCTTAAAACTGTTCTTTGATCGGCACACCGGCGGTATACGGCGGTATACCGGCGGCATGCCGTTTTTTGTTTCAGAATTTGGTTCTGTCTCGAAGCTCGGCATTCCGTCGGTATACGCCGGAATATCGACGGTATGCCGGTTCGTGGCGGACATGACATCAAATCAGGGTCCGGGTCCACCTTTCTTCTCTACTTCCTTTATTCTTTTTTAAACTGCTTTTATTCCCTCTCATCCATCCAATCTATCATAACTACCCATCTCTTCACCTCCCATCTCATTTATTACTCTTCCCTCACATCCCCCCTTTTACTCCTCTTTTTACTCCACCCTCATAAATTCCAACCCACATCCTTTTCAACTCCCTTCTTTAAACCTCCTCTGCAACCGTTCCCACCCTCCTCCCCTTTCAAAATCCATCTTTTCATCTTCCTCCTCCTCTTTAAAATCCTCATTCCTCCATCACTTTCCCTACTCCTCCTTTATCCACTCTAAACACCTAGTCTCTCTTCATGGCAAACCCTAAGCATCCCCGCTCTTCCTCCTCCTCGTTCAACCCCTTCATCCCGGTGGCGCAACCTAACGAGTATGACCAACGGATCTTTTCCAACTCTTTGGCGGCCGAGCTATGGTTCCAGCACTTTGTTCATCACAACGTCTTCAAGGGACGAGCGATAAATTAGAACCTCTTTCCCGGTCACGTCTCCTTGTTTGACGAGGCCGAACTCTCCTCTCTACTTCGGTGCCAAATACCCGTCTACCCCGCTGCTGTCCGACTATTCTATTGCAACTTGGTCGGGGACGACGATCACCCCGCCATTCAGTCTATGGTCAATGACCGTCACTTCCGTCTCATATCTCGGGACATCGGGCACATCCTCGGCATCCCGGACAAAGGGGAAGCCTTGCCATCCTTAGCTGCTCTTCACTCCTCGACGGCGGCGCCCTTCGACGAGTTCTGCCGTATCATCTGCAAGGGCCCCAACCCTCCTGCCATCCCGGCCCTCTCTGCACAGCTGGAGCCGTTTTACTACGAGCTCCATAGGATAGTGTGCCATACACTATTTCCTAAGGGCGGAAACTACGACGCCATTACCGGCGATGCCCTCGTCTGCATGTATTATCTCTATGCCCGGAAGCCTTTCTCCTTCCCGAAGACTCTCCTTCTGCTCTTCCGACGTGTCATGCCCGCGGGAAAGCCGAACCTCTACTACGGCTCCCTTATCACTCTCCTTCTGGAAGCCAAGCAGGTTAATCTCTTCCTCTGCTCCTCGGATGGCGTTCCGTCCTATCTTGCCATTTCGCGTTCTGTGAGTGGAGCCTCTACTTCGCGTGCCTCTTCTTCCCAAGAGCCACCAGCTGCTGCTCCTGCACCTCCTCCTTCCGGCTCGGGCCGTTATATGCTGCTGACTCAGCAGCACTTTGATATGCGTATGGCCCAGGTGGAGGAGCAGATGCGGGCCCACACTCGTGGCCTTGGCGCCCTGATCCAGTCCCGTTTCCACGATCAGGGGTATTTTATTCAGCGCACTCTTCAGGACCGGGATGCTTTTCTGGATCTTAATCTTCAGGATCCTATGTACTAGGCCCCGCGCTTCTTTGATCCTAATGCCTATGGGTTTATGTACCCTGACGGCATTGATCCTTTTGGCGCCTTCCAGCAGGCTCAGGGTGATGGGGACGATCCGGATGATGAGTAGGGATGGATTTCCGTTTGGATGATGGTCTCGTGTTATGCGTGTTTTACTTTTATGTGTTTGTTTTTATGTTGTCTTTTGTGGTCCTTCGGAGATCGGTGTGTGGTTGGTACCAGTTATTTGCTGTCCTTCGGGGACTTTATCTGTGGTTCTCTCTAGTAGTCTTTCTATTTACCTTATGATATGTGTGTGTCGGGCATGTATTCCCTTTTCACTTCAAATATTAATACATGCTTTTCTTTATATGCTCTTGTCATTATCATTATGCACGTTTTCTGTTATAATCCCCATATTTGACTAAGTGACAAAGAGGAAAAAATCGTATTGAGGGTACCTACGGGGGAGCTACTCCCTGAAGATGCTATCTCTCTATTTTGTCAATTATCAAAATGGGGGAGATTGTTAGCACACCTTATTTTGATTATTAACAGCATCTTCGTAGTTTAGTCTTCTGTTCTTCAGATTCATATATTCTCAGAAGATCTACTACATGGAGTTCTTCCGTTCAAGCGCAATCATCTTTTACATTGAAGACTGAAGCAGTTACCGACGTTCCCTGCATAAGACGACGTCTTCCTGCTTAGAGTCTCTGTGTCTGTACAAGTCTAGGTATTTTTGTAAACACCTAAGGACGGATGACAAGTAAAAAAAACAAGTCAAAAATCAAATACCTATAGAATGGCACACCGGCGACATGCTTCGGCATACCGGCGGTATACCGTTTTTTGTGTCCAGAAAGTTGCTGTGACAAATTGTCGGCATACCGACGGCATGCTCCGGCATACCGGCGGTATACCATTTTTAGCAACCCAAAAGTTGCTGTGACAAATTATCGGCATACCGACGGCATGCTCCGGCATACCGACGGTATACCGTTTTGAGCAACCCAAAACTTGCTGTGACCTTTTGTCGGCATACAGGCGGCATGCTCCGGCATGCCGGCGGTATACCGAGTTTCAAATATTTGGTTTTTGAATTGCCCTGACTAGCATTAATGGCAGCATTTAGTGCTCTCAAACGGTCATTAATATGACCGTTACTATTTGACCGGTATACCGACGATATGCCGCTGCATACCGACGGCATGCCGGTCTGTTTGTATTCAGAGCATTAAATGCCACCAACTCTTGGTTCTCCTATAAAAGAAAGCTCTCTCTCTCTTGAGCTTTCTCACCAACTCTTACCATAAATTTTTCAACAACCAAGAGCTCCACCATGAATACTCTTCCAAGCTTTTCATTGTCATCCTCTCCCAAAGTGCTAGAGTATTAAAGAGTTGTACATTTCGATCTTCACGTGTTAGAAGATCAACAAGTTCTCTTCTCTTTTGTTTGAAGTTGGCGAGCCTTCGTAAGAAAACTCGTGTGTAGAAGTTGGCGAGTCTTCGGATCCAAACTCGTGTTGAAGTTGGCGAGTTCTTCGAATCCAAACTCGTGTGTACTATTTGGTTAAATAGTGGATTAAAGCCGGAGAGAGTTCCGGGACTGGATTGCCTCAAAAGAGGATACCAGGATACATCCTTGCGTTTGATCTTTCTACTCTTTACTTTCAATTATCTTTATTGCATCAATTGTTGTAGTTAATTTTTAATTTTCCTATTCACCCCCCCTCTAGGGTTCTACACCTACTTCTCGTCCAACCGAAGATCCCCTCTCTTGAGGAGGCTATCTCAGCCATGATCCAGGAGAAGACACGCATCAGACTACAGGCGGGGACAGATGGTCCTCCTGAAGCAAAGTCAGCACTGACGGCCACCAGCTCGGACAACACAGGGCATAAGGGAGAGGCCTGGCAGCACAACCGGCCGTGCTACAACTACGGAAAGATGGGCCACCATCGGTATACTTGCACCAAATCACCTAAGGAGGGAGATTCAGGTAGTGGACGGGGACAATTCGGTGGACGAGGACATTTTGGAGGACGTGGCCATGGTCGTGGGGGTCGAGGAGGCGGTCGAGGAGGCTATCGGGCAAACCTGCTGGTAGCAGAAGGAGATGGAGGAGCTGGCTGCACCTTTACCGAGGAGGATTAGGCACTAGTGGACATACTGGAGGTGCTCAGAAGGAAGCAGCGAACGTCCAATGATGGAGACAGGAGGAGCGCAACGGAGGAGGCATCCACCTCATTCTTCGCTGGAGGCAACGCCGCCATGTATGCCCATCCATCAGAAAGTACTGACGACTAACTTGCTCTTGCATCCATTGCTTCCCTTAAATCGTCAGATTGGATTATCGACTGGAGAACATCTCGACATGTGACAAAAAATACTAGTGAGTTCTCCTCGTACACTCATCTAACATCAGTAGACATCATTCAGACAGCTGATGTCACTTTCCAGCCAGTGGTCGGTAAGGGTACTGTTAATTATACAGGTTCAGTAAAATTATCCAATATTTTATTTGCTTCATCCTTTCCAGTCAGTCTCTTGTCCATTAGTTCTATAATCCTTCAACTTAAATGCATTATTTCTTTTGATATCCCTAAGGTGATCTTCTAGGAGAAAGAGACGGGACGAAGACTTGGGACTGGCACTTGGCATAAGGGATTGTGGTACCTAGATCGAGAATGACTGGACTCAGCACTAATGTCTATGGCAGAGAAGGCTGGTATGGAGGACTGCAGATGACGGTCGAGGATATTTTGCTACTCAATCATAGGAGGTTGGGACATTCGCCCTTTGACACTTTAAGTAAATTGTATCCCGATATTTATGAAAAAGTGTCAAATAAAGAGAAACTAGTATGTGATGCATATGAGTTAGGCAAACTTACTAGGAGCTCCTATATTGGTGTGGGTCATATGAGCTCTTCTATTTTTAAGGTAGTACAATCTGATGGGGTCCATGTGTTACTAATATTATGAATGGTTATAAATATTTTGTTTTCTTCATTGATTGTTCTTCTCATGTCACCTGGTTGTACTTGATAAAAAATAAGAGTGATGTACCTACTTGTTTTCGAGATTTTCACAAACATGTCAAGACTCAGTATGGGGCAATTGTAAAGGTACTGAGGTCTGACAATAGAATGGAGTATACCAACAGAATAATTGTCAGCACACGGGATATAGCATCAGACCACTTGTGCATACACACCTGCACAAAAATGGCGTAGCAGAAAAGAAGAACAGACACCTTCTGGAGGTCGCAAGAAGCATGATGATCGATATAAATATCCTACAGAGTCTGTGGGGACATGCAGTGCTGACAGCAGCTCAACTAATCAACAGAATGCCTTCGAAGGTCCTGGGATGGAAGTCCCCATGTAAAATATTACAAGACAATAATAGTGGGATACTCCCACTGAAGGTGTTTGGGTGCGTATGCTTTGTGAATGAAAACATGCCGTCAGTTGGGAAGCTTGATCCTAGAGCAGTCAAGTGCATCTTCGTGGGCTACTCGGCAACTCAGAAGGGGTACGTGTGCTGGAGTCTAGTGGAAAAGAAGAAGTTTGTCAGTATGGATGTCCTCTTCCGGGAGCATGAACCATACTACCGTCAGGAGGGAACTTCAAATCACACGCCTAATACTGCTAGTATGAGGCAAGAGGGGGAGAAGGAGAGCTCAGTAGTGACTGATTTAGGAGTTTGGCATGGAGGCACGGTCGAGAAGGAGAATGAAGGTGAAGAGAAACATGGGGATGAGATGAGAGGTGTTAGGCCTACGGCTCAGGGGGAGTTACTTACCTACAGCAGAAGTGATAAGCAAACTGCAGGACCAGTACCTACAGTGCCTATGCAAAGTCCCTTTCCTGCGTCCGTCTCGACTCCTGACACACCTACACTACCACTACCCCCTTCAGGTGATATCATTCTCCCTACTCCTCCCACACCATTATCAGTACGAAGGACCATTCGCATCAATGCGAAAAATTCTCCGAACATATATGGTTGGGACCTTGCTCAATTTTTTTTTTATGACCATATCTCTTCTTCTCATGGAGCAATTATTGCATCTTTGGATAGTATTACTGTACCTAAAAATTGGCATGTTGTCAAAAATAATCCAGAGTGGAAAGCGACAATGCTCGAGGTGTTGGAAGCTCTTGAGAAGAGCCACACTTGGGAGCTGGTGAGGCTGCCACAAGGGAAGAGCGCGGTTGGATGCAAGTGGGTCTTTACTGCGAAGCAGAATCTAGATGGACAGGTTGAGCGCTACAAAGCTCGACTGGTGGCAAAAGGATATAGTCAGACGTACGTCATCGACTATAACGAGACCTTTACACCAGTCGCAAAGCTATCAGGACCCTGATTTCTTTGACAACGAATGGTGGATGGAAGCTACATCAACTGGATGTGAAGAATGTATTTCTTCATAGAAATCTGGTGGAGGAGGTAACATGGAGATACCACCAGGATTCGGCACCAATCAGATAGTGGACAAGGTCTGCAGGTTGAAGAAGTTCCTCTAAGGACTAAAGCAATCTCCTCGGACATGGTTTGACAGATTCAGAAGGACGATGATAGGGATGGAATATCAATAGATCAATGCTGATCATACTGTATTCTTCAGACGGAGTGGAGGCCACATCACCATGCTTGCGGTGTATGTGAATGACATGATTATCACAGGAGATGATGAGCAGGAGATCGTCCGACTCGAAGGAAAGCTTGGCAGGGAATTTGAGGTGAAGGACCTTTGTCTTCTTCGCTACATCCTTGGGATAAAAATCGCTCGAGATGGAGAGGGGATTGTTCTTTCTCAGAGGAAGTATGCACTGGACCTTCTTACAGAGACATGAATGTTAGGGTGCAAACTTGCAGCAACGCCAATAGACCAGAGGCTCAAGTTGAAGGCCGAGGCTGGAGACCCAGTTGATCGAGACAGATACCAAAGACTGGTGGACAAGTTGATCTATCTGAGCCACACACGACCTGATATCTGCTTTGTAGTGAGTGTGGTGAGCTGCTACATGCACGTCCGACAGAAGGGTCATATGGATGCAGTGTACCAGATTCTGAGGTACTTGAAGAGTGCCCCCGGAAAGGGACTGATATTCAAGAAGAACAATCACATGAGCATTGAAGGCTATTGTGATTCTGACTGGGCTAGCTGTAAGGATGACATAAGGTCTACCTCAGGATATTGCATATTCATAGGAGACAACCTAGTCTCCTGGAGGAGTAAAAAGCAGTATGTGGTAGCCAGATCGACAGCGGAAGCAGAGTACAGAGCTATGACCCTGAGAGTTGTAGAACTGTTATGGTTGAAGAATATGCTTGTAGAACTAAAGCTGGATCAAGGAAGCAAGATGAAGTTGTGGTGTGACAACCAATCAGCTATTAGTATCGCCAACAATCCAGTATAGCATGACATGACCAAACATATCGAGATTGATAGGTTCTTTATCAAAGAGAAGCTGGACAGAGGATTGCTGGAGCTTGGCCACGTTCCGACCAAGGATCAGTTAGCAGACGGATTAGCCAAGGGGCTTCCCTCTGTGAGTTTGATTAGAGGATGTGACAAGATGAGCTTAGTGAATATTTTTTTTTCGTCCATCTTGAGGGGGAGTGTTGGAATATTTAGTATGTTGGTTGGAATATTTAGTATGTTGGATGTCATATTTAGTAGATTGGAATATCCTGTGACATATTTGGTATGCCAGAATATGCCACAAGATATCCACAGTATATTCTTTTATTGTAATAATGACTGAAAGGCTATAAAAAGCCAAAAAGACTATCAATAACATATCAAGAAATTATAACAGTATTCTATATACATAATTTTTGTACAGATTCATTTCTGATTCTAGAATGGGGAATCATAGGCCGCAACAATATGAGCTCAAGGACTGGGAATGTTTCTGGCAACTTAATCAGATCTGCCCGAGAGTAACCATTTTTGTCTGGCTAAGTTTTACGGATTCTCTGGCTAACGGTGCTAACATCAACAGAAGAATACAAAACTTTGATCCAAACTGTACCTTGAGTCAGGTACAAATTGAATATCTGGACCACCTTTTCTTACATTGCTCTGTTTCAGGTTCAACATGGAGAGGATTTCCAAACCTAGCCGCTACTATTCTTCCCAGTACATCTATTAAAGGCTTTATCAAAAAAATTCTCACAGGCGGTGATCTAGAGTTGAAAACATCAAGCTTCTATCTATTTTGTGCTATATGGAAGGTTAGAAATGCTGCTATATTTCACCATTCTCCAGTATGTTGTGAGGACATCATCAGAATCTCAAGACGGCTGATGGAATCTTATGAAGTACATAACAAATATCAACCATCAGTCAACAATACACTGCATTCTCAACTCAGCGAAGTATGGATGCCTCCTCCAGCCAATACATGGAAAATGAAACTTGATGGAGCATACTTAGATGGTAAAATGGGTGTCTCATCAGTTTTACGAGAAATAGAGGAGATTTCCAAGGCGCAATCACCACAGTTCAGGAAGGAGGGTCGCCTTTGGAGGCAGAAGCCACTGCGCTCAAATTGGCACTGGAATTATGCAAACGAAAGAGGAGAACCAATACTATTATTGAAGGAGATTGTAAAATCCTAATAGAAGCTGTTCAATGCAATGGGAATGACATCTTATGGAAAGTTCGTCAGGTAATAGAAGATGGACGGACGAGCAGCCCTTTTGGAGAACAATGGTATTTCTTTTGCTTACATAAAGAGGCAAGTTAATGGGGTTGTGCACTCGTTGGCAGCCCATTCTCTACTGTCTGATTGTCCAGTAACTTGTTTACTTGAAGTTCAACCTTCTTCTTTATTCTCTGTCATCCGGAGAGATATGTACAATATGAACTCTGATAATTGTCCTCGTGGCCGTAGTCCGTTGGAAATGGTGGGTTCGAGTCCCCTTGGAGGCATGCCTCCAAGCACCAGTAAGAAATGGACACCCTCAAAAAATAAATAAATAAATAAATAAAACTCTGATAATCTATAATTTATTTTGTTGTTGTCAAAAAATAAACATTTCTCCTATTATTTACTAAATTACCTTCTACAAACATATCAATTTTATATATATATATATATATATATATATATATATATATATATATATATATATATATATATAGCGGATCAAAAGCCCCTCTTAGAAGGCCCCCCAAAAACTTTCCTCACTCTAATTCGTAATATTAATGTTAATATTAATATTAATGTTAATATTAATGTTAATATTAAATTTTTTTTAATTTTTTTATATTAATGTTAATGTTAATATTAATGTTAATGTTAATATTAATTTTAATGTTAAGTTTAATGTTAATTTTAGTATTTAATGTTAATATTAACATTAATATTAACATATATATTAACATTAAATTACGGATTAGAGTGAGGGGGGTTTTGGGGGGGGGGGGGGGGGGGGGGGGGGGGGGGGGGGGCTTTCTAAGGGGGACTTTTGATCCGCTTCCTCTATATATATATATATATATATATATATATATATATATATATATATATATATATATATATATATATTATTTTTTAATTTTTTTTGAGGGTGTCCACTTCCTAATGGTGGCGCGGATTCGAGCCCCCTTGGAGGCATGCCTCCAAGCACCATTAGGAAGTGGACACCCTAAAAAAAATTAAAAAATAATATATATATATATATATATATATATATATATATATATATATATATATATATATATATATATATATATATATATATATACCGAGGCCGTAGCCCATTGGGAACGGCGAGGCACCCCGGCGTGGAGGGCGCGGGTCGAGCCTCCTTGGGAGCATGCTCCCAAGCTCCATTAAGAAGTGGACACCCAAATATATATATATATATATATATATATATATATATATATATATATATATATATATATATATATATATATGTATATAGCAGTCACTACCAAATATACAGTCAATTAGCGACGACTATTTAGCGACGGATTTTATCCATCGTAATTAGCGACGGACTTTCGACAAATCACCGACGGATTACCGACGAGAAGCCGATAATTTTTTATTTTTATTTTAAGGGTGAGAAAAGGTCGCCAGTCCGTCGTTACGGCGTCGGAGAAATAGCGACGGATTTAGATCCGTCGCTATGTAGTCGATTATTTGGCAGAAAATGTTGGAAAAAACGGCGGAACAAATTTACGACTACGTAGCGACGGAATATCTGTCAGAAGTTATGTTAGTATAGTGTCGGACTAGCGACGGATAATATACGTCACTAGTCCGTCGCTAAATGTACGACCCTAACTTAAATTGAAACGACGGAAGAAATTTTTCATTCCCCCCAAATTCTCACTCTCTCTCCTCCGGCGGCTCTCTCTCCCAAATGCGATCCCCTCTCTCTCCGGCAGCTCTCTCTCTCTCTCCAGGTAAATCTCCCTCTCTCTCTCGCGGTGGTCAGGGGTTGTGGGTGGCATTGGGGCACGTAGCGGGGGCGTCGAGGGCTGTGTTGGCGGTGGGGGCGGTGGGGGCGTCGGGGGCTACGGGGGTGCTGGGGCACCGGGGGCTGCGGGGGCGGTGGGGGCGTCGGTGGCGTCGGGGGCGGCGAGGGCGTCGGGGGCTGCTGGGGCGGCGGGGGCGGTGGAGGCTGCGGGGGTTGTGGGTGGCGGAGGGACAACGGGTCGGGGGGCGGGGGACGACGGGTCGTCGGGTTTAGTGTACGCTGGCAGCAACAGATTTGGGAAGACAATGCAGGTCTGTGCAACAATGTAGGAAGGGTGTTAGGAATGTGTGTATCAACTGCAGTAGGAATTGATGCAGCAATTCCTGCAGTAGGTATGATAGAAGGCTAGAATTATCAGCTCAAACTAGATAACACATTATTTATTTAGAATATTGGATATTCTAAAATGGATCTAACTATCAAAGTCACAATGTTGTTCTAATAGCTGGATGAAATAAAGTAGTAATAATAGTTTATAACACCAATTACCTGCAACTGCGAATCTGCCTTGTTAGAACTTGATTTTCCTTTCTTCCCTCCTAACCGAGAGCTAGTTCAGGACCGGACACTCTAGCTAACTTTACTTGTGCTGGATTTGGCTCCACGGGGGGCTGTTCCAGCCCTAGCTGAACTGCGAGCCCAAGTTGTATCATGGTTAGACTTTCTCAAGCTAGCTTGGCCACCTCTTGTGGATCTTCTACTTTTAGTATCTCGACTTGGTTGTCTCCAAACATCCACTACTAAAATACAATGATTTAGCGACGGCCCTATTCGTCGCTAATTGAAATTACCGACGGATTACCGACGGATACGGGCTGAAAAATCCGTCGAGAAATAACCTCGTCGCTAAAACTAGTCCGTCGCTTAGCGACTACTTAGCGACGGATTACCGTTGGCTACATCAAAACAGTTAGCGACGGCTAGCCGACGGTTTTCTGTCAACTTCGACAGTTTAAAATTTTAATGTAGCAACATTTAGCGACGGACAATCCGTCGCTAAACCATCGTTAAACGCGTATCAGAGGGTTTCTGATATGCAAAATATGTCGCTAATTCCTTGTCGAATTAGCGGCGGAAGTAGCGACGGATATTCCGTCGACTGGCTCCTGGATATCTTTCATAATTCCAGGACCTTGGCGACGGATAACCCGTCGAATTTTAGTCGCCCATCCGTCGCTAACTGGGAATTCCCCAGTTAGCGACGGATAGTCCGTCGGAAGGTGGTCGCCAGTCCGTTGGTAGCTGAGAATTTTTTGAGAATGTTTTTTCCAATATACACAATTCCAATATACAAAACACACAAATAATTCCAAGCAATTCCAATATACATATTTCCAACATACAAAAAACAGATATTCAATATTCAATAAAACAAATATCCCAAGCACAAATATACAAAACATACAAATATTCCAATATACAAAACACACAAACAATTCCAACACACAAATATCCCAAGCATTCAAATTGTTCGTACAAAACACACAAATATTCAATATTTAAACACAAATATTCAATATTCAATAAAAGAAAAATCGACTTTGGCCTCAGCAAAGACCGCAAGTCATACGATGAATCCTCACAGCCAGGGATCATAGTTGCGTTGAGGCATGTACCATTCTCTCAGCCACTTTGCATACGAAGGCTCAATCTGGTTGAGATCTTCTGTAGGGACAGGAGGGTCAGTCCCGATGCTACTACTCTATGACGGTGGCTCCTCCTTAACTTCAACCTTGGGAGCAATCTCTTCCCTGATGGTCATCGGTTCTTCCTTGACCTCGACCTTTGGTAACACCTCCTCCTTAACAGTCACCGGCTCTTGTTTGACGACGGGGACTTCCTCCGTGTCGACCTCCAAGGGTTCCTTGTCTCGGCCCCTTCCTCGGCTAGCAGCACTACCTCGGGGAGTCTTGGGAGCCATCTCTCTGACAACATAAATTTTTATATAGGGTAATTTTTTTACTCAAATTATAAAAAAAGTAAGAAGTTTATCGAAATTGTAATCGGAGTAATGAAACGACATTGGAGATGGCGTGTCGTAGTGGTCGGACGGGGGGGGGGACGTGCTGCCACCCATGGCGCGCTAGGGGGACGCCTACAAGTAACAGGGACACTGACGCACAAATACTGCTCGAGTGAGCCAAAGGCATGCAGCCACTTCCCTCCCTCCATTCCCCCTCTCCCTCTCTCATGCTATCAATGTCACAACTTTTTCAGTGCTGCTCCCTCTAATGATGATGAACGCAAAAATCAAAGACCCCCCTCTCCTTTCTCACTCTTTACAGTTCTTACAACAGGAAGGATCAGTGCTTTCTAGTTCTCTTCCATCCATCCATTCCTCCGTTCTGATCAAGCTTCTTACTTCTCCTCTCCTCCACCATGGCTCTGGACCCACCTGCTCCTCCCTACTTTTTTTCTTCTTATTTGACTCTCTCAGCCACATATGATATTCAGCTCAAGTGTAGAGTCGGGGAAGAAGAAGTGGGCAGAAAGAGGAGGGAAAACAGCACAGCCGGCGGTATGACCTGGAGGAAGTACAGAGGTTTTCTTCAACATCCGTAGGAGAACAATAATGATATATCTTTTTACAACATGTCACCTTATCAAAGACCCTTAATGTGACAACCATGTTACCACGGTGTCGGAAGACTAACATGTCATAATTTTTTAAGTCGTGTGCTTTGACATAATCCTTCAAACTCTTTTCTCCTCTGTAGTAATCTTGCATATCTTTATGAAGTTCAAGACGACATATTTTTCCATTACGAATCACTATATGTCGTCTTAACTTCATAAAGAAATGCAAGATTACTACATAGGAGAAAAGAGTTGGGAGGATTATGTCAAAGCACACGACTTAAAAAATTATGACATGTTAGTCTTCCGACACCGCGGTAACATGATATTCACATTAAGGGTCTTTGATAAGGTGACATGTTGTGAAAATATATATCCTTATAGTTCTTGTAACGCCCCAGTCCCAAAATACATAGGACTAAGAAAGAAGACATGCCAGCTGTATACATACAAAATACATGGACCTCGTATGTATACATAAGTTATAAAATGCAGTAGAAACCACAATGACTAATCTCATCCGCAAATTTAAGGAAAATAAAGATATCATAATACAAACTATGAAAAGTCTTTATACAATATGTTGGTGGGAGACAAATCCACTACCAACAAGCAAGGAAAGAAATACACAAAAAATGAAATAAGTTTGGAGAGCGAAGCGAAGACGATCAAAGTGCAATCACCCTCGAAGAATGGAGATAGTCACGGCTAGAACTAGAGCACCTGCGAAAGACAAGAGCACACACCTGGCGGGATAACCAGGTCCTCAGAGGGACGTAACAAGACACATAATATCATGCCAATAACTGAATAATAAAGCTCAACAGAAAAGTATATATGACTCAACAGATAAAGGTCCTTAACCATTCTATGTGAAAATGCATTTTGAAGACAACGTTCCACACAAGGGCTCGCGAGACTAGAAACACGGCGTGTTAGCATTTCAACCAAGGCACTAGTGGCGTCTAGAGAAAAGTAAATGCACAGTCCATTAGCACTCGAGTGAGAACTAAGGGGCATCTAGAGAAAAATAAATGCACGACCACTAGCTCTTGGGTGAGTCACTAACGGCAGCTAGACGAAGGTAAATGCACGGCACATTTGTGTTTCAACCGAGGCATTAGTGGCATCTAGAGAAAAATAAATAAATGCACGGCCACTAGCTCTCGACTGAGTCACAAATGGCAGCTAGACGAAGGTAAAGGTGTGAAAGCCCCGGCGCCTAATAACTTTCTTCATCCTCCCCATGCACTACTCGTGCTGAATCCACACCACGATATTCCTAATAACCGCTAAGTCTTCTAGGCAATTATATTAGCAGTTATACTCTAAGGTTCGTCCTGTACGCACCGATGTACGGTCGGTACGTAAGTCCGAATCTATATGAGATACGTGACATCGTGGTACACAAGTGTCGGCCCATGAATGCGGCACAAACAAGGTGGTCCCTTAACTCTAGGCTAAATACATAAAGAAAACTAAAATATAATAATTTGCAACTACATAGGATTTTGAAAGAACAACTTATAAGAAATAAAACATGCATGATATTGAGCAAAAAATTAAACAGTAAAGGCAAGGTGTCTTGCCTGGTGTGGTGCGAGGATCTGATGATGTCTCAATAGTCCAACAGCCATGGTCGATAGGTAGAGGCCTGAAGTTGCGAGAATTAGAAGTAGGAACTAGTCATGATTAGTCACGATCAGTAGTGCTAATCGAGGAGAATTTATGGAAATACGTACGTATCCTATTTTGAAAATATTTATGATAATATCTTAAATATATATTTAAATTTTATAATGTAAAACTATATTTTTTTTATTAGTCAAAATATTTTAAAGTAATACTTTGTAATTCTAGAAAATTATTCTTAGGGTTAAAACTAAATTGTAAAGATGTAATTTTTGTGGTTCAAAAATCCTTAAATAAAATAGTAGGCAATAGTATATATATTTTTTCGCAAATATTTTTAAAATATTAATCAAATTATTTTTATACATTTATAATTTTGAAAATAATATTTTTCACAAATAATACCATTGGCAAAATACCCATACCCATATACACTCATAAAATAAAATATTAGTAACAATACTATTGTTAATAATAATAATAATACTGTTAATAATCATAATAATAGTATCATAATAATAAAAATAATAATAATAATAATAATAATAATAATAATAATAATAATAATGATAATATTAATAGTTATAATAAATAACTAATCCCTTTACTACTTCAGCCATCCCCCCCAATACTTACAGTGAGAATAGAGAGAGAGGATCGAGAGAAGGGTTTTACCGGACGGGCGGACGGATCCGCGACGGTGGGCGGCTGGCGCGACGGCGCGGAGGAGGTGTGACCTGGGGCGGCGCGCGGTCCGCGGAAAGGGCTGCTCACCCGAGGGTTTCGTCGGAGCTGCTCCTGTGTGCGGCTCTGGCCGCGGTGGAGGGGCACCGCAGAGGATGAGGCGGCCGGAGAAGCCGAAAGCGAGCCCCGGAGCGCGGCGATCGGCGCTTGACCATGGCGGAGGCGGACTGGAGGGTGGCGCATACATCGGCACTGTTGGCCGGCGTTAGATAGGCGGTGGTGCACTACTAAAATATCATCTAATAGCGACGTAATTTAGCGACGGCAAGAAATGACGTCGCTAGTTATGTAATTTAGTGACAACTTTATAAACACGTCGCAAAACGTCGCTGACTAGCGACGTTCCGCGATAGGAGTTTATTACGTCGCTGAATTGCGACGTTCGACGACATATTATTAGCATACGTCGCCATTTTTACGACGTTTAGCGACGTCAACACGTGACGTCGCTAAGTTTTTTAACTTAGGGCACACCGTTTCCTTCTTTCCTCCTCACTCTCACTCGAAAATTTTAATTTCCCCCCACCCCCCCGGCGACTCCCTCCCCCTCTGTCAGTGCCCTCCCCCCCGGCGACCGCCTCTCCCCCAGCGACTCCCTCCCCCTCCGGCGAGCTCCTCCTCCTCGAGATCCTCCTCCTCGAGCTCCCTCTCCCCCAATCCGAGCTCCTCCTCCTTTTCCTCAGGTAAACCCTAACCTAACTCCTCTCCTTCCTCCTCCTCCTCTCCCACGGACACACACACACGGACACACGGACACACATCGTGTCCCCAAAGACTCTGGTGGTGCACGCATACGTTGATGGGGCAGCGTCCGTGTCTATGTCAGAGACTCTGGTGGTGTCTACGTCGAAGGGTGTAGGGTGGCATATGAGTTGAGTGTGTATGGGCGGTCGGGAGCCTCAGGAAATGAAGGTGGCGCCAATCAGAATTTTTAGGGGACGAGAGAAATTTTGAGTTTGGGGGAGGGGAATTTTTTTGGATGAAATGAAAAAAAAATCTGTTCTACCAATATATATCACGATTTGCAACGACGAAACAGGTCCTTCGCTAAGATGTCACTAGATATTTAGCGACGAAACAACAACAATATAGCAACAACGGTTTTTTAGTGGAATCCAAATAATATATTTGTCGATAATCATTTGATGTACCGTCTCTACGTAGGGATTGAACAACTTTCGTTACTAGTCGAGATGTTGATTTGACATATTTTTGTAGTGGTGTTGCTACTACACTATTATTATTATTATTATTACTATTATTATTAAGAGTACAGGTTATAGTATATTTGGGGTCATTTTAAATGAAAATTAAACTGATTAAATCAAGATCACTCATTGAATCATATCCAAACCTTTCAAAGTGATATGCAGATTTTTAAAACACATCCATATCAAAATATCCAAGTAGACGGTGATTTTATATCAAAATTTTCTCGAGTTTATACGATAACATAGAATTATGCTAGTATCTTGAGGGTATCAAGATAATAGGATATTAGGATATGGGCTAGAAGTTAGTACCCTAAGTTAGTATCTTGGCTAGAATTTGGTATCCTAGGATAGTTAGATATCCTAATATCTTAAGAGTGTCCTAGATTAGTCTATGGTAATAGGATACCCTATAGGGGGGAGAGGGCAGGGGACAGGACCCTAACCCTATTTCGGACACGACTCTGCGACACAGGACACAGGACACACACACACACAATACATACATATATACCTATATATATAAATACACATATCTACATATATACATGTATATATATACTCACACACTTACATACACACACAAATACATATATAAATATATATGTATACAATGTATATACACACAAATACACATATATATACAATCATAAATCTATTTGAAATTCATTTTAAGAATCTGAAATATTGACGATATATACCCAAGGTTCACAATATCGGTATCGGAATCGATATCGGACTATTCCTATGAGTATTGGTATCGGCGATATCGGTAGTATCGGCGGTATCGTATCGGAGTATCGGACTTTGGTATCGAAAAACAAATAATTATTAATAAATTATTTACATTTAAAAACATATATTTTATACATTTAGGCATAATTTTAAGTATTTCAGCGTTATTTCTTAGTAGTTTTGAAATTATATGAAATAGTAGTCACCCTTACCGATTGGTTTTGCCGAATTGAACGGAACAAAGACCCCCAATGTCGGTATCGGTCATTATTTGGTATCGGTCGGTATCGGATCGAAACATGCCAAACCGTATCGGTATCGGCCGTATCGGATCGGTATCGGCCAATACTTTAAACCATGTATATACCATGGTTTTGCCTTTTAGTTGCAGGAATATGAGAGGTTGACATGGTTGTCACATTAAGGGTCTTTGAGGAGGTGACATGTTGTGAAAAGATATATCCTTATAGTTCTCCTACGTAATGTTAAAGAAAATCCGTAGGAGAACTATATATAAGGATATATTTTTTTGCAATATGTCATCTTGTCAAAGACCCTTAATGTACCAACCATGTTACCGCGGTATTGATATTTGGATACCAATAGCGATAAGGTAAATGGTACCAATAGCGATAAGGTAAAGGGTACCAACTTAAGGTATTGGTATTGGGATACCAATAGCGATAAGGTAAAGGGCACCTTGGTAGGTAATGACTAGAAATAGGATATTTGACTTAGATTTGACCTTGTTTGACAAAGGTTGACTATTTTGACTGAAAGTCAAAGTAGAGTCAACATCTGACCTAGATTGGACTAAGAGTTGACAAAGTCAACTGTAGGTCAACCCTTGACCTAGTTTGACCTTATTTGACTTTGTTTGACTTAGCGATGGCCTAGATTGACTTTGTTTGACTTAGTACAACCTAGTTTGGCCTAGATTGCATATTATTGTTATTAGTAACTGTTCGCTACTAATGTGTGTCCCATAATAAGACATAATATACGAATTTATGCCTGTTGGATAATGTGTGTCCATCTTTGCAGAATTATTTCCAAATGGATATGAATTACTACTTGCGGAATCGTTCATGGATGTACAATCGTCGTCCTGATGATATATGTGGTGTGCGGGATGCATACATAGCGGGAGTAGAGCAGTTCCTGCAGTTTGCTAAGGCGTTCCCTCAGTACATGGACGGCACCAAAATTAAGTGTCCGTGTGTGAAATGTCATAACGTAAAATATTATCCAGAAGTGGAAGTGACATATCATTTGTACTCGAGGAGTTTCACGCCTAATTACTATCAGTGGACCGCATACGGAGAACTTGTGTCTTTAGCATTAGAACCGAAGCCTTATGTTGAGCCGTATATGCTTGCGGAACCTAATTTTGTTTCAGATAATCATGCATACGACGACGGGTGCGTGAACATGGTTTTCGACGCTGCGGGGCCTAGTTTCGTTCATGATGCACCTAAGGAGGCACCGAACGCCGATGCTGCACAGTTTATGGAGTTGCTGGAGAATGCAAGGACTCCATTGTATCCTGGTTATGAGGATCATTCACCGTTGGAGGTGATTACAAGACTGTTGAGCATTAAGTCATATTTTAACATATCGTAAGAATGCTACAACCGAGTGTTGGAGTTGATTATAGAGATCTTGTCGGCGGGGTACTAAGTTGCCTAAAGACTTCTACTAGTCTAAGAGGATGGTGAGATCGCTCTGGATGGGATATGAGAAAATCGATTCTTGTCACAATGGGTGCATGCTGTACTACAAAGACGACAAGGACGCAGATGTGTACAGATTTTGTGGTGATGATCGCTATAAGACAACTAGTACAGGAAGGTCTACCGGTGTAAGAAGACCGACCGATTCAATGCACTACTTGCCTTTAACGTCGCGGTTGCAAAGATTATTTATGGTGAAAGAGACGGCCGAAAATATGAGTTGGCACATGCGAGAACAGATTGAAGGAGTGTTGGATCACCCATCCGATGGAGAAGGTGGAAGCACTTTGATCGAGTGTATCCTGATTTTGCTTCAGATCCGCATAATGTCAGGTTGGGGCTATCTTCTGACGGTTTTACTCCTTTTGGTCTTTCGAAATCCCAGTATTCATGCTGGCCTGTGATTGTCACTCCGTATAACCTACCGCCTTGGATGTGCATGAAGACTCAGTACATGTTTCTAACCGTTATAATTTCTGGTCCGAACAATCCCAAGAGGAACATTGATGTGTACATACAGCCTTTGATAGATGAGTTGAATCAGTTATGGAAAGTAGGCACTAACACGTACGATGTTTCTAGGAAGCAGGATTTTCAGATGAAGGCAACCCTTATGTGGACCATCAATGACTTTCTGGCCTATGGAATGTTATCTGGATGGAGCACTCATGGCCGTCTCTCATGTCCGTATTGCATGGACCGTAGTAAGGCTTTCCGCTTGAAACACGAAGGAAAACTGTGCTTCTTTGATTGTCATCGGCAATTTCTGCCAAAAGATCATCCGTTCAGAAAGAACATGAATGCATTCCGTGCCGGCGTTGTAGAGAAGGGTAATCCACCGCCAAGGTGGTACGGAGCCATGATATGGGAGGAGATTAGAGATTTTCCAAGTGCTATCGAAGATCCTACAGCTTGGTACAAGTGCGATGGCTTTGGTAGAGATCGTAACTGGACAAAGAGGAGCATATTCTGGGATCTTCCATACTGGAGTACCAATCTGATCAGACATAATCTTGATGTCATGCATATTGAGAAGAATGTATTTGATAACATAATTAATACTGTGATGGACGTAAAGGAAAAAACGAAAGACAATCCCAAGGCTAGGTTGGACTTAGAAGAAATATGCACACGCCCTGCGTTGCATTTGATAGAGCAGAATGAAAAACAGTTCCTGCCGAAGTCAATTTTCTCGCTGGACAAGGAGGATAAAGTGAGACTTTGTCGGTGGATCCAGGGCCTAAATTTTTTAGACGGATATGTGTCAAATCTGAGAAGATGTGTCGATCCGAAGGAAAACAAATTGACGGGTATGAAGAGCCACGACTGTCACGTATTCATGGAGAGGTTAATTCCGATTGCATTTCGGGAATTCTTACCGCAGGCAGTTTGGGATCCATTGACGGAGCTTAGCATATTCTTCAGGGATCTTTGTTCTAAGAAATTGCTCGTTGATCGTCTAGAAAAGCAAGAGAAGGACATTGCGGTAACACTATACAAGCTAGAGAGGGTGTTTTCTCATGGATTCTTCGACTCTATAGAGCATTTGCCGATTCATCTATCCTATGAGGCACGTGTTGGTAGACCCGTCGAATATCGATGGATGTACCCGTTCGAGCGACATTTGAATCACCTAAAAAGAAAGGTAAAAAATAAGGCACGGGTCGAGGGTTCTATTTGTGAAGCCTATGTTCTCGAGGAGATTACAAACTTTTGTTCGATGTATTTCAAGCCTCATGTTGCAACTAATAGAACGAGAGCTTCCAGAAACGACGACGAAGATCATGAAAGTAATGATACAATACTGAAAGTATTCAATGCTCCAGGAAAGCCATCGGGTAAAATAAAGAAGAGATATCTGAACGATGATGAGCTAAGGGCTGCTCAGGTGTATGTATTACTCAACTGCGACGAGGAGGAAGTAGAAAAACTGGAGGGTAAGTAATTAACACGTCTACATTATTTTAATAGTGTTGATTATTATACTATTACATTAATTGTACGATGTTATTTTTAGCATATTTAATGATGATGTGAGGTCAGGTAGGCCACACATAACAGAAGAAGAACTAGAACAAGAAATGAGGCGTTATTTTTCATCATGGTTGAGTGCATATGTAAGACTTAAGAACTCTGTAATTACCTTTCTGTATATGCACTTGATTGAGAATGAGCTTAATTGCTTCTTTCGTGGTATTTAGGTCGATCGTCTATACGCAAGACTTGAGAATGAGTATATTAGAACGCTAGCCAAGGGACCAATTTATGCTGCAAAAATATGGCCAATCTACTGTGTTAATGGGTTTAGGTTCAAGTCAACAACTTGCCCGATCAAAGACAACTTTGTGGATCTCGACTCCACCAAAAACAGCTGTTTGTGTATCAGATCTTCGAACTACAAAGATGTTGATGCGGGCAGCGATTTCTATGGCGTGCTACGGGAGATCGTGGAGCTGACATATAGTTATGGAATAGATCCTGCTAAGATTGTGTTATTCAGGTGTGATTGGTTCGATCCGATTGAAGGTCAAGGATGGAAAGTAGACAAGCACGGTCTTGTTGATATAAACTATCGGCGTCGATATCAAGCCTATGAACCATTTGTCCTATCAAGTCAGGCTCAGCTCGTGTACTTCA
The DNA here is from genome assembly GCA_029216955.1 of Iris pallida. NCBI lineage: Eukaryota > Viridiplantae > Streptophyta > Magnoliopsida > Asparagales > Iridaceae > Iris > Iris pallida. The sequence continues at coordinate 4,938,337 of JANAVB010029818.1, read as the reverse complement.
CAAGTTATCCTAAACGGGGAACAACAAGGTTGGACTGGTGGGCAGTATGCAAGACCAAAGCTAGAAATACCTTTGAGGTTGACGATATAGATTATCAAGAGGATGAACTACCTTTTGTAACAAATATTATAGAAGTGGACCCGACGGAAGTTCCTCATTACACATCTAATTGTGTAGAAGAAGTAGAATTATCTGAAGAGAAAGATGCAGATGAAAGTGAAGATGTAGAGGAGGAGGAAGAAGAAGAAGAAGAAGAAGAAGAAGAAGAAGAAGAAGAAGTAGATGAGCTAAACGAACTAGATAAATTTTCAGAAGAGGATTAAATCTGTACGTTTGTTTTATTATCATATTTGACACTTTAGTGACACTTCTATCATATAAATTTGTGACACTTCAGTGACACTTTATTGACACTTTTATCTGTGACTATGATATTTTTCAAAAATCTATGATGTCTATCATATAAATATATTTTTTGTTTTATTATCATATGTTATTATCAGGTATGACTAGACCATCTGGACGACGCGGAGGATTTTATATTAGGCAGTCCCGTCAGCCTCGGGCTGGGGTGGAGATTCTGTACCCTTATTCTCATCTCCGAGTACGCTATTGTACCGTTCTGTTCCCAGTCCATTACCGGGACAGGGCAGTTCCAGCAGGTTGGCAACTCCTCCCTCGTCGTCTAGCCTTTCTGATCCCGCGTCCAGCATCCCTGATCCTCCGTCCAGCATTCCTTCTGCCGACGGCTCCATGGGGGGAGCCGACGCCGAGCATATGGAGGACGGCGATCAGACTGATCCTGCCCAGGCAGGAGGTGAGAGCGACCCTCCATGTGCTCCCCCGGGCGAGACGCGTATGGAGATTTGGACGGACGGGCCTATGAAGTAAGTTAATTAATTAATATATATTTCTCAAATGATTATGTGTACATATATATTCATGAAAAATTATTATTGTATAGATATCGGCCTTCTGCAGTACAGAGACAGCTGGGGGTATTTCTGAGGCAGAACTATGGTGGGCCTTGAATTAACTACTCAGATGCTCCCGCAGATAGGAAGGCCTTTTGGTTCGCCCACTTCAAGGTAAAAAATTTATTTATTTTTAATTTTTAATAATCATTTGTGTATATTATACAACTTTTGTATTTTACTTCTTGTAGAGGACCTATTTTTATCCACCACACCGGGCGCACGAGGATCGAAGGTCAATTTTTTGCGGTCGCAGCCAAGCTCATCCGTGATGCAATCTACGACCAGAAGTGTCATGATCGCTCCGGAGAGCCGATCCATGGTTGGATCACGCCAGAGCAGTGGGCTGCGATGAAGGCTAGATTCAGCGAGCCCAAGTACCAGGAGCGGTCTGACAAGGCCAAGGTGGCGCGGTCGAGCGCCGGTAAGTGGTGTGGTGGCTCCATTCCGATGACGGAACAATTTCGTCATCTGGTACGTTTCCTATGATGAACATTAATTTATATATAGTTCGATAGAATGTTTAATACTAATAATAGATAATATATTTTAACAGGTAAAAAAGGGTGAGGACCTGAACATGGTGACCGTCTTTCTGGTCACCCATCGGAGGGCTGGGGAGTTCATTGACGAGAGGGCGACGCAGGCATATGTACATTTTATTCTTTATATTAATTTACTATAATTTAGAAAACAGGAAAATAGATATCAATATAGACTTTAGCAAACACTTACACGTTAGCAAACATTGTTCTAGGCCGAGTTTGTTCGACTACAGGAGGAGGCAACTGCTGCTGCTAGTGCGCCAGCAGAGGGAGGGGCTGGTAGTTTCTCCCAGCCGCCTACGGCTCCATCGCCGGACGAGCTCTGGATGACCATCGTTGGCGGTCTTCAGAAGGGTACGTACTACGGTACGGGATCCTACGACGCATTTTTGGCTTCAGAGTCATCCCGTGCCCCCTCTTTCAGTGCGTAGTCTCCGGCTTCGTAGGCATCGTCACGAGCTGAGGATGTTCGTCATTAGATTGAGGAGCTGTGTCGCGAGTTGCAGCAGCAGATTTCTGATGCGGTCGAGCAACGATCCGACCCTCCGATCGTCACCGAACTATTTGATGTGGTCGAGCGCAGTATACAGAAGCTGATGAGTCTGCATCAGGCTACAGCTGCCAGCTTGCACACGCTCACTGAGTCAACGCAGTGCACAGAGCGTAGACAGGTCGAGCTGGAGGGATCGCAGAGAAGCATGTCTGCCTCACTCACTCAGGTTTCGGCTTCGTTTGAGGCGAGTACTGAGAGGGTGGTGAGTACCCTTGCTGTTTATGGTGAGCGACTGCGGGAGCTGGAGCAGATACGTCCTCCCGGTCCATCGACGGCGTCGACTCCAGACATTGCACTTCCTCCTACTGCCCCTACGATGCAGCTCACCTAGGAGCAGTATGACTATATTCTATCCCAGTTGCGCGACAGTGGTCCGCAGTGATTTTATTGATGTTTTTATGACTTGTATGTATTGGCCCTATGGGTAAATTGTTTATTGCTACACTGTTGTTTATACACTTGGTGGGAGACTTTTTATCATCTTCCATTTTTATTTGACTCTATTGGATGTTTGTGAGGATGTGTGTCTGTGATATTTATTTTGCACTGCCTCCTATTTTTATTGTAATATTTACTTTGTGATATCTGCGACGGGGATGACAAATATACCTACGCTGGGTTATAAGCGATGATCTGATATACACAGGAGGTGCTGCCGAAATTTTTAAAAAATATAATGTGTATTTTTGTGATGATGTGTGTCTGTGTTTTACAGTGAATGTGAAATGCAGTGTTCGGAACCATCGACAGTTTCGATTACTGTTGTATGTTTTATCTTGGATAGAAAGAGCAACAGTTCAGGGTGTACTTCTGAGAGCTTCATTTTCACGTCCTTCACTTTCTCCGGACGTCGTAAAGGTTCCCGAGCAGGTGAAGGACGTGAAGAGGAAGCTCTGAGAAGTGCACCCTGCACTGTTGCTCTTTCTATCCAAGATAAAATGTAGAACAGTAAGCGAAACTGTCGATGGTTTGAACACTGTACTTCACACACACTGTAAACACAGACACACAGCATAACAAAAATA